>CANJKZ010000135.1:0-690000 GCA_947471745.1 Closterium sp. Naga37s-1
GCTGGTCAAGCAAGTCTCACAAGATCCCACCTCCTTGGGCTCCCCCTTTATCCTCAGCCCCTTGACTCTTTCCTCCTTAAACAGCTGCTGCAACTGAGGTAGCGCCACGTGGCCAAAGCGACGGTGTGCGGTGAGCCAATCCGTCTCACCCGTGCTAGGAGTTACACTTGGAAGCGCAGCCCCTCCATGCCCAAGGAGCCCTCCATCACTGTCATCACCACCCCCTCCATTGTCCACGTGGTTAACACGCCCTCCTCTCACATCTCCAGCAGCCAAGCGCGCAGCCGCCTCCTTCCATGGCAGCACCGGTATCTCCCACATGGACCGGTGCATGTCCTTGCCGCCTCGGAGGTCCCACAATACGCGCCCATCCAGAGTTGCCTTGAAAACCTTTGTGCCCAACATCTCCATCTTCATCCCTGCCTCACTTAGGGCCTTGGTAGAGAGGAGGTTGGCACACAATCCAGGAACAAGGAGAACACGCTTCAGCCCCACAAGCCTCCCATCCGCACCCATGAACATGGCTCTCCCCTCGCCACGCACGGGTACAACTTGGCCGGTGGCTGAAACGACGGTGGCTGCCTTTGATGGCCTAACTTCATCCAGTAGATCCTCTCGGTTGGTCATGGTCATGAAGGCTCCCGTATCGATGACCCAATGGGAGGAGCGGTGAAGAGCAATCTTGCTGGCCGGCACAACCATGTCCTCGGGGCACGCCTCCCCTACATGGTAGAACATGCCGCCGTATCCGCCAGCACCTCCTTCGCCCTCCTCACTGCCCATGCCTTCTCCCATAGCTCCATGAACACCCTTGGAGCCCTCAATTGATGGCTGACCAGGCCTCCAACCGTCAGGTAGCTTGCGGCACTTGAACCATGGGTGCCCTTCCACATGGCAATACCAACACTTGCCGCCACACCGCTTGCCTCCCTTGTTGCCACGCTTCCCTCCCGAATGCTGCTCCCCTCCAGAGCCTTCCTTGGCCTTCCCTTTCTTGCTGCCACGCCCCTTGAAGCCCTTCATGCCATAGGCAGAGCCTCCACCTTCACCGGCAGCGGCGGTCAGCTCCTTCCTCCGAAACTCCTCTTGAAGAACTTGTGCGCGAATCCACTCAAGGGACCACGAGTCCTTCATCCCATTAAGGTTGACCACCAAGGGCCCCCACGACTCCGGCAGCAGGGAGAGAGCCTTGTAGCACTTGATTTTCTCAGGGTAGTCCACACCAGCAGCTGAGAGCTTCACATAGAGGTCCCGGAGTTGATCGAACGCTCCTTGTACGGCATCACCCTCGTTGATCTTCACCGCATGGAGTTGTCGCTCGAGCACCACCACCATTGCTTCGCTGCTGGGGGCATGGACATCCTTCAATATCCTCCATGCCTTAGGACCACACTCAGCTTCCTTGATGAGATGCTTGATGTGGTGCAGCTGGTTGGATGAGAGGCATTGGGAGAGAAGGAAGAATCCATCCTTGGACCGGCGATCCCATTCTTTGGTCGCTCCTTCGCTCGTAGGCCTCTTGAATTCTCCATCCATCACTTCAAGCAGCCCATAATGGTTGAAGAGGAGCTCCATCCTGAAGCTCCATGATGCCCAATCATCCCCAGAGAACTTCTCCAGGTTGAATGCCTTCACATCATCCTTAGCTGATGTTGAAACTGAAGCCATTGGCGCAGATCCGCCTGCAACGCCTCTTCCCGCTTCCCCAGCGCCTCTCACGCCACCACTGCCACTGGGACCAGCTGGAGCAGAACCTTCAGCCTCCATTTTCACCCACGAACAGAGTAGAACAGCTCTGATACCACTTGTTATAGTCTGCAGTCCACTTAGGGGTCGCGGATGCCCATGAAACCGCCTAAGCAGAATCTGACGTCTTCAAACCGCCTCTGTTCAAAACGCCGTGACGATCAGCTCCGAGAACATACGAGGCTGAAACTTGGACAGCGGTTAGCCTTAGGTGTCTGCTTTCCAACGGTATATTACTTGCTATTTTCAGAGGTGTGTGCACTACGCAGTGAACAAAAACGTAAGCTCGGCTGAAAAAACGTGTATTCTCATTGATGCAAGGAAGAGGTGAGTACAACATTGCCTAGGGGACTCATAAGGGGTTGGGTCATCCTGGGAACTCAGAGAAGGTTGAGTCCTAGGGGAGAAAGGCTAGAGAAGAATGGGAAACGTCCTAGCTAGGTCAGCAAAGCCAACCACACTTGGATGTTCAGAGCTGTACTCAAGGCTACCAATAGTGAGTCAAGCCAACATGAGTCAGCTTGTCTTCCCACTTGCACCCTCTTGCAAGTTGCTTCCAAGAAGACCACACTTCTCAAAAGGAGGGTTGTAGAGTCCCACTTGACCACCTGTACTTCTTGTCTCATTCTCTGTCCCTGCACCATTGGCATGACAACAATGAAAGGGTGGCAAGGGAAATGCTGCCAACAGTGCACCATGACTACGGAACAGTGAATTTCGGCAGCTGTCACGCAATGCTCAGATGTTGGATCGTTCTGAAACTTGGTGACCACTTGCACAGCGGGGCAAAGGACTTCCAGACCGAATTTCAGACCAATCAGATCTCGGTAGACGAGTCAGCAGCCGAAATGGTGAACTCGGGTGTTACCAAAAAGGAGTAACACACACTTCCGGGATGCCATAAGTCTTGAAACATAAAATGTTGTCATGCCTTGGTAACTGCTTCAAAAACTCTGAAACTTTGAGGGTTTGAAGAACACGTGTTGAAAAACCTCCCCACAAAATTCCAGAAGCTGAGCAGGCTTGTAGGCCGAATGGGAGTGCGATGACCGTGCCACTGTAATGTGTTGGCACAACAGTTTCATATTTGTATCTCACACTTTCCTAGTTCATTCATTCCTGTTTAATTCTTCACAGGCTGCTCCCCATTTTCTTTGGCCGTTTGCGGTCTGGTACGCTGCGCATCAGCTCAACCTCTGGCCCCGTGTCTCCTTGCCGGAGACCTCGCCTACACTGCATTGGACGGGGAAGGTTGGCGATGCGTCGGTGTTCCGGGTCTGGGGCTCTCGTGCCTTTGTCTGCGATACTTCCGCAGACAAGCTCTCCTCCCGCCCTATTCCCTATGTCTTCCTTGGCTTTCCCCTTGACGCGCCCGGCTAGCAGTTTTACCACCCCACTTCGCGTCGTGTCCTCCCCTCTCCGGACATCACGTTTGACAAGTCGGTTCCCTTTAACCGTCTCTTCCCCTACCGCACTGCCCCTCTCTCCCCCCCCGCCGCTCTTCCTTGCTCCAGGTCTCCCTCCGGTAGACCCCCTCCCTCCTCAGGGTCCTGCTCCCTCAGGTGTGTCTCAGGTAGACCCACTTCCCGGGACTGTGCCTGTCGAGGTCGCTGTAGACTCAGGTGCTGCTAGAGGTGCTGCGTCTGGGGGTGCTAAGCTTGCGCGTGCGGAGCCTGGGGGTGCTGAGCCTGCGGGTGCGGAGTCTGGGGGTACTGAGCCTGAGGGTGCGGAGCCTGGGGGTGCTGAGTCTGAGGGTGCAGAGTCTGGGGGTGCTGAGCCTGGGGGTGCAGAGCCTGGGGGTACTGAGCCTGAGGGTCTAGAGCCTGAGGGTGCTGGGTCTGAGGGTGCGGAGTCTGGGGGTGCTGAGCCTCAGGGTACTGCGTCTGTTGGAGGTCCTACGGGTGCCTCGCCACGACTGTCTCCCCGGCAGGAGCCTCTCTCACCGCAGCAGCTACGCGAGTGGTTTGCTCAGCGCACACGCATTTGGAGTGGCACTACAGGAGCTGGAGGCTCTGCCACTGGAGGCACTAGAGCTGGAGGTATTGGAGCTACTCTTCTTGGAGGTGCTGGAGTTACTGCTGGAGCTGGAGGTACCGGAGTTGCTGGAGCTGCTGGTCCTGGAGGTGCTCGTACTTGGGGTACTGGATCTGCCGGGGCTGTTGGTGTTGGAGGAGCTGGAGCTGGAGGCACTGGAGGTGGAGGCACTGGCGCTGGCGGCGCTGGAGCTGGAGGAGCTGGAGCCGGAGGCACTGGCGCTGGAGGCGCTGGAGCTGGAGGAGCTAGAGCTAGAGACCCTGGAGCTGGAGGCACTGGAGCTGGAGGAGCTGGAGCTAGAGACCCTGGAGCTGGAGGCGCTGGAGCTGTTGACCCTGGAGCTGGAGGTGCTGGCGCTGGGGGTGCTGGAGCTGGCCGTCCTGGTGCTGGAGGCATTGTGCAGCGGCGCCCGTTTTTCGTTCTGCCGCCACCGTCATCTCTGCTGCCACCTGACTTCGTCCTTCGCCAGGTTCTTAGTCTCCCGTCTTCTACTGGCCTTCCTCCTAGCTTACTGAGTGCACCTCTTTGCCAGTCGCAGCCACAGTTACATCCATGTCAGAACATTATAGCTTTTACATTTGTGTAGGCTGTAGTGGGGTAGCCCATAAGGGGTACAACCCAATTAGGGTTAGTACTTGTACCCAACTCTTTTCTAGTTCATTCATTCTCGTTCACAACATTCTAACATGGTTTCAGAGCAGGTCCCCTAGGACCAGTTTGTTTTTGGGCCCACCACCTGCTGCCCTGCTAGCCTAGGCCCGCGTCCATTGCCCCTAGGCCCCGTCCTGTCACCACCCCTAGCCCAGCCCATCGCCCCTTGGTGTCGCCCCTAGCCCCTGCCTCGGCCCCTTGGCTCCGTCGACCCCGTCCCCCCTAGCTCGGCCCCTCGGCCCCGTCGCCTCGGCCCCGCGGCCCCCTCGCCCCTAGCTCGGCCCCTCGGCCCCGTCTCCTCAGCCCCTCGGCCCCGTTGCCTCGGCCCCGCGGCCCCGTCGCCCCTAGCTCGGCCCCTCGGCCCCGTCGCCTCGGCCCCGCGGCCCCGTCGCCTCGGCCCTGTTGGCCCCGTCTCCTCAGCCCCGCGGCCCCGTCGCCCCTAGATCGGCCCCTCGGCCCCGTTGCCTCGGCCCCACGGCCCCGTCGCCCCTAGCCGCGGCCCCGTCGACCCCGTCGCCCCTAGCTCGGCCCCTCGGCCCCGTCGCCTCGGCCCCTTGGCCCCGTTGCCCCTAGCCGCGGCCCCGTCGCCCCTAGCTCGGCCCCGTTGGCCCCGTCACCTCGGCCCCTTGGCCCCGTCGCCTCGGCCCCGCGGCCCCGTCGCCCCTAGCTCGGCCCCTCGGCCCCGTCGCCTCGGCCCCGCGGCCCCGTCGCCCCTAGTCGCGGCCCCGTCGACCCCGTCGCCCCTAGCTCGGCCCCTCGGCCCCGTCACCTCAGCCCCTCGGCCCCGTTGCCCCTAGCCGCGGCCCCGTCGGCCCCGTCGCCCCTAGCTCGGCCCCTCGGCCCCGTCGCCTCGGCCCCGCGGCCCCGTCGCCCCTAGCTCCGCTCCTCGGCCCCGTCACCTCGGCCCCTTGGCCCCTTCGCCCCCAGCTGTGGCCCCGTCGCCCCTAGCTCGGCCCCGTCGCCTCGGCCCAGCGGCCCCGTCGCCCCTAGCTCGGCCCCTCGGCCCCGTTGACTCGGCCCCTTTGCCCCTAGCCGTGGCCCCGTCGCCCCTAGCTCGGCCCCTCGGCCCCGTCGCCTCGGCCCCGCGGCCCTGTCGCCCCTAGCTCGGCCCCTCGGCCCCGTCGCCTCGGCCCCTTGGCCCCTTCGCCCCTAGCCACGGCCTCGTCGCCCCTAGCTTGGCCCCATCGGCCCCGTCGCCCCTAGCTCGGCCCCTCAGCCCCTCGGCCCCCTGGCCCCCAGGTACCTCGGCCCCTCGGCCCCCCTTGGCCCCCCTTGTTTGGCCCCTCGGCCCCTCGCCCCTAGGCCCCTTGCCCCCCCCCCCCCCCCCCCCCCCCCTTAGCCCCTCGTGTTTGGCCCCTCGGCCCCCTAGCCACTAGGCACCAAGGCCCCTCGGCCCCTTGCCCCTTGGCCCCTCGGCCCCTTGGCCCCTCGGCCCCTTGGCCCCTCGTGTTTGGCCCCTCGGCCCCTTGACCACTACTGCTGCTACTACTGCTACTACTGCTCCTGAGTACTGCGCCACTATGGCTTCGCTTCGAGTCCTAGCGTTCGATCATGAGGGCAGACCGGTTGCGTTTGACATGTGGCTCGACGATCTGCAGTTGTACCTACTGAGTGATACTAAGGACAGTGTTTCGCTGTTTGATCACGTGTCCGGTGCCGCTATAGCCCCTCCCGCCACAGCTGACAGTGCGACTCGCTCACAGTGGCTTTCTCGCGACGTTGCTGCCCGCTTAGCCATTTGCAACCACCTGCCGGTGGCCGAATGCGCTCACTTCGGACAGCACAGGACCACACAAGCACTGTACGACGCGGTAGTCTCTCGCTACTCCTCCCCTGCCACTGCTGCTCTAGGTCGCCTGCTTCTGCCCTACCTGTTCCCCGAGCTGTCTACAATTGCCATAGTAGAGGACCTGGTTTCCCACCTGCGCGCTAGCGACGCTCGCTACCGAGCTGCCCTCCCAGCCGAGTTCCTTGCAAGGAACCCGCCCCCGATGTACATCCCTCTCTACTTCGTAGTCACTCGCCTCCCTGACTCCCTTCGCTCTGTCAGGGACCACTTTCTCTCCCTTGACCCCACCTCCCTCACTGTTGACCTCCTCGAGCAGCATCTCCTCGCAGCTGAGACTAGTGCAGTTGCTGTAGGTGCTGCTCGTGGCACTTCGCGCCCGCCCTTCTTTGAGGGGTGCTCCCCCTCCCCCCTTGCCCCCGCCTACGCCTCTGCTGCTGCTGTAGACGTCTCTGTTGCTGAGGACGTCGGGGCTGCTTCTGCTAGTGCGAAGCGCCGCAGCAGCAAGGGCAAGGGTGGCAAGGGTGGTGGGGGTGGCAGTTGTGGTGGTGGAGGTGGCAGCGGGAGTAGTGGTGGGGGCAGTGGTGGAGGTGGTGGCGGCAGTGGGACTGGTGGAGGGAGTGGGGGTTCTGGTGGCGGCGGTGGGGGCAGCAGTGGGAGTGGTGGCAGTGGTGGCGGTGGGACTGGTGGCGGTGGGACTGGTGGCGGTGGGACTGGCGCTCGGCGTGTTGGTTCTGGAGGTGGCCAGTGTCAACAGCAGCAGCGTCGGAGTGAGACCCAGTCGCCCCAACAGCTTCGTGAGTTGTTTTTGCGTGGGGCGTCTGGGGGTAGCTGCCCGTATGTCATTCGCACGGGTGTTCGTGCTGGTCAGACATGCGGGAAGCTTCACACTCAGCACCGCTGCTTCTCCCGCCTCGACGACACTTGGCGTGCTGAGTTTGGTGACGACGTCGAGCTCCCTCGCTGGGCCGATCTGCTTAGGTTTAGGATTGCTATCTTTGACCTAGACTTTGATGCTATTCTTTCTGCTATGTATGCTTTGTCTGTTAGTGCTGAGGGTGACAGTTACCGGTGTGTGCCGCCTGACCCAGGTATAGCTGCTGCTGCTCTACGTGCTAGTGAGTCTGGTACTCTCCCTGGTACTGCGCCTGCTGAGGCCTTGCACACCTTCACGTTGGACTCAGGCGCCTCGCGCTGTTTCTTTCGTGACAGCACCACCCTCACTCCTCTCCCTGCACCTGTCCCGGTCAGACTGGCTGACCCCTCCGGGGGCCCGGTTGTGGCCCGTTCCTCCACTGTCGTCCCGTGTCCGGCGGTTCCGTCCGGTTCACTGTCAGGTCTTCACCTCCCCTCGTTCTCTACGAACTTGGTGAGTACCGCTGCCCTCCAGGATGCGATGGTCACTACCACCACTCCTGGGGGCCAGCGTGTGTCGATCTGCAGGTGCACACAGACGGGGCGTCACCTGGCCACGTTCACTCGTCGGCCAGGGTCGAGTCTGTACACACTAGCTACAGAGCCTCCTCAGGTAGCTGCGTCTGCCCAGGTGTCCGCGTCAGGTCAGGTAGCCGCCTCTTGCTCGTGTCGCCTCCTGTCGCACCAGACTCTTCCGTGGCACCACCGCCTGGGTCACCCCTCCCTGCCACGCCTTCGTGGCATGCACTCTCGTCTTCTTGTCTCTGGTCTGCCCAGGTCTCTGCCTCCCCTCCCGCCCTCGCCTGCCCCGCCCTGCCTTCCTTGCGTCGAGGGGCGGCAGCGCGCCGCTCCTCACTCCTCCTCGTTTCCCCCGACGACTGCTCCCCTTCAGACTCTCCACATGGACGTGTGGGGCCCAGCCCGCGTCAGTGGACAGGGCCGCGAGCGCTACTTTTTGCTGGTAGTTGACGACTACTCGCGGTACACCACGGTCTTCCCCTTGCGCAGCAAGGGTGAGGTCTCTGATGTCTTGATCCCTTGGATCCGCACAGTCCGTCTCCAGCTCCGCGAGCGGTTCGGCCAGGACCTTCCTGTCCTACATCTGCACTCTGACAGAGGTGGCGAGTCCCCCTCCCCCGCCCCCGCCGCTCTTCCTTGCTCCCGGTCCTCCTCCGGTAGACCCCCCCCCGCCACAGGGTCCTGCTCCCTCGGGAGTGTCTCAGGTAGACCCTCTCCTTGGTCCTAAACCTGTTCAGGTAGCTCTCGGCCCAGGTGCTGCTCCCGGTGCTGCATCTGGGGGTGCTGCGTCTGGGGGTGCGGAGTCTGAGGGTGCTGGGTCTGGGGGTGCTGAGCCTGGGGGTGAGGAGCCTGGGGGTGCTGAGCCTGCGGGTGTGGAGACTGGGGGTGTTGAGCCTGGGGGTGCTGAGTCTGAGGGTGCGGAGTCTGGGGGTGCTGAGCCTTGGGGTGCTGCTTCGTCTGGAGGTCCTGCTGGTACTTCGCCGCGGCTGTCTCCGCAGCAGCTGCGTGTGTGGTTTGTTCGGCGCGCACGCCTTCGGAGTGGAGCTCCTGGAGCTGGAGACGCTGGTGCTGGGAGTGCTGGAGTTACTGCTGGAGCTGGTGGTCCTGGAGGTACTGCAGTTGCTGGTCCTGGAGGTGCTCGTACCAGGGGTACTGGAGTTGCCGGGACTGGTGGTGTTGGGGACGCTGGAGCTGGAGACCCTACGGAGCCTGGAGCTGCTAGAGTTGGAGGCACTGGCGCTGGTGGCGCTGGAGCTGGAGGCGCTGGAGCTGCAGGAGCTGGAGCTGTTGACCCTGGAGCTGGAGGTGCTGGAGGCACTGTGCAGCCGCGACCGTACTTCGTTCCCCTGCTTCAGCAGGTTCTTGGTGTCCCGTCCTCTACTGGCCTTACTCCTCCTCTCCTGTGCCCACCACCTGATCAGTCGCAGCTGCCGTTGCAGCCGGCCTCTCCACTGCCTGCTCCCTCTCCTTACACTGAGCAGTCCGGCGGTCTTACAGAGCGTCTTGAGCCTACGTCTCGTCCTGTCTCTCCTGTTGGCACTGCTCGTCACGTTCCTCGTTCGCGTCCTCCTCCTGTCCCCGGCACGCACGCTATGGCTTTCCGTCCTTCCTCTGTTCAACTGCGTGTTCCTCTGCCGCCTCCTCCTGAGGCCTCTCTTCCTGAGGTCCCTGACCCTGAGTCTTTCCGCGCTCGTGCTGCCAGTCCCACTGTTGCTCGTCTCCTCGACACTGCTGTCATTGACCCTTCCTTTGAGTCTGCTGCTGCGTCTGCTCTAGATGCTGAGCTGCTTGACTTTGCTGCTGCATGTCGTCTAGACTACGCCACTGCTCTTGTTATTGAGACTGCGTCTGCCAGTCCTCTGTCCGTTGGGGGTGAGTGTGCTCTTGGCACGGACAGGGAGGAGGAATTTGAGTGTCTTGCAGCTGCTGTACCTCGTTTCGCTTCCATGCTGCTTGCCCCTGAGGGAGACCCGGATGCACCAGACATCCCTACCCCGCGCTCTTACGCAGAGGCGATTACGGGTCCTTACTCCTCTCAGTGGCAGGCAGCCATGGATGCCGAGATGGCATCCTGGAAGTCCACAGGCACCTACGTCGACGAGGTTCCCCCACCTGGGGCGAACATAGTCGATGGCATGTGGATTTTCAGGGTGAAGCGGCCGCCGGGTTCTCCGCTTGCCTTCAAGGTGCGTTACGTTGCTCGAGGCTTCAATCAGCGACAGGGGGTTGACTACTTCCAGATCTTCTCCCCCACCCCGAAGATGACTACTCTTCGGGTGTTGCTGCACGTCGCTGCTCAGCATGACTACGAGTTGCACTCCCTGGACTTCAGCACAGCTTTCCTGCAGGGCAGCCTGCACGAGGAGATCTGGCTGCGCCGCCCACCTGGCTTCACTGAGTCGTTTCCTGCAGGTACTCAGTGGAGCCTCCGGCGGCCAGTCTATGGTCTCCGCCAGGCGCCTCGCGAGTGGCACGACACACTGAGGACTACACTTGCGGCTCTTGGGTTTGCTCCTACTACTGCTGACCCGTCGCTGTTTCTACGCACCGACACATCGCTGCCGCCATTCTACGTCCTCGTGTACGTCGACGACCTCGTCTTTGCCACTGTTGACACTGAGGCACTGACCCTTGTGAAGTCGGAGCTGCAGAAGAGACACACTTGCACTGACCTGGGTGAACTGCGCAGCTATCTTGGCTTGCAGATCACCCAGGACAGAGCATGGCACACCATCACCCAGGCTCAGTCACACATGGTGCACCAGGTCCTTCAGCGCTTCGGCTTCCAGTTCTCCTCGCCACAGCCCACTCCTCTGTCTACCACTCACTCGCTCTCAGCTCCACCTTCGGACGAGTCCGTAGAGCCGAGTGGTCCGTACCCAGAGCTTGTGGGTTGCCTCATGTACCTGATGACATGCATACGACCTGACCTCGCATACCCTCTCAGCCTTCTGGCTCGCTACGTGGCTTCCGGTAGGCATCAAAAGGTGCACTGGGATGCTGCAAAGAGGGTACTGCGTTACTTGTGCAGTACGTCGGGCATGGGGCTCGTGCTTGGAGGACGGGGTCCAGTTGTCCTCACCGGTCACGCAGACGCTTCCTGGGTTGACGACTCAGCTACGCAGCCGTTGTCACAGGGTTACACTTTCAGCCTTGGCTCTGGCTCTATGTCCTGGCGGTCTACCCGCTCGTCTTCGGTTCTCAGCTCCAGTTGTGAGGCTGAGATCTACGCCGGGGTCATGGTTGCACAGGAGCTACGCTGGCTCACCTACCTGCTGACTGACTTGGGAGAGCAACCTCATTCGCCTCCAGTTCTGTACGTAGACAACAAGGCCATGATCGCCTTGTGTCAAGAGCACAGGCTGGAGCACAGAACGAAGCACATCGCTCTGCGATACTTCCTTGCTCGTGAGTTGCAGCAGCGTGGTCAGCTTCGTGTTGCGTACATGGCCAGTAGGGCCAACACTGCCGATTATTCACCAAGGCACTTCCGCCTGGTGATCATCAGCGCTTCTCTACTGTGTTAGGCCTTGTGCCTACTTTGCCTCACTTGCTTACTGCTTGACTCTGCTTGTACTGTGATCTGTATATTTACATGCATGCTTGCACTTGCTAGGATATGATCACTGTACTGTTTGTTCTCTTTTATATAACTCTGCATGTGAACTGGCCTTGTGGCCCTTTGCTTGTGCTCGGACTGTGTGGTGAATTTGTGATCCACCCTGAGCTTGCTTAGCTTTTCTTGACTGGTCTTGTGACCACTTGTTCTCCCCCACTTTGCCTATGGGGGTGTGTAAGAACATTATAGCTTTTACATTTGTGTAGGCTATAGTGGGGTAGCCCATAAGGGGTACAACCCAATTAGGGTTAGTACTTGTACCCAACTCTTTTCTAGTTCATTCATTCTCGTTCACAACATTCTAACAAGCCAGACTCCCCACTGCCTGCTCCTCCTCTTTATGCTGAGCAGACAGACTCGTTTACCGAGTGTCGTAAGCCTGAGTCTCGTAATGCCTCGCCTGTTTGCGCTGTTCGCACTAGTCATCGTGTTCCTCGTCCGCGTCCTCCTCCTGTCCCCGGCACTCACATTATGGCACTTCGTCCATCCTCTGTTCCACTGCGAGTTCCCCTGCCTCCTCCTCCTGAGTCCTCTCTTCAAGCTGTTCGTTCAAATTTATATGCTATAGTCTATTTAGGCTGTAGTGGGGTAGTTCATATAGGGTACAACACTTTTAGGTTTCCTACTTGTACCCACCTGCTTTCTAGTTCATCCATTCCTTCCTTTCATTTTGACATGGTATTCTGTGCAGGTTCCCCTGTGGGAACGTTTTTTTTAGGGCCCACCACGATCGTAATTTTTTCTACCCTGCCCGAAGCGCGCTTTGCGCCTGCCTCACCCTGCCGTCGCGGCCCCTACTGCCGTCGCGGCCCCTGCTACAGTCGCGGCCCCTGCTGCCGTCGCGGCACCTGCTGCCGACGCGGCCCCTGCTGCCGTCGCGGCCCCTACTGCCGACGCGGCCCCTGCAGCCGTCGCGGCCCCTGCTGCCGTCGCGGCCCCTGCTACAGTCGCGGCCCCTGCTGCCGTCGCGGCCCCTATTGCCGACGCGGCCCGTGCTGCAATTGCGGCCCCTGCTGCCGTCGCGGCCCCTGCTGCCGTCGTGGCCCCTACTGCTGTCGCGCCCCCTGCTGCCGACGCGGCCCCTGCTGTTGTCGCGGCCCCTACTGCCAACGCGGCCCCTGCTGCTGTCGCGGCCCCTGCTGCCGTCGCGGCCCCTGCTGCCGTCGCGGCCCCTGCTGCCGTCACGGCCCCTGCTGCTGTCGCGGCCCCTGCCGTCGCGGCCCCTGCCGTCACAGCCCCTGCTGTCGCGGCCCCTACCGTCGAGGCCCCTGTTGTCGCGGCTCCTGCAGTCGCGGCCCCTGCCGTCGCGCCCCCCCCCCCCCCCCCCCCCCCCCCCCCTGCTGACGCGGCCCCTGCTATTGCGGCCCTGCCCTGCACCCGCCCCTGGTAAGCACCCGCGCCGCCAGGAGATGATCCGCGCCGCCAAGGCGAGCCGCGCCGCCCAGCCAAGCCGTGCCGCCCACCGAGCCGCGCCGCTCTGCCGAGCCGCGCCGCCCAGCCGAGCCGCGCCGCACTACCGAGCCGCACCGCCATGCCGAGCCGCGCTGCCCTTTTTGCTTGCACTGCTTCTGCTGCCACTGCTGCTACTGCTGCTACTGCTGCTACTACTGCTACTGCTGCTACTGTTGCTACTGATACTATGGCTAGCCCTACTGTTCTCACCTTCGATGCAGAGGGGCGTGCACTTGACTTTGACGTGCAGATTGACGACCTGCAGCTCTTTCTTCAGTGTGACTCTAGGGATGGGGTATCCCTGTTTGATCACACGTCCGGTGTCTCTACTGCACCTGCTGCTACTGCTGACAGTACGGTTCGCTCGCAGTGGACCACTCGTGACGCTGTTGCTCGCCTTGCTGTTTGTAGTCACCTGCCGTCTGCTGAGCGCGCACATTTTGGCCAGTACAAGACTGCTAAGTCCTTGTACGACGCTGTCGTAGCGCGCTACTCCTCCCCTGCCACTGCTGCCCTCAGCCGCCTCATGTTGCCTTACCTTTTCCCTAACCTTGCCGCCTTTGCCACAGTCGTTGACCTCATTACTCACCTCCGCACTAGTGACGCCCGCTACCGCGCTGCGCTTCCCACTGAGTTCTGTGCCAAGAACCCCCCCCCCCATGTACATCACCCTTTACTATCTAGTCACCCACCTCATGACTCCCTTACTTCAGTCACGGACCAATTTCTCTCCCTTTGCCCCACCGAGCTCACTGTCGACCTACTAGAGGAGCGCCTCACTGCGGCTGAGAAGAGTATCTTAGCTGTCGGTGCTTCTCGCGGCGACCGTCGCGCCCCTTTCTTTGAGGGGTGTTCCCCTGTCCCCCTTCTCCCCTCTGTTGCTTTTGCTGCTGCTCTCGACCTCGTTGGCACTGAGGAGGTCGGGGCTGCGTCTGCTCCTAGTGGGAGGCGCCGCAACAGCAAGGGCAAGGGGGGCAAGGGTGGTGGAGGGGACGGTGGGGGCGGCGGTGGAGGCGGTGGAGGAGGCGGAGGGGGTGACGGTGGAGGTGGGGGTGGTGGCGGGAGTGGGGGCTTCGGTGGCGGCGGTGGGGGTGGTGGAGGCAGCGGCAGCGGAGGTGGAGGCAGCGGCAGCGGTGGTGGAGGTGGCAGCGGCGGTGGTGCTGGTCGAGGTGGAGCCGCGCAGCGTGGAGGCTTTGGTGGTAGCCAGCGCCAGCAGCAGCCGCGTTCCCGTGAGACCCCATCGGCCCAGCAGCTTCGTGAGTGGTACGCTGGGCGTGGGAGGTCTGGGGGTGTTGGTCCCTGCACTTACGTTCTTCGCACCGGCGGGCGCCGTGGGGAGACGTGCGGGCTGCCACACACTGCGCAGTGCTGCTTTGGTTGCCTGACTGATGCTTGGCGCGCCCAGTTTCCTGACGCTGTTGAGCTCCCTCGCTGGGGTGATCTGCTTAGGCAGAATGTGGCTATCTTTGATCTTGATTTCGATGCTATCCTTGCTGCCATGTATGCTGTGACTGATAGTGCTGAGGGTGACTGCTACCTGTGTGTTCCCCCCGACCCAGGCATTGAGGCTGCTGCTCTAGGTGCTAGTGCGTCTGCTGCTCTAGGTACTGGTGAGTCTGCTGCTCCAGGTGCTGGTGAGTCTGCTCTCTCTGGTACTGCACCTACTGAGGCCTTCCACACTTTCACACTTGACTCTGGTGCTTCGCGCTCTTTCTTTCGCGACAGCACCACACTCACGCCGCTCAGTCAACCTGTCGCAGTCTCCCTGGCTGACCCCTCTGGGGGCCCAGTCCTTGCGCACTCTTCCACGGTTCTACCGTGTCCTGCGGCCCCGTCGGGCTTGCTGTCGGGACTCCACCTCCCCTCGTTCTCTACAAACTTGGTGAGTGGAGCTGACCTCCAGGACGCGTGGGTTGACCAGTTCACCCCTGGAGGTCAGCGTGTGACCCACTGCACTTGCTCTCGGACGGGCCGCCACCTGGCCACGCTCACCCGTCGGCCTGGGTCGAGTCTGTACACACTGACTACTGCGTCTCCTCCGGTTACTGCGTCTTGTCAGGCTGCTGCATCTAGTCAGGTGTTTGCTGCTGCGTCCAGGTCTAGTCCGGCGTCTGCCCCCTGCTCGTGTCGTCATCTGTTGCACGAGACTCTCCTTTGGCACCACCACCTTGGTCACCCCTCCCTGCCTCGTCTTCGAGGTATGGCCTCCCGTACCCTTGTCTCTGGTCTCCCCCGGTCCCTCCCTCCCCTTCCTCCGGGGCCTGCCCCTACCTGTGTTCCTTGTGTCGAGGGCCGGCAGCGCGCCGCTCCTCACTCCTCCGAGTTCCCTCCAACAGAGGCTCCCCTGCAGACTCTCCACATGGACGTGTGGGGCCCAGCCCGCGTCCGTGGACAGGGTCACGAGCGTTACTTCCTGCTGGTCGTTGACGACTACTCGCGTTACACCATAGTCTTCCCCTTGCGCAGCAAGGGTGAGGTCACTGAGGTGTTGATCGACTGGATCCGCTGTACCCGTCGCCAGCTCAGCGAGCGTTTCGGCTCGGACCTTCCTGTTCTGCGTCTGCACTCAGACAGAGGTGGTGAGTTTTCCTCCGACCTTCTGAGGGCCTTCTGACGTTCGGAGGGCATCCGCCAGACGTTCACGCTTCCAGCCTCCCCACAGAAAAATGGGATTGCTGAGCGCCGCATTGGCATGGTCATGGACGTCGCTCATACGTCCATGATCCATGCGGCTGCTCCCCATTTTCTGTGGCCGTTCACGGTTCAGTACGCTGCAAATCAAATCAACCTTCAGCCTCGTGTCTCCTTGCCAGAGACCACACCTACTCTGCGGTGGACGGGGAAGTTTGGCGATGCGTCTGTGTTCCGTGTCTGGGGATCTCGAGCTTTTGTCCGCGATACTTCCGCGGACAAGCTGTCCTCCCGTGCCGTTCCCTTCGTCTTCCTTGGCTTCCCCCCTGACGCACCTGGGTGGCAGTTCTACCACCCCACCTCGCGTCATGTTCCGTCCTCTCAGGACGTCACGTTTGACGAGTCGGTCCCTTACTACCGTCTCTTTCCCTACCACACCGCCTCTCTCCCCCCCCCGCCGCTCTTCCTCGCACCAGGTCCTCCCCCGGTAGACCCCCTCCCCCCTCAGGGTCTTGCCCCCTCAGGTGTGTCCAAGGTAGAACCTGTCGAGCCTGTCAAGGTAGCTGTCGACTCAAGTGCTGCTAGGAGTGCTGAGCCTGCGGGTGCGGGGACTGGGGGTGTTGAGCCTGGGGTTGCTGTGTCTGAGGGTGCGGAGCCTGGGGGTGCTGAGCCTGAGCCTGTGGAGCCTGGGGGTGCTGAGCCTGGGGGTGCTACGTCTGGGAGTGCTGAGCCTGGGGGTGCTGAGCCTGAGCGAGCTGAGTCTGGAGGTCCTCCGGGTGTCCCGTCACGGCGGGAGCCCCTCTCTCCTCAGCAGCTTCGTGAGTGGTACGCTCGGCGCTGTTGCCGTGCTGCTGGTGCTGGAGCTGCTGGAGGTGCTTCTGGAGCTACTAGAGGTGCTGCTGGTGCTGGAGGTGCTTCTGGGGCTGGAGCTGCTGGGGGTGCTGCTGGTGCTGGAGCTGCTGGAGCCGCTGGTCCTGGAGATGCTGGTGCTGGACGTACTGGCGCTGTTGGAGGTCCTGCTGGTGCTGGAGCTGCTGGAGGTGCTGGAGCAACTAGTCCCGGAGGTGCTCGTACTGGAGGTACTGGAGCTGCTGGGGCTGTTGGTGCTGCAGGAGTTGGAGCTGCAGGTGCTGGAGCTGTTGGAGGTACTGGAGCAGGTGGTGCTGTGGGAGTTGTAGTTGGAGACCCTGGAGCTGAGGGTACTGGTGCTGTCTCTGCTGTTTCTGGAGGCGCTGCGCGGCCGCGGCCGTACTACGTTCCGCTCCTTCAGCAGGTTCTTGGTCTCAGGCCTTCTCCTGGTCCTCCTCCTCCTTTACTGAGTCCCCTGCCTGACCAGTCACAGTCACAGTTAGAGCCGTCCTCTCCACTACCTGGTCCTTCTCCTTTCTCTGGACAGACTAGAGGTCTTACGGAGCATCGTGAGCCTGAGTCTCGTCTTGTGTCGCCTGAGTCTCGTTTTGCGTCGCCTGTCCGCACTGTTCGCGCTGGTTGTCGTGTTTTGCGTCCGCGTCCTCCTCCTGTCCCTGACACTCACTCTATGACACTGCGTCCTTCCACTGCTCCTCAGCGTGTCCCTCTGCCGTCTCCTCTCTTCCTGACGGTCCGGACACGGAGTCTGACTCCCTTCATGCTGCTAGTCCTACTGTCACGAGCTTTCTGGCCACACCTGTCACTGACCCTTTGTTTGAGTCCACTGCTACGTCTGCTCTCGTTGCTGAGCTTGTTGAATTTGCTGCAGCTTGTCGCCTAGACTACGCCACTAGTCTTGTTGCTGAATCTGCGTCTGCGTCTGTCTGTCCTCCGTCCGTCGGGGGTGAGTGTGCTCTTGACACGAACGTTCTTGAGGACAGACAGGAGGAGTTTGAGTGCTTTGCCGCTGCTGTACCTCATCTCGTGTCCATGCTGCTTGCACCTGAGGGAGACCCGGATGCACCAGACATCCCGACCCCGCGCTCTTACACAGAGGCGATAGAGGGTCCCTACTCCTCTCAGTGGCAGGCAGCCATGGACGCTGAGATGGCTTCCTGGAACTCCACAGGCACCTACAACGAAGAGGTTCCCCCACCTGGGGCGAACATCGTCAGTGGCATGTGGATCTTCAGGGTGAAGCGGCCGCCGGGTTCTCCGCCTGTCTTCAAGGCGCATAACGTTGCACGAGGCTTCAGTCAGCGACAGGGAGTTGACTTCTTCCATACCTTCTCCCCTACCCCAAAGATGACCACTCTTCGGATGCTGCTGCACGTCGCCGCTCAGCGTGAATACGAGCTACACTCGCTTGACTTCAGCACAGCCTTCCTACAGGGCTGCCTGCACGAGGAGATCTGGCTGCGCCGCCCACCTGGCTTCACTGGGTTGTTTCCTGCTGGTACCCAGTGGAGCCTCCGCCGGCCAGTCTACGGTCTCCGCCAGGCACCCCGTGAGTGGCACGACACAGTGAGGACGACTCTTGCTGCTCTTGGTTTTGCTCCTTCCACTGCTGACCCGTCGCTGTTTTTACGCACTGACACCACTCTGCCGCCGTTCTACGTTCTCGTGTACGTAGATGACCTCGTCTTTGCTACTGCTGACACTGAGGCACTCGCCCAGGTGAAGTCCGAGCTGCAGAAGAGACACACGTGCACAGACCTGGGTGAGCTGACAAGCTATCTTGGCATGCGGATCACCCGGGACAGAGCACAGCGCACCATTACCTTGACTCAGTCACACATGGTGCAGCAGGTCCTTCAGCGCTTCGGCTTCACGTACTCCTCGCCACAGTCCACTCCTCTGCCTACCGGTCACTCGCTCTCAGCTCCACCTTTGGACGAGTCCGTAGAGCCGAGTGGCCCGTATCCAGAGCTTGTGGGCTGCCTCATGTACCTGATGACTTGCACACGACCTGACCTCGCATACCCTCTCAGCCTTCTGGCTCGCTACGTGGCTCCTGGTAGGCACCGAAAGGTGCACTAGGATGCTGCGAAGAGGGTCTTGCGCTACTTGTGCAGTACGTCGGGCATGGGGCTCGTGCTTGGAGGACGGGCTCGAGTTGTCCTCACTGGTCACGCAGATGCTTCCTGGGTTGACGACTTGGCTACGCAGCGGTCGTCACAGGGTTACACCTTCAGTCTTGGCTCCGTTTCTGTCTCTTGGCGGTCTACCCGCTCTTCTTCTGTTCTCAGCTCCAGTTGTGAGGCTGAGATCTACGCTGGGGCCATGGCTGCACAGGAGCTACGCTGGCTCACCTACCTGCTGACCGACTTGGGAGAGGCGCCTCGTTCTCCTCCAGTTCTGTACGTCGACAACAAGGCCATGTTGGCCTTGTGTCAGGAGCACAGACTGGAGCACAGAACAAAACACATTGCTCTGCGCTACTTCCTTGCTCGAGAGTTGCAGCAGCGTGGCCAGCTTCGTCTTGCTTACGTGGCCTCTCAGGCCAACACTGCTGATGTTTTCACCAAGGCACTTCAGCCTTGTGATCATCAGCGTTTCTGTACTGTGTTAGGTCTTGTACCTACTGTGCCTCACTTGCTTACCTCTTGACTTTGCCTGTACTGTACTCTTTATACATATACCTGCATGCTTACACTTGCTAGGTTGTGTTCACTGTATTGTTTGCACTCCTTTATATAACTCTGCATGTGAACTGGCCTTGTGGCCATTTTCTTGTGCTCAGACTGCGTGGTGACTTTGTGATCCACCCTGAGCTTGCTTTGCCTTTCTTGACTGGTCTTGTGATCTCTTGTTCTCCCCCACTTTGCCTATGGGGGTGTGTCAAACTTATATGCTATAGTCTGTTTAGGCTGTCGTGGGGTAGTTCTTATAGGGTACAACACTTTTAGGTTTCCTACTTGTACCCACCTGCTTTCTAGTTCAGTCATTCATTCCGTCACATTCTAACAGGTTTAGCCTTAGGGGGTACACAATTTCTCTCGACATTGTACTTGTACCCCTCCCCCTTTCCTAGTCATCCATTCTCTCGTCATTCTCGCTAGTATTCTAACATGGTATTAGAGTAGGCTACTCTTGGGATCTACGCTGAGATCTACGCTGGGGCCATGGCTGCACAGGAGTTACGCTGGCTCACCTACCTGCTGACCGACTTGGGAGAGGCGCCTCGTTCTCCTCCAGTTCTGTACGTCGACAACAAGGCCATGCTTGCCTTGTGTCAGGAGCACAGACTGGAGCACAGAACGAAGCACATTGCTCTGCGCTACTTCCTTGCTTGAGAGTTGCAGCAGCGTGGTCAGCTTCGTCTTGCTTACGAGGCCTCTCGGGCCAACACTGCTGATGTTTTCACCAAGGCACTTCAGCCTTGCGATCATCCGCGTTTCTGTACTGTTCTAGGCCTTGTACCTACTGTGCCTCACTTGCTTACTTCTTGACTCTGCTTGTACTGCACTCTCTATACATATACCTGCATGCTTACACTTGCTAGGTTGTGTTCACTGTATTGTTTGTTCTCCTTTATATAACTCTGCATGTGAACAGGCCTTGTGGCCATTTGCTTGTGCTCAGACTGCGTGGTGACTTTGTGATCCACCCTGAGCTTGCTTTGCCTTTCTTGACTGGTCTTGTGGCCTCTTGTTCTCCCCCACTTTGCCTATGGGGGTGTGTCAAACTTATATGCTAAAGTCTATTTAGGCTATAGTGGGGTAGTTCATATAGGGTACAACACTTTTAGGTTTCCTACTTGTACCCACCTGCTTTCTAGTTCATCCATTCCTTCGTTTCATTCTGACATGTTCCTTACCGTGAGTATGACTTAGCTCGTGCTGCCAGTCCTACTATCCCTCGTCTTCTAGCCACTGTTGTCACCGACCCTTCGTTTGAGTCCACCGCTGCGTCTACCCTAGTTGCTGAGCTTGTTCACTTTGCTGCCGCTTGTCGTCTCGACTACGCCTCTAGTCTTGTTGCTGAGTCTGAGTCTGACTGTCCTCCGTCCGTCGGGGGTGAGTGTGCTCTTGTCACGGACGTCCTTGAGGACAGGCAGGAGGACTTTGAGTGTCTTGCAGCTGCTGTACCTCATCTCGTGGCCATGCTGCTTGCACCTGAGGGAGACCCGGATGCACCAGACATCCCGACCCCGCGCTCTTACGCAGAGGCGATTACGGGTCCCTACTCCTCTCGTTGGCAGAAAGCCATGGACGCAGAGATGGCATCCTGGAAGTCCACAGGCACCTACGTCGACGCAGTTCCCCCTTCTGGGACGAACATAGTCAATGGCAAGTGGATTTTCAAGGTGAAGCGGCCGCCGGGTTCTCCGCCTGTCTTCAAGGGTCGTTACGCTGCACGAGGCTTCAATCAATGGTAGGGAGTTGACTTCTTCCAGACCTTCTCCCCTACTCCGAAGATGACCACTCTTCGGGTTCTGCTGCATGTCACAGCTCAGCGAGACTACCAGCTGCACTCTCTTGACTTCAGCACAACTTTCTTACAGGGCAGCCTGCACGAGGATAACTGGCTGCGCCGCCCACCTGGCTTCACTGGGTCATTTCCTGCAGATACCCAGTTGAGCCTCCAGCGGCCAGTCTACGGTCTCCGCCAGGCGCCTCGCGAGTGGCACGACACACTGAGGACGACGCTTGCGGCTCTTGGGTTTGCTCCTTCTACTGCTGACCCGTCGCTGTTTCTGCGCACCGACACTTCGTTGCCGCCGTTCTATGTCCTTGTGTACGTCGACGACTTGGTCTTTGCCACTGCTGACACTGAGGCACTGACCCTTGTGAAGTCGGAGCTACAGAAGAGACACACCCGCACTGACCTGGGTGAGCTGCGCAGCTATCTTGGCTTGCTGTTCACTCGGGACTGAGCACGGCGCACCATCACCCTGACTCAGTCACACATGGTGCACCAGGTCCTTCAGCGCTTCGGCTTCCCGTACTCCTTGCCACAGTCCACTCCTCTGCCTACTGGTCACTCGCTCTTAGCTCCACCTTCGGACGAGTCCGTAGAGCCGAGTGGGTCGTATCCAGAGCTTGTGGGCTGCCTCATGTACCTGATGACCTGCACTCGACCTGACCTTGCCTACCCTCTTAGCATCCTGGCACACTACGTTGCGCCCGGGAGACACCGACCAGAGCACTGGGAGGGTGCTAAGAGGGTGTTGCGCTTCTTGTGCAGTACATCGGGTATGAGGCGCGTGCTTGGAGGACGGGGTCCAGTTGTCCTCACTGGATACGCAGACGCTTCTTGGGTTGACGACTTAGCTACGTAGCGGTCGTCATAGGGTTACACTTTCAGCCTTGGCTCCGGCTCTGTTTCTTGGCGGTCTACCCGCTCGTCTTCTGTTCTCAGTTCCAGTTGTGAGGCAGAGATCTACGCAGGGGCCATGGCTGCACAGGAGTTACGGTTGCTCACCTACCTCCTGACCGACTTGGGAGAGCGGCCTCGGTCTTCTCCAGTTCTGTACGTAGACAACAAGGCCATGATTGCCTTGTGTCAGGAGCACAGACTGGAGCACAGAACGAAGCACATCGCTTTGCGTTACTTCCTTGCTCGAGAGTTGCAGCAGCGTGGTCAACTTCGCCTTGCTTACATGGCCACTAGGGCCAACACTGCAAATATATTCACCAAGGCACTTCAGTCTGGTGATCATCAGCGTTTCTGTACTGTTTTAGGCCTTGTGCCTACTTTGCCTCACTTGCTTACTGCGTGACTTTGCTTGTAATGTGATCTATATATATACCTGCATGCTTACACTTGCTAGGGTATGATGACTTTACTGTTTGTTCTCTTTTATATAACTCTGCATGTGAACTGGCCTTGTGGGCATTTGCTTGTGCTAAGAATGTGTGGTGACTTCGTGATCCACCCTGAGCTTGCTTTGCTTTTCTTGACTAGTCTTGTGACCACTTGTTCTCCCCCACTTTGCCTATGGGGGTGTGTCAGAATGTTATAGTGCTTAAATTGTGTAGGCTGTAGTGGGGTAGCCCATAAGGGGTACAACCCAATTAGGGTTAGTACTTGTACCCAACTCATTCATAGTTCATTCATTCTCGTTCAGTATTCTGACACGCTACGGTTCTCCATGACGTGTTGTCGCATTTCTTCGACCCAGTGCTATCGTTTCCTCTCTTTCACCGCCCTATTTGCACTTCTACACATGTCTTGCTTCAACTCACCTATCTCTTCCACTCTCCCGTCCCACATACCCGTTTCCCCCCTTCCCCTCCCACCCATTTTGATGCGTGCTCAGCTCTTGGCAGCTCTCTGTTGCACAGATGATCTATTCCCTCTCCTCTGCACCCTCGCTTTCCCCCTCCCCACCTACCTCTCCCCTTTGAACTCTCCCATCTCTTCGTTGCTCCCATACCGTGCAGTTAGGAGCCGAGCTGGTGCACTCGCTGATCTTGGCCGCCATCGAGTGTGTGCACAACGCACAGGGGGAAGGGGGGGAGGGGGGGTGAGCAGCACAAAGACAATCTTGGCCGCACCTGTGCTAAGCTCCCTGCATAGGAGCAAAGCGATAATGACGTACCGCCCTAAAACATGTGGTTGCAATTGTTTGTAGGAAAAAAAAAAAAAAAAAAAAAAAAAAAACTGCCTTTTATTTTGAATGACACTGATGTTCCAGCGTTTTTTTTCTAGGTAACTTAGATTTTTCAGCGATTTTTTTTTTGCTAACACTGATTCATCAGCCTACATTTGTGTACCAAGGCTGATGAATCAGCCAACCTCAAAAAGAATCTGAGGCCCTGCATGCGGTGCTGGTGCATGATCTCACTCACAGGTTAGTGTCAAACTATATGTTTGTTTCTCTCTAGGCTATAGTGGGTTAGCCTACAAGGGGTACAACACAATAGGGTTAGTACTTGTACCCAACTCATTCATAGTTCATTCATTCCAGCACAGTTGATCCAGACATGGTATTCAGAGCGGGAAACCTGTTAGGTTTTTAGGGCCCACCGATCGTTCCGCTAGTTCCTGCCCGAAGCGCCCTTGCGCTGTCCGGCCCTCTCGCACAGTGTCACGCTGCCCTGCAGCTACTCGCACTGCCTGCCCTGCTGTCACGCGCGCCCCTGCTGCCCGCAAGCAGGCCCTGCCCCGCGCGCCCCTGCTGCCCGCGTGCAGCCCCTGCCCCGCGCGCCACTGCTGCCCGCGAGCAGCCCCTGCCCCGAGCGCCCCTGCTGCCCGCGAGCAGCCCCTGCCCTGCGCGCCACTGCTGCCCGCGAGCAGCCCCTGCCCCGAGCGCCCCTGCTGCCCGCGAGCAGCCCCTGCCCTGCGCGTCCCTTCTGCCCGCAAGCAGCCCCGCAGCCCAGCGCTCCAGCGCGCCCCGCTGCTAAGCGCGCCCCGCAGCCTAGCGCGCCAGTGCGCCCCGCAGCCCAGCGCGCCAGCGCGCCCCGCTGCTAAGCGCGCCAGCGCGCCTCGCAGCCCAGCGCGCCCCGCTGCTAAGCGCGCCAGTGTGTCCTGCTGCCTAGCGCGCTGCTGCTGCACACGCTGCTACTGCTGTGCTGTGCCCTGCCGAGCAGCGCTGCCCAGCCCGAGCCGCGCCGCTCTGCCCGAGCCACGCTGCCCTGACCCTACTGAGCCGCACTATCCTACTGCTGCTCGTGCTGCCTCTGCTGGCACTACTGATGTTACTGCGCTAGCCTGTGCCCTGCTGCCGACGTACTCTACTGACCTCCACAGTCACTTCAACGGTCGCTACTACTGCCCTTTCACCGCTGCTACTGACTCCCACTGCCTGTCATGGCCACTATTACGGTAGTCGCAGCGGCTAAGGGTGGATAGCAGCAGCCACTGCCTCTCCCGGACACGCTATCCCTGCAGCAGCTTTGCGAGTGGGTTATTCAACGAGCCCGTCCAGGTGGTGGAGGCTTTGGTTTTCTGCGTACTGCACAGCGGCGGCAGCAGAGTCAGCAGGAGACCTTCTCCCCGCAGCTGCTTAGAGAGTTGGTTTCTCAGCGATGTGTCCTTGGTTCTGTAGAGGCTGCTGCTCTAGGTGCTAGTGAGTCTGCTGCCGCACTAGGTGCAAGTGAGTCTGTTGCCGCTCCAGGTGCTAGTGAGTCTGCTGCAGCTTTAGGTGCTCGTGCTTCTACTGCCACAGGTCCTGCCTCAGCTGAGGCCTTGCACACTTTCACACTTGACTCAGGCGCGTCATGTTGCTTCTTTCGTGACTGCACCACACTCACACCACTTGCTGCACCAGTACCAGTCTCACTGGCTGACCCCACTGGGGGCCCAGTAGTCGCACGAGCCTCCACTGTCCTCCCTTGTCCAGCAGTCCCCTCCGGGTCTCTTTCAGGTCTCCAACTCCCCGAGTTCTCGACGAACTTGTTGAGCAACGCAGTTCTCCGGGATGCATGGGTTGACACCTTCATTCCTGGAGGACAGCGTGTGGCAATCTGCAAGTGCTCACATTCTGGCCGTCACCTTGCTATGTTCACTCGTCACCCTGGGTCCGGACTGTACACACTGACCACTGCGTCTGCACAGGTGGCTAAGTTAGGTCAGGTGGCTGCGTCGAGTCGGGTGTCTGCGTCTGATAAGCTTGCAGCGTCTTGCTCGTGTCGGGTACTCTCTCAACAGACTCTTCTCTGGCACCACCGCCTAGGTCAACCCTCGCTGCCGCGTCTCCGCAGCATGCACTCCCGTCTCCTTGTCTCTGGCCTTCCCAGGTCCCTTCCCTCCCTCCTGTGCTCGCCTGCACCGCCGTGCCTTCCCTGCGTTGAGGTGCGGCAGCGCGCCGCTCCTCATTCCTCCGAGTTTCCTGCGACCACTGCTCCTCTGCTGACTCTCCACATGGACGTTTGGGGCCCGGCCCCCATCGGTGGAATGGACCAGGAGCGCTACTTCCTGCTAGTTGTTGACGACTACACACGTTACACCACTGTCTTCCCCTTGCGGCGCAAGGCGGACGTCAGCGGTGTTTTGATCCCCTGGATCCGTGCTACTCGTCGCCAGCTACGCGAGCGGTTTCGTCAGGACTTGCCAGTCCTGCGTCTGCACTCTAACAGGGGCGGTGAGTTCTCTTCTGGCCTCCTTGAGGAGTTCTGTTGAGACGAGGGCATCTGCCACATGTTCACGCTTCCGGTCTCTCCTCACAAGAATGGGATTGCTGAGCATCGCATTGGCTTGATCATGGAGGTTGCTCGTACCTCCATGATCCATGCGGCTGCTCCCCATTTTCTGTGGCCGTTTGCGGTCCGATACACTCCGTATCAGCTCAACCTCTGGCCCTGTGTCTCTGAGCCGGAGACCTCGCCCACACTCCGGTGGACAGGGAAGGTTGGTGATGCGTCGGTGTTTCGGGTCTGGGGCGCGCTCTCCCTTGTTCGCGATGCCAAAGCGAGCAAGCTCTCCTCTCGCACTCTCCGCTGTGTCTTCCTTGGCTTCCCCACCGACGCCCCGCCGTGGCAGTTCTACCACCCGCGCGAGCGTCGAGTCTTTTCCTCCCAGGACGTCACCTTTGACGAGTCTGTCTGTTTCTACAGGCTACACCCACACGCGTCCCACCCGGTCCCCCTAGCGCCTCTCTTCCTGGTACCAGTCCCCCCCTGGTAGACCCCCTCCCCCCCCATGGTCCTGCTCCCTCAGGTGTGTCTCAGGTAGACCCATCCCCCTTGGTCGAGCCTTTGGAGATCTCTTCTGACTCCTCTGGCCTAGCTGAGGGGGGTGACCCCGCCGCTGACGACACGGCGGCCACTTGCCGCTCTCCATGCTTGGAGACCCCCCCTGGTTTTCCGCCTCGGCCGTCTTCGCCGCCTCCGCAGCCTGCTACTGTGGACTCTGGAGTTGAGACTGCTGGTGCTGAGCCTGGGGGTGCTGAGATAGAGGGTGAGGGTTCTGGGGGTGCTGCGACTGGGGGTGCTGGTTCTGGGGGTGCTGCGACTGGGGGTGTTGCGACTGGGGGTGCTGACTCTGGGGGTGCTGCGAGTCCTAGTGGCGGTGGAGCTGTGGGTGACCCTGCTGGAGGTCCTGGAGCTGGACAGCCACCGCGACCTGATCTACTTGAGACGCTCTCGCCGCAGGCGATTCGTGCGTGGATCGTTCGGCGAGGTAGTCGTGGTGGTGGAGGGTTCGGTCCTGCTGGTGCTAGAGCTACTAGTCCTGGAGGTACTGCTGGTGCTGGAGGTGCTGGAGGTAGTGCTGGAGGTGCTGGAGGTGCTGCTGGTGCTGGAGGTACTAGAGGTGCTGCTGGTGCTAGGGGTACTAGAGCTGCTAGTCCTGGAGGTGCTGAAGGTGCTGCGCGTGCTGGAGGTGCCGGAGCTACTAGTCCTGGAGGTGCTACTGGTGCTGGAGGTGCTAGAGCTGCTAGTCCTGGAGGTCCAGCTGGTGCTGGAGGTGCTAGAGCTGCTGGCACTGGAGGTGTTGGTGCTGGAGGAGCTGGAGCTGCTGGTTCTGGAGGTGCTCGTACTGGAGGTGCTAGAGCTGCCGGGGCTGGTGGTGCTGCTGGTGCTGGAGGTGCTGGAGCTGCTGGTCCTTGAGGTGCGCTTACTAGAGGTGCTGGAGCTACCGGAGCAGGTGGTGCTGCTGGTGCTGGAGGTGCTGGAGGTGCTGCTGGAGCTGCTGGCGCTGGAGGTGCTTGAGGTACTGCTGGTGCTAGAGGTGCTAGAGCTGCCGAAGCTCGTGGTGCTGCTGGTGCTGGAGGTGCTACTGGAGCTCCTAGTGTTAGAGGTGCTGGTGCTGCTGGTGTTGGAGGAGCTGGAGCTGCTGGTACTGCCCCGCGCCGACCGTTTTTCTACCTGCAGCCGCAGTCGTCCCTGCCGCCGCCTGACTCGGTCCTTCGCCAGGTTCTTAGTCTCCCGTCTTCCTCTGGCCTCACTCCACCTCTCCTGTGTCCACCGACAGACCAGTCTCAGCCACAGCTACTGCCTGGCTCCCCGTTGCCTACTCTTGCTCCTCACACTAAGGTGACTGAGTCCCTGACTGAGCGACGTGAGCCTGAGACTCGTGCTTCCATACCTGTTCGTGCTCGTTGTGTCGCCCGTTCTCGACCTCCTGCTGTCTCAGGCACTCACGTTATGGCACTTCATCCTTCCTCTGTTCCACAGCGTGTTGCCCTGCCGTCTCCTCCAACGTCCTCTCTTCCTGACGTTCCTGACCCTGAGTCAGACCTTGCTCGTGCTGCCAATCCTACTGTCACTCGTCTCCTCGCTATTGTCGTCACTGACCCTGACTTTGAGTCTACTGTTGCGTTTTCCCTAGTCACTGAGCTAGTCGACTTTGTAGCTAGGAGTCATCTCGACTACGTCGCGAGTCTTGTTACTGAGTTCAAGTCTGTCTGTCCTCCGTCCGTCGGGGGTGAGCCTGCCCTTAGCAGTGACGTCCTTGAGGACAGACAGTTTGAGCTTGAATGTCTTGTGACCGCTCTACCTCGTTTCGCATACATGCTGCTTTGCCCTGAGGGAGACCCGGATGCACTTGACATCCCTACCCTGCGCTCTTACGCTGAGGCGATAGCGGGTGAGTACTCCTCTCAGTGGCAGACAGCCATGGACGCAGAGATGGCTTCATGGAAGTCCACAGGCACCTACGTGGACGAGGTTCCTCCTCCTCCTGGGGCGAACAGAGTCGTGGCATGTGGATTTTCAGAGTGAAGCGGTCGCCGGGTTCTCCGCCTGCCTTCAAGGCGCACTACGTTGCTCGAGGCTTCAGTCAGCGACAAGGGGTCGACTTCTTCCAAACCTTCTCCCCCACCCCGAAAATGACTACTCTTCGGGTGTTGCTGCACGTAGCAGCACAGCGTCACTACGAGCTGCACTCCTTCGACTTCTCCACAGTTTTCTTGCAGGGCTGCCTTCATGAGGAGATCTGGCTGCGCCGCCCACCTGGCTTCACTGGGTCGTTTCCTACAGGTACCCAGTCGAGCTTCTAGCGGCTAGTCTATGGTCTCCGCCAGGCGCCTCGCGAGTGGCACGACACACTGAGGACAACACATGCGGCTCTTGGGTTTGCTCCTTCGTCTGCTGACCCGTCGTTGTTTCTACGCACCGACACTACCCTGCCGCCAAGAGGGTATTGCATTACTTGTGCAGTTGGGCACGGGGCTCGTGCTTGGAGGACGGGGTTCAGTGGTACTCACAGGACACTCCGACGCTTCTTGGGCCGACGACCAGGTGACTCAGCGTTCGTCACATGGTTACACCTTCAGTCTTGGTTGTGGTTCTGTCTCGTGGAGGTCCAGTCGTTCTTCTTCTGTGCTTGGTTCCAGCTGTGAGGCCGAGATCTATGCTGAGGCCATGGCTGCACAGGAGATACGCTGGCTGGCCTACCTGCTGACCGACTTGGGGGAGCGGCCTCGTTCTCCTCCAGTTCTGTACGTCGACAACAAGGCAATGCTTGCCTTGTGTCGCGAGCAGAGACTGGACCACAGGACGAAGCACATTGCTCTTCGCTACTTCCTTGCACGTGAGCTGCAGCAGCATCGTCAGCTCCGCCTTTCCTACGTGGCCTCGCGGGCCAACACTGCTGATGTGTTCACCAAGGCCCTTGGGTCTGGTGATCATCAGCGTTTCTGCACTGCTCTTGGGCTTGTGCCCACTCTGCCTCACCTGCTGGTTGCTTGACTTGCTCTTGTTGTACACTGATATATATCTTTATACTTGCTTGTTTAATCTTGCTAGGTTGTGATCAGTGTACTGCCTTGCTATTATAACTCCGCATGTGAACTGGCCTTGTGGCCGCTTGCTTGTGCTCAGATAATGTGGTGTCCTTGAGATCCACCCTGAGCTTTGCTTTGCTTTGTTCTCTTGCTTGACAGGTCTTGTGACCGTCTGTTGTGTTTGCTACTTCCCACTTAGCCTATGGGGGTGTGTCTAACTATATGTTTGTGTTCTCTCTAGACTATAGTGGGTTAGCCTACAAGGGGTACAACACTTTAGGGTTACCGTATTACCCCGGATAGAAGCGCACCTGCGCTTATAATAAAGCAGAGTTTTTTAAGGGGGTGCGCTTCTAATTGAGTCGTTTTTATAAGCGCATGCGCTTATATAATGACATATACGAATTTATAAATTTAAGACACCAAATTGTATGTTTCACTCTTGCCATTTCAACCGAGTCGAAAATTTTCGCCTCACAATGCAGAATCTCCTGCAAGCGATTCTCTTCCAGCACACAGGGGCCAAGATGCAACACTTTGCAATCATGCCAGCACATCCTGACTGGACGCGCAGCCAGTCAGGTCTTCGAGAGTCTAACTCAGCGAAAATGAGATTGTACTCGCTTCAAAATTGAAACTCGCTACCGTTTCGAACAGAAATTTTAATTTAAAATTGTACATGCACTTATAATAAGTAACGTTTTCACAGGGGGTGCGCTTATAATTGAGGATCGGCCATAAGCGCATTGCTCCAGATAGAAGCGCATGCGCTTATAATAGGCCTGCGCTTCTATCCGGGGTGATACGGTAGTACTTGTACCCAACTCATTCATAGTTCATTCATTCCTACACAGTTGATTCTAACAGTTAGCACTACTGTGTCCTTGCCTGAACACATGATTGCACTGTACTGGATTGCTCTGAACCGAACTGAGTGGTGTGTCTGCTGCCATGCCATGTTTAAACCAATCAGGGACAGACACCACCTGCATTGGAGTACTACACTAGCTGACTGACCAGGTAGATAGACTGCCCTGTAGAAATGAACAAATTGGCTTCTACTTCAAAATACATGACACATTGATGTGGCACTGCAATAGTCGATAGAACTCCACCGTTGCCGTGGGTTCAAGACGTCTCGAAATCCAGCCGCTGCCGTCGCCCGGATCAAGTGCCATCCCAACCGTCCAGAAGGTTGACCTGCAAGTTGCAACCGCACCCAACCACACCCAACCACAGGGCCATGGTATCAGTGCGGCTGAGGGCTATGGGAATATCTATGGGGCCAACGGGTGTGGGAGCAATGGGTTTGATCTGAGGGCTAACACATGCATGGGACAAGATAACCCCCCTGCATTCTCGAAAATAAGTTGAAGAGATGAATGGATCTCAAGTAAGCCGCACTTGCCCCCCTCCCCCGCATGCCTCAACTCACAACCAAAACCCAACCAGTCTCCCTCACCGCTATTCTGGGAAGAGCTTCTTGAAATGGATTGACCAATGAGGCTCCGCCTGAAACAACAAAACAAGTCTCACCACACAGCCAGACTTGAATCTCCGTCCCCAGCCTCACCACCTCCCAAGCAGAGCCAGCCACCCTCCCCTCACCGCTATTCTGGGAAGCGTTTCTCGCAGCGGGTCTGCCCGACGCATCTCCTTGAGCTGCTCTATTCCGCCCTCCACTCTCCCCCGCACCATCTGGTGCCGGGACGAGGCACAAAGGGACACATCAACAGCGGAGGGGGAATGGCAGGGGTTGTGAAACAAGGCATGTGTGATGGCAAGTGGGTCTGCCCAGCGCATTTCCTTGAGTTGCTCTATGCCACCCTCCACTCTCCCCTGCACCATTTGGTGCTGTGGTGGTGGGGTGAGAGAAGAGAAGATGGGGATGGGGTCAGAGAATAGGAAGTAGAGGCGCTGGGGGCGAGGCAGCAACAGATGTGATACAATCTGCTGGTGTGATCAACAGATGCAGAGAAAATGCAACACACCTGGTATATTCTATTACACTCTTCCTTGTCACGTATGATGCCGGGATATATCCCTTTCCGTGCTGATGGGGTCACCAAAGAGGAAGTAGAGGCGCTGGGGGCGTGGCAGCAGGCAGCACACATGCTATATCCTGATGGTATATTCCACACAGGAGGCGAAGCGAAAGAGAGGGAGGGAGCAACCCACCTGGTACATCCTGCTGCACTCCTCCTTGTCGCGTATGATCGTGGGATCAAAGCCGTCAGTGCGGATGGGGTCGGAGAAGAGGAAGTAGAGGCGCTGGGGGTGCGGCAGCAGGCAGCACAGCCAGTGAGCGGGGGATTGCATACAGACAGGCAAGGAGGGAGACCAACTGAACTGGCCCACCAGTTAGATTCTATTGCACTCTTCCTTGTCTCGTATGATGCCCGGATCCAGGCCATCAGTGCGGATGGGGTCAGAGAAGAGGAAGTAGAGGCGCTGGGGGCGCGGCAGCAGACCGGCATTGGAGGCGAGGGGGAAGGGGGGCGACTGCATGCCTGTGGCTTCCAGTGCTGGCTTCAACCAAGGGCCGATGGGCGAGGACATGATTTCCCTGTGCGGTGAAGAGCATGGGAGGGGAGATGGGGGGTTTGAGGGAGGAGAGCATAAGGACTTGCTAAGGTCAGTGCTGCCTTCAGCACTCTCGGTCACTCACTCCCTCCCACTCCTTCCCACTCTCCCTCACTCACTCAGGGTCCATGAGCACGTCAAATGCATCCTCCACCCCGATAGCCGAGAACGGCACGATGGTGGCGCCACAGCGCACGGCAATGCGCACAAAGTCGGTCGTGTGGCCCCAAAACAGCTTTTGATACGACACAGACACCAAAACACCTTGTACTTCTGACCCAGTCCCCAGTCACTCAAAAAGGCTCACCTGAAGGCCTCTCCCTCATTCGGTCGACCACTCCCCCCAACTCACTCGGGATCCATCAGAACATCAAATGCGTCCTCCACTCCAATAGTAGAAAAGGGAACGATGGTGGCGCCACAGCGCACAGCGATGCGCACAAAGTCAGTCGTGTCCCGCCAAAACAGCTTGTACTTCTCGTTCTTCCGCTTCCTCACCTCCCTTCCGCCCCCCGGGTACAGCAGCAGATTCTCCCCCTCCCTCAACAGCTGGTAGCACGCGCGAGGGGACACCTGACATGTGAAGGGAGGAAGGAGGGTGAGGGAGGAGGGTAAGGTCAGTGGCCCCGCCGTACCCCCACCTCTTTCAACCCTGGCAACACAACCTGCCTTTACCATCAATGTCACCACTCCCATCCCCATCCCAACCCCCCCCATCTCACCCGCACAGCACCATATTTGGTTAACTGGTCCGCAAACGGCCCCTGCCTATGCCGTCTATTTGCCTTCAACCCTGACTGTGTTAGAATTGTATGTTCTAGCATGCTAACACTTGTGACTGTACACCAATTGTGGTGTACAGTTGGGTTGGGACTAACACCCAACTTTGGGTGTAGTCTTGCATTGTGGGGTGCCAATCCAACCCAATTGTGGTGGAGCCCCCAAATGCAACCCACTTGACCTTAGGTTGCCTCACTTCCCAAAGTGAGGCCAACCCAACCTATGGTCAACCCAACCTTTCTCCTTCAGCCTTCTCTTCCTTGTATAACCTTGTGCTCTCTTGAGCTAATGTCAATCATTCTTCCTCAAGTTTCTACAGCTCCTAGTTTCTTTCAGACTGTACAACATGCTTATCCCATCCCCATCCCCTTACCCGCCCCATCCCCATCCCCTTACCCGCCCCATCCCCATCCCCCTCCCCATCCCCATCCCCATCCGCCCCCATCTCACCTGCACAGCGCCGTATTTGGTGAACAGGTCAGCAAAGGGGCCCTGCCAATGCCTCCCCATCCCCATCCCCATTCCCATTCCTATCCCCATCCCCATTCCCATCCCCATTCCCATCCCCATCCTCATCTCCATCCCCTTCCCCGCCTCAACCCCCCACAACCTCACCCGCACAGCGCCGTATTTGGTGAATTGGTCTGCAAAGGGCCCCTGCCAGTGGGTAGGCGCGCCCAGGCCCCTGAGAGTGACGCCCGTGCGCATGTGAATGTCTCGGATCATGAGCGGCCTGTGCAGGGAAGGGGGTGAAAGGAGGAGGCACTGGTGAATGATACATGCAAAGGGGGCCAGGCCAGCCCTGCCAGTAGGGAGGAGATGCAGCCAACCCTCTGAGAGTGACGCCCGTGCGCATGTGAATGTCTCGGATCATGAGCGGCCTGTGCAGGGAAGGGGGTGAAAGGAGGAGGCACTGGTGAATGATACATGCAAAGGGGGCCAGGCCAGCCCTGCCAGTAGGGAGGAGATGCAGCCAACCCTCTGAGAGTGACGCCCGTGCGCATGTGAATGTCTCGGATCATGAGCGGCCTGGGAGGGGGTGGAAGAACGAAGGAGGCGTACAGATCTCCTGAGTAGAACAATACCACTTTTGAGACGTCTCAAAAGATACCAAAGAATGAGTAGAATGGAAGCATGGGGGTGATTTTTTAGGCGCCTAAATAATTACCTCAATGCATGCGGAGGCGTACAGATCTCATATATATGAGTAGAATGGAAGCACGGGGGGTAAAGGGAAGCGCATGTGTCAAAAATTCCAACAGATACCGAAGATGGTGTGGAGGATGCCCATTAATGGAAATTCACACTTTCCATCTCCGTCCCCCCCACCCTCCTCACCCCCTCCCTCCCTACTACCCCCCCCACGCACATGTCATAGATGCCAAAGAGAGTGTGATTGCCCACAAACAGCAGCCTGCCCTCTGGGAGGGTTAGGGCGGATTCCTAACTTCGTGTCATCCGGCCCTTGTGTCATCCGAACATGTGGGACCACCCAAATGTGCCACGTCGGATGACCCGAAGTCGAATCGGCAAACATTGGCTCGGGGAAAAATAAATTCGGATGACACGAAGTTAGGAATCCGCCCTTAGGGTCCCAGCCTGCTTCCCAGGGTCCCAGGCCCCTTCCCACTGCCCTCCTCCCCCTCCTTGCAACCCCCCCCAACGCAAATGTCATAGATGCCAAAGATAGTATGGTTGCCCACAAACAGCAGCGTGCCCTCCCGGAGGGTTGAGTCATTCAGGGTCCTTCAAGTGACTCCCTTTTGAGGCGCCTCAAAAGTAGTCTAGTGACTCTCCCCCTCCCTCTCCCTCACCTTTCAAATCCCTCCACCCTCCCCCCTCTCCTTCTTCCCCTCGCCCTTTCCTCCTAACGCACATGTCATAGATACCGAAGATGGTGTGATTGTCAACAAACAGCAGCTTTCCCTCGTTGGAACACCACACCCCTAAGCTTTCCCCCTCCATCCCCTCTCCCCCTCCCTACCCTCCCCCTCCCCTGCCCCCCCTTCAACGCACATGTCATAGATACCGAAGATGGTGTGATTGCCAACAAACAGCAGCTTTCCCTCGTTGCGAGGAATCTTGTCCAGCCCTGCGATGTGCCATGGAGGGTGGGGGATGGGGATGGGTGGAGGAGTCCTCTCCAACCCGTACACACATACCAACATAGAGAGGCCGTGCACTCATACCAACATAGAGAGGCCGTGCACTCATACCAACATAGAGAGGCCGTGCACTCATACCAACATAGAGAGGCCGTGCACTCATACCAACATAGAGAGGCCGTGCACTCATACCAACATAGAGAGGCCGTGCACTCATACCAACATAGAGAGGCCGTGCACTCATACCAACATAGAGAGGCCGTGCACTCATACCAACATAGAGAGGCCGTGCACTCATACCAACATAGAGAGGCCGTGCACTCATACCAACATAGAGAGGCCGTGCACTCATACCAACATAGAGATGGCCGTGCACTCATACCAACATAGAGAGGCCGTGCACTCATACCAACATAGAGAGGCCGTGCACTCATACCAACATAGAGAGGCCGTGCACTACAACATAGAGGCCGTGCACTCATACCAACATAGAGAGGCCGTGCACTCATACCAACATGGAGAGGCCGTGCACTCATACCAACATAGAGTGGCCGTGCACTCATACCAACATAGAGAGGCCGTGCACTCATACCAACATAGAGAGGCCGTGCACTCATACCAACATAGAGTGGCCGTGCACTCATACCAACATAGAGAGGCCGTGCACTCATACCAACATAGAGTGGCCGTGCACTCATACCAACATAGAGAGGCCGTGCACTCATACCAACATAGAGAGGCCGTGCACTCATACCAACATAGAGAGGCCGTGCACTCATACCAACATAGAGAGGCCGTGCACTCATACCAACATAGAGAGGCCGTGCACTCATACCGACATAGAGTGGCCGTGCACTCATACCAACATAGAGAGGCCGTGCACTCATACCAACATAGAGAGGCCGTGCACTCATACCAACATAGAGAGGCCGTGCACTCATACCAACATAGAGTGGCCGTGCACTCATACCAACATAGAGAGGCCGTGCACTCATACCAACATAGAGAGGCCGTGCACTCATACCAACATAGAGAGGCCGTGCACTCATACCAACATAGAGAGGCCATGCACTCTGGTTCTAGAGGCGGTACTGCGGCATATCATCCAGCATATTCTAGCACAGCACAACACAGTAGAGCATACCATGTCGCACATAGAGCATACCATGTCGCACATAGAGCATACCATGTCCCACATAGAGCATACCATGTCCCACATAGAGCATACCATGTCCATTGTCCCTCGCTCACACACACATTCACATGTACCTACATAAAGAGGCCGTGCGACCCAGTTCCACAACCTGTACTGAGGCATGTCATCCAGCATACCCTCCAGTGGACCGGCCCAGCATACCATGCATGACCCCTATACGCCCACCCACCAACATAGAGCGGCCGTGCAGTGCAACCCATTTCCACAGGCGGTATTGAGGCATGTCATCCAGCATACCCTCCAGTGGACCGGCCCAGCATACCATGCATGACCCCTATACGCCCACCCACCAACATAGAGCGGCCGTGCAGTGCAACCCAGTTCCAGAGGCGGTATTGAGGCATGTCATCCAGCATACCCTCCAACGGGGGAACAGCACACCAAGGATAGGTTCCGCCTTCACACACCCCCCACCTCACACACACATACCAACATAGAGCGGCCGTGCCACCCAGTTCCAGAGGCGGTACTGAGGCATGTCATCCAGCATACCCTCCAGTGCCCGCCCCACCTCCCCTTCCGTCGCCCGCCCCTCCACTGACCCCATGTACCTCCGCCCCTCTCCTCCCCCTTCCCCCTTTCCTTCCCCTTTCGCTTCCACTTTTCTTTCCCCTTTCCCTTCCGCGTTTCTTTCCCCACCTTGCTGCTGCTCCTCTTTCCCCCCAACCCTTGCTTCCCCCACCACACCTCCCACGCCCCTCTGTTGTGTTGCTTTCTCTGAGGATGAAGCAGCAGCAGTGGTAGAAGCAGAAGCAGAAGCAGAAGCAGAAGCAGCAACAGCAACAGCAGCAGCAGCAGTGGTAGAAGCAGAAGCAGAAGCAGAAGCAGAAGCAGAAGCAGCAACAGCAACAGCAGCAGCAGCAGTGGTAGAAGCAGAAGCAGAAGCAGAAGCAGCAACAGCAACAGCAGCAGCAGCAGTGGTAGAAGCAGCAACAGCAGCAGCGCCAGTGGCATTATTAACAGCTCTTGCACCAACGCCTGTCCCCTTATTAGCAGCTTCGTTACTGGAAACACCATTTCTGGCAGTAGAAGTAGAATCGGGGAGCGCAGCTCCATTAGCGGCATTCGGAACAGTGGCAACACCTGCAGCAGCAGCAGCAGCAGCAGCAGCAGCATCACCGCTACCATCACTACTGCTCTCTGCACTGCTCTCCACACCCCTCTCTGCCCCCTTGCCTGCACGCCCGTTCCTAGCAGATGCTAGCTCGTTGGGATGGGATGAGACCGAGACAGCAGCTTGGGATGAAACCAAAGCTGGCTGAGAGGGCTCACGAGCAGGAGATGCAGCTTGAGAAGCAGTGACAGCTTGAGAAGCAGTGACAGCTTGAGAAGCAGTGACAGCTTGAGAAGCAGTGCCAGCTTGAGAAGTGATGGCAGCTTGAGAAGCAGAGGCAGCTTGGGGGAACATGCGATCAGCCCATGCGGCATCTCCTTTACCCTTCATCATCTCATAGTACCCATCCAGCCTCAAACCCCGCTTGACCCGCTTGACCTTCTTGACCGGCTCTCCTTGCACCACTTGCAGTCCTTGCGGCCCCTCCCGTTCTCTCTCCTTCCCTCCTCCCTGCTTCTCTCCTCTCCCCTCCTCCCCTTGCTCCACTCCCGTAAGCTCCTCACCATTCCTCCTGTTCCTCCTTCCCCTTTCTCTGCCCCGCCCCCTCCCGGATCCCCTCTCCCTTTCTCCTTTCCCTTCCAAACTTGCACCAAACCCCCGTCCTTCCAGGCCTGCACCGCCCGAACCTGAGACCATTCCCGAAGCACCACCTCTCCCTGCGCCTCCTCCCGCTTCCGAGAAACTTCCACCCACACATCTCCATTCTCCCCCCCTTCAGCTTCTATCCCAGCATCTCCAATCTCTGGTCTTGCCACCGCTTCAGTTTCTGCTCCTACTGTTGTTCCTGTCTCTGCTGCTGCTGGCACCCCTGCTGTTTCTGCTGCCACCACTCTTGCCACTGCAACTGCTGCTTCTGCTGTTGTTGTTGCCACTGCTGCTACTGTTCCGCTGCCACTGCTGCTGCTGGCACCCCTGATGCTTCTGCTGCCACCACTCTTGCCGCTGCCACAGCGGCTGCTGCTGTAGTCGTTGCCACGGCCGCTGCTGTTTCTGCTGCCACAGCGGTTGCTGTTGCCAGCACAGCAGAAGCAGAGTTAAAAATCGCTTCCTCTTGGCCTCTCGAGAGGAAAGCAGCAGCAGGGGCAGCAGCAGCAACACTCTCAAGTTCAGGCTCTGCAGGAGCTCCCACATTTCTTGACAGCTTTTGAGTCGACTCAAGTTCAGGTTCTGCAAGAATTCCCACAGTTCTTGACATTGTAGACACTTCATTGGAGGCAAGCGCGGCAGCATCAGCATCGGGGCCTGTGATTGGCCCAGCATCCGTGGCAGCAGAGCTGGCCAGGCCAAGCACAGCAGCCACGTCAGCATCATCCCAGTCCTTCCCCTCCATGCTAAACTCCCCCTCCTCACTGCTGCTGTACCCTGCCCCCTCCATCCCTCCTGAACTTTCACCTGAACTTTCACTGCTAGACACGGTTCGGCTTGCACTGCTAGCTCCAGCTTCAGATGCATACAACAAAGCACTGCTGCTCGTGCTGCCGCTAATAGCTGCACTACTGGTGGTGCTGCCGCTGCCAGCTGCACTGCTGCTGGTGCTGCCGTGGCTAGTTGCACTGCTGGTGGTGGTGCTGCCGCTACTAGCTGCACGGCTGCTCTCCTGAGCATGCACTGCCAGTCCATCCTCGCCATTAGCAGGCTTATTTGCCGCGCTGTTGGCAAGTTTCTCATCCTCGCTATAAGCAGGCTCGTTCTCGTCATCAGAGGGAGGGACGGGGTCCAGAGGAAAGGCAGCAGAGGGCAGCAGCACTCCACTCTCTTCCAGGATCTCTCGCAGAGAAACACCCGCCTGATGAAAGGGAAGGGAGGGGCGTGAGCAGGATATGGTTGTGGGGATGCATGGTTGGGTCACGAGAGGGAAGGCTGCAGAGGGCAGCAGCACTCCACTCTCTTCCAGGATCTCTCGCAGAGAAACACCCGCCTGATGAAAGGGAAGGGAGGGGCGTGAGCAGGATATGGTTGTGGGGATGCATGGTTGGGTCACGAGAGGGAAGGCTGCAGAGGGCAGCAGCACTCCACTCTCTTCCAGGATCTCTCGCAGAGAAACACCCGCCTGATGAAAGGGAAGGGAGGGGCGTGAGCAGGATATGGTTGTGGGGATGCATGGTTGGGTCACGAGAGGGAAGGCAGCAGAGGGCAGCAGCACTCCACTCTCTTCCAGGATCTCTCGCAGAGAAACACCCGCCTGATGAAAGGGAAGGGAGGGGCGTGAGCAGGATATGGTTGTGGGGATGCATGGTTGGGTCACGAGAGGGAAGGCTGCAGAGGGCAGCAGCACTCCACTCTCTTCCAGGATCTCTCGCAGAGAAACACCCGCCTGATGAAAGGGAAGGGAGGGGCGTGAGCAGGATATGGTTGTGGGGATGCATGGTTGGGTCACGAGAGGGAAGGCTGCAGAGGGCAGCAGCACTCCACTCTCTTCCAGGATCTCTCGCAGAGAAACACCCGCCTGATGAAAGGGAAGGGAGGGGCGTGAGCAGGATATGGTTGTGGGGATGCATGGTTGGGTCACGAGAGGGAAGGCAGCAGAGGGCAGCAGCACTCCACTCTCTTCCAGGATCTCTCGCAGAGAAACACCCGCCTGATGAAAGGGAAGGGAGGGGCGTGAGCAGGATATGGTTGTGGGGATGCATGGTTGGGTCACGAGAGGGAAGGCTGCAGAGGGCAGCAGCACTCCACTCTCTTCCAGGATCTCTCGCAGAGAAACACCCGCCTGATGAAAGGGAAGGGAGGGGCGTGAGCAGGATATGGTTGTGGGGATGCATGGTTGGGTCACGAGAGGGAAGGCTGCAGAGGGCAGCAGCACTCCACTCTCTTCCAGGATCTCTCGCAGAGAAACACCCGCCTGATGAAAGGGAAGCGAGGGGCGTGAGCAGGATATGGTTGTGGGGATGCATGGTTGGGTCACGAGAGGGAAGGCTGCAGAGGGCAGCAGCACTCCACTCTCTTCCAGGATCTCTCGCAGAGAAACAGCCGCCTGATGAACAGGGCGGAGGGGGGGGGGGGGGGGGAAGGACGGGAGAGCGGGACAAGGGGTTGAAGAGTAAACGGTACCGAGAGCAGTTGGTTTGTACATATGATGCGTTAGGAACCAGAGGGAAGGCAGCAGCAATCCACACTCCTCCAGAATGACTTAAACCTCACTTCCAGCAGCGCCATGTGTCTCACCTCCAGCAGTGCAGTGTGGCCGGAGAAGGGCAGAATCTTGATGCGGCACGCTGGGATGCATGTGGCCAGCCCGTACGCTTCCTCCACTGATGGTATCAGCCGGTCCTCCCCACTGCACGCATGCGATGGGTGAAGATGGGTCAAGACGGGTCCAGATGGTTACAGCATAGTTCCAGTTCAAATAGCATGTCGTCAGCAAGTATCCAGTGCCGCATTGAACAGCTGTAGCATGGTCTTTAAGTGGCCACCTGGCGATGAGGAGAGTGCTGGCTGTGATGGGCTGTAGCATGGCATTGGACGGCTGTAGCGGTGTATTGGGCAGCTGTAGCAAGGCATCTGAAGAATGCAGCACTGCATTTGAGTTGAGCCTGTTTTTGAGTCGAACCGAAAGCACCCAACTGGCAACAAGGAGAGTGCTGGCTGTGATAAACTGTCTGTAGCGGTGCCCATATAGGCCTTTTTACCTACCTGGCGATGAGCAGGGTGCTGGTTGTGACGGACTGTAGCATGGCATCGGACGGCTGTAGCGGTGCATTGGACAACTGTAGCATTGGATTGGAAGGCAGCAGCATAGTCCTCAATCACTCCCACCTGGCAACAAGGAGAGTGCTGGCTGTGATGGACTGTAGCATGGCATCGGACGGCTGTAGCGGTGCATTGGGCGGCGGATAGCCGAAGCATTGAGTGCCCACCTGGCAATGAGGAGGTGCTAGCTGTGATGGACTGTAGCATGGCGTCAGACGGCTGTAGCGTGGCATTCACTAGCTGTAGCATAGTATCCGGGCGCCCACCTTGCAATCAGCAGAGTGCTGGCTGTGATGGACTGTAGCATGGCGTCAGACGGCTGTAGCGCAGACATCATGGCAACACGTCGTGCCACCGTTGCTGGTGGAAGCACGCTCGTGCTGGTGGGGAGGGGGTGGAAGAAGGAGGGGGTGCAGGGAAGGAGGAGAAGAGGGGACCGGGTTGAAAGGGGAACGGGATCAAGGGGTCAAGGGTCAAGGGGTGAATAATGAAGGGGCGAAAAGGTGACGGGGTGACAAGGTGACGGGGTGACAAGGTGACGGGGTGAAGGGCCCCTAGCCTAGGCCCAGGCCCCGCGGCCCGTCGCCCCTAGCCTAGGCCCCCGCGGCCCCCCGTCGCCCACGACCAGTCGCCCCGCGGCCCCCGTCGCCCTAGGCCCCGTCGCCCCGCGGCCCCCCGTCGCCCTAGGCCCCGTCGCCCCGCGGCCCCTCTCGTCGCCCTAGGCCCTCGGCCCCTCGGCCCCCGCCCCCTTCGGTCCTGGCCCCGCGGCCCGACGCACCTAGGCCCCCGGCCCCTCGGCCCCTTCGCCCCTGGCCCCGCGGCCCGTCGCCCTAGGCCCCCCGGCCCCTTCGTTCCTCGCCCCGCGGCCCGACGCCCCTAGGCCCCCGGCCCCTCGGCCCCTTCGCCCCTGGCCCCGCGGCCACGTCGCCCCTAGGCCCCCGGCCCCTCGGCCCCTGGCCCCTTTGTTCCTGGCCCCACGGCCCGACGCCCCTAGGCCCCTGGCCCCTCGGCCCCCCCTATCGTTCCTGGCCCCGCGGCCCGTCGCCCTAGACCCCCCCCGGCCCCTCGGCCCCCGGCCCCTTCGTTCCTGGCCCCGCGGCCCGACGCCCCTAGGCCCCCGGCCCCTAGGCCCCTTCGCCCCTGGCCCCGCGGCCCGTAGCCCCTCGCCCCCCGGCCCCTCGGCCCCTTCGTTCCTGGCCCCGCGGCCCCTCGGCCCCTCTGCTGCTGCTGCTACTGCTACTACTGCTACTGCTGCTACTGCTGCTACTGCTACTGCTGCTACTACTGCTGCTACTGCTGCTACTGCTGCTACTGCTGCTCCTGCGTGCTGCACCACTATGGCTTCGATTCGAGTTCTCGCGTTCGATCATGAGGGCAGACCGATTCAGTTTGACACGTGGCTTGACGACCTGCAGCTGTACCTACTGAGCGATTCTAAGGACAGTGTTTCGCCATTTGACCTCGCGTCAGGCGCCGCTACTGCCCGTACAGAAAGGCACAAAAAGCACCTGAAGGGTGCAGAAAGAACCTGAAAGGCACAGAAAGCACCTGACGAGCACAAAAAGCACCTGAAGGGCGCAGAAAGCACCTAGCGAACACAAAAAACACCTGAATGGCGGGGTGATCAGGGTCCTCTCTCGCTCCCCCAAACTATCCCAGTCAGAGAGGAGAGGCGCGAGCGCCAATGAGGAGAGCTGCGCTAAGACAGGAATGTCGGGTGCAAAGGGTGCCTGGGATAGGGAGAGGGATGGGGAGATGGATGGGGAGATGATAGATTTATGGGAATTAGGGAGGAGAGGCACGGAGGTGAAAGAGGAGAGCTGTGCCAGGACGGGAATGTCTGGCGCAAAGGGTGCCTGGCATGGGGATTGGGAAAGAAATGGGCATTGGATGGCCACGGGAATGACCAAGAGGTGGAAGAGGTCGAAAGAGGAGAGGAGGGAAGAGCACAGAGATGGGAATCAAACCAGGAGAAGGGGGTTTAGGGAAGAAAAGACTAAAGACCTGTTGCTGTCTGGGTCTCATGTCAGAAGACCATTGGGTGGCAGGGGAGAGGCGGGAGGAGGACTTTGAAGCGAGAGTGCTTTTAAGGAGCCTCTAAGAGAGCAAGGCTGTTGGGGCAGCGATGGTGTATTTGCAAATTCGCCCCCGAGGCGTGCTTTCGTTGGTGTGGTTAGAGAGGTGTGGTTAGATAGGTGTGGTTAGAGAGGTGTGGTTAGAGAGGTGTGGTTAGAGAGGTGCGGTTAGAGAGGTGTGGTTAGAGAGGTGTGGTTAGATAGGTGCAGTTAGAGAGGTGTGGTTAGAGAGGTGTGGTTAGAGAGGTGTGGTTAGATAGGTGCAGTTAGAGAGGTGTGGTTAGAGAGGTGTGGTTAGATAGGTGCAGTTAGAGAGGTGTGGTTAGAGAGGTGTGGTTAGATAGGTGCGGTTAGAGAGGTTTGGTTAGAGAGGTGTGGTTAGATAGGTGTGGTTAGAACAGGGAAGTATCCGGCTCACCAGCAGCGCTCCGAGTTGAAGGGCTGGCTGACGGCGAAAGCCACTCGCACTGCATTTGTTGGAGGTATGGGATGGGATGGGATGGGATGGGATGGGAAAGGGAGTGGGGAATCAATCATCAAACGGTAGAATCGAAGGGCCCGGCACACACCCACACACACCCACACACACCCACACACACCCACACACACCCACACACACCCACACACACCCACACACACCCACACACACCCACACACACCCACACACACACACACACACCCACACACACCCACACACACCCACACACACACACACACACCCACACACCCACACACACCCACACACACCCACACACACCCACACACACCCACACACACACACACACACCCACACACACCCACACACACCCACACACACCCACACACACCCACACACACCCACACACACACCCACACACACCCACACACACCCACACACACACCCACCCACCCATCTACACACATATGCACAAGCACCTGTTGCATATGCACGAGCACCTGTTGCATATGCACGAGCACCTGTTGCATATGCACGAGCACCTGTTGCATATGCACGAGCACCTTTTGCATATGCACGAGCACCTGTTGCATATGCACGAGCACCTGTTGCATATGCACGAGCACCTGTTGCATATGCACGAGCACCTGTTGCATATGCACGAGCACCTGTTGCATATGCACGAGCACCTGTTGCATATGCACGAGCACCTGTTGCATATGCACGAGCACCTGTTGCATATGCACGAGCACCTGTTGCATATGCACGAGCACCTGTTGCATATGCACGAGCACCTGTTGCATATGCACGAGCACCTGTTGCATATGCACGAGCACCTGTTGCATATGCACGAGCACCTGTTGCATATGCACGAGCACCTGTTGCATATGCACGAGCACCTGTTGCATATGCACGAGCACCTGTTGCATATGCACGAGCACCTGTTGCATATGCACGAGCACCTGTTGCATATGCACGAGCACCTGTTGCATATGCACGAGCACCTGTTGCATATGCACGAGCACCTGTTGCATATGCACGAGCACCTGTTGCATATGCACGAGCACCTGTTGCATATGCACGAGCACCTGTTGCATATGCACGAGCACCTGTTGCATATGCACGAGCACCTGTTGCATATGCACGAGCACCTGTTGCATATGCACGAGCACCTGTTGCATATGACGAGGTTGGCAACCAGGTTCGCATGGGTGGAAGCAAGGGAGAGTGCCACCCCGGCTCCGAATGACTCCGCCACCACCGTCACTGCCACAGGCGCATGCATGCAGCTTGCATCCACACGCACCAACGCCCACCTGTTGCAGATGACGAGGTGGGCAACCAGGTTAGCATGGGTGGCAGCGAGGGAGAGCGCCACCCCCGCTCCAAACGACTCCGCCACCACCGTCACTGCCACAGGCGCCGCTGCTGCTGCATCTTCCAGTGCAGGTGCTGCAGGTGCTGCGGCTTCTTCTGCTGCGGGTGCTGCGGTTGTGCCTGTCCCTGCAGGCATTCCGTCCTCATCAGAGGCGTATCCCATGGCTCTCGCACCCAAGGACGCTTGCAGCAGCGTGATCTCCCTTCGCAGGTCCTGCTCGTGTTGAATGAGACCCGCCACTCTGCGGAGGAGAGAGATGGGGGCGTATGGGGAGGGTGGAAAGTGGAGGGGGGGGAGTCAGGGAATTGACTCTTCACTTGTGGATGCTTGCAGCAGCAGCGCGCTCTGCCATCCGGGTCCTGCTCTTGTTGAATGAGACCCGCCACTCTGCGGTATGGAACATGGGGGCGAGGGGGTCAAAGGGGGGGGGGGGGTGGGGGCGAGGGGGAGGGGAGAGGGAGGGGGAGGGGGATGGGAGAGGGAAGGATAGGGGGAGGGGAGCAGGATGGGAGAGGGACGGGAGAGGGAGGGGAGAGGGAGGGTGGAGGGGATTGGAGGCAAGGTCCTGTCTTTCTTCACCCGTGGATGGATCGGAATCACTGCTTCATGGGCCGATCATGCTTGTGAGGGCGGAAATGCAGAGACAGCTGTAGTTTCAAGCAGTGCCGCGCCGGTACAACCGTGTCACTCAATGCCGCTACAACCGTGTCACTCAATGCCGCTACAGCAGTATCACTCTGTGGTGCTACAGCCATCTGAATCACTGCTACAGGTGTAAAAACCCTCTCACAGCACTCTCACAGCTGGGAGGGCTGGTTATAGGGGGAAGCACCAGCAGCCGGGATCAGAAGCATCTGCGCAGCACGTCGTAGCATGGCTTTAAGCCGGCCGGATGCCATGCAACGCTGCTACAGCCTGCTACAGCCATACCAAGCAGTGAATGAGAGCACGTACAGGTGGGCGAGCTGAGCGTAGGAGGAGGCGTCAGCGGCCGGGATGCAGAGGGAGCGCACATCGTAGCATGGCTTTAAGCCCTCCAGATGGCGCTCCAGGAACACGCCCTGGGGGGTGGGTGTGGGGATTGGGGTGGGGCGGTTGGGGTGTTGGGGAGGAGGGGGGTATTTGAATGTGGGGGGTTGGAGGGTGCAATGAGTGGAACAGCGCCCGCTCGTGTCACCACAATGTAAAACCCTAAACCCGAGCCCCTCAACCCACACCCATACACCATCGCCTCTCACCGTGCCGTCTAGCCCGGGCAAGTACACGAGCAGCGGTAGCTCACGTCACACAGTGTTAACTTTTGAGAATTCTCAAAAGTGACCCCATACCTGCATCTCGCTTGCCCCAACCACCTCCTCTCACCGTGCCGTCTAGACCAGGCAGGTACACGAGCAGCGGCAACTCGCGTCGCACGCCGCACGGCGCCAGGAATCGCGAGCCGTCCGTCGCGCGGCTCGCCTCCAGCGCCACCTGCACCAGATCGCGCCCGCTCACGTCCCAGATCCGCCGCGCCGCGTCCCCGATTGAACCAGCCTCGTCATTAGCAGCCCCGTTAAAGTCGCTCTCGACACTGACGCGCCGCCGTTTGTCGGAAGCATCGTCAGCGGCTGTAGCGACAGCCTTCTCATCCACCGATCGTTCGCGGTCGCCGCTCCCACCTTCCGCGTCGCGAGTCGCGTCAATTCGACCCTTACGCCTCGATACGAAAGGCCGGGTAAGAGGCCTCGCTCTAGACGGCCTCGCTATTGGCTGAGGTCTCGCGGCTGCAAAACGTCTCGTTATAACAGGACCGTTCGCGCTTATTCGGGCAACGAGGCTGCCATTAACGAGTCTGCCCGCACCGCCAGCTATAAGCGGAGCATTCCACGGCGAAATTAACGGAGAAATGACGGAGATTGACGGTTGAATTGCTGAGAAGATCGCCGTTGTACGTCCACGTCTATCTGCTTGACGGAAAACGTTTCGGCTAGACGGTCGTCGTTTATTACTAGGAATTCCGGCAGGTCCAAAGGCGGAACGCGGCGGGAGAAGCGGCAAGCTGACCAGCGACGGCGACGGTCGAATCAAATGTGGCAGGCGAATGGACTGGGATGATGGAATTCCGACGACATATGAAGGGAAAACTCGCTCCTCCCGCTGACGGAGAACCAGCCGCGAGCTCGAAGCCGCGCATGTCGCGACGCGAGCCGCTTCCATGACCGCCATAGTTGGCTGCCTGTAAGACTGATACTCTCACGCTGTTTCAGTTCCTACTTCCCGCCTGGTCTGATCTTGTGTGTGTGGGACTGACAGTCTCAATAACGCGTTATGACGACGATCCGAGTAAATCCTCAGTACTCACTTCAGATCTCCTGAACCCATACACTCGGCAGAATATACAAATTGAAGCCAAAGCCAGTTTTACGGTACTTCCAAGTACGTAGCAGCAATCAGGACAGTAATTTTACACATCAAGAGGTGTTTAAACGATATCACCTATATCACACAAGCAGCACCCTATCCGCTTTATAAGCACACAAACAAAAACATTCGTATCACTCGGCACGCATGCAGTGCATCCATTCGCCTGCCGATTCCGGCAACCTAAACAGCATGGAAGTGCCATCCATCCATCTCCTCTCCGGGCTATTCCTCTATTCAAGAACCACCAATCCTTCTCCTCGCTCCAACCCTCCCTCTATTGAGGCACCATTAATGTGACAGTCTTTTAGGGCATATTCCTACGGCCGCTTATCAGGGACACCTCGTATCAGCTTCGCATTTTTGCCTGGTAAAATTCGCGAAGGTTTTTGGGTTTAGGGAAATTTCAGTGTGTTGTGAAGCGAGCCTGATAAGAGGTTGGCCTGATAAGGGGCCGTAGGAACATGCCCTTACATTAGCCTGACAGGTCCGGTAGCCAATCTAGTGCCTCCAACCCTCCGTGCTCTGCCAGCCACGCTGCTGCCTCCACCAGCAACTCATCCTCCCCCATGCCGCCCGTGCCGCCCACACACCCCATGCCCCCCATGCTGTCCGTGTCGCCCACGCCGGCCATGCCGGCCAAGCCATCAAGCCCCGTGCTCAGAGTGCGAGTGCATCTCACTCCCTGGGTCTGCACAGCAGCAGCAGCAGCAGCAGCAGCAGAGGTTCGAACCACAGGGCTTATACCTGCACAAGAGGCCCACACAGCATTGCCAGCCACACCCATAAAATCTCGAGTATGATCCATGTTGGCATGGATGCTATCTATGCTGGCATGCCCATGCGCTGTGATGGCATGACTAGAAGCATCACCATCAGCACCAGCAGCAGCACCAGAAGCACCGGCAGAAGAAGCTGCTCTGTTGCTAGCCTCCCCACTGGCAGGATAGCATACCTCCCACTGCTGATGTGGCATGATCTGCTGACGTGGATAACCATGCGGAATATATGAGTAGGACAGTGTACCACTCCCTGCCTGAGCAGCCTGGGCAGCCAGTGCAGGTGGCACCTGGGGGAGATGGACCTGGTGCAGGTGCGCAGCAGCAATCCCTGCATACAGCTCATGGTTGGGGATGAGGTTTGGGAGGCGGTTGGGTATGGGAGGGAGAGAGGCGACCGGACGATGCACACTGGTGGGGGCAGTGCCGCTTGGAAGAATGCCCGTTGTGGCTGGTGAAGTGGTGAGAGGAGGAGTGGTGCCAGGACGAGTAGTGACTGATGGCAATGGGAGCTGCATTTGCATTGCTAGTGGAGAAGCCTCATTCTGTGCTGGCACCTCCATCAGAACAGCGTCTGGCTTCGCTTGCCCTACAGACTGAACACGCCCGTGAACTGGAGCTTCGGGCCTCATCTGAAGCACCATTGGCTGCTGCTGCTGCACTTGCTGTGGCTGCTGCTCCTGCTGCTGCTGCTGCTGCTGCTGCTGCTGTTATCCCTTCCCTTCGGATTGCCAGCATTCACACTGACAGCACGGGGTTTCAAGGGTAGGAAGCACAAGAGCAGGCGGCGACACTGCAGCGGGCGGCAACACTGCAGCGGGCGGCGGCACTGCAGCGGGCGGCAGCTCTGCAGCGAGTGGCTGCGGCAGGGTATGAGGCAACATGCAATGTGGTGGTGGTGGTCCTGCTGCTACTGTCGCTGCTGCTGCTTCTGTTGCTTGGTACGGGGTGTGTGCAACAATAGGGAGCAGCAGAGGCGACAGGAACAGAGGCGTTTGGTTGTGCGCACAAGCAGGTGTCACAGTTGGTGCCATAGCGGGGGCTTGAGCTTGGATCGGAGCCGACAGTTGCCGTTGCACTGACCGCTCTGCTTCCACAGCAGCACATACGGTGGCCTGAAACGACAATGCTGCTGCTGCACCTGCTGCTGCTGCTGCTGCTGTAGCTGGTGCTGCATCTGGTGCTACTGATGCGGCTGGGATCTGAAACGCTCCCCCCGCTGGTGCTGGTGTTGCTGCTGCTGCAGCCGGAGCCTGATACTCTGCTGCTCCTGGGAGTGGCCGCGAGCCAAGCAGCAGCTAACGTGGCACCATATCCTCCAGCAGCCCCTGCAGCTGACGTGGTGCTGAGTCATCATACAGGTTACCAACCGCAGTCACGGGGGAAGGTACAGCAGCCACAGCTGCATTGGTGGCGCTGCAGCTTCTGCTCATAGGCCACCCGTAAACGTCACTGCCGCCGCCCGCCACGGCGCGCCAGCTGTCGTTCCTCTCGCTGCTCCAGTAGTTGTGGCTACCTGCATTATTCCCAGCATTATCGTTCCCGGCGCGGTTACCAGCGTTGCTGTTGCTGCAGCTGGTGCTGCTGATAGGGCTGCTGCCGTGGCTGCCGGGGCTTGACAAGAGGTCGGCGCGAGAGAGATTGGGGCGGAGCACGGTGAGCAGCAGAGGTTGGGAGTCCGCAGGGGTGCTTACAGGGCCATTCAACGGAGCATGTAAAGGGGCGTTTAGGGCGGTGCCTGAAAGGGAAGCTGGGGATGGGAATGCGGGGACGATGGGAGCGGCTCCTAATGAAGGGGCAGATTCGCAAGCAGTGCTGGCAGCAGCACTGTTGGCAGCAGCACTGTTGGCAGCAGCACTGTTGGCAGCAGCACTGTTGGCAGCAGCACTGTTGGCAGCAGCACTGTTGGCAGCAGCACTGTTGGCAGCAGCACTGTTGGCAGCAGCACTGTTGGCAGCAGCACTGTTGGCAGCAGCACTGTTGGCAGCAGCACTGTTGGCAGCAGCACTGTTGGCAGCAGCACTGTTGGCAGCAGCACTGTTGGCAGCAGCACTGTTGGCAGCAGCACTGTTGGCAGTAGCACTGTTGGCAGCAGCACTCTTGGCAGCAGCACTGTTAGGAGCAGCAGCAATGTTGGCAGCAGCGGAAACAGCCAGACGGGTGAGCGACGCGAGTATATTAAGAGGCTGCCGCTTCGGTTGCCATTGCTGCTGCTGCAGTTGCAGTTGCTGCTGCTGCGGTTCATGCTGCTGCTGCTGCTGCTGCTGCTACTGCTGCTGCTGCAGCGACTGCACCACAGTGCACCTTCCAGCATCCTTCCACCCCCCCTGGTCGCCGCTGTTGCCCCACGGGGACTGCGGTCAACTGGAGGAGAGAAGCTCACTTTGATCGGCTTGGGTGGCGTGAAGGAGTGAGTCAGGGCAGCAGAGAAGTGAGTCGCAGCAGCAGAGGCGGGAGATGCATGGGACGGGTGAGAGCCGCCCGGGGAGGCAGAGGATACATGAGATGCGGCAGACACGTGAGAGGAGGGAGACGTGTGAGGGGCAGGAGAGGCGTTTTCTGCACGAAAACCAGCATGAGTGGATTGCGATTCAGGGGACGGCTGGAGCCGGTGGAAGGTTTGGAATCCTTGTGAAGCGCCAAAAGCTGCAAAGTCAAAGGTACTGGCATCAAATGTTTTGAAATCGAAGTCGTGAGAGGTGTGGCGGGCATGAGGAGCATGAGAGGGCAAGCACGGCTCTGATATCAAGGAGGAGTCGGCTTCACGTGACCGCTTCCCAAGGGAGGTGGGAGTGGGCGAGCGCTGTAGGTTTAGGTAGCATGGGGCGGAATTTGATTGCAACACCACTCTTCACTCCTCTTGCTGCTGCTGCCACTGCTGCTGCCACTGCTGCTGCCACTGCTCTTGCCACTGCTACTGCCACTGCTGATGCCACTGCTGCTGCTGCTGTGGGCGTTGTTGTGGCAGGGGTGGTGGCGGTTGCATCTGGTGCTGGCGGGGATATGGTGGTGCGTGCTGTGCTGCGTGCACTGTTGTCGGGAGTTGCAATGGGCCATTCCCGGAGACATGTTCCTGCTGATGCCCCTGCTGCTGCTCATGCTGCTGATGCTGCCCCTGCTGCCCCTGCTGCTGCCCCTGCTGCTGCTGCCCCTGCTGCCGCTGCTGCCCCTGCTGCCCCTGCTGCTGCTCCTGCTGCTGCTGCTGCTGCATCTGCTGATTCTGTAGCAAGCGCTGCAAATGCTGCTGCAACAAATGCTGCTGCTGCGGCTGCTGTTCGTGCCACCGATCCATCTCTGCTTTCACTGCAGGCTCCGCCCAATCCCCACCATTCCCAGCAGCAGCAGCAGCAGCAGCAGCAGCAGCAGCATCCGGTGCTATAGAGGGCTCGATCTGAAGCCCAATGGGCGGAACACTGTGGTTGTGCGAGTTCAGGTACGTCACTCGGAAGAAAATTATCGACGCGGGCGGCTTGCCTGCCGCCCCGAGCTGCGCTTCCTGGTCGAAACCGGGCGGCAGCGGTGACGGGTGGGCGGCTGGGGTGAGGGGTAATAATAGGTGCCAGTCGACCCACTTGCGAGCCGGACAGGGGTGCAATACAGTGGGAGAGGGGGCGGTGGCAGTGCTGGCTTTTGCAGCATCAGCAGCAGCGTCAGGATCAGCCTTGGAATAAGGATTATAAGCATCAGAAGCTGCACCGGAAGCAGCAGGTGCACCAGCATCATCAGCAGCAGAAGCAGCCGGGGAAGGAGCAGGCTGGCCAGCTGAGCCTGAACGCGTTGCTGCCATTGCTGACGTTGCCTCTTGCGTGGATGCTGCTGTTGGTGTTGCTGCAAGAGTGGATGGTGACGTCGGTCTTGCGGTGGAGCGCACACAGCGGAAGTAAGATCTGCCGTAGGGGGGAGCACGGAGCGCAGGGGGGGAAGCAAGGGGGGGGTGGAGATGGAGGAAAAGCTGAGATCACGGGGGGGATTAGAGCAGCCGGAGGGAGGCACGTGGAGCGCGCACAGCGGCCAAGGGGAGCACGGAGCGCGGGGGGAGGAAGGGAGAGGGAGGGAGGGAGGGAGGGAGGGAGGGAGGGAGGGAGGGAGGGAGGGAGGGAGGGAGGGGGGCGAGGAGGGGAGAGGAGGGGATTTGAGGGAGGGGGGGCAGGGGTGCAGAGGGGTGAAAGAAGAGGGGCGATGTGGGGATGGGAACCAGAGGGGGTGACAGGGGGGAGACGGCAGTATTGTAGCAAGGGGAGGGGAACGACAGGAGTGGTGCATTGTAGCAAGGGGAGGGGACCGACAGAAGTGGTGCATTGTTGGAAGCCTCTAAGGGGCCTGCCAGCAGGCCAGGAATTTGGGTTCTTGTGGAAAATACCATTCCATAAAAGGCAATGCAATGCAGCTCAGCAGCAGAAGGGAACAACGAGGACGAGAGGGCGAGTGATCCCTAAGAGAAGCCGTTTCACTAAGCAAATATGTTTAGCAGTTAAAGCGTACATGTGGCAGGCTGTTTTAACAAGCCGTTTCTCGCCATACTTGAGCCAGCACTGCCCGTCCTCCGGCATCACATCCTGAGGCACGCGCCTCAGCTGCTCCGCGTCCACTGCCGCCCACCGCGGGAACAGCGCCGTAAGCGCCGGGACGCTGCTGGCTCCCGGATTCGCCTCTTCCAACGTAGGGGTGTTGCTGGCTCCCGGATTCGCCCGCGGATCCACCGCCATGCCGCTGCTGCTGCTGCTGCTGGGTGTCATGATCGCGGCCGTCATGTAATCCACAGCCATAAAACACCGTACAATGTCTATCAAGCTGATCTGCTTCGGATTCACGGGCTGTTGGAGCTATCAAGGCGCACGAGGGGGCTTAATCTCTCAGTAGTACCACTCGTGCGAGTTTGCAAAAGGAGCTACGCTGCTTTTATGGAAATCCCACATGAGAGACACAGAGACAGAGAAACGAGCCACGGGTCTCTCACGCGGCATGCGAGGAGCAGCAATGATACATCCGGGGATGACAGGAAATGGAATGGCTCGCCGCCAGAACTGGAGGGAGGGAGTAGTTCGTTCGTGGGGAGGAGGGGAAAACGCGGGGAGGAGGTAGTATTTTGCGGGGAGGTAGTAGTATTTCGTGGTGAAAACGCGGGGCTTTGACAGCCAATCAAACAGAAACCGCGTGAGACTAACTACCGGCCTCCGGAGCTGAACTTGGAAGTGTTTGAACCTCAGCAAGCTCAGTTAGCAGCAGTGCTGCCCTGTCAAGATTTCTCAAACGCGGAGCGGCTTCACGGGGTAGCAATGATAAAAAAGAAACCGCATCCTACGTCGACCAGAAGGAGCGGTTGTATTCGTGATATTCATGGTCAGACCTGACCTGAACGTGTACAGTTAGCACTATTACTAGGTTCCTGAAAATAGTAATGCGTTGCTCGGCGCTCGCTTCAACGTAAGCTCCGTGGTTTAGCCAGACAGTCAGTCTGCTAGAATCAAGAACAGAATGGATGAACTAGACAGCATGTGGGTACAAGTATGAAAACCTAAAAGTGTTGTACCCTGTATTGACTACCTCACTACAGCCTAGATAGACTATAGAAGATATGTTTGACACACCCCCATAGGCAAAGTGGGGGAAAACAAGAGGTCACAAGACCAATCAAGAAAAGCAAAGCAAGCTCAGGGTGGATCACAAAGTCACCACGCAGTCTGAGCACAAGCAAATGGCCACAAGACCAGTTCACATGCAGAGTTATATAAAGGAGAATAAACAATACAGTGAACACAACCTAGCAAGTGTAAGCATGCAGGTATAAGTATTTATAGTACAGTACAAGCAGAGTCAAGACGTAAGCAAGTGAGGCACAGTAGGTACAAGGCCAAGAACAGTACAGAAACGCTGATGATCACAAGGCGGAAGTGCCTTGTTGAAAACATCAGCAGTGTTGGCCTGAGAGGCCACGTAAGCAAGACGAAGCTGGCCACGCTGCTGCAACTCTCGAGCAAGGAAGTAGCGCAGAGCAATGTGCTTCGTTCTGTGCTCCAGTCTGTGCTCCTGACACAAGGCTAGCATGGCCTTGTTGTCAACGTACAGAACTGGAGGAGAACGAGGCGCCTCTCCCAAGTCGGTCAGCAAGTAGGTAAGCCAGCGTAGCTCCTGTGCAGCTATGGCCCCAGCGTAGATCTCAGCCTCACAACTAGAGCTGAGAACAGAAGAAGAGCGGGTAGACCGCCAAGAGACAGAGCCGGAGCCAAGGCTGAAGGTGTAACCCTGTGACGACCGCTGCGTAGCCATGTCGTCAACCCAAGAGGCGTCTGCGTGACCAGTGAGGAAAACTCGAGCCCGTCCTCCAAGCACTAGCCCCATGCCCGACGTACTGCACAAGTAGCGCAACACCCTCTTTGCAGCATCCCAGTGCACCTTTCGGTGCCTACCGGGAGCCACGTAGCGAGCCAGAAGGCTGAGAGGGTATGCGAGGTCAGGTCGTGTGCAAGTCATTAGGTACATGAGGCAGCCCACAAGCTCCGGATACGGGCCACTCGGCTCTACGGACTCGTCCGAAGGTGGAGCTGAGAGCGAGTGACCGGTAGGCAGAGGAGTGGACCGTGGCGAGGAGTAGGTGAAGCCGAAGCGCTGAAGGACCTGCTGCACCATGTGTGACTGAGTCAAGGTAATGGTGCGCTGTGCTCTGTCCCGGATGATCCGCAAGCCAAGATAGCTTGTCAGTTCACCCAGGTCTGTGCACGTGTGTCTCTTCTGCAGCTCGGACTTCACGTGGGCGAGTGCCTCAGTGTCAGCAGTAGCAAAGACGAGGTCGTCTACGTACACGAGAACGTAGAACGGCGGCAGAGTGGTGTCAGTGCGTAAAAACAGAGAAGGGTCAGCAGTGGAAGGAGCAAAACCAAGAGCAGCAAGAGTCGTCCTCAGTGTGTCGTGCCACTCATGGGGTGCCTGGCGGAGACCGTAGACTGGCCGCCGGAGGCTCCACTGGGTACCAGCAGGAAACGACCCAGTGAAGCCTAGTGGGCGACGTAGCCAGATCTCCTCGTGCAGGCTGCCCTGTAGGAAGGCTGTACTGAAGTCAAGCGAGTGGAGCTCGTAGTCACGCTGGGCGGCAACGTGCAGCAGTACCCAAAGAGTGGTCATCTTCGGGGTAGGGGAGAAGGTATGGAAGAAGTCAACTCCCTGTCGCTGACTGAAGCCACGTGCAACGTAACGCGCCTTGAAGACAGGCGGAGAACCCGGCGGCCGCTTCACCCTGAAGATCCACATGCCACTGACGATGTTCGCCCCAGGCGGGGGAACCTCGTCGACGTAGGTGCCTGTGGACTTCCAGGAAGCCATCTCGGCGTCCATGGCTGCCTGCCACTGAGAGGAGTAGGGACCCACTATCGCCTCTGCGTAAGAGCGCGGGGTCGGGATGTCTGGTGCGACTGTGACAGGACAGGCGGTGGACTCAGTAAAGGAGGAGTAGGACCAGGAGAAGGCGGTAGACCAAGAACCTGCTGAAGGAGCGGAACATAGTACGGACGCGGCCGCGCAGTGCATCCAGAAACAGCAGAGACAGCACCTGTACCCTCAGCTCCAGGGTCTCCAGTAACAACTCCCGCAGCTCCATCAGCCTCAGTACCTGGAGCTCCAACGCCTGCAGTACCACCAGCCCCTTGCAGCTCCAGTACCCTCAGTACGAGCACCCCCAGGACCAGCGGCTCCAGCAGCTCCAGAAGCTCCTCCAGCAGCCCCAGCACCAGCAGCACCTCCAGCAGCACCAGCACCAGTACCAGCACCAGCAGCACCTCCAGCAGCACAAGCACCAGCAGTACCTCCAGCAGCACCAGCACCAGCAGCACCTCCAGCAGCTCCAGCACCAGTGGCACCTCCAGCAGCACCAGCACCAGCAGCACCTCCAATAGCTCCAGCACCAGGAGCACCTCCAGCGGCTCCAGCACCAGCAGCACCTCTAGCAGCTCCAGCACCAGCAGCACCAGTAGCACGGCGACAGCGCCGAGCGTACCACTCACGAAGCCGCTGCGGAGAGTGGGGCTCCCGCCGCAACGGGACACCTGGAGAACCTCCAGACTCAGCACCCCCAGGCTCCACACGCTCAGGCTCAGCACCCCCAGGCCCCGCACCCCCAGACTCCGCACCCCCAGTCCCCGCACCCACAGGCTCAGCACCCCTAGCAGCAGCGCAGTCGACAGCTACCTCGACCGGCTCAGCAGGGTCTACCTGAGGAGTACCTGGTGCTAGGAAGAGCGGCGGGGGGGGGAGAGAGGCAGCGCAGTAGGGAAAGAGATAGTAGTAAGACACCGACTCGTCAAACGTGACGTCCTAAGACGACAGAATACGACGCGAGGTGGGGTGGTAGAACTGCCACCCGGGTGCGTCAGGGGGGAAGCCTAGGAAGACACAGGGAACGGCACAGGAGGACAGATTCTCCGCTGAAGTATCGCGGACAAAAGCTCGAGATGCCCAGACACGGAACGCAGACGCATCGCCAACCTTCCCCGTCCACCTCAGAGTAGGTGTGGTCTCCGGCAAGGAGACACGAGGCTGAAGGTTGATCTGATGCGCAGCGTACTGAACCGCGAACGGCCATAGAAAATGGGGAGCAGCCGCATGGATCATGGACGTACGAGCGACGTCCATGACCATGCCAATGCGGCACTCAGCAATCCCATTTTGCTGTGGGAAGGCCGGAAGCGTGAACGTCTGGCGGATGCCCTCCGCACGACAGAAGGCCCTCAGGAGGTCGGAGGAAAACTCACCACCTCTGTCTGAGTGCAGACGCAGAACAGGAAGGTCCGAGCCGAAACTCTCGCTGAGCTGGCGACGGGCACCGCGGATCCAGTCGATCAACACCTCAGTGACTTCACCCTTGCTGCGCAAGGGGAAGACTGAGGTGTAACGCGAGTAGTCGTCAACGACCAGTAGGAAGTAACGCTCGTGACCCTGTCCACGGACACGGGCTGGGCCCCACACGTCCATGTGAAGAGTCTGCAGGGGAGCCTCGGTCGGAGGGAACGCGGAGGACTGAGGAGCGGCGCGCTGCCGGCCCTCGATACAGGAAACACAGGTGGGGGCAGGCCCCGGAGGAAGGGGAGGAAGGCACCGGGGGAGACCCGAGACAAGGGTACGGGAGGCCATGCCTCGAAGACGAGGCAGGGAGGGGTGACCAAGGTGGTGATGCCACAGGAGAGTCTCGTGTGTCAGAGGACGACACGAGCAGGGGGCAGATGCAGGACTAGACCTGGACGCAGCAGCAAACACCTGACTAGACGCGGCTACCTGACCAGACGCAGAGACCGGAGGGGGCGCAGTAGTCAGTGTGTACAGACTCGACCCTGGCCGACGGGTGAACGTGGCCAGGTGGCGGCCCGTCCGAGAGCAAGTGCAGTGGGTCACACGCTGACCTCCAGGGGCGAACTGGTCAACCCACGCGTCCTGGAGGTCAGCTCCACTCACCAGGTTCGTAGAGAACGAGGGGAGGTGGAGTCCCGACAGCAAGCCCGACGGGGCCGCAGGACACGATAGAACCGTGGAAGAGTGCGCAAGGACTGGGCCCCTTGAGGGGTCAGCCAAGGAGACTGCTATAGGCCGATTGAGAGGCGTGAGCGTGGTGCTGTCTCTAAAGAAAGAGCGCGAAGCACCAGAGTCAAGTGTGAAAGTGTGCAAGGCCTCAGTAGGTGCAGTACCAGAGAAAGCAGACGCACCAGCACCTGGAGCAGCAGACTCACCAGTACCTGGAGCAGCAGACACACTAGCACCTAGAGCAGCAGCCTCAATGCCCGGGTCGGGCGGGACACTCAGGTAACAGTCACCCTCAGCACTATCAGTCAAAGCATACATGGCAGCAAGGATAGCATCGAAATCAAAACCAAAGATAGCCACATTCTGCCTAAGCAGATCACCCTAGCGAGGGAGCTCAATAGCGTCAGGAAACTGGGCGCGCCAGGCGTCAGTCAGGCGACCGAAGCAGCGCTGCACAGTGTGTGACAGCCCGCACGTCTCCCCACGACAACTGCCGGTGCGAAGAACGCAAGTGCAGGGACCAGCACCCCCAGACCTCTCACGCCCAGCGTACCACTCACGAAGCTGCTGGGCCGACAGGGTCTCACGGGAACGCGGCTGCTGCTGGCGCTGGCTACCACCAAAGCCTCCACGCTGCGCGGCTGCACCTCGACCAGCACCACCGCCGCCGCCACCTCCACCACCGCTGCCGCTGCCTCCACCACAGCTGCCGCTGCCTCCACCGCCGCCGCCGCTGCCTCCACCACCTCCACCGCCGCCATTGAAGCCCCCACTCTCGGCACCACCCCCACCTCCACCGCCACCCCCTCCGCCTCCTCCACCGCCTCCGCCGCCGCCCCCGCCATCCCCTCCACCACCCTTGCTCCCCTTGCCCTTGCTGTTGCGGCGTCTCCGACTAGGGGCAGACGCAGCTCCGACCTCCTCAGTGCCAACGAGGTCGACAGCAGCAGCAGAAGCAACAGAGGGGAGAAGGGGGACAGGGGAACACCCATCAAAGAAAGGGGTGCGACGGTCGCCGCGAGAAGCACCTACAGCTAAGATACTCTTCTCACCTGCAGCTAGGCACTCCTCTAGCAGGTCGACAGTGAGCTTGGTGGGGCAAAGGGAGAGAAAGTGGTCCCTGACTGAAGAAAGGGAGTCAGGGAGGCGGGTGACTAGGTAGTAAAGGGTGATGTACATGGGGGGGGGGGGTTCTTGGCACAGAACTCGGTGGGAAGGGCAGCGCGGTAGCGGGCGTCACTAGTGCGGAGGTGAGCAATGAGGTCAACGACTGTGGCAAAGGCGGCAAGGTCAGGGAAAAGGTACGGCAGCATGAGGCGGCTGAGGGCAGAAGTGGCAGGGGAGGAGTAGCGCGCAACTACAGCGTCGTACAAAGACTGAGCAGTCTTGTACTGGCCAAAATGCGCGCGCTCAGCAGGCGGCAGGTGACTACGAACAGCAAGACGAGCAACAGCGTCACGAGTGGTCCACTGCGAGCGAACTGTACTGTCAGCAGTGGCAGCAGGAGCAGTAGAGACACCGGACGTGTGATCGAAAAGGGATACCCCATCCCTAGAGTCACACTGAAGAAAGAGCTGCAGGTCGTCAACCCACACGTCAAAGTCAACTGCACGCCCCTCAGCATCAAAGGTGAGAACAGTGGGGCTAGCCATAGCAGCAGTAGTAGCAGTAGAGGCAGGGCAAGCAGAAGAGCAGTGCGGCTCGGCAGTGCGGCGCGGCCCGGTTGGGCGGCGCGGCTCGGCAAAGGCGGCGCGGCTCGGCTGGGCGGCGCGGCTCAGCGGGGCGGCGCGGCTCGGTTCCTGGCAGAGCGGTGCGGCAGCAGGCGGCGCGGCGCAGCAGGACAGCGCAAGTGCTTACCGGGGGCGGGTGCAGGGCAGGGCCGCGACAGGGGCAGCAGCAAGGCAGTGGCCGCGACAGGGGCTGCTGCAGTGCAGAGGCCGCAACGGCGGCGAAGGGAGGGCCGCTACAGTGGGCGGCTGCAGGGCAGAGGCCGCGACGGGCGGCTGAGGCAGGGCCGCCACTGGGGCGGCAGAGGGGCCTCGACGGGCGGTCAATGGGGGGGGGGGGTTGCACGACGGGCGGCAATGGGGCCACGACGGGCGGTCAATGGGCCGCGACGGGCGGCAGAGGGGCCTCGACGGGCGGTCAATGGGCCGCGACGGGCGGCAGAGGGGCCTCGACGGGCTGCAAAGGGGCCGCGACGGGCGGCAATGGGGCCGCGACGGGCGGCTAACAGGCCGCGACGGGCGGCTAACAGGCCGCGAAGGGCGGCTAACAGGCCGCGACGGGCGGTAAAGGGGCCGCGACGGGCGGCTAACAGGCCACGACGGGCGGCTAACAGGCCGCGACGGGCGGCTAACAGGCCGCTACGGGCGGTAAAGGGGCCGCTACAGGCGGCAAAGGGGCCGCTAAGGGCGGGCGACTGCGAAGGTAAGGCAGGCGCGAGGCGCGCTTCGGGTAGGGCAGGAAAAAAAAGTTCGTGGTGGGCCCTATAAAAAAACGTTCCCACGAGGGAACCTGCTCAGAATACCATGTTAGAATCAAGAACGGAATGGATGAACTAGACAGCATGTGGGTACAAGTATGAAAACCTAAAAGTGTTGTACCCTGTATTGACTACCCCACTACAACCTAGATAGACTATAGCAGATATGTTTGACACAGTCGTGGTCGACCAGACAGTCGTGATCAGCAGTGCGCAGATAACAAGTACCCTCGCTGCAAATGACAATACACTTCTCATGCCTACAAGGCCTACAAGTAGCACAACTATGTCAGCGCCAAAATCGTGGTTCAGGCTGAATGCAACTGGTCGACCCTTGTGTACTCTACGCGGCGGCGGCTCGACCAGCTGTACGAGAAGGACTCGTCGTCGCATGGAGCAGCACTATCTGTCGAGCAGCTACACGCACCGGATCCCACTCCTTGCCAACTCCTAAGATCCCACCCAACCGCTGCCAGGCCAGATGGCAATCGCGGAAGAGGAGAGGAGGGAAGAGGATCGAGAGCAAGCCTCTGGAGCAGTGCTTTGTGTCTTGCGTGCGCACGTGTACAGTACCAGAAACGGGTCTCACATGGAAAATTGTTTCTGGGAAGTGCGTGCCTGTGCACGTGGTGTGAGTTTGATGTGAGGAATCGATGGTTGAGCGAGCGCGGGGACCATGCTGCCGCGGGATTCACCTCAAACATGATGAACCGTCCATAGTCAGACTTAGTGTCATTCGGACGGCGTGGGGCCCGGCGGGTGGGACCGCGCCGCGTGGCGGGCGGTAGTTCGCCGCCGCGGACCCCATCGGACAATTCGCTTCTCGGTGCTGTCGATGCGCGAAGCCATAAGGGCGCGTGTCTTTTGGTGTAGACGTTCAAAAAAGAGGTCAACCTTTTTCTGGTAACCCGTTTCGTGAATTTCGTTAACGGCTGTTTGCGATAATTGTGTGTCCAAGTTCAAAGATTGATGAAACAGAAGGACAATGAAGTGGGGTCGAATTTTCACGTGCCCGTTTAGCCAAACGTGTGTTCTTCTTCTCATGCACAGTAAATCTGCGATGTTTGCGATGGTAACAAACGACACCGTACCTCGTTACTGATTCCGGATTCGTTCAGGAGCTGCGTCGTCAAATCAGGTAACCTACAAAATTGGGGCGTGACTCGGTACTGTATAGATTCCAATTTCTGAAGTCGAACTTTGTTGTGCCATGTGATTGTCGAGAGTAAAAAATCGCGATTCGGGACCCAAAAGTTGAGATACTCGAGTACAGGTCGACCTAGGTCCAAATGTTAAAAATCGACTTAAAAACATTACTTTTGCAATAAAATTCAAAAAAAAACATTACTTTTATCCTACTCTCCCTTTCCCTCCACCGAGTCAAAATTTCTGCTCTGCCGCAATAAGAATGACTCTGGGGAGGGGGGTTGGGAGGGGAGGGGGGGCGTCGTTGGCAAGCCAACGAGAGGTATGGGGGTCGAAGAAGATATCGGGGTTTTGAGCTGATCACACACTGGTGCTGTACTTATTCGCTCCCAGCGCAGCTACAGCGCTTCTGGCGCACTGTTACCGCCCAGTTTTCGCTTTGAGCGCAGAAACAAAGCGATTTCAACGCGGTTTTGATTTCATTGGTCGACACATGGCACATAACTACAAACTGAACCTGTGGAGACTGCAAGGAGAACAGTAACTATTTTATTCATGCTTTTAATGTAAATTAATATATACCCCATTCAGAAGGGCATCAGCCCTAAACACCTTCCGAATGGTGTTTAGGGTTGATGCTCTATCGATGGCAAGCCATCGAAAAATTATACTCGTTGGGAAGGGCATCAACCCTAAACACCTTGCCGCCTGGTGTTTAGGGTTGATGCCTCCCTCGAGAAATATGCCACCCGATAGGGTTTTATATTTGTTATGCCCGAAATATTAGCGTTTGATGGTTCGGTGGCCGTCAATCCAAGCAGGGTTGTCGGCCCGTCAATTTTGTGACCAAGGAAAGCAAAACTGTGTTGAAATCACAATAACTCTGCGCTGTGAGCGAATTCTGGGTAGAAACAGTGCGCCCGAAGCTCTGTAGCTGCGCGGGGAGCGAAGAAGTTCAGTATCAGTGCGCGTTCAACTAAAAACCCAAGATATTGAGGGGCTGGCATGATGTCATGATGCTGCTGTTCCGTTCCGTGCTGCCGCCATGCTTCGGGTTGTGGCAGCGTGCGGGCGTGGCTCGATGATGGGCGACCACAATTACGAAATCTACTGTACAAAAATCCATGAAAAACAAATCGACGAATAACTACACCCTGTTCTCGATAATTTTACGGCCTTGATGCCGAGTCGCGTCTACGTTCCGCGCGGGCGAGGTGTGAAATTAAAGGGGAAAAAAAGCCGCGCGGTAATTTCACACGCCAGATTACTGGACTTGGATGCTGACTGTAAAGTGCGAGTGTACAGCGCGCGCCAGCCTGGAAAATGCCCCACTCAAGACATCCTCACTGGAAAATGCCCCACTCAAAAAATTGTTTCATTCTCACATTGCACCAATCACGCTTCATCTTATTTGTGGGAGGAGAAGTTCCTTCCCCTTGCTCAGCTTTCGGACTCAACAGATTCACCCCCCCAACACACTTAGGTCCGAAAAGCGTTCCTGCTTCCAAGGAAGCTGGAACACCACCAACCGCTGCCACGTAGGCATGGTCGTCAGGTCGCTAGCGATCCCGAGTCGCGCTGTGCGTTTAACCCCTTTGAAATAATCGAGAACAAGGTGTATGAGTCGTAAATTGCCAGAGCGTGAGACAAATCGGAGCGACTCGTGCTGTACAGCGTCAGATTCAGCTCCTGACTCAGCAGCAGCACACCTGCCCGCATTCCCCCTCCGTCTTGCTCACAGCACTTGTTGTACACTACACAAGAGCTGACTTTGAACCAGAGTCCTAGATCTGTAATTGAGCCAGAAGCGACCAAGAGTCCAAGTTTTGCAACAGATCTAGGCGGAGAGCGGTAGATTTGCATACTTGGGCAATTTAGCGACAAGAGGACAATTTAGTGACACAAGTCGTAAGTCAGAGAACGTCCTAAGGCACATTTTGACGAATGTCGTTTGTGAGTCAAAATACGCGATGCTGGTTCTGAGACTATAGCGGCGAAAGCTAGCTGGATGTGCATCTGGATTGGCTAGCGACAGCACAAGGCTTTTAACCGATCAATGGGATTGGTTAACGATAGCGGTGGGTGGTTGTAGGCGATATTTTTACCCAATCAGAGGCCACGTGAAGCACGTCAAACGATTTCTTGGTATAACTTATGCTCATTTGAGTCCCCCATACTTGCCTTACATTTTGGGCTTTTAAGTGATTCTTGCATTTCGCAAGGTTTCGTCAACGTCGCAGCTAGCACAAAAATGGCTTATAGTTATACGTTGACAGTTTGAGGTCGGTCTCTTCGTTACCATTGGTTCATCATCACTACAAATTGCTCGGGAAGCCTGCAAACTGGTTGCAACTTCCCGGCATCAATTGTTCGTGGGCCGGGAATCGAATATGGGCAGTGAAAATTCGCGGGCAGCAGTTGACCATCATATGTAGAAGCGGGTTTGCGGACGATGTTGCTGCACATGGGTGTGCAGCATCACTGGTGGCACCTGGCGCTGTCACAGGCCGTCTGGGTGCGCAACCGCGTGGAGCACGCCTCGCTGCCCTCTGGTGTGACACCATACGAGCTCGCCTTCTGACGCAAACCCGATGTCAGTATGGTGCGTGTTTGGGGCTGCATGCTGCAGTATATGGTGCCGCAGTTGCAGCGCGGGGGGAAGCTGGCGCCTAAGGCTCGCTGGGGGTTGCACTTGGGGGTGTCAGCAGCGAGCAAGGGCTGGCAAGTGCTGGACCTGCAGTCCAACCGCCTCATCACCATTGTGGAAGCAGTTTTATATGAGACCACGTCCTTGGCAGGATGGAAGGCTTGGCATCAGCAGGAACATGGGGGGCATCCGATGCCCTATGAGCCCCTTCCTTCACTCTTCCCAGGCACTCTAGAGGAGGAGGTGGAGGAGGAGGAAGTGGTCAGACCTCCTGCTATGCCCTATGTCCCTACCTTAGTCCCCACCCCACCTCCTCCTATAGTGTACCCTCGTGTGGTTCCTCCTACAGCGCCTCCTCCATCCTCACCCCCCTTGGCTACCCCTCCTCCTCCTGTTATTCGCTCTCCTCTTCCACCCTCCATCCTTCCTGCACATGCCCCACCCTCCTCTTTGTCTGCACATGCCCCTGAGAAAATAGAAACGAGAATGGGTTGACTAAGGGAAAGTTGGGTACAAATGTAAACCCTAGAAAACTGTACCCCATATGTGCTACCCCATTATAGCCTACAGTAGCTATGTCATATAAATCTGACACACCCCCATAGGCAAAGTGGGGGAGAACAAGGGGTCACAAGACCAGTCAAGCAAAGCAAAGCAAGCTCAGGGTGGATCACAAAGTCACCACACATTCCGAGCACAAGTTCAAGGCCACAAGGCCAGTTCACATGCAGGATTACATATATATATAAGGCTAGACAAGCAAGAGCAGGTGTATATATATATATGCAACAGTACAAACAAGGTCAAGGGGTGAGCAAGTGAGTCAAGGTAGGCACAAGACCCAGCTGAGTACAGAAGCGCTGATGATCACAAGGCGCAAGTGCCTTGGTGAAGATATCAGCAGTGTTGGCCTGAGAGGCCATGTACGCAAGCCGCAGCTGACCACGCTGCTGTAGCTCACGAGCAAGGAAGTAGCGGAGAGCAATGTGCTTCGTTCTGTGCTCCAGTCTCTGCTCTCGACACAAGGCCAGCATGGCCTTGTTGTCTACGTACAGCACTGGAGGAGAACGAGGCGGCTCTCCGAGGTCAGTCAGCAGGTAGGTGAGCCAGCGAAGCTCCTGTGCAGCCATGGCCCCGGCGTAGATCTCAGCCTCACAACTGGAGCCGAGAACAGAAGACGAGCGGGTAGCCCGCCACGAAACAGAGCCGGAACCAAGGCTGAAGGTGTAACCCTGTGACGACCGCTGCGTAGCCTGGTCGTCAGCCCAAGAAGCGTCTGCGTGCCCAATGAGGACCACTGGACTCTGCCCTCCAAGCACAAGCCCCATGCCCGACGTACTGCACAAGTAACGCAACACCCTCTTCGCTGCAGCCATGTGCTCCGGTCTGTGTCTCCCAGGAGCAACATAGCGTGCGAGAATGCTAAGAGGGTATGCGAGGTCAGGTCGTGTGCAGGTCATCAGGTACATGAGGCAGCCAACAAGCTCTGGGTACGGGCCACTCGACTCTACGGACTCATCCGAAGGCAGAGCTGAGAGCGAGTGGCGAGTAGGCAGAGGAGTGGCCTGAGGCGAGGAGTACGTGAAGCCGAAGCGCTGAAGGACCTGCTGCACCATGTGTGACTGAGTCAGGGTAATGGTGCGGCGTGCTCTGTCCCGGGTGATCTGCAAGCCAAGGTAGCTGCGCAGTTCACCCAGGTCTGTGCACGTGTGTCTCTTCTGCAGCTCGGACTTCACGTGGGCGAGTCCAGCAGTGTCAGCTGTGGCGAAGACCAAGTCGTCGACGTACACGAGGATGTAGAACGGCGGCAAAGAAGTGTCGGTGCGCAGAAACAGCGACGGGTCGGCAGTAGAGGGAGCAAACCCAAGAGCCGCAAGTGTAGTCCTCTGTGTGTCGTGCCACTCACGCGGTGCCTGGCGGAGACCGTAGACTGGCCGCCGGAGGCTCCACTGGGTGCCAGGAGGAAAAGACCCAGTGAAGCCAGGTGGGCGACGCAGCCAGATCTCCTCGTGCAGGCTGCCCTGCAAGAAAGCAGTGCTGAAGTCAAGAGAGTGCAGCTCGTAGTCGCGGTGAGCAGCTATGTGCAGCAGTACCCGAAGAGTGGTCATCTTCGGGGTGGGAGAGAAGGTCTGAAAGTAGTCAACTCCCTGCCGCTGACTGAAGCCACGAGCCACGTAACGTGCCTTGAAGACAGGCGGAGAACCCGGCGGTCGCTTCACCCTGAAAATCCACATGCCACTGACGATGTTCGCCCCAGGCGGGGGAACCTCGTCAACGTAGGTGCCTGTGGACTTCCAGGAAGCCATCTCTGTGTCCATAGCTGCCTGCCACTGAGAGGAGTAGGGACCCTCTATCGCCTCCGCGTAAGAGCGCGGAGCCGGGATGTCAAGTGCATCCGGGTCTCCCTCAGGGGTAAGCAGTACGGACACGAGATGAGGTGAAGCAGCAGCCAAACACTGGAACTCCTCCTGCCTGTCCTCAAGGACGTCCGTGCCAAGGGCACACTCACCCCCGACGGACGGAGGACAGACAGACTCAGACGCAACGACAAGACTAGCAGCGTAGTCTAGACGACAGCGAGCAGCAAAGTCGACGAGCTCAGCAACTAGGGCAGACGCAGCAGTGGACTCAAAGGAAGGGTCAGTGACGACAGTAGCAAGGAGACGCGTGACAGTCGGACTGGCAGCACGAAGAGAGTCCGACTCCGGGTCGGGAAGAGCTGGAAGAGAGGACTCAGGAGGAGAAGGCAAAGGGGCACGCAGAGGAGCAGTGGACGGACGCAGAGACATCCGGTGCGTGCCAGGGACAGGAGGAGGACGCTGACGCGAACCACGGCCACTAGTGCGAGCAAGACGAACACGCGACGCAGGGCGAGACGCAGGCTCACGACGCTCAGCCAGACCTCCAGTAGGACCAGTGTAGGGAGAAGGAGCGGGCAGTGTGAAGGCCGGCTGTAACTGTAACTGGGACGGGACAGGCTGTGGACACTCTAAGGGAGGAGGAGGACCAGTAGAAGGCGGGAGACCAAGAACCTGCTGAAGGAGCGGAACGAAGTACGGCCGAGGCCGCGCGGCGACTCCAGACACAGCAGGGACAGCACCAGTACCCCCAGCGGCAGCACCAGCGCCAGCAGCACCTCCAGCTCCAGTACCTCCAGCAGCACCAGGAGCACCCCCAGCAGGACCGCCTCCAGGACCGACAGCAGTAGCCTCAGCGCCAACACCCTCAGCAGCTCCAGCTCCAGGCGTACCCGCAGGCCCAGCAGCTCCAGTACTCCCAGTACGAGCACCTCCGGGATCCGCAGCACCAGCACCCGCAGTAGTCGAAGAACCTCCAGCTCCAGCAGCACGCCTCCAGCGTCGGGCAAACCACTCTCGCAGCTCCTGTGGAGAGAGTGGCTCCCGCCGAGACGAAGCACCCGAAGAACCTCCAGGCTCAGCACCGCCAGACGCCACACGAGCAGGCCCAGCTCCCTCAGGCTCCGCACCCCCAGGCTCAGCACCTCCAGGCGTAGCACCCCCAGGCTCAGCACCCCCAGGCGTAGCACCCCCAGGCTCAGCACCCCCAGGCTCAGCACCCCCAGTAGTAGCACCCCCAGGCTCAGCACCCCCAGTAGTAGCACTCTCAGGCTCAGCACCCCCAGGCGTAGCACCCACACGCTCAGCACCCCCAGAGTCAGCACCCCCAGGCTCAGCACCCTCAGCAGCACCAGAGTCACCAGTAACCTCGACAGGCTCGACAGCGTCTACCTGGGACACACCTGAAGGGGCAGGACCCTGAGGGGGGAGGGGGTCTACCGGGGGGGGACCTGGCACAAGGAAGAGCGGTGGCGGGGGGAGGGACGGAGTGCGGTAGGGGAAGAGGCGGTAGTAGGGGACCGACTCGTCAAACGTGACGTCCTGGGAGGACAGAACACGGCGAGAGGTGGGGTGGTAGAACTGCCACCCTGGCGCGTCAGGGGGGAAGCCAAGGAAGACGCAAGGAGCAGCACGAGGGGACAGCTTGTCCGCAGACAAGTCGCGGACAAACGCCCGAGATCCCCAGACACGAAACGCAGACGCATCGCCAACCTTCCCCGTCCACAGCAAAGCTGGGGAGGTCTCCGGCATGGAGACCCTGGGGTGAAGGTTGATCTGATGCGCCGCGTACCGAACCGCAAACGGCCACAGAAAATGGGGGGCAGCCGCATGCATCATGGACGTACGGGCGACGTCCATGACCATGCCAATGCGGCGCTCAGCAATCCCATTTTGCTGTGGAGAGTCCGGAAGCGTGAATGTCTGGCGGATGCCTCGTGCACGACAGTAGGCTCGCAGAAGGCCAGAGGAGAACTCTCCACCTCTGTCCGAGTGCAGACGCAGAACAGGAAAGTCCGAGCCAAAGCTCTGCCTGAGCTGGAGACGAGCTGCGCGGATCCAGTCGATCAACACCTCAGTGACATCACCCTTGCTGCGCAAGGGGAAGACCGTGGTGTAACGCGAGTAGTCGTCAACCACCAGCAGGAAGTAGCGCTCGTGACCCTGTCCACGGACGCGGGCCGGGCCCCACACGTCCATGTGAAGCGTCTGCAGCGGGGCCTCTGTCGGAGGAAACTGGGAGGAGTGAGGGGCAGCCCGCTGCCGCCCCTCGACACAAGGGACGCAGGTAGGGCCGGGCCCCGGAGGAAGGGGAGGGAGGGACCGGGGAAGACCAGAGACAAGGACACGGGAGGCCATGCCTCGGAGACGAAGCAGGGAGGGGTGACCAAGGCGGTGGTGCCAGAGGAGAGTCTCGTGCGACAGGAGGCGACACGAACAGGGGGCAGACTCAGGACCAGACCTGGACGCTGCAGCAAACACCTGACCCGACGCAGCTACCTGACCAGACGCAGTGACTGGAGGAGACGCAGTGGTCAGTGTGTACAGGCTCGACCCCGGCCGGCGTGTAAACGTGGCCAGGTGTCGGCCTGTCCGAGCGGCCGTGCAGTGGGTCACCCGCTGACTCGCAGGAGTGAACTGGTGAACCCCCGCATCCTGTAGGTCAGCACCACTCACCAAGTTCGTAGAGAACGAGGGGAGGTAAAGACCAGACAGGGTGCCAGAGGGGGCCGCCGGACACGGGAGGACAGTGGAGAAGTGAGCAAGGACAGGACCCCCAGAGGGGTCTGCCAGAGAGACTGCAACTGGCCGGCCAAGCGGCGTGAGTGTGGTGCGGTCTCGAAAGAAGGAGCGAGAAGCCCCCGAGTCAAGGGTGAAGGTGTGGGAGGCCGAAGCCGACGCAGTACCTGAGAGAGCAGACTCACCAGCACCTGAGTGAGCAGACGCACGAGCACCTAGAGCAGCAGCCTCGCTAGCACCTAGAGCAGCAGCCTCACCAGTACCTAGAGCAGCAGTCTCAATGCCCGGGTCGGGCGGAAAACACCGGTAACAGTCACCCTCATCACTAATAGTCACAGCATACATGGCAGCAAGAATAGCATCAAAGTCAAGGTCAAAGACAGCTACACCCGCCCTAGACAGCTCGCCCCAGCGGGGGATCTCAGTGGCCTCAGGGAACTGGTGACACCAAGCGTCCGTCAGGCGGCCAAAGCAGCGCTGGGTGGAGTGCGCACCCTCGCACTGCTCACCCGCGCGGTCGCCGGTGCGTAGGACGTAGGTGCACGGACCAGTACCCCCACCCCGCTGGCGTGCAGCGTACCACTCACGGAGCTGCTGAGGGGGGGGGGTGTCACGAGTGCGCTGCTGCCGCTGCTGCTGCTGCTGCTGGTGCTGACCACCACCGGAGCCGACCCTCTGCCCAGCGCCACCCCGACCAGCTCCACCTCCTCCGCCGCCGCCTCCTCCACCGCCGCCACCTCCGCCACCTCCGCTCCCACCGCCACCGCCGCCGCCGCCTCCGCCTCCACTGCCGCCACCGACACCTCCACCCCCGCCACCACTCCCACCACCACCCCCACCCCCTCCACTGCCGCCACCGCTACCTCCGCCACCCCCGCCAGCCCCTCCAGCACCCTTGCCCCCCTTGCCCTTGCCGGTGCGGCGTCTCCCGCTCGGGGCAGACGCAGCGCCGACCGACTCGAGACCAACGAGGTCGGCCGCAGCAGCAGAGGCAACAGAGGGCAAAAGAGGGGAGGGGGAACACCCCTCAAAGATGGGGGTGCGAGGGTCACCACGAGAGGCTCCTACAGCTACTATGCTCTTTTCTGCTGCTAGGAGGGCCTTCTCGAGGAGGTCAACGGTGAGAGTGGTGGGGCAAACTGAGAGGAAGTGGTCCCTGACTACGCGAAGGGAGTCAGGGAGACGGGTGACTATGTAGTAGAGGGTGATGTACATGGGGGGGGGGTTCTTGGCGCAGAACTCAGCAGGAAGCGCAGCGCGGTAGCGAGTGTCACTAGTGCGGAGGTGCGTAATGAGGTCAGCTACTATGGGAAAGGCAGCAAGGTCAGGGAAGAGGTACGGTAGCATGAGGCGGCTCAGTGCAGCAGTGGCAGGGGAGGAGTAGCGCGCAACTACAGCGTCGTACAAGGTGTGAGCACTCTTGTACTGGCTAAAGTGCGCACGCTCAGAGGTAGGCAGGTGGCGACGCACAGCAAGACGTGCACCAGCATCGCGCGTGGCCCACTATGAGCGAACAGTGGCGTCAGCATCAGCAGCGGGGGCAGGAGAGGCACCAGAAGTGAGGTCAAAGAGGGAGAGGCCGTCTGCCCTATCGCACTGTAAGAAAAGCTGCAGGTCATCTATCCAGACGTCAAAGTCAATGGCCCGACCCTCAGCGTCAAAAGAGAGGACACTAGGGGTAGCCATGACAGCAGTAGACTAGCAGCGCAAACAGTAGGGTGAGGGCAGTGATGTGAAAGAGGCGCTGCTCTTACCGGACAGGGCGGCTCGGGCGGCTCGGCTGCAGGGCGGCTCGGCGGCTCGACTGCTGGGCGGCTCGGCGGCTCGGCTGCTTGGCGGCTCGGCGGCTGGGCGGCTCGGCGGCGCGGCTGCTGGGCGGCTCGGCTGCTGGGCGGCTCGGCTGCTGGGCGGCTCGGCGGCTGGGCGGCTCGGCTGCTGGGCGGCGCGGCTGCTGGGCGGCTCGGCGGGGCCGCTGAGAGGGCGGCGTCCGGGGCCGCTGGGAGGAGGCGGCGGGGCCGCTGAGAGGAGGCGGCGGGGCCGCAAAGGTAGGTGGCGGGGCCAGCAGGTAGGTGGCGGGGCCAGCAGGTAGGTGGCGGGGCCGCACAGGTAGGTGGCGGGGCCGCGCAGGTAGATGGCGGGGCCGCGGGTAGGTGGCGGGGCCGCTGGTAGGTGGCGGGGCCGCAGGTAGGTGGCGGTGCCGCAGGTAGGTGGCGGGGCCGCACAGGTAGGTGGCGGGGCCGCGGGTAGGTGGCGGGGCCAGCAGGTAGGCGCCGGGGCCGCACAGGTAGGCGTCGGGGCCGCAGGTAGGCGCCGGGGCCGGAAAGGGCGGCGTCAGGGCCGCAGGGCGGCGCAAGGGCCGTTGGGTAGGCGACGAGGCCGCAGGGCGGCGGATCGGGGCCGGGTAAGGGCGGCGCGATGGCCGCGGGGTAGGCGACGAGGCCGCCGGGCGGCGGGTCGGGGCCAGGAAGGGCGGCGCGAGGGCCGCAAGGCAGGCGACAGGGCCGCTAGGGCGGCGCGACGGGGCGAGAAAAAAGGGAGGGGGGGGGGAGCGCGACTCGGGCTAGGACTGAGCGCGCTCCGGGCAGAAAAAAAATGTCGAATTGGTGGGCCCTAGGAACAGTTCCCACGAGGGAACCTGCTCGATACCATGAGAAAATAGAAACGAGAATGGGTTGACTAAGGGAAAGTTGGGTACAAATGTAAACCCTAGAAAACTGTACCCCATATGTGCTACCCCACTATAGCCTACAGTAGCTATGTCATATAAATCTGACAGCCCCACCCTCCTCTTCATCTTCCACGGCGCCGCCCGTTGGTGAGGGGGGGACAGTGGTGTCGCCGTCTGTAATGATCACCGACGGGCAGCACCTTGTGACTAAGCAGCTGCAGGACGAGAGCAGCATGGATGGAGTGCAGCAGAGTGGGGGACAGGAGACAGAGGAGCAGCAGACAGGGGAGCAGCAGATTGGGGAGCAGCAGATAGGGGAGGAGCAGATAGGGGAGGAGCAGATTGGGGAGCAGCAGACAGGGGAGCCGCAGACAGGGGAGCAGGAGATGTGGGGAATTAGAGATGGTGGTCGTGTGCTAGTTTCTGGGACGATCACTGCACCGCCGCTGCGTCGCTCCACTCGCATCACTCGTGGTGTCCCGCCAGTTAAGTATGCTTGGGCAGTAGTGATTGAGCCAGCAGGTTTGGATGACGAGGAGGAGGACGAGGAGTGGACGGACCTGGACCCAGATGTGGTGGTCGACCCTGAGATGCAGTGGGATATAGCTAAGATGACAGTGAAGGAGGCCTTGGGCTGCTGGAAGGGCGACAAGGTGAAGGAGGCAATGGACGAGGAGATGCGGAGTTTGATTGAGCAGGGGACGTGGGAGTTGGTTCCGCGTCCTCCAGGGGTGAATGTGATGAAGAACCGCTGGATTTTGAACACCAAGTTCCGACAGGATGGAATAGTGGAGCGTGAGAAGGTGAGGCTGGTGGTGAAGGGGTTCACGCAGGGGTGGACTATGAGGAGACGTACGCCCCTGTGGGAAGCTATGTGACAGAGCGTGTGCTTCTGGCGATCGCAGCTGCACTCGATTTAGACCTGATGCAGCTGGATGTGAAGAACGCGTTCCTCCATGGCGTGCTGGACCGAGACCTTTACATGGAGCAGCCGAGCTACTATGAGGATGGGAGTCATCGTGTATGTAAGTTGGTGAAGAGTCTGTATGGGCTCAAGCAAAGCCCGTTGTTGTGGTATGAGGCCTTGGATGGGGTGCTACTTGGGGCTGGATGGAAGAAGAGCCAAGTTGATGAAGCTCTCTACTTCAAGAGTGATGCTGAGGGGGAGATGTGCTGGCTGCTGGTGTATGTGGATGATTTGCTTGCTGCCAGTCGCAGTAAGAGCATGCTAGGGGAGTTGCGTGACCTGCTGCAGAGAGCCTTTCAGCTGCGGGAGATTAGCCCTGTGGAGAAGTATCTAGGGTTGCAGCTGGTTCGGGACAGGCCTACGAGGATACTGTGGCTGCACCAGGGGGCCTATGTGGACAAGGTCCATAGGCGCTTCTTTGACGAGGAGCAGCCGCTGCGAGTGCCTCGCACCCCTCTTTCCTCTGACCCTTTCAGTGTGCAGACCTTCGAGGATGTGGGATGGCAGTCTCGCAAAGAAGAGGGCAGAAGGTGGGATCCTTGCAGTTCGCGGCCTGTACCACCCGTCACGACATCTCGTTTGCCTGCAGCAAGTTGGGGTCGGGCCAGACTGTGCGGAGTGATCAGCACTGGAAGGAGTTGGACCGGTGCTAGGCGTAATTGGTGGGGAGCAGGGATGTGGCGCTGGAGTTTGGTGGTGGGCTGGAGTCCTTGGAGCTAGTGGGCTACGCCGATGCTGATGATGCAGGGGACAAGCAGAACAGGACCAGCACTGGTGGCTATGTCTTCGTACTCAGGGGTGCTGCTGTCTCTTGGGCGAGTCAGAGGATTCATTGCGCCACTCTCTCCTCCACTGAGTCTGAGTATGTTGCTGCTGTGGAGGCTGGGAAGGAGGCGCGCAGGCTGCGCTACCTGCTCGCAGAATTTCAACTGCTGAGGAGTGAGGAGCCCACTACTCTCTTTGTGGATAACTCCTCTGCCATTACAGTGGCAGGAGGCATGGGGCTCAAGGGGAGCCTCAAGCACATGGAGCGTCGCCACATGTGGCTGCAGCACATCGTCAAGTGCAGGAAGCTGCAGCTGCAGTACATCCCTACGACCGAGCAGCCGGCTGACTACCTTACAAAGGCATTGCATTTCCCCGCCTTCAGCCGTTGCTTCGAGGCTGTGGGGCAAGTGAGGCTCTCGAGCAAGGAAAGTAAAAACCAAGACACTCCATGATGGGGATGGTGCCATGGCATATCCATGGCTGGTGCGGTGCGTGCTTGCACTTTGAGAGTGCTTCATTTGTGTATGTTGTGAGAATAACAAACGAGAATGAATGAACTAGCAAACAGTTGGGTACAAGAACTAACCCTAATTGGGTTGTACCCCTTATGGGCTACCCCACTACAGCCTACACAAATGTATAAGCTATAATGTTCTGACACACCCCCATAGGCAAAGTGGGGGAGAACAAGTGGTCACAAGACCAGTCAAGAAAAGCAAAGCAAGCTCAGGGTGGATCACAAAGTCACCACATAGTCCGAGCACAAGCAAAGGGCCACAAGGCCAGTTCACATGCAGAGTTATATAAAGAGAACAAACAATACAGTAACCATATCCTAGGAAGTGCAAGCATGCAGGTATATATAGAGATCACAGTACAAGCAGAGTCAAGCAGTGAGCACGTGGGGCAAAATGGGCACAAGGCCTAACACAGTAGCAAAGCGCTGATGATCACCAGGCGGAAGTGCCTTGGTGAAGACATCAGCAGTGTTGGCCCGAGTGGCCACGTATGCAAGACGAAGCTGGCCACGCTGCTGCAACTCTCGAGCAAGGAAGTATCGCAAAGCGATGTGCTTCATTTTGTGCTCCAGTCTGTGCTCCTGACACAAGGCAATCATGGCCTTCTTGTCTATGTACAGAACTGGAGGCGAAGGAGGCTGCTCTCCCAAGTCGGTCAGCAAGTAGGTGAGCCAGCGTAGCTCCTGAGCAGCCATGGCTCCGGCGTAGATCTCAGCCTCACAACTGGAGCTGAGAACCGAAGACGAGCGGGTAGACCGCCAAGAAACAGAGCCGGAGCCAAGGCTGAAGGTGTAACCCTGTGACGACCACTGCGTAGCTAAGTCGTCAACCCAGGAGTCGTCTTCATGACCAGTGAGGACAACTGGACCCCGTCCTCCAAGCACAAGCTCCGTGCCCGACGTACTGCACAGGTAACGCAGTACCCTCTTCGCAGCATCCCAGTGCACCTTTCGGTGCCTACCGGGAGCCACGTAGCGAGCATGAAGGCTGAGACGGTACGCGAGGTCAGGTCGTGTGCATGTCATCAGGTACATGAGGCAACCCACAAGCTTTGGGTATGGACCACTTGGCTCTACGGACTCGTCCGAAGGTGGAGCTGAGAGCGAGTTGCTGGTAGACAGAGGAGTGAGCTGTGGCAAGGAGTACTGGAAGCCGAAGCGCTGAAGGACCTGGTGCACCATGTGTGACTGAGTCAGTGTGATGGTGCACCGTGCTCTGTCCCAGGTGATCTGCAGGCCAAGATAGCAGCGAAGTTCACCCAGGTCAGTGCAGGTGTGTCTCTTCTGCAGCTCGGACTTCACAAGGGTTAGTGCCTCAGTGTCAGTAGTGGCAAAGACGAGGTCGTCCACGTACACTAGGACGTAGAACGGCGGCAGCGAGGTGTCGGTGCGTAGAAACAGCGACGGGTCTGCAGTAGAAGGAGCAAACCCAAGAGCCGCAAGTGTAGTCCTCAGTGTGTCGTGCCACTGTCGAGGCGCCTGGCGGAGACCGTAGACTGGCCAACGGAGGCTCCACTGAGTACCTGCAGGAAACGTCCCAGTGAAACCAGGTGGTCGGCGCAGCCCGATCTCCTTGTGCAGGCTGCCCTGCAGGAAGGCTGTACTGAAGTCCAGGGAGTGCAACTCGTAGTCACGCTGAGCAGCGACGTGCAGCATCACCCGAAGAGTAGTCATCTTCGGGGTGGGGGAGAAGGTCTGGAAGTAGTCAACTCCCTGTCGCTAGCAGAAGCCTCGAGCAACGTAACGCGCCTTGAAGGCAGGCGGAGAACCCGGCGGCCGCTTCACCCTGAAAATCCACATGCCATCGACTATGTTCGCCCCAGGTGGGGGAAACTTGTCGACGTAGGTGCCTGTGGACTTCCAGGATGCCATCTCGGCATCCATAGCTGCCTGCCACTGAGAGGAGTAAGGACCCGTAATCGCCTCTGCGTAAGAGCGCGGGGTCAAGATGTCTGGAGCATCCGGGTCTCCCTCAGGGGCAAGCAGCATGGAAGCGAAACGAGGTACAACAGCTCCAAGAGTCCTCCTGCCTGTCCTCAAGGACGTCCGTGCCAAGAGCACACTCACCCCCAACGGACGGAGGAGTGGCAGACATAAACTCAACAACGAGAGCAGTGGCGTAGTCGAGACGGCACGCAACAGCAAAGTCAAGTAGCTCAGCAACGAGAGCAGACGCAGCAGCAGACTTAAAGGACGGGTCAGTGACAGCAGTGGCAACGAGACGAGCGACAAAGGGACTGGCAGCACGTGCTCGGTCAGACTCAGGTTCAGGGACCTCAGGAAGAGAGGACTCAGGAGGAGCAGGCAGAGGAACACGCAGTGGAACAGAGGAAGGACAGAGTGCCATAGCGTGCGTGCAGGGGACAGGAGGAGGACGCAAACGAGGAGCACAACGAGCAGTGCGAACAGGCGAGACAGGACGAGACGCAGGCTCACGACGCTCTGTAAGACCTCCGGACTGCTCAGTGTAAGGAGAGGGAGCACGCAGTGGGGAGGCTGGCTGTAACGGCGGCTGCGACTGGTCAGGCGGTGGACACAGGAAGGGAGGAGGAAGACCAGTAGACGGGACACCAAGAACCTGCTGAAGCAGGGGAACGAAGTACGGTCGCGGCCGCACAGTGTCTCCAGCACCTCCAGCTCCAGGGTCAACAACTCGAGCTCCTGCAGCTCCAGCGCCTCCGGCGCTAGTGCCTCCAACTCCAGCTCCTGCAGCCCCAACGCCTCCTTCACCAGGGCCCCCAACTCCAGCTACTCCAGCTCCAGCGCCTACAGCGCCTGCTGCTCCAGGCTCCGTAGGGTCTCCAACTCCAGTGCACCCAACACCACCAATCCCGACAGCTCCAATAGGAACAGCAGTACCTCCAGCTCCCGTGTCTCCAGCCCCTCCAGCTCCGGGAGCCCCACTCCGACGGTGCGGGCGCCGAACAAGCCACTCACGCAGCTTCTGCAAGGACACTCGCGGCGAAGCACCAGCAGGACCTCCAGACGAAGCAGCACCCCGAGGCTCAGCACCCCCAGACTCCGCACCCTCCGACTCAGCACCCCCAAGCACAACACCCTCAGGCGCAGCACCCCCAGACCCAGCACCCTCAGACCCCGCACCCCCCGGCTCCGCACCCCCAGACGCAGCACCTGGAGCAGCACCTGAGACGACAGCTACCTGAAAGGGCGCAGTACCAGGGAGAGGGTCTACCTGAGACACTCCCGAGGGAGCAGGACCCTAGGGCGGGAGGGGGTCTACCGGAGGTGGACCGGGAGCAAGGAAGAGCGGCGGGGGCGGGGGAGGGGCAGAGCGGTAGGGGAAGAGACAGTAGAAGGGAACCGACTTGTCGAACGTGACGTCCTGAGACGGGAAGACACGGCGCGAGGGGGGGTGGTAAAACTGCCAGCGAGGCGCGTCTGGGACAAAGCCAAGGAAGACGCAGGGAATGGCGCGGGCGGAGAGCTTGTCCGCGGACGTATCGCGAACAAAGGCACGAGAACCCCAGACCCAGAACACCGACGCATCGCCAACCTTCCCCGTCCAACACAGTGTGGGCGAGGTCTCCGGCAAGGAGAGACGGGGCCAGAGGTTGAGCTGATGCGCAGCGTACCGGACCGCAAACGGCCACAGAAAATGGGGAGCAGCCGCATGGATCATGGAGGTACGAGCCAACTCCATGACAAAGCCAATGCGGCGCTCAGCAATCCCATTTTGCTGAGGGGAGTCCGGAAGCGTGAACGACTGGGTGATGACCTCCCCACGACAAAAGTCCCGCAAGAGGTCGGAGGAGAACTCACCACCTCTGTCAGAGTGCAGACACAGGACAGGGAGGTCCTGACCGAACCGCTCGCGTAGCTGGAGACGGACTGTGCGGATCCAAGGGATCAAGACATCAATGACCTGACCCTTGCTGCGCAAGGGGAAGACCGTGGTGTACCGCATGTAGTCGTCAACTACCAGCAGAAAGTAGCGCTCGCGGCCCTGTCCACTAACGCAGGCTGGGCCCCACACGTCCATGTGGAGAGTCTGCAGGGGAGCAGTCGTCGGGGGAAACGAGGAGGAGTGAGGAGCGGCGCGCTGCTGCCCCTCGACGCAAGGAAGACAGGGCGGGGCAGGCGAGGGCGGTAAGGGAGGCAGAGACCTGGGGAGACCAGAGACAAGGAGACGAGTGTGCATGCCACGAAGGCGTGGCAGGGAGGGGTGACCCAGGCGGTGGTGCCAAAGAAGAGTCTGGTGCGACAGGAGGCGACACGAGCAAGAGGCGGCTACCTGACCTGACGCGGACACCTGAGCAGACGCAACTACCTGAGGAGGCTTGGTAGCCAGCGTGTACAGACTCGACCCTGGCCGACGAGTGAACGTAGCAAGGTGACGCCCCGTCCGTGTGCACGTGCAGATCGACACACGCTGATCCCCAGGAGTGGTGGTAGTGACCATCGCATCCTGAAGGGCAGCGGTACTCACCAAGTTCGTAGAGAACGAGGGGAGGTGAAGACCTGACAGTGAGCCCGACGGAACCGCCGGACACGGGAGGACAGTGGAGGAACGGGCAACGACCGGGCCCCCAGAGGGGTCAGCCAGTCTGACCGTGACAGGTGCAGGGAGAGGAGTGAGAGTGGTGCTGTCACAAAAGAAATAGCGCGAGGCACCGGAGTCCAACGTGAAAGTGTGCAAGGCCTCAGCAGGCGCAGTATCAAGGGGAGTACCAGACGCACTAGCACCTAGAGCAGCAGCCGCTATACCTGGGTCAGGTGGCACACACCGGTAACAGTCACCCTCAGCACTAAAAGACAAAGCATACATGGCAGAGATAATAACATCAAAGTCTAGGTCAAAGATAGCAACTCCTGACTGAAGCAACTGCGCCCAGTGAGGGCGCTCGACGTCGTCACCAAACTCAGCACGCCAGGCGTCGTCAAGGCGGGCAAAGCAGCGGCGCTCAGTGTGAAACGTCCTGCATGTCCGGCCCGCACGGACACCCGTGCGAATGACATACGGGCAGGTCTCACTACCCTCACCCGCCCCACGCTGAACCAACCACTCACGGAGCTGCTGGGGCGTCTGGGTTTCGCTCCGACGCTGCTGCTGCTGGCCCCGACCACCACCAGGGCCTCCACGCCGAGGTCCTGACCTACCACCACCGGTCCCACCGCCTCCACTGCCGCCACTCCCTCCGCTGCCTCCACCGCCGCCACCAGAGCCTCCACCACCGCCACGAGTCCCACCGCCGCCACCACCTCCACCGCCTCCACGAAGTCTTTAGAGACAAACGCTACTGAAGCGCTACCGAGTTGCTGGCGCAATACCATTCTCATATCAGAAACTCTCTCGCTATCGCTACGCTCTCCATAGTATTCCTTTAGTTTGTCGAAAGCATCGTCCGCGGCTGTAACGCCAGCCCTCTCATCCACCGGCCCATCGCGGTCCCCGCTCCCGCCGTCCGCACCGCGAGTCGCGTCAATTCGACCGTTACACCTCGATACGACAGGCCGTGTGAGAGGTCTCGCTCTAAACGGCCTCGCTAAAAGCAGAGGTCTCGCGGCTGCATAAGGCCTCGTTACTACAGGATCGTTCGCACTTATTCCAATAACGAGGCTGCCGGTAACGATATGCGATCATCTGCCCGCAACGCCAGCTATAAGCGCGGCATTCCACGGCAGAATTCACGGAGAGATAGCAGAGACCGACGGTTGAATTGATGAGGAGCTCGCTGGCGTACGTCCTCGTCTGTCAGCTTGACGGAAAACATCTCTGCTAGACGGTCGTCCTTTATTACTAGCAATGCCGGCAGGTCCAACCACGGAATGCGGCGGGAGAAGCGGCGAGCTAACCAGCGACGGCGACAGTCGAATCAAATGCGGCGGTCGAATAGACCGCACGGATGGAATTCCGGCGGCATGTGGAGGGAAGCATCGTTCCTGACGCGAGGAATTCTGACGGGAAGCCAGCTGCGACCTAGAAGCCGCGCATGTCGGCGCGCGAGCCGCTTCCATGGCCGCCCAGGTTGCGTGACTGTAAGACCAAGTTCCACGCCGTTTCCAATTAATTCCTTCATTATCCTGCCTGGTCTGGCCTGTGGGACTGATCGTTATACGCGTTATGAAGACGGTCTGACATAGTCCTCAGTACTAAGTTCAGCTCAACAAGATTCATGCACTCGGAAAAATACACACACAAAAGGAACTAGCCAAATTTATTTCCTACATTACAGCATGCACACAGCACCCTATCCCCTTTATAAGCATACACACGCACACACTCTTGTCTGTCACTTGGCACGTACATTACAGCATGCACACAGCACCCTATCCCCTTTATAAGCATACACACACAAGCCGATTCCGGCAACCTAAACCGCACAGAAGCACGCTCCGCCATCCATCCGTCTCCGAGCTTTCAAGTCTTCCTCTATCGAATCACCGTCAATCCTTCTCCCCGCGTCAGCCCTCTCTCCATTTAGGTTCTGAAGTTTGCCCCCAATGTAACATAACAGAGTCGTTGGCACTACCCTGACAGGTCTGGCAACCAATCAAGCGCCTCCAACCCTCCCTGCTCTGCCAGCCACGCTGCCGCCTCCCCCATGCCGCTGCCGCCCACGCCGCCCACACCACCCATGCCGCCCATGCCGCTCAAGCCGTCAAGCCCCATGCACAGCGTGCGCGTGCATTGCACTCCCGGGGTATGCATCGTAACAGCAGAAGCCGCGGCAGCAGTGGTTGGAACCACGGGGCTCAGACTGGCACACACATCATTGCACGCCATACCCATGAAATCGGGGGTGTGACTCATGCTGGCATGGATATCAGCAGCCTGAGGTGCCTGAGCAGGTGGCATCTGGGGAAGGTGGAACTGGTGCAGGTGCGCAGCAGCACTGACTTCATGATGCTCGTGGTTCGGGACGAGGTTCGGGAAGTGGTTGGGGATGGGAGGGAGAGAGGCAACGGGACGATGCACACTAGCGGAGGCAGTGCCGTTCGGAAAAGCACCCATAGTGGCAGGTGGAGAGGTGAGCGGAGGAGTGCCAGGAGGAGTGGTGAAAGAAGGTAATGGTTGCATCGCTAGTTGAGAGGCCTGAATCCGTGCTGGCATCTCCATCACAACAGCCTCTGGCTTCGCTTGCACTGGATACTGAACATGCACTTGCCGTGCAGACTGAACACACCCTTGGACCGGAGCTTCGGGCCTTATCTGAAGCACCATAGGCAGCTGCTGCTGCAGTTGCTGCTGCTGCTGCTGCTGCTGCTGCTGCTGCTGCTGCTGCTGCTGCTGCTGCTGCTGCTCTTGCTGCCCCTGCCCTTGGGGTTGCCAGCACTCACAGTGACAGCACGGGGTTTCCAGGGTGGGCAGCACAAGAGCGGCTGGCGACACTGCAGCGGGCGGCGACGCAGCGGCCGACGGCAGCACGGCAGCGGGCAGCAGCTCAGAAGCGAGTGGCTGCAGCAGGGCATGAGGCGACATGCATTGCGGTGCTGTTACTGCTGCTGCTGCTGTTGTTGTTGTTCCTGTAGCTACTGCTGCTGCTGTTGCTACTGCTTGGTAAGGGGTGTGGGCAGCCATAGGGAGCAGCGGAGGCGAAAGAAAAGGAAGCGCCTGGTTCTGTGCACCAACTGCAGCAGTAGGTGTCACAGTTGGTGCACCAAGTGCAGAAGTAGGTGTCACAGTTGGTGCACCAAAGGGTGCCACACTTGGTGCCATAGAGGTGGCTTGAGCTTGGAGCGGGGCCCACAGTTGCCGTTGCACTGATCGTTCTGCTTCCACAGCTATACTTTCGGTGCTCTGAAATGGCACTGCTGCTGCTGTTGCTGCTGGTGTCTGATCTGGTGCTACTGATGTGGCTAGGGTCTGAAACGTCGCTCCTGACGCTCCTGCTACTGCTCCTGCTCCTGCGCCTGTTGCGGCACCACCAGATGTTGCCTGATACTGGCCTGTTCCTGTGACTCGCTGCGAGCCCCGCAGCAGCTGACGTGGCAGTATATCCTCCAGCAGCCCCTGCAGCTGACGTGGCGCTGAGTCATCAAACTGGTTATCAACCACAGTCACAGGGGTAGGAACAAGAACCGTGCCCGCACCACTCGCGCTGCTGCTTCTGCTCATAGGTCTCCCATAGTTATCACCACCGCCGCCGCCCGCCACGGCTCGCCAGCTGTCGTTCCTCTCGCTGCTCCAGTTGTGGTTCTCAGCATTATTCCCCACGCCCACAGCGCCGCTGCTCCAACCGTGGTTACCAGCGGTATTCCTAGTATCTTTTCCCGAGCGGTTACCAGCGTTGCTGTTGCTGCAGCTGGTGCTGCTGATGGTGCTGCTGCCGTCGCCGTGGGTGCTTGACAGGAGGTCGGCACGAGAGAGGTTGGCACGCAGCACCGTGAGCAGCAGGGAGTGCGAGTCCGCAGGGGCACTTACGGGGGCGTAAAGAGGAGCGTCCAACGGAGCATTGAATGGGGGGCCATTTAGAGGGGGGGTGCCTGAAAGGGCAGCTGCAGATGCAGATTGGCGGACCATGGGAGCAGAACTGACAGCAACAGCACCGCAACCAGCAGCACCAGCGCCAGCTGTGCCAACACCAACAGCACCGGCACCAATGGTAACACCAGCACCAGCGGCGGCAACACCACCATTAGCCCTCCATCCCGCAATGCCGGTCGTTCCAAGTGCCTCGTGTGTTGGAATGATGCCAGCATTAAAGGGAGGGGCGTCGACACAAGGAGGGGCAGCAGAGAAAGCAGGGGAAGCACCAAAAGAAGGGGCAGCGTCGCACGCAGCAGTGTTGGCAGCAGCACTGCTAGGAGCAGCAGCAGTGTTGGCAGCAGCGGAAGCAGGAGGAGCGTCGCAGGCAGCAGTGTTGGCAGCAGCGGAAACAGGCAGATGGGTGAGCGACGCGAGCAGATTAAGAGGCTGCTGCCGCCTCTTCGGTTGCCACTGCTGCTGCTGCGGCTGCCATTGCTGTTGTCGTGGTTGCTGCTGCAGCTGCGGCTGCGGCTGATGTTGCTGTTGCTGCTGCCACTGCCGATGCTGTTGCTGCTGGGGCCGTTGCTGCTGCTGCGGCAGCGGTTGCACCAAAGCTGCGCCATTATAGGTACTGACATCAAAGTTAAAAGCTGCGCCATTATAGGTACTGACATCAAAGTTAAAAGCTGCGCCATTATAGGTACTGACATCAAAGATTTCGACATCAAAGTCATAAGAGCCGTGGCGAGGATGGGGAGCATGAGAGGGCAAACACGGTTCCGACATCAAGTAGGAGTTGGGTTCGCGTGATCGCTTTCCCAAAGAGGTGGGTGAGGACCAGGGAGGGGTGGCCAGAGAGGTGGGAGTGGATGAGCGTTGCTGGTTCAGGCAGCACGGGGCGGAATTGGACTGCAGCACAGGTCTGCACTCCTCTTGCTGCTGCTGCTGCTGCTGCTGCTGCTGCTGCTGCTGCTGCTGCTGATGCTGATGCTGATGCTGCTGCTGCTGCTGCTGCTGCTGCTGCTGCTGCTGCTGCTGCTGCTGCTGCTGCTGCTGCTGCTGCTGCTGCTGCAGAAGCAGCAGCGGCGGCTGCTGTTGATGCTGTTGCGGGGGCTGCATCTGCTGCTGGCAGGGATGTGTGGGTGCAGCGTGCTGTGTGTGCCGTGCTGCGTGCGCTGCTGTCGGGAATCGTAAAGGGCCAGGAGAACTCATGTTCCCCTGCTGCTGCCACTGCTGCTGCCCTTGCCCCTGCGGTTGTTGTTGCTGCTGCTGCTGCCCCTGCTGCATCTGCTGCTGCTGCTGCTGCTGCTGCTGCTGCTGCTGCTGCTGCTGCTGCTGCTGCTGCTGCTGCTGCTGCTGCTGCTGCTGCTGCTGCTGCTGCATCCGCTGCTGCATCTGCTGCTGCTGTACCAAGTGCTGCAAATGCTGCTGCAACAAATGCTGCTGCTGCGGCGGCGGCTGCTGTTCACCCACCATCTCCACTTTCGCTGCATTCTCCGCCCAAACCCCAGCTACGCCAGCTGTAGCAGCAGCTGCATCTGGTAACTGGCCACAGGGAACACCCCCAGCCTGACAAGCAGCGTCTGGTGCTGCAGAGGGTGCAAACCGGAGTCCTATAGGCGGGTTAATGTGGTTATGCGTGTTCAGGTATGTCACTCGGAAGAAAACTATCGACGCGGGCGGCTTGCCTGCCGTCCGGAGGTGCGCGGCTGCGTCGAAACCGGGCGGCAGCTGCGATGGGTGGGTGGCAGGAGTGAGGGGTAGTAGGTGCCAGTCGACGCGCTTGCGAGCCGGACAGGGGTGGAATACGGTGGGAGAGGGGCCAGCGGTTGGGGTGGCAGTGCTGGCTTCAGCAGCATCATCAGCAGCATCGCCTGTGGCATCAGCAGCAGCTTCAGCAGCATTATCAGCAGCAGCAGCGGCGGCGTCAGGATCAGCTTTGGGATGAGGAATAGTATTAGTAGCATCAGAAGCAGCACCGGTACTAGCAGCAGCAAGGGCATTGGCATCAGCTGCATCAGCTGCAGCTGCAGCAGCAGCTGGAGCAGCAGCAGGCTGGTCGGCTGAGTCTGAACGTGTTGCTGGGGATGCTGCCTTTGCCTCTTGCTTGGACACTATTGTTGGTGTTGCGGGTGCCGTTGCTGCCGTTGCAGGTGGCGCTGCTGCTGCTGATGATGCGGCAGGTGACGCCCCCGCTCCTGCGTCGTCCTGGCAGGCATCAGAGCTGGCAGGCAGCGCGAGGCACGTGGAGCGTGCACAGCGGAAGTACGACCTGGGGTAGGGGGAGAGCAAGGGCAGGAGGAAGGCGGGGCAGGGGGTTGAAAGAAGATGAGATTATGTGGGAATGGAAACCAAAGGGGGTGACAAGGGGGCGTGCGTGAGTGACATCAGCATCCATCTCTCTCAAGTACCACACCCAATGCCCCCCTTTCACATCACATTCACGCTCACCTGTGACAAGCTGATTTGACAAGCCGTTTCTCGCCGTATTTCAGCCAGCACTGCCCGTTCTCCGGCATCACGTCCTGTGGCACGCGTCTCAGCTGCTCCACGTCCACCGCCCTCTCAAGCACTGCAATCAATGCTCCCAGCTCCAAAACACACTCACGTTCACCTGTGACAAGCTGATTTGACGAGCCGTTTCTCGCCGTACTTGAGCCAGCACTGCCCATCTTCCGGCATCACATCCTGGGGCACGCGCCTCAGCTGCTCCGCGTCCACCGCTGCCCACTGCGGGAACAGCGACGCGAAGGCAGGGGCGCCGCTGGCTCCCGGATTCGCCCCCGCCGCCGCGTGACAACCGCTGCCGCCGGCGCTCGCTGCAGGAAACGTGGTGGACAAGAGCTGATGAGCGGACCCCTCTTGACGCAACGCCAGTGGCGCCGCACTCCCCACCGAATTAACCATGCTGGTCACGTTACCGCGAGCCGTTCCGCCGGCGCCGCACTCAGCACCGCTTGCAGTCCCAGCACCACAGGAAGTTCCCCCGGCGGTGGCAGCGGCCAAGGGCTGCCTTGGGGCCATGATCATGCTGCTGGCGCCAGTGCTGCTGGTGGTGTTGTTGCTTGTGGTACTCGCAGCAAGGCCCTTGGGAGTGGGAGTCGCCCCAGTGGCCCCAGTGTGCTTGCTGCTGCTGCTGGGAGTCATGATGATCGCGGCAGTCAGGTAATCCACAGCCATAAAACGCCGTACTAGTTAACAGTCTACTATAGTTGTTGACGACAGACACAGATCGGAGTGTCAGAGCCCTCGCAGGTCTGTGTTTGGATCTTTGGGTTTCAGATGCTGTTTGGCGCTAAGGCCACACGAGGACGCTTAGTACCATCTTAACAGCAGTAGTACTTATAATATTCGTGACCTCATCTGGGAGGGAGAGGGGCGACAGTAGTAGTCGTAGTTCCAAATTCCGCAGATTAGTGGCGAAAACGCGGCACCTGATCGAACAGAAACCGCGTGGTTCTGCTCCTGGCTTCTTGGGGAGTTAACAGAAGAGTTTGAACAGAAACCGCAGAAAGCTGAGTCCGCTCCGCAACCAGTTGCTGCCTCGTCGTCAAGTATTCTCAAACCGCGAGGCTGACAGCCAATCAAACCGAAACCGCGTGATATTACACGTACTACTAGCCTCTCGCAGAAGCTGAATCTGGAAGAGTTTGAACCGCAGCGTGAAGCTGAGTACTGCCCCGTCACGTATTCTCACACGCGGAACGCCGGCTTTGACGGGTACTACTAGAGCAATGATCAAGCAAAAACCACGTTTGCTCGCTTCAAGGCTATCATAACGCTCCGAGGTCAGCCAGACAGACGTCGACAACTTGAAGCCAGCTAGTCCTAGTACCATAAATTGGCAGTGCTTAGGACATGATATCCCGGTGGTGCAAGAAACAAATCCGTCGTGCGTGGAGGACAGCTAGCCTAGCTGAGAGTACTACGTGTATGTGTAGACTGCAGGAGCATCATTCTTACCAGCCTGGCCCCGGCAAGCAGCAACAGTTCTGCCTGATGAGGCAACTTATCGGCCAGGGTCGTGTACGCGGAGGCGGCTCGAGTAAATTGACGTACACTTTACACGGATCCCAACTACAGTAGTGGCACTGTACGCGGACTCGTTGAGTGGAGCGGCGCTGTCTTTGACTGCGAAGATCCCATCCAGCAATAAGCGGGGGAGGAGGGGAGGCGGAGGAGGATCGAAAGAGAGAATGGAGGAGCAGTGCTTGTGCTCTGCGTGCCTGCACCAGAAAAGGGTCTCATGATGGAATGGAATCGGTTTTTTGAATGGGAGTGCGTGCGTGCACGCAGCATGTGTTAGAGGTGACAAGCATGGCTGGAGGGAGCGCGGGGGAGGGAGTTGTAGACCTAGGACTCCTGGGACCCCAGTGTCCCATGTGGCAAGCAGCGGCAGCAGCGGCGCACGCGTGCTCCACCATCTCGCTCACCTCACCAGCACTGTGCTTTCTATTGAGGCGAAAGCGACCAAGGGTCCAAGTTTTGCAACGGATTTAGACGCAGGTGGTACAAATGATGCTCAACCCCTGTGCGCGAATTTGACCTGGACGCGCCAGAAAGTCTGCACGCGTGTTTTTGGGGCCAGCCAGTTGCACCCATTTTACAAGCCCCTCGAGCAAGTTGCAGTGATAATTAACCAATGGTAACGAATACTGACCGAAGTCAACCGTCAATGCAATTGTGATGAACCAATGGTAACGAAGAGACCGACGTCAACTGTCAACGTGTAACATTTGAAGAATATATAAGCACTTTTTTGCCAGCTGCGACGTTGACGAAGCTTGCGAAACGCACAGAACAGCTGGCTACAGCTATCCACTCAAAAGCCCCCTTCACAAGGCTACAGCTGTCCACTCAAACGAGCATCATTTGTAGATCGCATAGGTGACAACAAGACATATTAGCGACAAAAGTCGAAAGTCAGAAAATGTCTCTAGGAACTTTGACAAACGTCCATTGTGAGTCAAAATAGGTGGTGTTGGTTCAAAATTGGTTAACGACAGCTCCGGATGCTGCACCGATCAGAGGGACTGGTTAACAGCGGCGGGTGGTTGGAGGAGATCTTTTTACCCAATCAGCGTGCCACGTGAGGCCAGTTAGCTCCAATGGTTCGTTCACGCGATGTACTGTATTGCAGAAGCAGGGTTGTGTACGACAACGGTTCCGTGTGTGGGAAGGAAAGCAATTGCAGCAATAAATGAGACTCTCTCTACATCAATATTCATTAACATACTGTAAAATCAGTTTAGTTCCTGCCAACGTTGTTGTGACTATAACATTTACATATTCAGCATAAAGTTCCAGATGTACCTGGAATTTTTCATAATGTACTCATATGCAACTCCGGTAATGGACGTTGGCGCAGACAGTTCGTAAAATGGAGATTAATGTGACCTTTCAATTTAACCTTCATGGGCATCACACAAAGCGCCACCTCGCTACAGTCACTAACACCACACGAAGTGCTGACGCCACACTCAGAGCACACCACGTTTTCGAGGCTTCTTTCTGGATTTTTTACGAGACAAAGCACCAGTGCCAAACTACGGGAGGCTCCCCGTGAATTTGAGGGCAGATAGCTCGCCACGGATTTCGATGTTAAAGAGCAGGGATGGTAACACCCGCATGTGGCTCACCTCCCTGTCCGCCTCACAACCAGAAAACATACAGCCCTACCGCCACACAAGGCACTACCACCTAGATAGGTAGGCACTATCACCATGTTGGGCTGAGAATTAGCCCTTAGGATCTTTTCAAGGCTAAGATCTGTTGAGTAGGAATGTTGTAGTTCGCGGAAGCGTAATAATAGAGTTTACTGAACCACCTTGCACTGGTATGTGAGAACAAGATAAGTTGATAATAGCAGAGAGATACAAAGCTTTTATATGATTACAAAGGAATGTGAAAGGTTTACTTTAACTCTTTCTGTTGTTGCGGTTCGATACAGTGACGACTCGGGTAACTGTTCAATATCGAGTCAGTTATGTGTCCTGGCTGTCGCACTGTATTTTTCGTAGAGTCAAAGGTCAGCGACCTTTGACCTTCGCGTAACCTCCAGCTGTTACGGTTGTTGACTCGCGTGTTGTTTCGCTGTAGTATGCTCCGTTTCGTGTCGATAATTCGATTACTTCAGAAGCGTTGAATTACTTGTTTCCAACACTCCCCTTCGCTTCTGGAGTGTCGCTGCTGATGACGTGTCCTTGTCCAGTCAGTAGTATGCAGTACTCGAACTTCTGTTTTCCGAGTTTCTTGGTCAAGTAATCGGCTGCCATCTCGGATGTGGGACAGAAGGATAACTCGAGTCTTCCCTTCTCGATTTCGTCTTTTACGAAGAAGTACCGGAGGGCGATGTGCTTCGTTCAATTCGCGAACCCATTTTGTTCGTTATGCGAATGGCTGATTGGTTGCCGCAGAAAAGGGAGAAGCTGGGTAGCTGAGCCAATTTTGCCTCTTCCAGCAATTCGCGAAGATATAGTCCTTCCTTGGTGGCTGAGCAGAGTGCGATGTATTCTGCTTCGGCTGAGGAGAGAGCGATTAGCTCTTGCTTGTTCGACTTCCATGAGAAAGGGCCGATAGGTTCGAGTCGGTAGATGTAGCCAGTACGAGATCGCCTGTTGTCAGAGTCTCCAGCGTGATCGGCGTTGACGTATTCGATTAACTTAGGTGTCGTAGTTCCGGTCTTGTGGTAGGTTAGTCCGACCGTCGCGGTGCTGACGAGGTAGTGAAGTGCACGGTCAACCTTCATCATGTGTTATGCTTCAGGCTTCTTGAGATAGGTGGCGAGTTCACTAGCTGAGTAAGATAGGTCTGGTCGGCAGGTAACGGCTGCGAAGAGTAGACAACCTAGCTTTCGTTGGTAGTCGCGAATGCCGGCGGGTTTGAGTAGGGCGGAGGCTTTGTTGCGATTTCCGTCGGTGTAGCGGTATGGCGTGGTGATGGCGGCTGGAGTTAGTCCGAATCGTTTGGCGATGGTGTCTGTGTATTTTTCGGTGCTGAGGTAGATTGCGTTTTCGCCGTCTTGTATATTGCGTCCCAGGTACTGTGTCATGGTAGTCGCGACGGTGAGTGTCAGATCCTACTGCAGCTCCCCTTCAAACCAGGTCGTTATGTCGTCGGTGGAGCCTATGTAGAGGAGGTCGTCTACGTAGACGATGAGCAGGATGTAGTTGTGTCAGAATATTATGTTTCTCTAGTCTGCAGTGGGGTACTCTATAGTGAGTACAACCCTTTTAGGGTTTGCTATATGTATCCCAATGTTTGCTAGTGAACCCCCTTCTCCCTCTCCTTCTCTCATTCATTCGTGTTTCTTCACATGGTATAGAGCTACTTCGATCCTCCTCGGGCCCACCAACTTCGCTAATATTTTTTTTTTTTTCCTGCCCTGCTGCCTGAAGCGCCCTTAGTGGCCCCTTCGCGGCCCCTTAACGGCCCCTTCGTGGCCCCTTCGCGACCCCGTCGCGGCCCTTCGTGGCCCCTTCGCGACCCCGTCGCGGCCCTTCGTGGCCCCCCCTTCGCGACCCCGTCGCGGCCCTGTCGCGGCCCCGTCACGGCCTCGCCCCGGCACCTGCCCCGTCGCCCACGTCGCGGCCCCCCGTCGCGCCCCCCCGTCGCGGCCCCACGTCGCGCCCCCCCCCCCGTCGCGGCCCTCCGTCGCGGCCCCTCGTCGCGGCCCCCCGTCGCGGCCCCCCGTCGCGGCCCCCCCCGTCGCGGCCCCCGTCGCGGCCCCTGCCCCGGCCCTGCTGCGGCCCTGCACGGACCCTGCCCCGGCCCTGCCCCGACCCTGCCCCGGCCCTACCCCGGCCATGCCACGTTCCCTGTCGCGGCGCACCCGGGGCCCGCGCCCCGCCCCCCCCCCGCGCGGCCCCCCAGGGCGCCGCGACGGGCGACGGGAGGGGCGATCTGGGGGGGGGGGGGGCGGGCGTCGCCCCTTCTGCCGCCTGTGTTGGCGCCCTGGGAGGCCGCGCGTCGGCCCCCCCCCCCGTACCCTCCCTACCCGCCATCCCGCCCTGCCCTGTGTTAGGGTTTGGGGGTGGCGAGTAGGGGGTGGCGGGTGTGTGGCATCCCCTGCTCCTCCTCCTCCTCCGTCTCCCACTGCTGCAGGTGCCGCTGAGGGGGGTGGGTGTGTGGAAGCCGACGGAGTGGTGCTAGGGGGTGGGTGTGTGGGAGCTGACGGAGTGGTGCTAGGGTGTGGCGTGTGAGCAGAGTTAGAGGTGCAGCAAGGGGTGTGTGAAAGGGGGGTGGGACAGTTGGGGGAGGTTGAACGGAGGCGGTCGACGTGTTGTCAGCAGCACCTGTAGTCCGGGGCGCTGCTCCGGTAGCCCAGTCGTAGCCAGCTGCGCCAGTCGCCCGTGGGTCCGTTGCTCCTGCCGCTCGTCTTAGCCGCGGAGCCAGTTACTCCAGTAGTCTGGGGCGCTGTTCCGGTAGCCACTGTGCCAGTGTGACTCATGTTGCTCGTGTGTCTGCAGCTTCAGCCGTCGCCTCCTATCTCCTCTCCTCTTACAGTCCCGCCTCCTCCTCACTTGCCCTCTGTGATAGCCTCTAACTTTGCTTACATTTGTGAACTTTAAACTGTTGCCTGTGCTCAGAATGTGTGGTGACATTGTGATCCACCCTGAGCTTGTTTTGCTTTTCTTCTTGTGCTGATTACACCCCACTTTGACTATGGGGGTGTGTCAGAATATTACGTTTCTCTAGTCTGCAGTGGGGTACTCTATAGTGAGTACAACCCTTTTAGGGTTTGCTATATGTATCCCAATGTTTGCTAGTGAACCCCCTTCTCCCTCTCCTTCTCTCATTCATTCGTGTTTCTTTACAAGTTGGTCCCCTTAGTGAGTCGGTACATCCCTTGGTCGTGCGGTAGTTGGCAGAATCCGATGCGGATTAGGCGGGCGTGAAGATGCTGCTGCCACAGTCTCAGGGCTTGTTTGATGCCATACAACGATTTTTCCAGCTGACAGACTTGGTTGGGGTCTGCATTAGACCCGTGCGGGTGTTCAACGAAGATCTCAGCATCGACGGGGGCGTAGAGGAATGCGTTGGCAACATCGATTTGTCGAAGTTTCTTCCGGTTCATGGCGGCTATCGCGAGGAGAATCCGCAGTGAGGTATGTCGGCTAACTGGTGCGAATGTTTCCGTGAAGTCTCGTCCATGCTCTTGGTCGAAGCCGCGCACGACCCAGCGTGCCTTGAATTTGTCTATCGTTCCGTCGGCTTTTGTTTTCACGCGGAAAACCCATTTTCCCGTGAGAATGGTCTTGTTGCGTGCCACTCCGATAGGCACGACTTTCCAGGTGTTGCGTTCTTGCAGCGCCTTTAATTCCCTGTCCATGGCTTCGCGCCATTTTTCCCTGTGTTTCCCCCCCCAGAGCCTGCTGAATGTTGGCAGGCTCCTTAGGTGGTGCTGCTCTGTGGACAGCGGTGACGAGTCACAGTATTTGCAGTCCACTCTGTGTGTAGCGGGGGAGATTTGCGTCCTCGGGATAAGCTGCTTAATCTCCCGCCTTTGGATCTGGGAGGAAGTTGGGTCCTATGCGTTCGGAGACGTTGGTGTCGACTGGTTGGGGTGTAACGTAACCGTTGTCGGCGAAGTCGAAGTAGGTTTCGGCGTTGACACTTTCGCGAGGGTTGTCGTCGTCCATGGGGATGTCCACTGAGCAATACGGAAGAGGTCCGGCTTCCCCCGAAGCTCCGTCCACGTTCTGCTCGTCCCAGTCAGCTTCGTCTGCTGCTGAAGCGAAAGCTCGGTTGCCACGGAAGCCGCCCGTGAGGTCTCGATTTGCTGCCAGGTTGTCCAGATACGTTTGAAGTGTGAGTCGCTCGTAGAAAATGACATCACGTGCTGCTACTGTTTCCTTCGAGTGGACGCCGAAAATCTTCCATGCGTTGTAATGCTTTTCGATGCCCAGGTGTAGCCCCCACTGTGCGCGTTGGGAAAATCTTCCGGCTCTTGCAGTGTGCGGTCGGTACTGTACCATGCACCAAAAAACTCGTAACATTTTTGTGTTGCCCAGTTTTCCTGTCCACAGCAGGTGCGGTGATGCGTTGTTCGGGAGCCATGATGACGAGAGCAAGTTGTGCAGCATGACAGCGTGGTCCATCGCCTCAGGCCACTGGTGGTTGGGCAGTCGCATGCCACGCAACAATTTGCGCATGGTGTTCTGGAGAGTTCTGTTCATCCGTTCTGCCACGCCTTGCTGCTGATGGGCGTTGGGAAGCGAGATGAGTCGCTTGATGCCTCGTTCTGCGAGGTACTGCTTGAACCTTTGTGACTGATATTCCCCTCCCCCGTCTGAATGGAAGCTTTTCAGCTTTGCTCCTGATTCTCGTTCTGCCACAGGTAGCCAGGCTGTCAGAGGTCCACTGGTGATCCCCGATTGATCCTAGGGAAGGGTTACAGGCTCGTTGTCCTGGGGGGGTTATGGGCGCACTGACCCGCTACTTAACAAGCCCTTTTATCCCAGTGGTCTAGTGGTTGGGATTCTGACATGGTATCAGAGCGGTCTCGGGTTTGAATCCCAGTGTGTGCACTTCGGGCATCTCAGTGCGGGGGGGTGTCAGAGGTCCACTGGTGATCCCCGATTGATCCTAGGGAAGGGTTACAGGCTCGTTGTCCTGGGGGGTTATGGGCGCACTGATCCGCTACTTAACAAGCCCTTTTATCCCAGTGGTCTAGTGGTTGGGATTCTGACACAGGCGACGAAGGCTTCGAAGGCCATGTCACGACTTGGAAGGTTGAGGTGCCACACATATCGGGTGGCGGCATCGATGAAAGTAATTACATAGTTATATGCTCCCTGTCCTTGTTCGCGAGTATACAGGATGTCGCTGTAGACTTTCTCCAGGGGTGCGTAAGCTGGCGCGCTTGGATTGTGTCAAACTTATATGCTATAGTCTATCTAGGCTGTAGTGGGGTAGTTCATATAGGGTACAACACTTTTAGGTTTCCTACTTGTACCCACCTGCTTGCTAGTTCAGTCATTCATTCGTTCACTATTCTAACATGGTATTCTGAGCAGGTTCCCTCGTGGGAACGTTTTTTTTTTTAGGGCCCACCACGAAATTTTTTCCTGCCCTGCCCGAAGCGCGCCTCGCGCCTGCCTCACCTGCGCCGTCGCGCGCCCTTCCCTAGTACGGCCCGTCGAGGCCCTGCCTTAGCTGGCCCGTCGCGGCCCTGCCTTAGCCGCCCGTCGCTGGCCCGTGCCGGCCCGTCCCGGCTCGTAGCCGCCCGTCGCTGGCCCGTCGCCACTCGTCGCGGCCCTGCCTTAGCCGCCCACTGCGGCCCTGTCCTGCCTTTCGCCGCTCGTCGCTGGCCCGTCTCGGCCCGTCCCGGCCCCGTTGCCGCCCGTCGCCGGCCCAACGCCGCCCGTCGCTGGCCCATCCCAGTCGCGGCCCTGCCTTCGCCGCCCGTCGCGGCCTCTGCCCTGCAGCCGCCCTGTCGCGGCCTCTGCCCTACAGCCACCCTGTTGCGGCCTTGCCCTGCTGCCGCCCCAGTCGCGGCCCTGCCCTGCAGCCGCCCCTGTCGCGGCCCTGCCCTGCTGCCGCCCCAGTCGCGGCCCTGCCTTCGCCGCCCGTTGCGGCCCTGCCCTACTGCCGCTTCAGTCGCGGCCTCTGCCCTGCAGCCGCCCTGTCGCGGCCCTGCCCTACTGCCGCCCCAGACGCGGCCCTGCCCTGCAGCCGCCCTTGTCGCGGCCCTGCCCTGCTGCCGCCCCGGTTGCGGCCCTGACCTAAACCGCCAGCTGCGGCCCTGCCCTGCACCCGCCCCTGGTAAGCACCCGCGCCGCCCTGCCGCGCCGCGCCGCCTGCTGACGCGCCTCGCCGCCAGGAACCGAGCCGCGCCGCCCTGCCGAGCCGCGCCGCACTACCGAGCCGTGCCGCCCTGCCGAGCCGCGCTGCCCTTCTGCTTGCACTGCTTCTGCTGCCACTGCTGCTACTGCTGCTACTGCTGCTACTGCTGCTATGGCTAGCCCTACTGTTCTCACCTTTGATGCTGAGGGACGTGCAGTTGACTTTGACGTGTGGATTGACGACCTGCAGCTCTTTCTTCAGTGTGACTCTAGGGATGGGGTATCCCTGTTTGATCACACGTCCGGTGTCTCTACTGCACCTGCTGCCACTGCTGACAGTACGGTTCGCTCGCAGTGGACCACTCGTGACGCTGTTGCTCGCCTTGCTGTTCGTAGTCACCTTCCGTCTGCTGAGCGCGCGCATTTTGGCCAGTACAAGACTGCTAAATCTTTGTACGACGCTTTCGTAGCGCGCTACTCCTCCCCTGCCACTGCTGCCCTCAGCCGCCTCATGCTGCCGTACCTTTTCCCTGACCTTGCCGCCTTTGCCACAGTCGCTGACCTCATTACCCACCTCCGCACTAGTGACGCCCGCTACCGCGCTGCGCTTCCCACTGAGTTCTGTGCCAAGAACCCCCCCCCCCCCATGTACATCACCCTTTACTACCTAGTCACCCGCCTCCCTGACTCCCTTGCTTCAGTCAGGGACCACTTTCTCTCCCTTTGCCCCACCGAGCTCACTGTCGACCTGCTAGAGGAGCGCCTCACTGCGGCTGAGAAGAGTATCTTAGCTGTAGGTGCTTCTCGCGGCGACCGTCGCGCCCCTTTCTTTGAGGGGTGTTCCCCTGTCCCCCTTCTCCCCTCTGTTGCTTCTGCTGCTGCTGTCGACCTCGTTGGCACTGAGGAGGTCGGGGCTGCGTCTGCTCCTAGTGGGAGGCGCCGCACCAGCAAGGGCAAGGGGGGCAAGGGTGGTGGAGGGGACGGTGGGGGCGGCGGTGGAGGCGGTGGAGGAGGCGGAGGGGGTGGCGGTGGAGGTGGGGGTGGTGGCGGGAGTGGAGGCTTTGGTGGCGGCAGTGGGGGTGGTGGAGGCAGCGGCAGCGGTGGTGGAGGCAGCGGCAGTGGTGGTGGAGGTGGCGGCGGCGGTGGTGCTGGTCGAGGTGCAGCCGCGCAGCGTGGAGGCTTTGGTGGTAGCCAGCACCAGTAGCAGCCGCGTTCCCGTGAGACCCCGTCGGCCCAGCAGCTTCGTGAGTGGTACGCTGGGCGTAGGAGGTCTGCGGGTGTTGGTCCCTGCACTTACGTTCTTCGCACCGGCGGGCGTCGTGGGGAGACGTGCGGGCTGGCACACGCTGCGCAGCGCTGCTTCGGTCGCCTGACTGACGCCTGGCGCGCCCAGTTTCCTGACGCTGCCTTCAAGGCGCGTTACGTTGCTCGAGGCTTCAGTCAGCGACAGGGGGTTGACTACTTCCAGACCTTCTCCCCCACCCCGAAGATGACTACTCTTCGGGTGTTGCTGCACGTCGCTGCTCAGTGTGACTACGAGTTGCACTCTCTGGACTTCAGCATAGCTTTCTTGCAGGGCAGCTTGCATGAGGAGATCTGGCTGCGCCGCCCACCTGTCTTCACTGGGACGTTTCCTGCAGGTACCCAGTGGAGCCTCCCCTGGCCAGTCTACGGTCTCCGCCAGGTGCCTCGCGAGTGGCATGACACACTGAGGACTACACTTGCGGCTCTTGGGTTTGCTCCTTCTACTGCTGACCCGTCGCTGTTTCTACGCACCGACACCTCGCTGCCGCCGTTCTACGTTCTCGTCTACATCGACGACCTGGTCTTTGCCACTGCTGACACTGAGGCACTGACCCTTGTGAAGTCGGAGCTGCAGAAGAGACACACCTGCACTGACCTGGGTGAACTGCGCAGCTATCTTGGCTTGCAGATCACCCGGGACAGAGCACGGCGCACCATCACCCTGACTCAGTCACACATGGTGCACCAGGTCCTTCAACGCTTCGGCTTCCAGTTCTCTCGCCACAGCCCACTCCTCTGTCTACCAGCCACTCGCTCTCAGCTCCACCTTCGGACGAGTCCGTAGAGCCGAGTGGTCCGTACCCAGAGCTTGTGGGTTGCCTCATGTACCTGATGATGTGCACACGACCTGACCTCGCGTACCCTCTCAGCCTCCTTGCTTGCTACGTGGCTTCCGGTAGCCACTGAAAGGTGCACTGGGATGCTGCGAAGAGGGTACTGCGTTACTTGTGCAGTACGTCGGGCATGGGGCTCGTGCTTGGAGGACGGGGTCCAGTTGTCCTCACTGGTCACGCAGACGCTTCTTGGGTTGACGACTCAGCTACGCAGCGGTCGTCACAGGGTTACACCTTCAGCCTTGGCTCCGGCTCTATTTCTTGGCGGTCTACCCGCTCGTCTTCGGTTCTCAACTCCAGTTGTGAGGCTGAGATCTACGCAGGGGCCATGGCTGCACAGGAGTTACGCTGGCTCACCTACCTACTGACTGACTTGGGAGAGCAGCCTCGTTCACCTCCAGTTCTGTACGTAGACAACAAGGCCATGATTGCCTTGTGTCAGGAGCACAGACTGGAGCACCGAACGAAGCACATCGCTCTGCGATACTTCCTTGCTCGAGAGTTGCAGCAGCGTGGCCAGCTTCGTCTTGCGTACGTGGCCACTAGGGCCAACACTGCTGATGTATTCACCAAGGCACTTCCGCCTTGTGATCTTCAGCGCTTCTCTACTGTGTTAGGCCTTGTGCCTACTTTGCCTCACTTGCTTACTGCTTGACTCTGCTTGTACTGTGATCTATATATATACCTGCATGCTTATACTTGCTAGGGTATGGTCACTGTATTGTTTGTTCTCTTTATATAACACTGCATGTGAACTGGCCTTGTGGCCCTTTGCTTGTGCTCGGACTGTGTGGTGACTTTGTGATCCACCCTGAGCTTGCTTTGCTTTTCTTGACTGGTCTTGTGACCACTTGTTCTCCCCCACTTTTCCTATGGGGGTGTGTCAGAACATTATAGTGCTTACACATTGTGTAGGCTATAGTGGGGTAGCCCATGAGGGGTACAACCCAATTAGGGTTAGTACTTGTACCCAACTCTTTCATAGTTCATTCATTCTCGTTCACTCTTTCATAGTTCATTCATAGTTTACTTTAACTGTTTCTGCTGTTGTGGTTCGATACAGTGACGACTCGGGTAACTGTTCAATATCGAGTCAGTTATGTGTCCTTGCTGTCACATTGTATTTTTTGTCGAGTCAAAGGTCAGCGACCTTTGACCTTCGTGTAACCTCCAGTTGTTATGGTTGTTGACTCGCGTTTTGTTTCGCTGTAGTCTGCTCCGTTTCGTGTCGATACTTCGATTACTTCAGAAGCGTTAAATTACTTGTTTCTAACACACCAGACTAGGTCCCCCATGTGTTGGGTTGAGAAAAGCCCTTAGGATCTTTCAAGGCTAAGATCAAGTGTTGAAGTAGAGATGTTGTAATTGCGGAAGCGTTAATAAAGGTTGTTTGAACCACCTTGTACTGGTGTGTGAGAACAAGATAAGTTGATTAATAGCAGGGAAATACAAGGCTTTTATAAGATTACAAAGAATATGAAAGGTTCTACTTTTAACTGTTTTGCTGTTGCGGTTCGATACAGTGCCGACTCGGGTAACTGCTCAGTAACGAGTCAGTTATGTGTCCTTGCTGTCGCACTGTACTTTTCGTCAAGTCAAAGGTCAGCGACCTTTGACCTTCGCGTAACCTCCAGCGATTGCTTTTGTTGACTCGTGTGTTTCTTCGCTGTAGTCTGCCTCGTTTCGTGTCGATACTTCAATACTTCAGAAGCGTTTAAATTACTTGTTTCCAACACTCCCCTTCGCTTCTGGAGTATCGCTGCTGATGACGTGTCCTTGTCCAGTCAGCAGCATGCAGTACTCGAACTTCTGTTTTCCGAGTTTCTTGGTCAAGTAATCAGCTGCCATCTCGGATGTGGGACAGTAGGATAGCTCGAGTCTTCCCTTCTCGATTTCGTCTTTCACGAAGAAGTACCGAAGGGCGATGTGCTTCGTTCGATTCGCAAACCCGTTTTTGTTCGCTATGCGAATGGCCGATTGGTTGTCGCAGAAGAGAGAGAAGCTGGGTAACTGGGCCAATTTTGCTTCCTCCAGTAATTTGCGAAGATATAGCCCTTCCTTGGTGGCTGAGCAGAGTGCGATATATTCTGCTTCTGCCGAGGAGAGAGCAATTAGCTCTTGCTTGTTCGACTGCCATGAGATAGGCCCGATAGGTTCGAGTCTGTAGACGTAGCCAGTTCGAGATCGTCTGTTGTCAGAGTCTCCAGTGTGATCTGCGTCGACGTAACCGATTAGCTTAGGTGTCGTAGTTCCGATCTTGTGGTAGGTTAGTCCAATCGTCGGAGTGCTGACGAGGTAGTGAAGTGCTCGGTCGAGTTCGAGCATGTGCTCTGCTTCAGGCTTCTTGAGGTAGGTAGCGAGTTGGCTAGCTGAGTAGGATAGATTCGGTCGGCAGGTGACGGCTGTGAAGAGTAGGCAGCCTAACTTTCGTTGGTAGTCGCGGATGCCGGCAGGTTTGAGTGGAGCGGAGGCTTTTCGATTTCCGTCGGTGTAGCGGTATGGCGTGGAGATGACTGTTGGAGTGAGTCCGAAACGTTTAGCGATAGTGTCCGTGTACTTTTCAGCGCTGAGGTAGATTGCATTGTCGCCGTCTTGGATGTTCAGTCCTAGGTACTCTGTCACGGTAGTTGCGACGGTGAGAGAGAGATCCCGCTGCAGCTCCCCTTCAAACCATGTCGTTATGGCGTCGGTGGAGCCTATGTAGAGGAGGTCGTCGACGTAGACGATGAGTAGAATGTAGTCGGTACCCTTCGTCAGTCGATACATCCCTTGGTCGTGCGGTAGTTGAAGGAATCCGATGCGGATTAGGCGGGCGTGAAGATGTTGCTGCCACAGTCTCGGGGCTTGCTTGATCCCGTACAGCGATTTCTCCAGCTGACAGACTTGGTTTGGGCCTGCGTTGGACCCGTGCGGAAGTTCGACGAAAATCTCAGCATCGACGGGGGCGTAGAGGAAGGCGTTGGCGACATCGATTTGCCGAAGCTTCTTCCGGTTCATGGCGGCTATCGTGAGGAGAATCCGTAGTGAGGTATGTCGGCTTACTGGGGCGAATGTTTCCGTGAAGTCTCGCCCTTGCTCTTGATCGAAGCCACGCACAACCCGGCGTGCTTTGAATTTGTTGATTGTTCCGTTGGCTTTTGTTTTCACGCGGAAAACCCATTTCCCCGTGAGGATGGTCTTGTTGCGTGCCACTCCGATAGGCACGACTTTCCAGGTTTTGTGTTCTTGCAGCGCCTTTAACTCTCTGTCCATGGCCTCGCGCCATTTTTCCCTGTGTTCCCCCTTCAGTGCCTGCTGAATGGTGGCAGGCTCCTTAGGTGGTGCTGCTCCGTGGACAGCAGTGACGAATCCCAGTATCTGCAGGCCACTCTGTGTGTAGCGGGGAAGATTGGTGTCCTCTGGATAAGCTGCTTCGTCTCCTGCTTCAGGGTCTGGTAAGAAATTTGGAAAAATGCGTTCGGAGATGTTGGTGTCGACCGGTTGGGGTGTAACGTAACCGGTGTCAGCGAAGTCGAAGTAAGTTGTTGCGTTGACACTTTCGCGAGGATTTTCGTCATCCATCGGGATGGGCACGGAGCAGTATGGGAGTGGTCCTGCTTCCTCGGATGCGTTGTCCACGTTTTGCTCGTCCCAGTCAGCTTCGTCTGCTGCTGAAGCGAAGGCTCGGTTGCCACGGAAGCCGCCCGTGAGGTCTCGATTTGCTGCCAGGTTGTCCAGGTACGTTTGAAGTGTGAGTCGCTCGTAGAAGATGACATAACGTGCTGCTACTGTTTCCTTCGAGTGGACGTCAAAAATTTTCCATGTGTTGTAATGCTTTTCGATGCCCAGGTGTAGTCCCCACTGTGCGCGCTGAGAAAATCTTCCGGCTCTTGCAGTGTGCGGGCGGTACTGTACCATGCACCTGAAAACTCGTAACATTTTTGTGTTGCCCAGTTTTCCTGTCCACAGCATGTGCGGTGATGCGTTGTTCGGGAGTGATGACGACGAGAGCAAGTTGTGCAGCATGACAGCGTGGTCCATCGCCTCAGGCCACTGGTGATTGGGCAGTCGCATGCCACGCAACAATTTGCGCATGGTGTTCTGGAGAGTTCTGTTCATCCGTTCAGCCACGCCTTGCTGTTGATGGGCGTAGGGAAGCGAGATGAGTCGCTTGATGCCTCGTTCTGCGAGGTACTGTCTGAACCTCTGGGACTGATATTCCCCTCCTCCGTCAGACTGGAAGCTTTTCAGTTTTGCTCCTGATTCTCGTTCTGCCACAGGTAGCCAGGCGATGAAGGCTTCGAAGGCCATGTCGCGACTTGGGAGATTAAGATGCCAGACGTAACGGGTGGCGGCGTCGATAAAAGTAATCACGTAATTATATGCTCCTTGTCCTTGTTCGCGAGTATACAGGATGTCGCTGTATACTTTCTCGAGTGGTGCAGAGGCTGGTGCGCTTGGATTGTGGTGAGAGACGAACGGTTGATGGGGTAAGTCGGCTTCGGGACAGGTAAAGCATGTTCCGCGGACTCGTTGGAGTTCTCTGCCGTCGGGTAGTAGGATTGAATCTTTGTCGAGTACTGCTGCCTTGATTGTATTGTTTAACGTGGTGTTGCTTGGATGACCCAGTCGTTCGTGCCACAGGGATTCGCTCGCACGATGTCCGGGTGAGCGTCTGTACAGGTCGGAGTTGGAGTAAAAGCCCACGGTGAAGTTGGCGCTTCTGTGAACTTCACGTGAAGTGGGAGCTAACTGCTGCGCAGGAGTCGGTGGGGTGTCGTCGATGAAGGTTGGTGCCGTCGAAGAGCTCGCGATTGGTGCTGTAAGTGTTGCTGTTGTTGCCGATGTTGTCTCTGCTGCTGTCGATGTTGTTTCTTCTTGTCGGTTTGTTGCTAATGCCCGTGTTCTTTCTGCTTCAGGTATGGTATGTGAATACCAGAATCCTCCAGGGCTGAAGTCGGGATCGAGGTCCGGTGGATGTGTCCAAGAAGCGAAGTTGACGATGGCGTCGCTGTCGGCGGTTCCTTGGTCTGGTACAAAATCAAGAACGAAGACGTTGTTCTTCAAGACTGCTCTGCCGATGTAGAGTCCTCCTTTACCGTGGAATAACTTGAACTCCTGAGTGGTGCTGTCTGCTTCAAGATGAATACCCCTTTGCCATCAGTTGGCTGACGCTTAGTAGGTTGTAGCCGAGTCCTTCTGCAATCAAAACTTTAGACATTTGTAAGATGACGTTAGTTTCTCGAGACTGAAGTTGTACTATCCCTTGTCGTCGTGTGTGCAGGTTCTGGTTGTTGGCCACGGTGATGACAACTTCGCGCTGAAGTTGATGTTCTTGTTGAGCAAAGTGACTCGAGGAGCACATGTGCTGTCCACAGCAACTGTCCAAGAACCAAGTGTCTTTCCCGGACGGCTCGCTTTGGGCAATGGCTGCATACGTCGGAGGACGTCCGTGCCAAGAGCACACTCACCCCCGATGGACGGAGGACTGGCAGGCACAGACTCAGCAACTAGAGCAGAGGCGTAGTCGAGACGGCAGGCAGCAGCAAAGTCAAGATAGAGAGATAGAGAGCACAGACAGATTTCTGCACAGCGGCTTCAAACGTTGATAGCGTTCTGCTCACAGCTGCAAATGACTTGATTCAAATTGGATCTGGAGCGTCTTCACGTCGTCTACAATTAGCAATTTAGATTGCACGATTTGATGAAGAATTGACGACACAGCGTCGGTTTGAACGAACGGTACTATGGCAGCCACTATAGTCTTAGAACACAAGATAGGAAGAGTTACGAGTTGGGAATGACTCCCAGCTCCTACAAACCCCAAGAGCCGAGGTACAGTGATGTGGAACAGTGCCACACTGTCCCCAACCACGAAGGGTCTCGAAACTACCCTTCACTAGGGCCTACACCAAGTGAAATGTTACACTACACAAAGTAATGTAACTATCTTCAATATCTTGAGGTGTACCCTTTTGGCAAGCTTCGAAATCACTTGAGGCTTGACACCAAGGCTCGGGCTCTTCATCACAAACTCATCCTTGAGTTCTTGATGGGTCTGCTGCACACACCTGCGACACGCCGAACGTTCGACACAGGACAAAATAGAAACCGCGCACGACAAAATAGAAACCGCGCGCGAGACACAAACGACCGCGTAACACGCGTCTAGCGATAACTCGCTATTGACTCGACACACACACTCGACATCATGACTCAACATTCACACACAATTATAAGCATGAAATATATATATTATCCCATGCCCTCATACCATTCCATACACACACACATTCACGCACACGGACAACAAGCCGAGTGCAAACCGTAGGGTTGCACCAACAAACTCCCCCTCGGATTGTTGGCCTTAGGATATGTTGCTCTCTCAGTTCAGAGCCATCCCAGCCAGCTTGCAACACTTCCAATGCTGCTGCTCCACCAGCCTCTTGGTCATCATGTCAGCCGGCTGCCCCGTGGTCTTCACGTAGCGCAACTCAACTTCACCCGCGGTTACCATGCTCCTCGTCCAATGCCACTTCACCCTCATGTGCTTCGTGAGTCCATGCAACACAGGGTTCTTAGCAAGAGCAATGGCACCCTAGCTGTCACAGTACAGTGGGGTAGGTCCTTGCTGCTCCTCCCCCAATTCAGCCAACAAACGCCGCTGCCACACAATCTCCCGTACGGCACGGAAGAGTGCCATGTACTCGGACTCCACCGAGCTCAAAGCTTGGTCAACCTGCTTCTTGCTCTCCCAAGCAGTTGGGCCTCCACCAACACAGCAAATGAACCCTCCAACACTTGTCATGTCCTCTGGTTCTGATGCAAAAGAAGCATCCGAGAATGCGGTGAGGAACAAACGCCCGGGTTCAACACCATCCGCGCCCTTTTGGCGCCTTTGTGCCGCCGCCGAGTATTGCAGCCCAACGGTCGGTGTTTGGCCAAGATACTTGGCCACCCTCATTCCAGCTGCTACCTGCTCCTCATTAGGGCATTGCACAACCCTAGCCAGCTGCCCGGTAGCAAACGCGACGTCCGGTCGGGTGTTTACCGCCGCATACATGAGGCTGCCCACCAACGAGTGAAATCGGCGCCTCTCCTCTTCACCAACGCTCTCCTCCTCTGGTCCCTTCACACACTTGAACCCAGAGGGAAAGGGTGTAGCCACATGGCCTTCACTCTGCCCAAAGTTGGCAGCCAATGCCTCCAGGTACTTTCGTTGATGCACCCGCATGCACCGCTTCTCCACATCTCGTTCGATGTGGAGCCCAAGGTAGAAGCTCACGTCACCAAGGGCCTTGCACTTGAACTTGTCTTGAAGCTTCAGCATCACCTCCTTCACAAGGTCAGAAGAGGGTGAGAAAATGAGGATTTCATCCACATAAACCACCATGAAACTCCTCTGCTCCCCCTCGCCAAGCATGAACAAGGAGTGATCGGCCGTTGAGGGAGTGAAGCCGATCCCCTCCAACACTTCGCGCAGCTTCATGTACCATTGCCTAGGGGCCTGCTTCAGCCCATAGAGGGCCTTCTTCAGCTTCCACACTCTGCCACTACCATCATCAAACCCCTCTGGCTGCGCCATAAAAATCTCCTCCTCAAGGATGCCGTTAAGGAATGCCGTTACGATGTCCATTTGCTTTACTACCCATCCTTTGATGGCGGCTCCCGCGAATAGGGTTCACAGCGTCGTCGGCTTCACCACAGGGGCAAACAGCTCCTTGAAGTCCACCTTCTCCTTCTGCTGGTACCCCTTGGCTACAAGCCTAGACTTGTAGCGCTCGATCTTGCCGTCGGCATCCGACTTGATTTTGAAGAGCCACTTGGACGTTATCGCCGTACGCCCCTCCGGTAGCTCCACCAATTCAAACGTGTCATTCTCCTCGATGCTCTTCAGCTCACTCTCCATGGCCTTCTTCCACTCCTTAGCATCACTACTCTCCAAAGCCTCCTTGAGAGTTGCTGGTTCTCCCGGCATCTCCACCGGAGAGAAGAACGCGAAGGCACACTCCTCGTAGTCACTCTCCTCGTCGTCTCCGACCATCATTGCCGCTCCGGCCAGGGCTGTCTTGCCCTGCTTTCCCGGCGCATCATAGGTCAGCCTATTAGGGGGTTGAACTCTCCTTTTCCCCCTTCCTTCCTCCTCAGCTGCAGGGACTTGAAGGCCTTGGCGTTGCTGCGGTGTGGCTCGAATCCGTGGAGCACTCGTAGTACGGGAAGGGAGTGACGGTGCACGCTCGCTCACTTGCTGCACCTCCTCCTCTTCTTCCTCTGCATCATTGGCCTCCTCTCCCCCATTCACAAGGGAGGATTGCCCTGTGGTTGTGCTGCCGCTGCTCAGCTCCAAAGGCAGCTCCACATGCTCCAAACCGGAACTCTTCACCTCCCCAAACCGCACGCCTATCTTCGCCTCATTCTCCGCCTTCCAATCCTTGTACATGAAGTTCTCCATGAACTTGCAGTCCCTGCTCACCAAGAACTTCTTGGTGAATGGGTCCCAAAGAAGCCATCCCTTGCTGTTTTGAGCCATGCCCAAGTGCACGGCCCACACCGCCTTGGCACCAAGCTTGTTGTGCCGAAGATGCTTAGGCACGAGCGCCATGCACATGCACCCGAACACCCGAAGCATATCCACCTTTGGCTTCCTTCCTAGCCACTCCACATAGGGCACCCATTTGTCTGCTCCCACATGAGTCAAGGCTCTGTTCTTGGCCACACACGCGCTCCGCACCGCATCAGGCCAGAAATAGTCGGGTAGCCCGGCTTCAATGAGCAACCCGCGTGCCGCCTCCGTGATTGTGCGGTTCGCTCGCTCGGCGATGCCGTTCATTGCAGGGGAGTATGGCATGGTGAGGGAGTGCCGAATACCATTCTTCTTCAGCCACAACCCAAACTCCTTGCTCAGGAACTCTCCCCCTCGATCGGTGCGGATTGACTTGACTAGACGGTCTTGTTGCCGCTCCACCATCGGGAACCAATCCGTCTTCAACGTTTCAGCCACGTCGCTCTTCTTGGCCAGCACGTACACCCAAGTCATGCGGGTGTAGACGTCGACAATGGTGAGAAAATACTCAGCTCCAGCAGCTCCAAGCTTCAGGGGGCCCACCACGTCCATCACCACCTCATCAAGCGGTGCCTTTGCCGTTGCCTCCGAACTAGGGAACGGAAACCGGGTGAACTTGGCTTGAATGCACGTCGGGCAGCCAAGCACCTCATCGGGCTCCCCCTTCACACGTATGCCAGCAACCATCTCATTCTTCACTAGCTGCTGCAAGATAGGCAGGGCCACATGCCCCATGCGCCGATGCAAGGTGAGCCAATCACACTCCCCCGTAGCCGAAGTTGGATTGGAGAATGCCGCGCTCGCAATAGCGCCCCACATACTCTCTCCGTAGTCCTCCTCCGCTGCTGCCTCTGGGTTCTCCTCACCCTTTTGCTGCTCCTTGGTTGCTGCACCACTCTCCTTAGGTTCACTAAACTTGCTGGTCCCTCCAGGTTTGCTCTTCTTGAGCTCATTCTCCTTAGCGCGACCGTTCGCGCCATCGTCGCTACCGACCGCTCCATCCTTGGTGCTGATGCTTGCTGCCACTTGCCTCTCCTTAGGCATAGGGACCACTGGGATCTGCCACATCTCGTTGTAGACATCCCTGTCCTCATGAAGGTCCCAAAGAATTCGATCGCCAAGCCTTGCGGTGTAGGTCTTGGCTCCCTTCGAGTTCGTGTCCATGCCGGCCTTTGCCAACCGCCGCACGGAAATCAGGTTTGCAGCAAGGCTGGGCACCCAAAGCACGTTCTTGAGGCCCACCATCTTCCCATCAGCACCCTTGAACATGGCCTTGCCCATGCCTTTCACCTCTGCTCGCTGCCCCAAAGCCGATGTGACATGCTTCACCGGTGACGGCTCGAGTTCGGTGAGCAAGTCCGGGCGAGGTGTCATGCTATAGGTAGCGCCACTATCAATCACCCAATAGTCCAGGGGGTGTAGGGTCACCTTCCCCACAGCTGCTGGCTCCTCAAAGCCTTCATCCTTCTCTGGACCAGCCGGTACTTGCGTCGACACGAAGTAGAATAGACCCGGGTATCGATCGTCGCTCGGGTCCTTGTCGTTGTCTCCGCTCTTCATGTTTGCAGCTCCGCCACCGCGACCGCCACGGCCTCCACGGCCTCGTCCTCTCCCTCCTCCTGCTCCTCTACCCTCTTGGCCTTGAGCAGGGGTCCAACCATCAGGGAGTTTGTAGCAGTCGCGCCACATGTGTCCGCTCTTGTGGCAATAGTGACACTCGCCGTCGAATCGGCCGCGACCGCGTCCGTAGCTCTTGTCGTCGCTGCCGTAACCGCCACTCCTGCGGCCTCGGCCGAAGTTGCTGCCACCAAACCTTCCTCCCCCTCGTCCTCTGCCTCTTCCTCGACCATATCCACGGCCGATGCTCGCTGCCCCAGCGCCATCCGCACTCGCCAACTCACGGCGGCGGAAATCCTCTTGAAGGATAGCTCGCTTCACGTCTTCAAGCGAGAGGCGGGGCAAGTCGCGATTAAGGTTGATGATGAGCGAGGACCATGACTCTGGGAGTAAGGCCAGCAACTTGGTCTTCTTTTGGAGCTCACTGTAGTTCAAATCAGCTCCCTCAAGCCGCGTCAACAAGTCGAAGAATTTCTGCACCCCTTCTTCAACCGCTTCGTCTTCTTCAATTCGTAGTGCCGCCATTTGCCGTTCCAACACCACCGCTACCGCCGCTGTTGCAGGAGCATGTACACCCTTGAGAGCAGCCCATGCCTTTGGTCCTTTCTCTGGTTCACGCTGGAATGGCTTGATGTGACGGATCTGAATGCTCCCCAACGCTTGCCCAAGTAAGAGATAGCCTTGTGCGCTCTTCCGCACCCACGGGCTCTTCTCCGGGTCGTTCTCGGGGCGCTTCTCCGTTCCTTCCATCACCTCCAGCAGATCATAGTGGTCAAAGATGTTCTCCATCTTGAAGGACCATTCAGCAAAGTTGTCACCGTTGAACTTGTCAAGCCCAAACACCCTAGGCTCATCCCTAGGTGGGCCAAGACTTGGTTGCATGGGCGCCATGGCTGAATCACGGAGTTGGCCTTGAGCTTGAGCTTCTCCACTGCCACCAGCACCTCTGCCACCCCTTTCCTCAGGTCCAGACATTGTCGAAACTGCTCCAAGGAGCTCTGATACCACTTGTTATAGTCACAATAGGCTTGAATGTGCCTAAAACGAAAGATAGAGAGCACAGACAGATTTCTGCACAGCGGCTTCAAACGTTGATAGCGTTCTGCTCACAGCTGCAAATGACTTGATTCAAATTGGATCTGGAGCGTATTCACGTCGTCTACAATTAGCAATTTAGATTGCACGATTTGATGAAGAATTGACGACACAGCGTCGGTTTGAACGAACGGTACTATGGCAGCCACTATAGTCTTAGAACACAAGATAGGAAGAGTTACGAGTTGGGAATGACTCCCAGCTCCTACAAACCCCAAGAGCCGAGGTACAGTGATGTGGAACAGTGCCACACTGTCCCCAAACACGAAGGGTCTCGAAACTACCCTTCACTAGGGCCTACACCAAGTGAAATGTTACACTACACAAAGTAATGTAACTATCTTCAATATCTTGAGGTGTACCCTTTTGGCAAGCTTCGAAATCACTTGAGGCTTGACACCAAGGCTCGGGCTCTTCATCACAAACTCATCCTTGAGTTCTTGATGGGTCTGCTGCACACACCTGCGACACGCCGAACGTTCGACACAGGACAAAATAGAAACCGCGCACGACAAAATAGAAACCGCGCGCGAGACACAAACGACCGCGTAACACGCGTCTAGCGATAACTCGCTATTGACTCGACACACACACTCGACATCATGACTCAACATTCACACACAATTATAAGCATGAAATATATATATTATCCCATGCCCTCATACCATTCCATACACACACACATTCACGCACACGGACAACAAGCCGAGTGCAAACCGTAGGGTTGCACCAACAGTGTGCAAGTCATCAGGTACATGAGGCAGCCCACAAGCTCTGGATACGGGCCACTCGGCTCTACGGACCCGTCCGAAGGTGGAGCTGAGAGCGAGTGACCGGTAGGCAGAGGAGTGGACTGTGGCGAGGAGTACGTGAAGCCGAAGCGTTGAAGGACCTGCTGCACCATGTGTGACTGAGTCAAGGTAATGGTGCGCTATGCTCTGTCCCGGGTGATCCGCAAGCCAAGATAGCTTGTCAGCTCACCCAGGTCTGTGCACGTGTGTCTCTTCTGCAGCTCGGACTTCACGTGGGTGAGTGCCTCAGTGTCAGAAGTAGCAAAGACGAGGTCGTCTACGTACACGAGAACGTAGAACGGCGGCAGAGTGGTGTCAGTGCGTAAAAACAGAGATGGGTCAGCAGTAGAAGGAGCAAAACCAAGAGCAGCAAGAGTCGTCCTCAGTGTGTCGTGCCACTCACGAGGTGCCTGGCGGAGACCGTAGACTGGCCGGCGGAGGCTCCACTGGGTACCAGCAGGAAACGACCCAGTGAAGCCAGGTGGGCGGCGCAGCCAGATCTCCTCGTGCAGGCTGCCCTGTAGGAAGGCTGTGCTGAAGTCAAGCGAGTGGAGCTCGTAGTCACGCTGAGTGGCAACGTGCAGCAGTACCCGAAGAGTGGTCATCTTCGGGGTAGGGGAGAAGGTCTGGAAGAAGTCAACTCCCTGTCGCTGACTAAAGCCACGTGCAACGTAACGCGCCTTGAAGACAGGCGGAGAACCCGGCGGCCGCTTCACCCTGAAGATCCACATGCCACTGACGATGTTCGCCCCAGGCGGGGGAACCTCGTCGACGTAGGTGCCTGTGGACTTCCAGGAAGGCATCTCGGCGTCCATGGCTGCCTGCCACTGAGAGGAGTAGGGACCCTCTATCGCCTCTGCGTAAGAGCGCGGGGTCGGGATGTCTGGTGCATCCGGGTCTCCCTCAGGGGCAAGCAGCATGGACACGAGAGGAGGTACAGCAGCGGCAAAGCACTCAAACTCCTCTTGTCTGTCCTCAAGAACGTCCGTGCCAAGAGCACACTCACCCCCGACGGACGGAGGACAGACAGACGCAGACGCTGAGGGTGACTGTTACCTGAGTGTTCCGCCCGACCCGGTCATTGAGGCTACTGCTCTAGGTGCTAGTGCGTCTGCTGCTCCAAGTACTGGTGAGTCTGCTGCTCCAGGTGGTGGTGAGTCTGCTCTCTCTGGTACTGCACCTACTGAGGCCTTGCACACTTTCACACTTGACTCTGGTGCTTCGCGCTCTTTCTTTCGCGACAGCACCACACTCACGCCGCTCAGTCGGCCTGTCACAGTCTCCCTGGCTGACCCCTCTGGGGTCCAGTCCTTGCGCACTCTTCCACGGTTCTACCGTGTCCTGCGGCCCCGTCGGGCTTGCTGTCGGGACTCCACCTCCCCTCGTTCTCTATGAACTTGGTGAGTGGAGCTGACCTCCAGGACGCGTGGGTTGACCAGTTCACCCCTGGAGGTCAGCGTGTGACCCACTGCACTTGCTCTCGGACGGGCCGGCACCTGGCCACGTTCACCCGTCGGCCTGGGTCGAGTCTGTACACACTGACTACTGCGTCTCCTCCGATTGCTGCGTCTGGTCAGGTAGCCACGTCTGGTCGGGTGTTTTCTGCCGCGTCCAGGTCTAGTCCAGCGTCTGCCCCCTGCTCGTGTCGTCCTTTGTCACACAAGACTCTCCTTTGGCACCACCGCCTTGGTCACCCCTCCCTGCCCCGTCTTCGAGGTATGGCCTCCCGTGCTCTTGTCTCTGGTCTCCCCCGGTCCCTCCCTCCCCTTCCTCCGGGGCCTGCCCCTACCTGTGTTCCTTGTGTCGAGGGCCGGCAGCGCGCCGCTCCTCACTCCTCCGAGTTCCCTCCGACAGAGGCTCCCCTACAGACTCTTCACATGGACGTGTGGGGCCCAGCCCGCGTCCGTGGACAGGGTCACGAGCGTTACTTCCTGCTGGTCGTTGACGACTACTCGCGTTACACCACCGTCTTCCCCTTGCGCAGCAAGGGTGAGGTCACTTAGGTGTTGATCGACTGGATCCGCAGTACCCGTCGCCAACTCAGCGAGAGTTTCGGCTCGGACCTTCCTGTTCTGCGTCTGCACTCAGACAGAGGTGGTGAGTTTTCCTCCGACCTTCTGAGGGCCTTCTGTCGTGCGGAGGGCATCCGCCAGACGTTCACGCTTCCGGCCTCCCCACAGCAAAATGGGATTGCTGAGCGCCGCATTGGCATGGTCATGGACGTCGCTCGTACGTCCATGACCCATGCGGCTGCTCCCTATTTTCTGTGGCCGTTCGCGGTTCAGTACGCTGCGCATCAGATCAACCTTCAGCCTCGTGTCTCTTTGCCGGAGACCACACCTACTCTGCGGTGGACGGGGAAGGTTGGCGATGCGTCTGTGTTCCGTGTCTGGGGAACTCGAGCTTTTGTCCGCGATACTTCAGCGGACAAGCTGTCCTCCCGTGCCGTTCCCTGCGTCTTCCTTGGCTTCCCCCCTGACGCACCCAGGTGGCAGTTCTACCACCCCACCTCGCGTCGTGTTCTGTCCTCTCAGGACGTCACGTTTGACGAGTCGGTGTCTTACTACCGTCTCTTTCCCTACCACACTGCCTCTCTCCCCCCCCCGCCACTCTTCCTAGCACCAGGTGCTCCTCCGGTAGACCCCCTCCCCCCTCAGGGTCCTGCCCCCTCAGGTGTGTCCCAGGTAGACCCTGTCGAGCCGGTCGAGGTAGCTGTCGACTCAGGTGCTGCTAGGGGTGCTGAGCCTGCGGGTGCGGGGACTGGGGGTACTGAGCCTGGGGTTACTGTGTCTGAGGGTGCAGAGCCTGGGGGTGCTGAGCCTGCGCGTGTGGAGCCTGGGGGTGCTGAGCCTGGGGGTGCTGAGCCTGGGGGTGCTGAGCCTGAGCGTGCTGAGTCTGGAGGTCCTCCGGGTGTCTCGTCACGGCGGGAGCCCCTCTCTCCGCAGCAGCTTCGTGAGTGGTACGCTCGGCATTGTCGCGGTGCTGCTGGTGCTGGAGGTGCTGCTGGAGCTGCTGGAGGTGCTGCTGGTGCTGGAGCTGCTGGAGGTGCCGCCGGAGGTACTGGTGCTGTTGGAGGTCCTGCTGGTGTTGGAGCTGCTGGAGGTGCTGGAGCAGCTGGTCCTGGAGGTGCTCGTACTGGAGGTACTGGAGCTGCTGGGGCTGGTGGAGCTGCAGGTGCTGGAGCTGGAGCTGTTGGAGGTACTGGAGCTGGTGGTGCTGCGGGAGTTGTAGCTGGAGACCCTGGAGCTGAGGGTACTGGTGCTGTCTCTGCTTTTTCTGGTGGCGCTGCGCGGCTGCGGCCGTACTACGTTCCGCTCCTTCAGCAGGTTCTTGGTCTCCCGCCTTCTCCTGGTCCTCCTCCTCCTTTACCGAGTCCACCGCCTGTCCAGTCACAGTCGCAGTTACAGCCGACCTCTCCACTGCCTGGTCCTTCTCCTTACTGTGGACCGACTAGAGGTATTACGGAGCGTCGTGAGCCTGAGTCTCGTCTTGTGTCGCCTGAGTCTCGTCCTGCATCACCTGAGTCTTGTTCTGCGTCGCCTGTCCGCACTGTTCGCGCTGGTCGTCGTGTTTCGCATCCGCGTCCTCCTCCTGTCCTTGGCAGTCCCTCTATGACACTGCGTCCTTCCACTGCTCCACAGCGTGTCCCTCTGCCGTCTCCTCCTACGTCCTCTCTTCCTGACGGTCCGGACCCGGAGTCTGACTCCCTTCGTGCTGCTCGTCCTGCTGTCACGCGCTTTCTGGCCACTGCTGTCACTGACCCTTTGTTTGAGTCCACTGCTGCGTTCGCTCTCGTTGCTGAGCTTGTTGACTTTGTTGCAGCCTGTCACCTAGACTACGCCACTAGTCTTGTTGCTGAGTCTGCGTCTGCGTTTTTCTGTCCTTCGTCCGTCGGGGGTGAGTGTGCTCTTAGCACGGACGTTCTTGAGGGCAGATAGGAGGAGTTTGAGTGCTTTGCCGCTGCTGTACCTCATCTCGTGTCCATGCTGCTTGCCCCTGAGGGAGACCCGGATGCACCAGACATCCCGACCCCGCGCTCTTACGCAGAGGCGATAGAGGGTCCCTACTCCTCTCAGTGGCAGGCAACCATGGACGCCGGGATGGCTTCCTGGAAGTCCACAGGCACCTACGTCGACGAGGTTCCCCCGCCTGGGGCGAACATCGTCAGTGGCATGTGGATCTTCAGGGTGAAGCGGCCGCCGGGTTCTCCGCCTGTCTTCAAGGCGCGTTATATTGCACGAGGCTTCAGTCAGCGACAGGGAGTTGACTTCTTCCAGATCTTCTCCCCTACCCCGAAGATGACCACTCTTCGGGTGCTGCTGCACGTCGCCGCTCAGCGTGACTACGAGCTACACTCGCTTGACTTTAGCACAGCCTTCCTACAGGGCAGCCTGCACGAGGAGATCTGGCTGCGCCGCCCACCTAGCTTCACTGGGTCGTTTCCTGCTGGTACCCAGTGGAGCCTCCGGCGGCCAGTCTACGGTCTCCGCCAGGCACCCCGTGAGTGGCACGACACACTGAGGACGACTCTTGCTGCTCTTGGTTTTGCTCCTTCCACTGCTGACCCGTCGCTGTTTTTACGCACTGACACCACTCTGCCGCCATTCTACGTTCTCGTGTACGTAGACGACTTGGTCTTTGCTACTGCTGACACTGAGGCACTCGCCCACGTGAAGTCCGAGCTGCAGAAGAGACACACATGCACAGACCTGGGTGAACTGACAAGCTATCTTGGCTTGCGGATCACCCGGGACAGAGCACAGCGCACCATTACCTTGACTCAGTCACACATGGTGCAGCAGGTCCTTCAGCGCTTCGACTTCACGTACTCCTCGCCACAGTCCACTCCTCTGCCTACCGGTCACTCGCTCTCAGCTCCACCTTTGGACGAGTCCGTAGAGCCGATTGGCCCGTATCCGGAGCTTGTGGGCTGCCTCATGTACCTGATGACTTACACAAGACCTGACCTCGCATACCCTCTCAGTCTTCTGGCTCGCTACGTGGCTCCCTGTAGGCACCGAAAGGTGCACTGGGATGCTGCGAAGAGGGTGTTGCGCTACTTGTGCAGTACGTCGGGCATGGGGCTCATGCTTGGAGGACGGGCTCGAGTTGTCCTCACTGGTCACGCAGACGCTTCCTGGGTTGTTGACTTGACTACGCAGCGGTCGTCACAGGGTTACACCTTCAGTCTTGGCTCCGATCCTGTCTCTTGGCAGTCTACCCGCTCGTCTTCTGTTCTCAGCTCCAGTTGTGAGGCTGAGATCTACGCTGGGGCCATGGCTGCACAGGAGTTACGCTGGCTCACCTACCTGCTGACTGACTTGGGAGAGGCGCCTCGTTCTCCTCCAGTTCTGTACGTCGACAACAAGGCCATGCTTGCCTTGTGTCAGGAGCACAGATTGGAGCACCGAACGAAGCACATTGCTCTGCGCTACTTCCTTGCTCGAGAGTTGCAGCAGCGTGGTCAGCTTCGTCTTGCTTACGTGGCCTCTCGGGCCAACACTGCTGATGTTTTCACCAAGGCACTTCAGCCTTGTGATCATCAGCGTTTTTGTACTGTTCTAGGCCTTGTACCTTCTATGCCTCACTTGCTTACTTCTTGACTCTGCTTGTACTGTACTCTCTATACATATACCTGCATGCTTACACTTGCTAGGTTGTGTTCTCTGTATTGTTTGTTCTCCTTTATATAACTCTGCATGTGAACTGGCCTTATGGCCATTTGCTTGTGCTCAGACTGCGTGGTGACTTTGTGATCCACCCTGAGCTTGCTTTGCCTTTCTTGAGTGGTCTTGTGGCCTCTTGTTCTCCCCCACTTTGCCTATGGGGGTGTGTCAAACTTATATGCTATAGTCTATCCAGGCTGTAGTGGGGTAGTTCATATAGGGTACAACACTTTTAGGTTTCCTACTTGTACCCACCTGCTTGCTAGTTCAGTCATTCATTCGTTCACTATTCTAACAGATTGTGGTGAGAGACAAACGGTTGATGAGGTAAGTCGGCTTCGGGGCAGGTAAAACATGTGCCTCGGACTCGTTGAAGTTCTCTGCCGTCGGGTAGAAGTAGCGAGTCTTTGTCGAGTACAGCTGCCTTGATCGTGATGTTTAACGTGGTGTTGCTTGGATGACCTAATCGTTCGTGCCACAGTGATTTGCTCGCACGATGTCCGGGTGAGCGCCTGTACAGTTCGGAGTTGGAGTAAAATCCCGCGGTGAGGTTGGCGCTTCTGTGAACTTCACGTGGAGTGGGAGTTAACTGCTGCGCAGGAGTCGGTGGAGTGTCATCGATGAGAACTGGTGCCGTCGAAGAGCCTGCGATTGGTGCCGTAGGTGTTGCTGCTGCTTCCAATGTTGTCTCTTCTGCTGCCGATGTTTTCTCTTCTTGTCGAATCGTTGCTAATGCCCTTGTTCTTTCTGCTTCAGGTATGGTGTGTGAGTACCAGAATCCTCCAGGTCTGAAGTCGGGGTCGAGATCTGGTGGACGTGTCCAAGAGGCGAAGTTGACGATGGCGTCGCTGTCGGCGGTACCTTGGTCCGGAACGAAGTCAAGAACGAAGACGTTATTCTTCAAGACTGCCTTGCCAATGTAGAGTCCCCCTTTTCCGTGGAATAACTTGAACTCCTGAGTGGTGCTATCTGCTTCGAGGTGAATGCCTTTCGCCATCAATTGACTGACGCTGAGTAAGTTGTAGCCGAGTCCTTCTGCAATCAAAACTTTTGACATTTGTAGAATAACGTTAGTTTCTCGAGACTGAAGTTGAACGATTCCTTGTCGTCGTGTGTGCAGGTTTTGGTTGTTGGCGACGGTGATTACAACTTCGCGCTGAAGTTGATGTTCCTGTTGAACGAAGCGACTCGAGGAGCACATGTGCTGTCCGCAGCAGCTGTCCAAGATCTAAGTGTCTTTCCCGGACGGCTCGCTCTGGGCGATGGTTGCATACGTCGGGTTGGGCTCCAGTGATTCGCGGCGAGGAGTGCTCTCGTCGAGCTGTTCTTCTGGTGAGTAGTAGGGTGGTGATCCGGTGATGCAGGAGTCTGTCGTTCTTGTCATGCAGCTCACGATGTTTCTTGTTCATTGTGCAGGTTTTGTCGTTGAATATGTTGAAGACTGTACTTGATTGGTTGGATGCGCCTGTGTAGAAGCTACTTGACTGCTTGAGGGCCGAAGTTGACGTTGCGGCGACGTCGACTGCTGCTGATTCGGGCAGTGTGTGCGAGGATGTCCGGACGTCTTGCAGACGTGACAGAAAGGTGGGACGTAATGTTGAAATTGTCGGTTGTTTTGTCGATTGTTGTTGTTGTTGTAGCGCCGTTGAGTGTGAAACGTGAATTCTGGTGCTGACGCTCTTTTCTTGTGTCGTTCTTTGTGTAGGTCCATATCCTGCTGTTCAGCGTGAATTTTGGCGCAGAGTGCTGCTTCGGAGATTTTCCCGTGAGCTCGGAGGAGTGCTCGAGTGGAGCGATGATAACTGTTACGAAGGCTTCTTCGGATATCGATCCTCCGCATCGAAGGAGTCTGTCGCGCAGTCCACGACAACGGCTGATATACGCCATTCCCTTTTCGCCGGGTTTCATTTCCACTGTTGTCAGTTGTGCCATAAGACGACTTTGATTAACGCTGTCTATTGCTTGATACAGGTTCTTCAGATGGTCATACGCCAGCTCGGCGGAGTCGCCGTATCCTCGATAAGACCGAATGTTCTGTTGCTCGTTTGGCGTTATATTTCGAAGAAGTATCGTGTACGCCATCAGCGATTGATATGTATACTCTGCTTGTCGTATTGTGTCCCATGCGTTGGGTATGGCAGGGACCCGTCGAAGAATCCAAGAATTTGTGCGCCCTCCATCATCAGCTCAAATTCGAATGACCAGGTATAGAAGTCTTCTCCGTCGAAGGGTGTTGATGTCTGCAGTTTTAAAACATGTGCGATTTGTGATTGAACCTGAAGTGCATCCAATGTTTTCTCTTGTCCAGGTGAAGACTGTTGGTGTGGCGCGAAGCTGATGGAGCCACGTTGAGGTTCGTACGGAGCAAAGGTAGGTTGCTGCTGATTTCCGCGTGCATAGGATGAACCGTCAAGGCTCATTGGAGTAACCCTGTTGTTGTTGTCGCTGTTGTTTGATTGCGCAGGAGCTGCTTGTTGGTGTTGCTCATAGAAGGACATGAAGGAGAAGAATTTCTCCATCATGCTTGGGTCGAAGTCTTTTGCTTGATTCCCGGGAGTTTTGGTCGACTCCGCAGCTGGTCTTGTTGTTGTGCCTTCCTCTGTCTGTAGGCCAGAGGCTGGAGGTGGAGTAGGAGTAGTGCCGGGAGATCCGTTGGAGGAGCTTCTCTCCTTCTGTGTTGCCATGTCTTGTGTTGTCGTAGGAGTTTGGTTAATCGAACTTGCCTTGGAGGCTCTCATACCATGTTGGGCTGAGAATTAGCCCTTAGGATTTTTTCAAGGCTAATAATAGAGTTTACTGAACCACCTTGCACTGGTATGTGAGAACAAGATAAGTTGATAATAACAGAGAGATACAAAGCTTTTATTGTCAGAACATTATAGTGCTTACATATTGTGTAGGCTATAGAGGGGTAGCCCATAAGGGGTACAACCCAATTAGGGTTAGTACTTGTACCCAACTCTTTGCTAGTTCATTCCTTCTCGTTCACTCTTTCTGACATGGTTTCAGAGCAGGTCCCTTCCTAGGACCGCTTTTTTGGGCCCACCACCTGCTGCCCTGCTAGCCACGCTCGACCTAGGCCCCAGCCCGTAGCCTCGCGCCCGTCGCCCCTGGCCCCGGCCCGTCGCCACCGCTAGCCCGGCCCGTCGCCCCTTGGCGTCGCCCGTCGCCCCTAGCCTCGGCCCCTCGGCCCCTAGCGACCCATCGCCCCTAGCGTAGGTTTAGGCCCCGCGAGCTGTCGACCCGTCGCCCCTAGCCTCGCGACCCGTCGCCCCGTCGCCCCAAGCCCCTCGGCCCCTAGCGACCCGTCGCCCCTAGCATAGGCCCAGGCCCCGCGGCCCGTCGACCCGTCGCCATAGCCTCGCGACCCCCCGTCGCCCTGTCGCCCGTCGCGACCCGTCGCCCCGTCGCCCCAAGCCTCGGCCCCTCGGCCCCTAGCGACCCGTCGCCCCTTAGAGTAGGCCCAGGCCCCGCGGCCCGTCGACCCGTCGCCCTAGCCTCGCGACCCCTGTTGCCCGTCGCGCCCTGTCGCCAATTGCGACCCGTTGCCCCAAGCCTAGGCCCAGGCCCCGCGGCCTCCCGTCGCCCCTAGCCTAGGCCCCGCGGCCCGACCCTCCCTCGTCGACCTAGGCCCCAGGCCCCTCGGCCCCTTGGCCCTTCGGCCCATCGACCCCTCGGCCCCTTGGCCCCTTGGCCCCTCGGACCCTACGCCCGAGGCCCCTCGGCCCCTTGGCCCCTCGGCCCCTTGGCCCCTCGGCCCCTTGGCCCCCTCGTGTTTGGCCCCTCGGCCCCTCGACCCCTCGGCCCCTTGGCCCCTTGGCCCCTCGGCCCGTAGACCCCAGGCCCCTCGGCCCCTTGGCCCCTCGGCCCCTTGGCCCTTTCGTGTTTGGCCCCTCGGCCCCTAGGCCCCCCCTCGTGTTTGGCCCCTCGGCCCCTTCGACCCCGGCCCCTCGGCCCCTTTGACCCTGACCCCGCGGCCCCGTCCACCTAGGCCCTCGGCCCCCTGGCCCCTCGGCCCCCTGGCTCCTCGGCCCCTGGCCCCTAGGCCCCCGGCACCTCAGCCCCTTGGCCCCTAGACCCCTCGGCCCCTCGGCCCCTGCTGCTGCTCTTCCCACTGCTGCTACTGCTACTGCTACTGCTGCTACTGCTACTGCTACTGCTGCTACTGCTACTGCTACTGCTGCCACTGCTGCTCCTACGTACTGTGCCCCGATGGCTTCGCTTAGAGTTCTAGCGTTTGATCATGAGGGCAGACCGATTCAGTTTGACACCTGGCTTGACGATCTGCAGCTGTACCTACTGAGCGATTCTAAGGACAGTGTTTCGCTGTTTAACCTAGCGTCAGGCGCTGCTACTGCCCCTCCCGCCACAGCTGACAGTGCGACTCGCTCACAGTGGCTTACTCGCGGCGCTGCTGCCCGCTTAGCCATTCGCAACCACCTGCCGTTAGCAGAATGCGCTCACTTCGGATAGCACAGGACAGCACAAGCCCTGTACGACGCTGTAGTCGCTCGCTACTCCTCGCCTGCCACTGCTGCTCTAGGCCGACTGCTACTTCCCTACCTGTTCCCCGAGCTGTCAGCTTTTGCCACAGTAGAGGACCTTGTTTCCCACCTGCGCACTAGCGACGCTCGCTACCGCGCTACCGTCCCTGCTGAGTTCCTTGACAGGAACCAGCCCCCGATGTTCATCACCCTCTACTTCATAGTCACTCGCCTCCCTGACTCTCTTCGCTCTGTCAGGGACCACTTTCTCTCCCTTAACCCCACCTCCCTCACTGTTGACCTCCTCGAGCAGCATCTCCTCGCAGCTGAGACTAGTGCAGTTGTTGTAGGTGCTGCTCGTGGCACTCCGCGCCCGCCCTTCTTTGAGGGGTGCTCCCCCTCCCCCCTTGCCCCCTCCTACGCCTCTGCTACTGCTGCCGACGTCTCTGTTGCTGAGGACGTCGGGGCTGCTTCTGCTCGTGCGAAGCGCCGCAGCAGCAAGGGCAAGGGTGGCAGGGGTGGTGGACGTGGCAGCGGTGGTGTTGGAGGTGGCTGCGGGAGCGGTGGTGGGGGCAGCAGTGGAGGTGGTGGAGGTAGTGGAGGTGGTGGCGGTGGTGGGACTGGTGGGGGGAGTGGGGGCTCTGGTGGCGGCGGTGGAGGCAGCGGTGGGAGTGGCGGCAGTGGAGGCGGTGGGACTGGTGGCGGTAGGTCTGGACCTCGGCGTGGAGGCCTTGGTGGTGGTCAGCGGCAGCACCAGCAGCGTCGGAGCGAGACCCAGTCGCCCCAGCAGCTCCGTGAGTGGTTGTTTCAGCGTGGGACGTCTGGGGGTAGTGAGAGCTGCCCGTATGTCATTCGCACGGGTGTCCGTGCTGGCCAGACATGCGGGAAACTTCACACTCAGCACCGCTCCTTCTCCCGCCTGGCGTGCTGAGTTTGGTGATGACGTCGAGTGCCCTCGCTGGGTGGATTTGCTTAGGTCTGGAGTTGATATCTTTGACCTAGACTATGATGCTATTCTTTCTGCTATGTATGCTTTGTCTGCTAGTGCTGAGGGTGACTGTTACCAGTGTGCGCCACCTGACCCAGGCACAGAGGCTGCTGCTCTAGGTGCTAGTGAGTATGGTACTCTCCCTAGTACTGCGCCTGCTGAGGCCTTGCACACCTTCACGTTGGACTCAGGCGCCTCGCGTTGTTTCTTTCGTGACAGCACCACTCTCACTCCTCTCCCTGCACCTGTCCCGGTCAGACTGGCTGACCCCTCCGGGGGCCCGGTCATGGCCCGTTCCTCCACTGTCCTCCCGTGTCCGGCGGTTCCGTCCGGCTCACTGTCAGGTCTTCACCTCCCCTCGTTCTCTACGAACTTGGTGAGTACCGCTGCCCTCCAGGATGCGATGGTCACTACCACCACTCCTGGGGGTCAGCGTGTGTCGATCTGCACGTGCACACGGACGGGGCGTCACCTGGCCACGTTCACTCGTCGGCCAGGGTCGAGTCTGTACACGCTCGCTACCGAGCCTCCTCAGGTAGTTGCGTCTGCTCAGGTGTCCGCGTCAGGTCAGGTAGCCGCCTCTTACTCGTGTCGCCTCCTGTCGCACCAGACTCTTCTGTGGCTGTCAAACTTATATGCTGTACATTGTGTAGTCTGTAGTGGGGTAGCCTATATGGGGTACAACACAACTCAGGGTTAGTACTTGTACTCATCCTGCTGCTAGCTCATTCGATTCTCGTTTGTTATTCTCACATGGAATCAGAGTAGGTTTCTTGGGCCCACCACCTACGCTGCTCGTACCCCCCCTAGGCCCGTCGCGCCCCTTAGGCCCGTCGCACCACCTCACGGCCCCTAGGCCCTGTCGCTCATGGCCCCTCGGCCCCGTCGCTCATGGCCCCTAGGCCCCGGCCCGTCGCTGCCCCTACCTCGGCCCTTTGGCCCCGTTTGCCTTGTCGCCCCTAGCCGCGCCACTCGGCCCCGTCGACCCCGTCGCCCCTAGTCGCGCCCGAAGGCTCCGTTGGCCCCGTCGCCCCTAGCCGCGCCCCTTCGGCCCCGTTGGCCCCGTCGCCCCTAGCCGCGCCCCTTCGGCCCCGTTGGCCCCGTCGACCCCGTCGCCCCTAGTCGCGCCACTCGGCCCCGTTGGCCCCGTCGCCCCTAGCCGCGCCCCTTCGGCCCCGTTTTGCCCCGTCGACCCCGTCGCCCCTAGTCGCGCCACTCGGCCCCGTTGGCCCCGTCGCCCCTAGCCGCGCCCCTTCGGCCCCGTTCGCCCCGTCGCCCCTAGCCGCGCCCCTTCGGCCCCGTTGGCCCCGTCGACCCCGTCGCCCCTAGCCGCGCCCCAAGGCCCCGTTGGCCCCGTTGGCCCCGTCGCCCTTAGCCGCGCCCCTTTGGCCCCGTTGGCCCCGTCGCCCCTAGCCGCGCCCCTTCAGCCCCGTTGGCCCCGTCGCCCCTAGCCGCGCCCCTTCGGCCCCGTTGGCCCCGTCGACCCCGTCGCCCCTAGCCGCGCCACTCGGCCCCGTTGGCCCCGTCGCCCCTAGCCGCGCCCCTAGGCCCCGTTGGCCCCGACGCCCCTAGCCGCGCCCCTTCGGCCCCGTTGGCCCCGTCGCCCCTAGCCGCGCCTCTAGGCCCAGTTGGCCCCGTCGCCCCTAGCCGCGCCCCTTCGGCCCAGTTGGCCCCGTCGGCCCTAGCCGCGCCCCCCCTCGGCCCCGTTGGCCCCGTTGGCCCCATCGCCCCTATCCGCGCCCCTAGGCCCCACTGGCCCCGTCGCCCCTAGCCGCGACCCTCGGCCCTGATTGGCCCCGTCGCCCCTAGCCGCGCCCCTCGGCCCCACTGGCCCCGTCGCCCCTAGCCGCGCACCTCGGCCCCTAGGCCTCTTTGGCCCCTCGGCCCCGCCCCTCGGCCCCTCGGCCCCTAGGCCCGTTGGCCCCTCGGCCCCTCGGCCCTGCCACCCTCTTGTTTGGCCCCTCGGCCACCTAGGCTCCTTGGCCCCCCCCTTGACCTCGTGTTTGGCCCCTCGGCCCCGCCCCTTGGCCCCTCGGCCCCTAGTCTCCTGGGACCCTCGGCCCCTAGGACCCTTGGCCCCTCGGCCCCTCGGCCCCGCCACCCTCGTGTTTGGCCCCCTGGCCCCTTAGCTACTGCTGCTACTGCTCCTGCTGCTACTGCTGCTACTGCTGCTCCTGAGTCCTGCGCCACTATGGCTTCGCTTAGGGTTCTAGCGTTCGATCAGGAGGGCAGACCTGTTGCATTTGACACGTGGCATGACGATCGGCATCTGTAGCTACTGAGCGATAGTAAGGACAGTGTCTCACTGTTTGACCACGTGTCCGGTGCCGCTCCAGCCCCTCCCACAACAGCTGACGGTTCGACTCGTTCCCAGTGGCTGTCTCGTGACGCTACTGCCCGCTTAGCCATTCGCAACCACCTGCCCATGACCGAATGCGCTCACTTTGGAGAGCACAGGACAGCACAGGCCCTGTACGACGCTGTCGTTGCTCGCTACTCCTCCCCTGCCACTGCTGCTCTTGGCAGGCTGCTACTGCCCTACCTGTTCCCTGAGCTGTCGGCTTTTGCCACAGTAGCGGAACTGGTTAACCAGCTGCGCTCTAGCGACGCTCGCTACCGCGCTGCCCTACCAGCCGAGTTCCTTGCAGGGAACCCGCCCCCGATGTACATCACTCTCTACTTCGTAGTCACTCGCCTCCTTGACTCCCTTCGCTCTGTCAGGGACCACTTTCTCACCCTCGACCCCACCTCCCTCACTGTTGACCTCCTCGAGCAGCATCTCCTCGCAGCTGAGACTAGTGCAGTTGCTGTAGGTGCTGCTCGTGGCACTCCGCGCTCGCCCCTCTTTGAGGGGTGCTCCCCCTCCCCCCTTTCCCCCTCCTTCGCCTCTGCTGCTGCTGCAGACGTCTCTGCTACTGAGGACGTCGGTGCTGCTTCGACTAGTGCGAAGCGCCGCAACAGCAAGGGCAAGGGTGGCCGGGGTGGTGGAGGAGGCAGCGGTGGTGGTGGAGGTGGCAGTGGGAGCGGTGGTGGGGGCAGCGGTAGAGGTGGTGGAGGCAATGGAAGTGGTGGCGGCGGTGGGACTGGTGGCGGCAGTGGGGACTCTGGTGGCGGCGGTGGAGGCAGCGGAGGGAGTGGCGGCAGTGGAGGCAGTGGGACTGGTGGTGGTAGGTCTGGACCTCAGCGTGGAGGCCCTGGTGGTGGTCGGGGCCAGCAGCAGCAGCGTCGGAGCGAGACCCAGTCGCCCCAGCAGCTCCGTGAGTGGTTGTTTCAGCGTGGGCCGGGTGGGGGTAGTGAGAGCTGCCCGTATGTCATTCGCACGGGAGTCCGTGCGGGCCAGACATGCGGGAGGCTTCACACTGAGCACCGCTGCTTCACCCGCCTTGACGACGCCTGGCGTGCTGAGTTTGGTGACGACGTCGAGCGCCCTCACTGGGCGGAGTTGCTTAGGTCGGGAGTTCCTATCTTTGACCTAGACTATGATGCTATTATCTCTGCCATGTATGCTTTGTCTTTTAGTGCTGAGGGTGACTGTTACCGGTGTGTGCCACCTGACCCAGGTATAGCGGCTGCTACTCTAGGTGCTAGTGCGTCTTGTACTCCCCTTGGTACTGCGCCTGCTGAGGCCTTGCACACCTTCACGTTGGACTCCGACGCCTCGCGCTATTTCTTTCGTGACAGCACCACTCTCACTCCTCTCCCTGCACCTGTCTCAGTTAGACTGGCAGACCCCTCTGGGGACCCGGTCGTTGCCCGTTCCTCCACTATCCTCCCGTGTCCGGCGGTTCCGTCAGGCTCACTGTCCGGTCTTCACCTCCCCTCGATTTGGGGGTCAGCGTGTGTCGATCTGCACGTGCACACGGACGGGGCGTCACCTGGCTACGTTCACTCGTCGGCCAGGGTCGAGTCTGTACATGCTGGCTACCGAGCCTCCTCAGGTCGTTGCGTCTGCTCAGGTGTCCGCGTTAGGTCAGGTAGCCGCCTCTTGTTCGTGTCGCCTCCTGTCGCACCAGACTCTTCTGTGGCACCACCGCTTGGGTCACCCCTCCCTGTGGAATGCACTCCCGTCTCCTTGTCTCTGGTCTCCCCAGGTCTCTGCCTCCCTTACCGCCCTCCCCTGCCCCGCCCTGTCTTCCTTGCGTCGAGGGGCGGCAGCGCGCCGCTCCTCACTCCTCCTCGTTTCCAACGACGACTGCTCCCCTGCAGACCCTCCACATGGACGTGTGGGGCCCCGCCCGCGTCAGTGGACAGGGCCGCGAGCGTTACTTTCTGCTGGTAGTTGACGACTATACGCGGTACACCACGGTCTTCCCCTTGCGCAGCAAGGGTGAGGTCTCTGATGTCTTGATCCCTTGGATCCGCACAGTCCGTCTCCAGCTACGCGAGCGGTTCGGTCAGGACCTCCCTGTCCTGCGTCTGCACTCTGACAGAGGTGGTGAGTTCTCCTCCAACCTCTTGCGGGACTTTTGTCGTAGGGAGGGCATTCTCCAGTCGTTCACGCTTCCGGACTCCCCTCAGCGAAATGGGATTGCTGAGGGGCGCATTGGCTTAGTCATGGAGGTCGCTCGTACCTCCATGATCCATGCGGCCGCTCCCCATTTTCTGTGGCCGTTTGTGGTCCGGTGCGCTGCGCATCAGCTCAACCTCTGGCCCCGTGTCTCCTTGCCGGAGACCTCGCCCACACGCCATTCCCTGCGTCTTCCTTGGCTTTGTCCCTGACGCGCCTGGCTGGCAGTTTTACCACCCCACCTCGCGCCGTGTCCTCCCGTCTCAGGACGTCACGTTCGACGAGTCGGTTCCCTTCTACCATCTCTTCCCTTACCGCTCTGCCCCTCCCCCGCCCCCGCCGCTCTTCCTTGCTCCCGGTCCACCTCCGGTAGACCCCCTCCCGCCCCACGGTCCTGCTCCCTCGGGTGTGTCTCAGGTAGACCCTCTCCCTGGTATTGCACCGTTTCAGGTAGCTGTCTGCTCAGGTGCAGCTCCAGGTGCTGCAACTGGGGGTGCGGAGCCGGGGGGTGCGGGGTCTAAAGGTGCGGGGTCTGAGGGTGCTGGGTCTGGGGGTGCTGAGCCTGGGGGTGCTGAGCCTGAGGGTGTTGAGCTTGGGGGTGCTAAGTCGGAGGGTGCGGAGTCTGGGGGTGCTGAGCCTCAAGGTGCTGCTTCGTCTGGAGGTCCTGCTGGTGCTTCGCCGCGACTGTCCTCACAGCAGCTGCGTGAGTGGCTTGTTCGGCGCGCGCACCGTCGGAGTGGAGCTCCCGGAGCTGGAGGGGCTGGAGACACTAGAGCTGGAGGTGCTGCTATTACTACTGGAGCTGGCGGTACTGGAGGTACTGCGGCTACTGGTCCTGGAGGTGCTCGTACTAGTGGTGCTGGAGCTCCCGGGACTAGTGGTGTTGGGTGCGCTGGAGCTCGAGGCCCTACGGAGCCTGGAGCAGCTAGCGCTGGAGGCGCTGGAGCTGGAGTAGCTGGAGTTGGAGGCCCTGGCGCAGGAGGCGCTGGGGCTGCAGGAGCTGGAGGTGCTGGAGACACTGTGCGGCCGCGACTGTACTTCGTTCCCCTGCTTCAGCAGGTTCTTCGTGTCCCGTTTTCTACTGGTATTCCTCCTCCCTTCCTGTGTCCACCGCCTGACTAGTCGCAGCCGACGTTACAGCCAGCCTCCCCACTGCCTGTTCCCTCTCCTTACACTGAGCAGTCCGGAGGTCTTACAGAGCGACGTGAGCCTGCGTCTCGTCCTGTCTTGCCTGTTCGCACTGCTCGTCGCGCTCCTCGTTCGCGTCCTCCTCCTGTCCCCGGCACTCACACGATGGCACTCCGTCCTTCCTCTGTTCCACTGCGTGTTCCTCTGCCTGCTCCTCCTGAGTCCTCTCTTCCTGAGGTCCCTGACCCTGCGTCTGACCGCGCGCGTGCTGCCAGTCCCACAGTAGCTCATCTCCTTGCCACTGCTGTCACTGACCCTTCCTTTGAGTCTGCTGCTGCGTCTTCTCTCGTTGCTGAGCTGCTTGACTTTGCTGCTGCCTGCCGTATCGACTACGCCTCTGCTCTAGTTGCTGAGTCTGTGCCTGCCAGTCCTCCGTCCGTCGGGGGTGAGTGTGCTCTTGGCACGGACGTCCTTGAGGACAGGCAGGAGGACTTTGAGTGTCTTGCAGCTGTTGTAACTCGTTTCGCTTCCATGATGCTAGCCCCTGAGGGAGACCCGGATGCTCCAGACATCCCGACCCCGCGCTCTTACGCAGAGGCGATTACGGGTCCTTACTCCTCTCAGTGGCAGGCAGCTATGGATGCCGAGATGGCATCCTGGAAGTCCACAGGCACCTACGTCGACGCAGTTCCCCCGTCTAGGGCGAACATAGTCGATGGCATGTGGATTTTCAGGGTGAAGCGGCCGCCGGGTTCTCCGCCTGCCTTCAAGGCGGGTTACGTTGCTCGAGGCTTCAGTCAGCGACAGAGAGTTGACTACTTCCAGACCTTCTCCCCCACCCCGAAGATGACTACTCTTCGGGTGTTGCTGCACGTCGCTGCTCAGCGTGACTACGAGTTGCACTCCCTGGACTTCAGCACAGCCTTCCTGCAGGGCAGCCTGCACGAGGAGATCTGGCTGCGCCGACCACCTGGTTTCACTGGGTCGTTTCCTGCAGGTACTCAGTGGAGCCTCCGCCGGCCAGTCTACGGTCTCCGCCAGGCACCTCGCGAGTGGCACGACACACTGAGGACTACACTTGCGGCTCTTGGGTTTGCTCCTTCTACAGCAGACCCGTCGCTGTTTCTACGCACCGACACCTCGCTGCCGCCGTTCTACATCCTCGTGTACGTCGACGACCTCGTCTTTGCCACTGCTGAGACTGAGGCACTGACTCTTGTGAAGTCCGAGCTGCAGAAGAGACACACCTGCACTGACCTGGGTGAAATGCGCAGCTATCTTGGCCTGCAGATCACACGGGACAGAGCACGGCGCACCATCACACTGACTCAGTCACACATGGTGCACCAGGTCCTTCAGCGCTTCGGCTTCCAGTTCTCCTCGCCACAGCTCACTCCTCTGTCTACCAGCCACTCGCTCTCAGCTCCACCTTCGGACGAGTCCGTAGAGTCGAGTGGTCCGTACCCAGAGCTTGTGGGTTGCCTCATGTACCTGATGACTTGCACACGACCTGACCTTGCGTACCCTCTCAGCCTTCTGGCTCGCTACGTGGCTCCCGGTAGGCACCGAAAGGTGCACTGGGATGCTGCGAAGAGGGTACTGCGTTACCTGTGTAGTACGTCGCGCATGGGGCTTGTGCTTGGAGGACGGGGTCCAGTTGTCCTCACTGGTCACGCAGACGCCTCCTGGGTTGACGACTCAGCTACGCAGCGGTCGTCACAGGGTTACACCTTCAGCCTTGGTGCAGGCTCTGTTTCTTGGCGGTCTACCCGCTCGTCTTCGGTTCTCAGCTCCAGTTGTGAGGATGAGATCTACGCCGGGGCCATGGCTGCTCAGGAGCCACGCTGGCTCACCTACCTGCTGACCGACTTGGGAGAGCAGCCTCGTTCGCCTCCAGTTCTGTACGTAGACAACAAGGCCATGATTGCCTTATGTCAGGAGCACAGACTGGAGCACCGAACGAAGCACATCGCTCTGCGATACTTCCTTGCTCGAGAGTTGCAGCAGCGTGGCCAGCTTCGTCTTGCATACGTGGCCACTCGGGCCAACACTGCTGATGTCTTCACCAAGGCACTTCCGTCTGGTGATCATCAGCGCTTTGCTACTGTGTTAGGCCTTGTGCCCACTTTGCCTCACTTGCTTACTGCTTGATTCTGCTTGTACTGTGATCTCTATATATACCTGCATGCTTGCACTTGCTAGGGTATGATCACTGTATTGTTTGTTCTCTTTATATAACTCTGCATGTGAAATGGCCTTGTGGCCCTTTGCTTGTGCTCAGACTGTGTGGTGACTTTGTGATCCACCCTGAGCTTGTTTTGCTTTTCTTGACTGGTCTTGTGACCACTTGTTCTCCCCCACTTTGCCTATGGGGGTGTGTCAAACGTATATGCTGTACATTGTATAGGCTGTAGTGGGGCAGCCTATATGAGGTACAACACAACTCAGGGTTAGTACTTGTACTCATCCTGCTGCTAGTTCATTCGATTCTCGTTTGTTATTCTCACAGTGGCACCACCGCCTGGGTCACCCCTCCCTGCCACGCCTTCGTGGCATGCACTCCCGTCTTCTTGTCTCTGGTCTATCCAGGTCTCTGCCTCCCCTCCCGCCCTCGCCTGCCCCGCCCTGCCTTCCTTGCGTCGAGGGGCGGCAGCGCGCCGCTCCTCACTCCTCCTCGTTTCCCCCGACGACTGTTCCCCTGCAGACTCTCCACATGGACGTGTGGGGCCCAGCCCGCGTCAGTGGACAGGGCCGCGAGCGCTACTTTCTGCTGGTAGTTGACGACTACACGCGGTACACCACGGTCTTCCCCTTGCGCAGCAAGGGTGAGGTCGTTGATGTCTTGATCCCTTGGATCCGCACAGTCCGTCTCCAGCTCCGCGAGCGGTTCGGCCAGGACCTTCCTGTCCTGCGTCTGCACTCTGACAGAGGTGGTGAGTTCTCCTCCGACCTCTTGCGGGACTTTTGTCGTGGGGAGGGCATTCTCCAGTCGTTCACGCTTCCGGACTCCCCTCAGCAAAATGGGATTGCAGAGCGCCGCATTGGCTTAGTCATGGAGGTCGCTCGTACCTCCATGATCCATGCGGCTTCTCCCCATTTTCTGTGGCCGTTTGCGGTCCGGTACGCTGCGCATCAGCTCAACCTCTTGCCCCGTGTCTCCTTGCCGGAGACCTCGCCCACACTTCGTTGGACAGGGGAGGTTGGCGATGCGTCGGTTTTTCGGGTCTGGGGTTCTCGTGCCTTTGTTCGCGATACGTCCGCGGACAAGCTCTCCGCCTGTGCTATCCCCTGCGTCTTCCTTGGCTTTGTCCCTGACGCGCATGGCTGGCAGTTTTACCACCCCACCTCGCGCCGTGTCTTCCCTTCTCAGGACGTCACGTTTGACGAGTCGGTTCCCTTCTACCATCTCTTCCCCTACCGCTCTGCCCCTCCCCCGCCCTCGCCGCTCTTCCTTGCTCCCGGTCCTCCTCCAGTAGACCCCCTCCCGGTCCTTGCTAGTGCGTCTGGTACTCCCCCTGGTACTGCACCTGCTGAGGCCCTGCACACCTTCACGTTGGACTCCGGCGCCTCGCGCTGTTTCTTTCGTGACAGCACCACTCTCACTCCTCTTCCTGCACCTGTTCCGGTCAGACTGGCTGACCCCTCTGGGGGCCCGGTCGTTGCCAGTTCCTCCACTGTCCTCCCGTGTCCGGTGGTTCCGTCCGGCTTACTGTCAGGTGTTCACCTCCCCTCGTTCTCTACGGACTTGGTGAGTACCGCTGCCCTTCAGGATGCGATGGTCACTACCACCACTCCTGGGGGTCAGCGTGTGTCGATCTGCACGTGCACACGGACGGGGCGTCACCTGGCTACGTTCACTTGTCGGCCAGGGTCGAGTCTGTACACACTGGCTACCGAGCCTCCTCAGGTCACTGCGTCCGCTCAGGTGTCCGCGTCAGGTCAGGTAGCCGCCTCTTGCTCGTGTCGCCTCCTGTCGCACCAGACTCTTCTTTGGCACCACCGCCGGGATCACCCCTCCCTGCCACGCCTTCGTGGCATGCACTCCCGTCTCCTTGTCTCTGGTCTGCGCAGGTCTCTGCCTCCCCTGCCGCCCTCACCTGCCCCGACCTGTCTTCCTTGCGTCGAGGGGCAGCAGCGCGCCGCTCCTCACTCCTCCTCGTTTCCCCCGACGACTGCTCCCCTGCAGACCCTCCACATGGACGTGTGGGGCCCAGCCCGCGTCAGTGGACAGGGTCGCGAGCGCTACTTTCTGCTGGTAGTTGACGACTACACGCGGTACACCAGAGTCTTCCCCTTGCGCAGCAAGGGTGAAGTCTCTGCTGTCTTGATCCCTTGGATCCGCACAGTCCGTCTCCAGCTGCGCGAGCGGTTCGGCCTGGACCTTCTTGTCCTGCGTCTGCACTCTGACAGAGGTGGTGAGTTCTCCTCCGACCTCTTGCGGGACTTTTGTTGTGGGGAGGGCATTCTTCAGTCGTTCACGCTTTCGGACTCCCCTCAGCAAAATGGGATTGCTGAGCGCCGCATTGGCTTAGTCATGGAGGTCGCTCGTACCTCCATGATCCATGCGGCCGCTCCCCATTTTCTGTGGCCGTTTGCGGTCCGGTACGCTGTGCATCAGCTCAACCTTTGGCCTGTGTCTCCTTGCCGGAGACCTCGCCCACACTGCGTTGGACGGGGAAGGTTGGCGATGCGTCGGTGTTCCGGGTCTGGGGTTCTCGTGCCTTTGTTCGCGATACGTCCGCGGACAAGCTCTCCGCCCGCGCCATTCCTTGCGTCTTCCTTGGCTTTGTCCCTGACGCGCATGGCTGGCAGTTTTACCACCCCACCTCGCACCGTGTCTTCCCTTCTCAGGACGTCACATTTGACGAGTCGGTTCCCTTCTACCATCTCTTCCCCTACCGCTCTACCCCTCCCCCGCCCTCGCCGCTCTTCCTTGCTCCCGGTCCTCCTCCGGTAGACTCCCTCCCGCCCCAGGGTCCTACTCCCTCGGGTGTGTCTCAGGTAGACCCTCTCCCTGGTATTGCACCTGTTCAGGTGCTGCTCGAGGTGCTGCGTCTGGGGGTGCTGCGTCTGGGGGTGCGCAGCCAGGGGGTGCGGAGTCTGAGGGTGCTGGGTCTGGGGGTGCTGAGCCTGGGGGTGAGGAGCCTGAGGATGCTGAGCCTGCAGGTGTGGCGACTGGGGGTGTTGAGCCTGGGGGTGCTGTGTCAGAGGGTGCGGAGTCTGGGGGTGCTGAGCCTCGGGGTGCTGCTTCGTTTGGAGGTCCTGCTGGTGCTTCGCCACGACTGTCTCCACAGCAGCTGCGTGAGTGGCTTGTTCAGCCCGCACGTCTTTGGAGTGGAGCGACCGGAGCTGGAGGCGCTGGAGACGCTGGAGCTGGAGGTGCTGGAGTTACCGCTGGAGTTGGAGACCCTACGGAGCCTGGAGGTGCTGGAGCTGGAGGAGCTGGAGTTGGAGGCCCTGGCGCGGGAGGCGCTGGAGCTAGAGGAGCTGGAGTTGGAGGCGCTGGCGCGGGTGGCGCTGGCGCTGCAGGAGCTGGAGCTGTTGACCCTGGTGCTGGAGGTGCTGGAGGTGCTGTTGACTCTGTGCGGCCACGACCGTACTTCGTTCCCCTGCTTCAGCAGGTTCTTGGTGTCCCGTCTTCTACTAGCCTTACTCCTCCCCTCCTATGTCCACCGCCTGACCGGTCGCAGCCGCCGTTACTGTCAGCCTCCCCATTGCCTGCTCCTTCTCCTTACACTGAGTAGTCCGGAGGTCTTACAGAGCGTCGTGAGCCTACATTTCATCCTGTCTCGCCTGTTCGCACTGCTCGTCGCGCTCCTCGTTCGCGTCCTCCTCCTGTCCCAGGCACGCACACTATGGCACTCCGTCCTTCCTCTGTTCCACTGCGTGTTCCTCTGCCTGCTCCTCCTGAGTCCTCTCTTCCTCAGGAGGACTTTGAGTGTCTTGCAGCTGCTGTACCTCGTTTTGATTCCATGCTGCTTGCCCCTGAGGGAGATCCGGATGCACCAATCATCCCGACCCCGCGCTCTTACGCAGAGGCGATTATGGGTCCTTACTCCTCTCAATGGCAGGCAGCCATGGGTGCCGAGATGGCATCCTGGAAGTCCACAGGCACCTACGTCGACGAGGTTCCCCTACCTAGGGCGAACATTGTCGATGGCATGTGGATTTTCAGGGTGAAGCGGTCGCCGGGTTCTCCGCCTGCCTTCAAGGCGCGTTACGTTGCTCGAGGCTTCAGTCAGCGACAGGGGGTTGACTACTTCCAGACCTTCTCCCCCACCCCGAAGATGACTACTCTTCGGGTGTTGCTGCACGTCGCTGCTCAGTGTGACTACGAGTTGCACTCTCTGGACTTCAGCACAGCTTTCTTGCAGGGCAGCTTGCATGAGGAGATTTGGCTGCGCCGCCCACCTGGCTTCACTGGGACGTTTCCTGCAGGTACCCAGTGGAGCCTCCCCTGGCCAGTCTACGGTCTCCGCCAGGTGCCTCGCGAGTGGCATGACACACTGAGGACTACACTTGCGGCTCTTGGGTTTGCTCCTTCTACTGCTGACCCGTCGCTGTTTCTACGCACCGACACCTCGCTGCCGCCGTTCTAGGTTCTCGTCTACATCGACGACCTGGTCTTTGCCACTGCTGACACTGAGGCACTGACCCTTGTGAAGTCGGAGCTGCAGAAGAGACACACCTGCACTGACCTGGGTGAACTGCGCAGCTATCTTGGCTTGCAGATCACCCGGGACAGAGCACGGCGCACCATCACCCTGACTCAGTCACACATGGTGCACCAGGTCCTTCAACGCTTCGGCTTCCAGTTCTCTCGCCACAGCCCACTCCTCTGTCTACCAGCCACTCGCTCTCAGCTCCACCTTCGGACGAGTCCGTAGAGCCGAGTGGTCCGTACCCAGAGCTTGTGGGTTGCCTCATGTACCTGATGATGTGCACACGACCTGACCTCGCGTACCCTCTCAGCCTCCTTGCTTGCTACGTGGCTTCCGGTAGCCACTGAAAGGTGCACTGGGATGCTGCGAAGAGGGTACTGCGTTACTTGTGCAGTACGTCGGGCATGGGGCTCGTGCTTGGAGGACGGGGTCCAGTTGTCCTCACTGGTCACGCAGACGCTTCTTGGGTTGACGACTCAGCTACGCAGCGGTCGTCACAGGGTTACACCTTCAGCCTTGGCTCCGGCTCTGTTTCTTGGCGGTCTACCCGCTCGTCTTCGGTTCTCAACTCCAGTTGTGAGGCTGAGATCTACGCAGGGGCCATGGCTGCACAGGAGTTACGCTGGCTCACCTACCTGCTGACTGACTTGGGAGAGCAGCCTCGTTCACCTCCAGTTCTGTACGTAGACAACAAGGCCATGATTGCCTTGTGTCAGGAGCACAGACTGGAGCACCGAACGAAGCACATCGCTCTGCGATACTTCCTTGCTCGAGAGTTGCAGCAGCGTGGCCAGCTTCGTCTTGCGTACGTGGCCACTAGGGCCAACACTGCTGATGTATTCACCAAGGCACTTCCGCCTTGTGATCTTCAGCGCTTCTCTACTGTGTTAGGCCTTGTGCCTACTTTGCCTCACTTGCTTACTGCTTGACTCTGCTTGTACTGTGATCTATATATATACCTGCATGCTTATACTTGCTAGGGTATGGTCACTGTATTGTTTGTTCTCTTTATATAACACTGCATGTGAACTGGCCTTGTGGCCCTTTGCTTGTGCTCGGACTGTGTGGTGACTTTGTGATCCACCCTGAGCTTGCTTTGCTTTTCTTGACTGGTCTTGTGACCACTTGTTCTCCCCCACTTTTCCTATGGGGGTGTGTCAGAACATTATAGTGCTTACATATTGTGTAGGCTATAGTGGGGTAGCCCATGAGGGGTACAACCCAATTAGGGTTAGTACTTGTACCCAACTCTTTCATAGTTCATTCATTCTCGTTCACTCTTTCATAGTTCATTCATAGTTTACTTTAACTGTTTCTGCTGTTGTGGTTCGATACAGTGACGACTCGGGTAACTGTTCAATATCGAGTCAGTTATGTGTCCTTGCTGTCGCATTGTATTTTTCGTCGAGTCAAAGGTCAGCGACCTTTGACCTTCGTGTAACCTCCAGTTGTTATGGTTGTTGACTCGCGTTTTGTTTCGCTGTAGTCTGCTCCGTTTCGTGTCGATACTTCGATTACTTCAGAAGCGTTAAATTACTTGTTTCTAACACACCAGACTAGGTCCCCCATGTGTTGGGTTGAGAAAAGCCCTTAGGATCTTTCAAGGCTAAGATCAAGTGTTGAAGTAGAGATGTTGTAATTGCGGAAGCGTTAATAAAGGTTGTTTGAACCACCTTGTACTGGTGTGTGAGAACAAGATAAGTTGATTAATAGCAGGGAAATACAAGGCTTTTATAAGATTACAAAGAATATGAAAGGTTCTACTTTTAACTGTTTTGCTGTTGCGGTTCGATACAGTGCCGACTCGGGTAACTGCTCAGTAACGAGTCAGTTATGTGTCCTTACTGTCGCACTGTACTTTTCGTCAAGTCAAAGGTCAGCGACCTTTGACCTTCGCGTAACCTCCAGCGATTGCTTTTGTTGACTCGTGTGTTTCTTCGCTATAGTCTGCCTCGTTTCGTGTCGATACTTCAATACTTCAGAAGCGTTTAAATTACTTGTTTCCAACACTCCCCTTCGCTTCTGGAGTATCGCTGCTGATGACGTGTCCTTGTCCAGTCAGCAGCATGCAGTACTCGAACTTCTGTTTTCCGAGTTTCTTGGTCAAGTAATCAGCTGCCATCTCGGATGTGGGACAGTAGGATAGCTCGAGTCTTCCCTTCTCGATTTCGTCTTTCACGAAGAAGTACCGAAGGGCGATGTGCTTCGTTCGATTCCCAAACCCATTTTTGTTCGCTATGCGAATGGCCGATTGGTTGTCGCAGAAGAGAGAGAAGCTGGGTAACTGGGCCAATTTTGCTTCCTCCAGTAATTCGCGAAGATATAGCCCTTCCTTGGTGGCTGAGCAGAGTGCGATATATTCTGCTTCTGCTGAGGAGAGAGCGATTAGCTCTTGCTTGTTCGACTGCCATGAGATAGGCCCGATAGGTTCGAGTCTGTAGACGTAGCCAGTTCGAGATCGTCTGTTGTCAGAGTCTCCAGCGTGATCTGCGTCGACGTAACCGATTAGCTTAGGTGTCGTAGTTCCGATCTTGTGGTAGGTTAGTCCAATCGTCGGAGTGCTGACGAGGTAGTGAAGTGCTCGGTCGAGTTCGAGCATGTGCTCTGCTTCAGGCTTCTTGAGGTAGGTAGCGAGTTGGCTAGCTGAGTAGGATAGATTCGGTCGGTAGGTGACGGCTGTGAAGAGTAGGCAGCCTAACTTTCGTTGGTAGTCGCGGATGCCGGCAGGTTTGAGTGGAGCGGAGGCTTTTCGATTTCCGTCGGTGTAGCGGTATGGCGTGGAGATGACTGTTGGAGTGAGTCCGAAACGTTTAGCGATAGTGTCCGTGTACTTTTCAGCGCTGAGGTAGATTGCATTGTCGCTGTCTTGGATGTTCAGTCCTAGGTACTCTGTCACGGTAGTTGCGACGGTGAGAGAGAGATCCCGCTGCAGCTCCCCTTCAAACCATGTCGTTATGGCGTCGGTGGAGCCTATGTAGAGGAGGTCGTCGACGTAGACGATGAGTAGAATGTAGTCGGTACCCTTCGTCAGTCGATACATCCCTTGGTCGTGCGGTAGTTGAAGGAATCCGATGCGGATTAGGCGGGCGTGAAGGTGTTGCTGCCACAGTCTCGGGGCTTGCTTGATCCCGTACAGCGATTTCTCCAGCTGACAGACTTGGTTTGGGCCTGCGTTGGACCCGTGCGGAAGTTCGACGAAAATCTCAGCATCGACGGGGGCGTAGAGGAAGGCGTTGGCGACATCGATTTGCCGAAGCTTCTTCCGGTTCATGGCGGCTATCGTGAGGAGAATCCGTAGTGAGGTATGTCGGCTTACTGGGGCGAATGTTTCCGTGAAGTCTCGCCCTTGCTCTTGATCGAAGCCACGCACAACCCAGCGTGCTTTGAATTTGTTGATTGTTCCGTTGGCTTTTGTTTTCACGCGGAAAACCCATTTCCCCGTGAGGATGGTCTTGTTGCGTGCCACTCCGATAGGCACGACTTTCCAGGTTTTGCATTCTTGCAGCGCCTTTAACTCTCTGTCCATGACCTCGCGCCATTTTTCCCTGTGTTCCCCCTTCAGTGCCTGCTGAATGGCTTTTGTTTTCACGCGGAAAACCCATTTCCCCGTGAGGATGGTCTTGTTGCGTGCCACTCCGATAGGCACGACTTTCCAGGTTTTGCATTCTTGCAGCGCCTTTAACTCTCTGTCCATGACCTCGCGCCATTTTTCCCTGTGTTCCCCCTTCAGTGCCTGCTGAATGGTGGCAGGCTCCTTAGGTGGTGCTGCTCCGTGGACAGCAGTGACGAATCCCAGTATCTGCAGGCCACTCTGTGTGTAGCGGGGAAGATTGGTGTCCTCTGGATAAGCTGCTTCGTCTCCTGCTTCAGGGTCTGGTAAGAAATTTGGAAAAATGCGTTCGGAGATGTTGGTGTCGACCGGTTGGGGTGTAACGTAACCGGTGTCAGCGAAGTCGAAGTAAGTTGTTGCGTTGACACTTTCGCGAGGATTTTCGTCATCCATCGGGATGGGCACGGAGCAGTATGGGAGTGGTCCTGCTTCCTCGGATGCGTTGTCCACGTTTTGCTCGTCCCAGTCAGCTTCGTCTGCTGCTGAAGCAAAGGCTCGGTTGCCACGGAAGCCGCCCGTGAGGTCTCGATTTGCTGCCAGGTTGTCCAGGTACGTTTGAAGTGTGAGTCGCTCGTAGAAGATGACATCACGTGCTGCTACTGTTTCCTTCGAGTGGACGTCAAAAATTTTCCATGTGTTGTAATGCTTTTCGATGCCCAGGTGTAGTCCCCACTGTGCGCGCTGAGAAAATCTTCCGGCTCTTGCAGTGTGCGGGCGGTACTGTACCATGCACCTGAAAACTCGTAACATTTTTGTGTTGCCCAGTTTTCCTGTCCACAGCATGTGCGGTGATGCGTTGTTCGGGAGTGATGACGACGAGAGCAAGTTGTGCAGCATGACAGCGTGGTCCATCGCCTCAGGCCACTGGTGATTGGGCAGTCGCATGCCACGCAACAATTTGCGCATGGTGTTCTGGAGAGTTCTGTTCATCCGTTCAGCCACGCCTTGCTGTTGATGGGCGTAGGGAAGCGAGATGAGTCGCTTGATGCCTCGTTCTGCGAGGTACTGTCTGAACCTCTGGGACTGATATTCCCCTCCTCCGTCAGACTGGAAGCTTTTCAGTTTTGCTCCTGATTCTCGTTCTGCCACAGGTAGCCAGGCGATGAAGGCTTCGAAGGCCATGTCGCGACTTGGGAGATTAAGATGCCAGACGTAACGGGTGGCGGCGTCGATAAAAGTAATCACGTAATTATATGCTCCTTGTCCTTGTTCGCGAGTATACAGGATGTCGCTGTATACTTTCTCGAGTGGTGCAGAGGCTGGTGCGCTTGGATTGTGGTGAGAGACGAACGGTTGATGGGGTAAGTCGGCTTCGGGACAGGTAAAGCATGTTCCGCGGACTCGTTGGAGTTCTCTGCCGTCGGGTAGTAGGATTGAATCTTTGTCGAGTACTGCTGCCTTGATTGTATTGTTTAACGTGGTGTTGCTTGGATGACCCAGTCGTTCGTGCCACAGGGATTCGCTCGCACGATGTCCGGGTGAGCGTCTGTACAGGTCGGAGTTGGAGTAAAAGCCCACGGTGAAGTTGGCGCTTCTGTGAACTTCACGTGAAGTGGGAGCTAACTGCTGCGCAGGAGTCGGTGGGGTGTCGTCGATGAAGGTTGGTGCCGTCGAAGAGCTCGCGATTGGTGCTGTAAGTGTTGCTGTTGTTGCCGATGTTGTCTCTGCTGCTGTCGATGTTGCTTCTTCTTGTCGGATTGTTGCTAATGCCCGTGTTCTTTCTGCTTCAGGTATGGTATGTGAATACCATAATCCTCCAGGGCTGAAGTCGGGATCGAGGTCCGGTGGATGTGTCCAAGAAGCGAAGTTGACGATGGCGTCGCTGTCGGCGGTTCCTTGGTCTGGTACAAAATCAAGAACGAAGACGTTGTTCTTCAAGACTGCTCTGCCGATGTAGAGTCCTCCTTTACCGTGGAATAACTTGAACTCCTGAGTGGTGCTGTCTGCTTCAAGATGAATACCCCTTTGCCATCAGTTGGCTGACGCTTAGTAGGTTGTAGCCGAGTCCTTCTGCAATCAAAACTTTAGACATTTGTAAGATGACGTTAGTTTCTCGAGACTGAAGTTGTACTATCCCTTGTCGTCGTGTGTGCAGGTTCTGGTTGTTGGCCACGGTGATGACAACTTCGCGCTGAAGTTGATGTTCTTGTTGAGCAAAGTGACTCGAGGAGCACATGTGCTGTCCACAGCAACTGTCCAAGAACCAAGTGTCTTTCCCGGACGGCTCGCTTTGGGCAATGGCTGCATACGTCGGATTGGGCTCCAGTGATTCGCGGCGAGGAGTCCTCTCATCGAGCTGTTCTTCTGGTGAGTAGTGGGGTGGTGATCTGGTGATGCAGGAGTCTGTCGTTCTTGTCATGCAGCTTACAATGTTTCTTGTTCCTTGTGCAGATTGTGTTGTTGAAGATGTTGAAGGATGCACTTGATTGATGGGATGCGCCTGCGTAGAAGCTACTTGACTGCTTGAAGGCCGAAGTTGACGTTGCGGCGTTGTCGACTGCTGCTGATTCGGGCAGTGTGTGCGCGGATGTCCAGACGTCTTGCAAAGATGACAGAACGGTGGGACGTACTGTTGTACTTGTCGGTTGTTGTGTCGGTTGTTGTTGTTGTTGTTGTTGTTGTTGTTGTTGTTGTAGCGTCGTTGAGGGTGAAAGGCGAATTCTGGTGCTGACGCTTTCTTCTTGTGTCGTTCTTCGTGCAGGTCCATATCCTGCTTCGGAGATCTTCCAGTGAGTTCGAAGGAGTGCTCGAGTGGAGCGCCAATGAGGACCAAGGCCGGCGATGATGACTGTTACAAAAGCTTCTTCGGATATTGATCCTCCGCATCGAAGGAGTCTGTCGCGCAGTCCGCGACAACGGCTAATGTAAGCCATTCCCTTTTCGCCGGGTTTCATTTCCACTGTTGTCAACTGAGCCATGAGACGACTCTGGTTAACACTGTCTGTTGCTTGATAGAGGCTCTTCAGATGGTCGTACGCCAGCTCGGCGGAGTTGCCGTATCCTCGATAAGACCGAATGTTCTGCTACTCGTTTGGCGTTAAATTTCGAAGAAGTATCGTGTACGCCATCAGCGACTGATACGTATACTGCTGCTTGTCGTACTGTGTCCCGTGTGCTGGATATGGCAGGGACCCGTCGAAGAATCCGAGAATTTTCGCGCCTTCCATCATCAGCTCAAATTCGAATGACCAAGTATAAAAACCCTTCCCGTCGAAAAGCGCTGATGTTTGCAATTTTAGAACAAGTGCGAATTGCGATTGCACCTGAAGCGCGTCCAGTGTCTTCTCTTGTTCAGGTGAAAACTGCGGCTGCGGCGCGAAACTGATGGAGCCGCGTTGAGGCTCATATGGGACAAAGGTGGGTTGTTGTTGATTTCCACGCGCATAGGATGAACCGTCGAGGCTCATCGGAGTTGCTCTGTTGTTGTTGTCGCTGTTGTTTGATTGCGCAGGAGCTGCTTGCTAGTGTTGCTCGTAGAAGGACACGAAGGAGAAAAACTTCTCCATCATGTTTTGGTCGAAGCCTGCTGGTTGATTCCCTGGAGTTTCCGTTGACTCTACAGCTGGTCTTGTTGCTGTGCCTTCTTCTGTCTGTAGGCCAGAGGCTGGAGGTGGAGTAGGGGTAGTTCCGAGAGATCCGTTGGAGGAGTTCCTCTCCTTTTGTGTTGCCATGTCTTGCGTTGTTGTAGATATTTAAGAAAATGATCTTGCCCTGCCTTCTCTCATACCATGTTGGGCTGAGAAAAGCCCTTAGGATCTTTCAAGGCTAAGATCAAGTGTTGAAGTAGAGATGTTGTAATTGCGGAAGCGTTAATAAAGGTTGCTTGAACCACCTTGTACTGGTGTGTGTTAGAATACTAGCGAGAATGACGAGAGAATGGATGACTAGGAAAGGGGGAGGGGTACAAGCACAATGTCGAGAGAAATTGTGTACCCCCTAAGGCTAAACCCACTATAGCCTAGACAATTGTAAACACATAAACTAAGCCTAGATACAACTAAGCATATATGTTTGACACACCCCCATAGGCGAAGTGGGGGATAGACAGAGCAAGCAATGGTCACAAGACCAGTCAAGAGAAGAAGTAAAGCAAAGCAAGCTCAGGGTGGATCACAAAGTCACCACACAGTCCGAGCACAAGCAAAGGGCCACAAGGCCAGTTCACATGCAGAGTTATATAAAGAGAACAAACAATACAGTGATCATACCCTAGCAAGTGCAAGCATGCAGGTATATATATAGATCACAGTACAGGCAGAGTCAGGCAGTGAGTAAGTGAGGCAAAGTAGGCACAAGGCCTAACACAGTAACAAAGCGCTGATGATCACCAGGCGGAAGTGCCTTGGTGAAGACATCAGCAGTGTTGGCCCGAGTGGCCACGTACGCAAGACGAAGCTGACCACGCTGCTGCAACTCTCGAGCAAGGAAGTATCGCAGAGCGATGTGCTTCGTTCTATGCTCCAGTCTGTGCTCCTAACACAAGGCTATCATGGCCTTGTTGTCTACGTACAGGACTGGAGGCGAACGAGGCTGCTCTCCCAAGTCGGTCAGCAAGTAGGTGAGCCAGCGTAGCTCCTGAGCAGCCATGGCTCTGGCGTAGATCTCAGCCTCACAGCTGGAGCTGAGAACTGAAGACGAGCGGGTAGACCGCCAAGAAACCGAGCCGGACCCAAGGCTGAAGGTGTAACCCTGCGACGACCGCTGCGTAGCTGAGTCGTCAACCCAAGAGGCGTCTGCGTGACCAGTTAGGACAACTGGACCCCGTCCTCCAAGCACAAGCCCCATGCTCGACGTACTGCACAGGTAACGCAGTACCCTCTTCGCAGCATCCCAGTGCACCTTTCGGTGCCTACCGGGAGCCACGTAGCGAGCCAGAAGGCTGAGGGTACGCGAGGTCAGGTCGTGTGCAAGTCATCAGGTACATGAGGCAACCCACAAGCTCTGGGTACGGACCACTCGGCTCTACGGACTCGTCCGAAGGTGGAGCTGAGAGCGAGTGGCTGGTAGACAGAGGAGTGAGTTGTGGAGAGGAGTACTGGAAGCCGAAGCGCTGAAGGACCTGGTGCACCATGTGTGACTGAGTCAGTGTGATGGTGCGCCGTGCTCTGTCCCGGGTGATCTGCAGGCCAAGATAGCTGCGCAGTTCACCCAGGTCAGTGCAGGTATGTCTCTTCTGCAGCTCGGACTTCACTAGGGTCAGTGCCTCAGTGTCAGTCGTGGCAAAGACGAGGTCGTCGACGTACACTAGGACGTAGAAGGGCGGCAGCGAGGTGTCGGTGCGTAGAAACAGCGACGGGTCTGCTGTAGAAGGAACAAACCCAAGAGCCGCAAGTGTAGTCCTGAGTGTGTCGTGCCACTCGCGAGGCGCCTGGCGGAGACCGTAGACTGGCCGGCGGAGGCTCCACTGGGTACCTGTAGGAAACGACCCAGTGAAACCAGGTGGTCGGCGCAGCCAGATCTCCTCGTGCTGGCTGCCCTGCAGGAAGGCTGTACTGAAGTCCAGGGAGTGTAACTCGTAGTCACGCTGAGCAGCTACGTGCAGCAACACCCGAAGAGTAGTCATCTTCGGGGTGGGGGAGAAGGTCTGGAAGTAGTCAACTCCCTGTCGCTGACTGAAACCTCGAGCAACGTAGCGCGCCTTGAAGGCAGGCGGAGAACCCGGCGGCCGCTTCACCCTGAAGATCCACATGCCATCGACTATGTTCACCCCAGGTGGGGGAACGTCGTTGACGTAAGTGCCTGTGGACTTCCAGGATGCCATCTCGGCATCCATAGCTGCCTGCCACTGAGAGGAGTAAGGACCCATAATCGCCTCTGCGTAAGAGCGCGGGGTCGGGATATCTGGAGCATCCGGGTCTCCCTCAGGGGCAAGCAACAAGGAAGCGAACCGAGGTACAGCAGCTGCAAGACACTCAAAGTCCTCCTGCCTGTCCTCAAGGACGTCCGTGCCAAGAGCACACTCACCCCCGATGGACGGAGGACTGGCAGGCACAGACTCAGCAACTAGAGCAGAGGCGTAGTCGAGACGGCAGGCAGCAGCAAAGTCAAGCAGCTCAGCAACGAGAGCAGAAGCAGCAGCAGACTCAAAGGACGGGTAAGTGACAGCAGTGGCAAGGAGACGAGCGACAGTGGGACTGGCAGCACGCGCTCGGTCAGACTCAGGGTCAGGGACCTCAGGAAGAGAGGACTCAGGAAGAGCAGGCAGAGGAACACGCAGTGGAACAGAGGAAGGACGAAGTGCCATGGTGTGCGTGCCTGGGACAGGAGGAGGACGCAAACGAGGAGCGCGACGAGCAGTGCGAACAGGCGAGACAGGACGAGACGCAGGCTCCCGACGCTCTGTAAGACCGCCAGACTGCTCAGTGTAAGGAGAGGGAACAGGCAATGGGGAGGCTGGCTGTAACGGCGGCTGCGACTGGTCAGGCGGTGGACACAGGAAGGGAGGAGGAAGACCAGTAGAAGATGGGACACCAAGAACCTGCTGAAGCAGGGGAACGAAGTACGGGCGCAGCCGCACAGTGCCTCCAGCACCTCCAGCTCTAGGGTCAACAGCTCCAGCTCCTGCAGCTCCAGCGCCTCCTGCGCCAAGGCCTCCAACTCTAGCTACACCAGCTCCAGCGCCTCCGGCGCCAGCTGCTCCAGGCTCCGTAGGGTCTCCAGCTCCAGTAGTAACAGCAGCACCTCCAGCTCCAGCGTCTCCAGGCTCGCTAGCCCCAGGAGCTCCACTCCGACGGTGTGGGCGCTGAACAAGCCACTCACGCAGCTGCTGCGAGGACAGTCGCGGTGAAGCACCAGCAGGACCTCCAGACGAAGCAGCACCCCGAGGCTCAGCACCCCCAGACTCCGCACCCTCCGACTCAGCACCCCCAGGCTCCGCACCCTCCGACTCAGCACCCCCAGGCTCAACACCCTCAGGCTCAGCACCCCCAGACCCAGCACCCTCAGACCCAGCACCCTGAGACCCCGCACCCCCCGGCTCCGCACCCCCAGACGCAGCACCCCCAGACGCAGCACTTGGAGCAGCACCTGGAACGACAGCTACCAGAACAGGCGTAGTACCAAGGAGAGGGTATACCTGAGACACTCCCGAGGGAGCAGGACCCTGGGGCGGAAGGGGGTCTACCGGAGGTGGACCGGGAGCAAGGAAGAGCGGCGGGGGCGGGGAAGGGGCATAGCGGTAGGGGAAGAGACGGTAGAAGGGAACCGACTCGTCGAACGTGACGTCCTGAGAAGGGAGGACACGGCGCGGGGTGGGGTGGTAAAACTGCCAGCCATGCGCGTCAGGGACAAAGCCAAGGAAGACGCAAGGAATGGCGCGGGCGGAGAGCTTGTCCGCGGACGTATCGCGAACAAAGGCACGAGAACCCCAGACCCGGAACACCGACGCATCGCCAACCTTCCCCGTCCAACGCAGTGTGGGCGAGGTCTCTGGCAAGGAGACACGGGCCAAAGGTTGAGCTGATGCACAGCATACCGGACCGCAAACGGCCACAGAAAATGGGGAGCGGCCGCATGGATCATGGAGGTACGAGCGACCTCCATGACTAAGCCAATGCGGCGCTCAGCAATCCCATTTTGCTGAGGGGAGTCCGGAAGCGTGAACGACTGGAGAATGCCCTCCCCACAACAAAAGTCCCGCAAGAGTTCGGAGGAGAACTCACCACCTCTGTCAGAGTGCAGACGCAGGACAAGAAGGTCCTGGCCGAACCGCTCGCGCAGCTGGAGACGGGCTGTGCAGATCCAAGGGATCAAGACAGCAGAGACTTCACCCTTGCTGCGCAAGGGGAAGACTCTGGTGTACCGCGTGTAGTCGTCAACTACCAGAAGAAAGTAGCGCTCGCGGCCCTGTCCACTGACGCGGGCTGGGCCCCACACGTCCATGTGGAGGGTCTGCAGGGGAGCAGTCGTCGGGGGAAACGAGGAGGAGTGAGGAGCGGCGCGCTGCCGCCCCTCGACGCAAGGAAGACAGGGTGGGGCAGGTGAGGGCGGCAGGGTAGGCAGAGACCTGGGGAGACCAGAGACAAGGAGACGGGAGTGCATGCCACGAAGGCGTGGCAGGGAGGGGTGATCCCGGCGGTGGTGCCAAAGAAGAGTCTGGTGCGACAGGATGCGACACGAGCAAGAGGCGGCTACCTGACCTGACGCGGACACCTGAGCGAACGCAGCGACCTGAGGAGGCTCGGTAGCCAGTGTGTACAGACTCGACCCTGGCCGACGAGTGAACGTAGCCAGGTGACGCCCCGTCCGTGTGCACGTGCAGATCGACACACGCTGACCCCCAGGAGTGGTGGTAGTGACCATCGCATCCTGAAGGGCAGCGGTACTCACCAAGTTCGTAGAGAACGAGGGGAGGTGAAGACCTGACAGTGAGCCGGACGGAACCACCGGACACGGGAGGACAGTGGAGGAACTGGCAACGACCGGGCCCCCAGAGGGGTCAGCCAGTCTGACCGGAACAGGTGCAGGAAGAGGAGTGAGAGTGGTGCTGTCACGAAAGAAACAGCGCGAGGCGCCGGAGTCCAACGTGAAGGTGTGCAGGGCCTCAGCAGGTGCAGTACCAGGGGGAGTACCAGACGCACTAGCAGAGGTCCAGACCGACCACCACTGGTCCCACCGCCTCTACTGCTGCCACTCCCTCCACTGCCTCCACCGCCGCCACCAGAGCCTCCACCTCCGCCACCGGTCCCACCGCCGCCACCACCTCCACCGCCTCCGCCTCCTCTACCGCTGCCCCCACTACCACTCCCACTGCCACCTCCACCACCACCGCTGCCTCCTCCACTACCCCGGCCACCCTTGCCCTTGCTGTTGCGGCGCTTCGTACTAGTCGAAGCAGCACCGACGTCCTCAGGAACAGAGACGTCTGCAGCAGCAGCAGCAGAGGCGAAGGAGGAGGAAAGGGGGGAGGGGGAGCACCCCTCAAAGAAGGGTGAGCGCGGAGTGCCACGAGCAGCACCTACAGCAACTGCACTAGTCTCAGCTGCGAGGAGATGCTGCTCGAGGAGGTCAACAGTGAGGGAAGTGGGGTCGAGGGTGAGAAAGTGGTCCCTGACAGAGCGAAGGGAGTCAGGGAGGCGAGTGACTATGAAGTAGATGGTGATGAACATGGGGGGCTGGTTCGTGGGAAGGAACTCAGCAGGGACGGTAGCGCGGTAGCGAGCGTCGCTAGTGCGCAGGTGGGTAACCAGGTCGGCTACTGTTGCAAAAGCCGACAGCTCAGGGAACAGGTAGGGCAGTAGCAGTCTGCCAATAGCAGCAGTGGCAGGGGAGGAGTAGCGAGCAACGATAGCGTCGTACAAGGCCTGTGCTGTCCTGTGCTCGCCAAAGTGAGCACATTCGGTTGCGGGCAGGTGGTTGCGAATGGCCAAGCGGGCAGTAGCGTCACGAGACAACCACTGGGAACGAGTCGAAACGTCAGCTGTGGCGGGAGGGGCTGGAGCGGCACCGGACACGTGGTCAAACAGTGAGACACTGTCCCGACTATCGCTCAGTAGGTACAGTTGCAGATCGTCGTGCCACGTGTCAAATGCTACAGGTCTGCCTTCCGGGTCGAACGGGAGAACTCGAAGCGACGCCATAGGGGCCGAGGGGCCAAACAGGGGGCCGGGCGCAGGGCTCTGAGGTGGGGCCGAGGGGCCTAGGGGCCGCGGGGCCAAACAAGGGGCCGGGGGTGGCCTAGGGGGGCCGAGGGGCCTAGGGGGGCGAGGGGCCAAACAAGGGGCCGGGTGGCTGGGCGCCGGGCTGTGAGGTGGGGCCGAGGGGCCTAGGGGCCGCGGGGCCAAACAAGGGGCCGAGGGGGGCCTAGGGGGGCCGAGGGGCCTAGGGGGCCGAGAGACAAGGAAGGGGCCGGGGGGGGCCGGGCTCCGGGCTTTGAGGTGGGGCCGAGGGGCCTAGGGGTCGCGGGGCCAAACAAGGGGCCGGGGGGGCCTAGGGGGGCCGAGGGGCCTAGGGGGCCGAGGGGCCAAACAAGGGGCCGGGGGGCCGGGCGCAGGGCTGTGAGGTGGGGCCGAGGGGCCGAGGGGCCGCGGGGCCAAACAAGGGGCCGGGTGGCCTAGTGGGGGCCGAGGGGCCAATCACACGGGGCCGAGGTGGGGCCGAGGGGCCTAGGGGCCGCGGGGCCAAACAAGGGGCCGGGGGGGCCGAGGGGCCAAACAAGGGGCCGGGTGGCTGGGTGCCGGGCTGTGTGGTGGGGCCGAGGGGCCTAGGGGCCGCGGGGCCAAACAAGGGGCCGAGGGGGGGCCTAGGGGGGCCGAGGGGCCTAGGGGGCCGAGGGGCCAAACAAGGGGCCGGGCGCCGGGCTGTGAGGTGGGGCCGAGGGGCCTAGGGGCCGCGGGGCCAAACAAGGGGCCGGGTGGCCTAGTGGGGGCAGAGGGGCCAAACACACGGGGCCGAGGTGGGGCTGAGGGGCCTAGGGGCCGCGGGGCCAAACAAGGGGCCGAGGGGGGCCTAGGGGGGCCGAGGGGCCTAGGGGGTCGAGGGGCCAAACAAGGGGCCGGGGGGCCGGGCGCCGGGCTGTAAGGTGGGGCTGAGGGGCCTAGGGGCCGCGGGGCCAAACAAGAGGCCGGGGGGGCCTAGGGGGGCCGAGGGGCCTAGGGGGCCGAGGGGCCAAACAAGGGGCCGGGGGGCCGGGCGCCGGGCTGTGAGGTGGGGCCGAGGGGCCTAGGGGCCGCGGGGCCAAACAAGGGGCCGGGCGCAGGTGTTGTCGGGCCGGGGCTAGGTGCGGGGCCGGGCGCTGGGCGAGGGACTGAGCCGGGCGCGGGCGTAAGGTACGGGGCCGGGCGCTGGCAGGAACGGGGCCGGGCGCTGGGCAGGTACGGGGCCGGGCACTGGGCAGGTACGGGGCCGCGCGCTGGGCAGGTACGGGGCCGGGGCGCGGGCTAAGTACGGGGCCGTGCGCGGGCTAGGTATGGGGCCAGGCGCTAGCGACAGACGGGGCCGGGCGCGGGCTAGGGTACGGGGCCGGGCGCTGGCTAGGGTCGGGGCCGTGCGCTGGGCTAGGTACGGGCCGGGCGCGGGGCTAGGTACGAGCCGAGCGCGGGCGAGAGACGGGGCCGGGCGTGGGCAGGGTATGGGCCTGTCGCGAGGCTAGGTACCGGCCGGGCGCGGGGCTAGGAACGGGGCCCAGCGCGAGGCTAGGTACGGGCCGGTCGCGGGCGTCGACGGGGCGCGGGCTAGGTACGGGGCCGGGCGCGGGTGTCGACGTGGCGATCGCGGGCTAGGTACGGGCCGGGCACGGGCGTGAGAAAGCACGGGCCGAGGGGCCAAACACAGGGGCCGCCGAGCGCGGGCTAGGTACGGGCCAGGCGCGGGCTAGGTACAGGCATATCGCGGGCGCGGTACGGGCGGGGCGCGGGGCTAGGAACGAACTAGTAGGTGGTGGGCCCAAGAGTAGCCTACTCTAATACCATGTTAGAATACTAGCGAGAATGACGAGAGAATGGATGACTAGGAAAGGGGGAGGGGTACAAGTACAATGTCGAGAGAAATTGTGTACCCCCTAAGGCTAAACCTGTTAGAATGTGACGGAATGAATGACTGAACTAGAAAGCAGGTGGGTACAAGTAGGAAACCTAAAAGTGTTGTACCCTATAAGAACTACCCCACGACAGCCTAAACAGACTATAGCATATAAGTTTGACACACCCCCATAGGCAAAGTGGGGGAGAACAAGAGATCACAAGACCAGTCAAGAAAGGCAAAGCAAGCTCAGGGTGGATCACAAAGTCACCACGCAGTCTGGGCACAAGAAAATGGCCACAAGGCCAGTTCACATGCAGAGTTATATAAAGGAGTGCAAACAATACAGTGAACACAACCTAGCAAGTGTAAGCATGCAGGTATATGTATAAAGAGTACAGTACAGGCAAAGTCAAGAGGTAAGCAAGTGAGGCACAGTAGGTACAAGACCTAACACAGTACAGAAACGCTGATGATCACAAGGCTGAAGTGCCTTGGTGAAAACATCAGCAGTGTTGGCCTGAGAGGCCACGTAAGCAAGACGAAGCTGGCCACGCTGCTGCAACTCTCGAGCAAGGAAGTAGCGCAGAGCAATGTGTTTTGTTCTGTGCTCCAGTCTGTGCTCCTGACACAAGGCCAACATGGCCTTGTTGTCGACGTACAGAACTGGAGGAGAACGAGGCGCCTCTCCCAAGTCGGTCAGCAGGTAGGTGAGCCAGCGTAGCTCCTGTGCAGCCATGGCCCCAGCGTAGATCTCAGCCTCACAACTGGAGCTGAGAACAGAAGAAGAGCGGGTAGACCGCCAAGAGACAGAACCGGAGCCAAGACTGAAGATGTAACCCTGTGACGACCGCTGCGTAGCCAAGTCGTCAACCCAGGAGGCGTCAGCGTGACCAGTGAGGACAACTCGAGCCCGTCCTCCAAGCACGAGCCCCATGTCCGATGTACTGCACAAGTAGCGCAACACCCTCTTCGCAGCATCCCAGTGCACCTTTCGGTGCCTGCCGGGAGCCACGTAGCGAGCCAGAAGGCTGAGAGGGTATGCGAGGTCAGGTCGTGTGCAAGTCATCAGGTACATGAGGCAGCCCACAAGCTCTGGATACGGGCCACTCGGCTCTACGGACTCGTCCGAAGGTGGAGCTGAGAGCGAGTGACCGGTAGGCAGAGGAGTGGACTGTGGCGAGGAGTACGTGAAGCCGAAGCGCTGAAGGACCTGCTGCACCATGTGTGACTGAGTCAAGGTAATGGTGCGCTGTGCTCTGTCCCGGGTGATCCGCAAGCCAAGATAGCTTGTCAGCTCACCCAGGTCTGTGCACGTGTGTCTCTTCTGCAGCTCGGACTTCACGTGGGCGAGTGCCTCAGTGTCAGAAGTAGCAAAGACGAGGTCGTCTACGTACACGAGAACGTAGAACGGCGGCAGAGTGGTGTCAGTGCGTAAAAACAGAGATGGGTCAGCAGTAGAAGGAGCAAAACCAAGAGCAGCAAGAGTCGTCCTCAGTGTGTCGTGCCACTCACGAGGTGCCTGGCGGAGACCGTAGACTGGCCGGCGGAGGCTCCACTGGGTACCAGCAGGAAACGACCCAGTGAAGCCAGGTGGGCGGCGCAGCCAGATCTCCTCGTGCAGGCTGCCCTGTAGGAAGGCTGTGCTGAAGTCAAGCGAGTGGAGCTCGTAGTCACGCTGAGTGGCAACGTGCAGCAGTACCCGAAGAGTGGTCATCTTTGGGGTAGGGGAGAAGGTCTGGAAGAAGTCAACTCCCTGTCGCTGACTAAAGCCACGTGCAACGTAACGCGCCTTGAAGACAGGCGGAGAACCCGGCGGCCGCTTCACCCTGAAGATCCACATGCCACTGACGATGTTCGCCCCAGGCGGGGGAACCTCGTCGACGTAGGTGCCTGTGGACTTCCAGGAAGCCATCTCGGCGTCCATGGCTGCCTGCCACTGAGAGGAGTAGGGACCCTCTATCGCCTCTGCGTAAGAGCGCGGGGTCGGGATGTCTGGTGCATCCGGGTCTCCCTCAGGGGCAAGCAGCATGGACACGAGAGGAGGTACAGCAGCGGCAAAGCACTCAAACTCCTCTTGTCTGTCCTCAAGAACGTCCGTGCCAAGAGCACACTCACCCCCGACGGACGGAGGACAAACAGACGCAGACGCAGACTCAGCAACAAGACTAGTGGCGTAGTCTAGGCGACAGGATGCAGCAAAGTCAACAAGCTCAGCAACGAGAGCAGACGCAGCAGTGGACTCAAACAAAGGGTTAGTGACAGCAGTGGCCAGGACACGCGTGACAGCAGGACTAGCAGCACGAAGGGAGTCAGACTCCGGGTCCGGACTATCAGGAAGAGAGGACGCAGGAGGAGACGGCAGAGGGACACGCTGTGGAGCAGAGGAAGGACGCAGAGTCATAGAGAGAGTGCCAGGGACAGGAGGAGGACGCGGACGCGAAACACGATGACCAGCACGAGCAGTGCGGACAGGCGACTCAGAACGAGACTCAGGTGACGTAGGACGAGACTCAGGCGACATAGGACGCGACCCAGGCTCACGACGCTCCGTAAGACCTCTAGTTGGTCCAGAGTAAGGAGAAGGACCAGGCAGTGGAGAGGCCGGCTGGAACTGCGAATGTGACTGGACAGGCGGCGGACTCAGTAAGGGAGGAGTAGGACCAAGAACCTGCTGAAGGAGCGGAACGTAGTACGGTCGCGGCCGCGCAGCGCCTCCAGAAACACCAGAGACAGCACCAGTACCCTCAGCTCCAGGGTCTCGAGTAACAGCTCCCGCAGCACCACCAGCTCCAGTACCTATAGCGCCACCGCCTGCAACACCACCAGCTCCTGCAGCTCCAGTACCTCCAGTACGAGCACCTCCAGGACCAGCGGCCCCAGCAGCTCCAGCACCAGCAGCACCTCCTACAGCACCAGCACCAGCAGCACCTCTAGCAGCTCCAGCACCAGCAGCACCTCTAGTAGCTCCAGCACCAGCAGCACAAGTACCTGCAGCGCCAACGCCTGCAGCACCACCAGCCCCAGCAGCTCCAGTACCTCCAGGACGAGCACCTCCAGGACCAGCGGCTCCAGCAGCTCCAGCACCAGTAGCACCTCCAGCAGCTCCAACACCAACAGCACCTCCAGCAGCTCCAGCACCAGAAGCACCTTGAGCAGCTCTAGCACCAGCAGCACCTCCAGCAGCTCCAGCACCAGCAGCAGCTCCAGCAGCTCCAGCACCAGCAGCACCTCCAGCAGCTCCAGCACCAGCAGCACGGCGACAGTGCCGAGCGTACCACTCACGAAGCGGCTGGGCAGACGGGGTCTCACGGGAACGCGGCTGCTGCTGGCGCTGGCTACCACCAAAGCCTCCACGCTGCGCGGCTGCACCTCGACCAGCACCACCGCCGCCGCCACCGCCACCACCGCTGCCGCTGCCTCCACCACCGCTGTCGCTGCCTCCACCACCTCCGCCGCTGCCTCCACCACCCCCACCGCCGCCACTGTAGCCCCCACTCCCGGCACCACCCCCACCTCCACCGCCACCCCTCCCGCCTCCTCCACCGCCTCCGCCGTCCCCTCCACCACCCTTGCTCCCCTTGCCCTTGCTGTTGCGGCGCCTCCCACTAGGGGCAGACGCAGCTCCGAGCTCCTCAGTACCAACAAGGTCGACAGCAGCAGCAGAAGCAACAGAGGGGAGAAGGGGGACAGGGGAACACCCCTCAAAGAAAGGGGTGCGACGGTCGCCGCGAGAAGCACCTACAGCTAAGATACTCGTCTCAGCTGCAGCAAGGCGCTCCTCTAGCAGGTCGACAGTCATCTCGGTGGGGCAGAGGGAGAGAAAGTGGTCCCTGACTGAAGAAAGGGAGTCAGGGAGGCGGGTGACTAGGTAGTAAAGGGTGATGTACATGGGGGGGGGGGGGTTCTTGGCACAGAACTCAGTGGGAAGGGCAGCGCGGTAGTGGGCGTCACTAGTGCGGAGGTGAGCAACGAGGTCGGCGACTGTGGCAAAGGCGGCAAGGTCAGGGAAAAGGTACGGCAGCATGAGGCGGCTGAGGGCAGCAGTGGCAGGAGAGGAGTAGCGCGCAACTACAGCGTCGTACAAAGACTGAGCAGTCTTGTACTGGCCAAAATGCGCGCGCTTAGCAGGCGGCAGGTGACTACGGACAGCAAGACGAGCAACAGCGTCACGAGTGGTCCACTGCGAGCGAACCGTACTGTCAGCAGTGGCAGTAGGAGCAGTAGAGACACCGGACGTGTGATCGAAAAGGGATACCCCATCCCTAGAGTCACACTGAAGAAAGAGCTGCAGGTCGTCAGCCCACACGTCAAAGTCAACTGCACGCCCCTCAGCATCAAAGGTGAGAACAGTAGGGCTAGCCATAGCAGCAGTAGGAGCAGTAGCAGCAGGAGCAGCAGAGGCAATAGGGCAGGCAGGGCAGTGCGGCTCAGTAGGGCGGCGCGGCTTGGTAGGGCGGCGCGGCTCGGTAGGGCGGCGCGGCTCGGCAGAGCGGCGCGGCTCAGTGGGCGGCGCGGCTCGGCTGGGCGGCGCGGCTCGGCTGAGCGGTGCGGCTCGGCTGGGCGGCGCGGCTCGGCAACTGGCGGCGTGGCTCAGTAGGGCGGCGCGGGTGCTTACCAGGGGTGGGTGCAGGGCCGGGCCGTGACAGCAGGGGCAGCGACAGCTGGGGGCGCGACAGCAGGGGCCGCGTCAGCAGGGGCCGCGACAGAAGGGGCCGCGCCAGTGGGGGCGGCGACGGCAGGGGGCCGCGACAGCAGGGGCCGTGTCAGCAGGGGCCGCGCCAGTAGGGGCGGCGACGGCAGGGGCCTCGACAGCAGGGGGGCCGCGATAGCAGGGGCCGCATCAGCAGGGGCCGCGCCAGTAGGGGCGGCGACGGCAGGGGGGGGGGGGGGGGGGCGCGACAGCAGAGGCCGCGTCAGCAGGGGCCGCGCCAGTAGGGGCGGTGACGGCAGGGGGGCCGCGACAGAAAAGGCCGCGTCAGCAGGGGCCGCGCCAGTAGGGGCGGCGACAGCAGGGGCTGCAATAGTAGGTGGCCGCGACAGCAGGGGCCGCGTCAGCAGGGGCCGCGCCAGTAGGGGCGGCGACGGCAGGGGCTGCGACGGGCGAGGGCCGCGACAGCAGTAGGGGCCGCGTCGGCAGTAGGGGCCGCGACGGCAGGTGGGGTCGCGACAGCAGTAGGGGCCGCGACAGGCAGTAGGGGTCGCGTCCAGCAGGGGCCGTGACGGGCGACAAAAGGGGCCGCGACGGGCGGCGAACAGGGCAGGGCCGCGGCGGGCCTGACTAGGGCAGGGCGCAAGGCGCGCTTCGGGCAAGGCGCGATGCGCGCTTCAGGCAGGGCAGGAAAAAAAAATGTGGTGGGCCCTTAAAAAAAACGTTCCCACTAGGGAACCTGCTCTGATACCATGTTAGAATGTGAGCGAATGAATGACTGAACTAGAAAGCAGGTGGGTACAAGTAGGAAACCTAAAAGTGTTGTACCTTATAAGAATTACCCCACTACAGCCTAAACAGACTATAGCATATAAGTTTGACAAAACCCACTATAGCCTAGACAACTGTAAACACATAAACTAAGCCTAGATACAACTAAGCATATATGTTTGACATTGTGTGAGAACAAGATAAGTTGATTAATAGCAGGGAAATACAAGGCTTTTATAAGATTACAAAGGAATATGAAAGGTTCTACTTTTAACTGTTTTGCTGTTGCGGTTCGATACAGTGCCGACTCGGGTAACTGCTCAGTAACGAGTCAGTTATGTGTCCTTGCTGTCGCACTATACTTTTCGTCAAGTCAAAGGTCAACGACCTTTGACCTTCGCGTAACCTCCAGCGGTTGATTTTGTTGACTCGTGTGTTTCTTCGCTGTAGTCTGCCTCGTTTCGTGTCGATACTTCGATACTTCAGAAGCGTTTAAATTACTTGTTTCCAACACCATGAGCCTAAGGGCAAATACACCTCGAATATCCAGTATGCTTTCAAGGCACTTCAGTTCAGACACAAGGCATTACCTCACAGCCAGTCATGAAACACAGCTCTACTGCCACACAAGGCACTACCACAGCATCAGGCACTACCGCCAGACCAGGTCCCCCATGAACTTGAGAGCCGGCACACCGCGGATTTCAAGGTCTAAGAGAGGCGACTGAATCACCCTCAGGTGGCTCAACTCCTTGTCTGCCTCCACGATATCCAATGCTCGTTGCTGGTCCTGTAGTGAGGAGGTGAGGGAGGTGAGAAGGAGGCATGGGGGCAATAGTATACTGTCAAACATTATATATGTTTCTGCTGTGTAGGCTACAGTGGGTTAGCCTTTAGGGGGTACATTTCACTAGGGTTTCCTACTTGTACTCAAACAACTTCTAGTTCATCACATCTTGTTTCTGACATGGTATTAAGAGCTTAGGTTCTAGACCTAAGGGCCCACCGTTCCGCTAGAGGTGCCCTCGTGCGCCCCCTTTTTTTTTTAGCGCCCTCGTGCGCCTCTCCCCTAGTGCGCCCTCGTGCGCTCTCCTCTCACGCTGCCCGTGTGCAGCCCGCTAGCAGCCCGAGCGCGGCCCCGCCGTTTTAGCGCGCGCGTAGGAAATCCGCCGCCTAGGGCGGCCCGATTTTTTTTTCTCGCGAGCCCCAGCAGGCCGTCGCCCGTAGGCCCCGCTCGCCCCTAGGCCGACGCGCGACCCACAGCCGCCCGCCCGCAGGTCGCAGCCAGCGCGCCGCGGCGATCGCGCGTCGGCTGCTGCAGCTCGCGCTTAGCCGCCACTAGAACGCAGCCGCGGCCCGCGCGCAGCCGCACCCTAGGCGCCGCCGCGCACCGAGCATAGGCCCGCCGTCGCGCCGCCATACCCACCCGAGCCGCGCCGCCCGAGTCGCGCCGCCCGAGTCGCGCCCCCTGACCGAGCCGCACCGCCCTTTCTGCAGCAACTACTCTTCCTGCTCCTACTGCTACTTCTGTTGCTACTGCTAGTGCTACTACTGCTACTACTGCTACTGCTACTGCTACTCCTGCTACTGCCACTATGGCCAGTCCCAATGTTCTCTCCTTTGACGCCGAGGGCCGCCCGATTAAGTTCGATGTCTGGCTTGATGACCTTCACCTGTACCTCCAGATCACTGCCAAGGACGATGTTTCCCTCTATGACCACACGTCCGGCGCTGCTCCCGCACCTCCCACTACTGCTGACAGTACTGCTCGCTCCCAGTGGCAGACCCGTGATGCTCACGCTCGCCTAGCCGTTCGCAGCCACCTGCCGTTAGATGAGCGCGAGCACTTCGGCCAGCATAAGACCGCTAAGGAGCTGTACGACGCAGTAGTCGCACTCTACTCCTCCCCTGCCACTGCTGCTATAGGCCGTCTCTCACTGCCCTATCTCTTCCCCGACCTGTCCGCGTTTGCCACTGTAGCTGACCTCATCACCCACCTCCGTACCAGTGACCTCCGCTACCGTGCCGCGCTCCCCCCCGATTTCCTCGCCAAGAACCCCCCCCCGATGTACCTCACACTGTACCACCTTGTCACCCGCCTCCCTGACTCCCTTCGCACTGTCAGGGACCAGTTCCTTGCCCTCTCCCCCACTGACCTCACTGTCAACCTCCTCGAGAAGGAACTCCTAGCAGCTGAGAAGAGCATTGTAGCTGTAGGTGCCTCTCGTGGTGACCCCCGCACCCCCTTCTTTGAGGGGTGCTACCTCGGAGCTGAGGGGGTCGGGGCCGCGTCTTCTCCTAGTGGGAGGCGCAAGGGCGGCAGGGGCAAGGGGGGCAGGGGTGGTGGAGGTGGAGGCGGGGGCGGCGGCGGTGGAGGGGGTGGGGGGGGCGGGGGTGGTGGCGGAGGTGGGAGTGGCGCGGGTGGTTGGGGGGTCAGTGGCGGCACAGGGGGTGGTGGCGGCGGCGGCGGTGGTGGGGGTGGTGGGGGCGGTGGTGGCAGTGGTGGCGGCGGTGGAGCGGGTGGCGGGCGCGGTGGGGCGGTGCAGCGTGGGGGTTTCGGCGGTGGCCAGAGGCAGCAGAAGCAGCGTCCCGGCGAGACTCCCTCGCCCCAGCAGCTCCGTGAGTGGTACTCTCAGCGTGGGGGGTCTGGGGGTGGAGGTACCTGCCCGTATGTCATCCGCACAGGTGACCGCACTGGCCAGACTTGTGGGAAATTTCACACGGCGCAACGTTGTTTCTTTCGCCTCGACGACGCCTGGCGCGAGCAGTTCCCTGACGCCTCTGAGCTACCCCGCTGGGCTGATCTGCTTAGGAAGGGGATTGATATCTTTGCTCTTGATTATGATGCTATCCTTGCTACTATGTATGCATTGACTATTAGTGCTGAGGGTGACTATTACCTGAGTGTACCGCCAGACCCGGGTATTGGGACCTGTGAGGCTGCAGCTCTAGGTGCTAGCGCGACTGCTGCTCTAGGTCCTGGTGAGGCTGCTGCCCTAGGTGCTACGTCTGCTCGTACCGCACCTACTGAGGCACTGCACACCTTCACACTGGACTCAGGTGCTTCCCGCTGTTTCTTCTGCGACCGCACTGCCCTAGAGCAGCTCCCTAGACCGGTTGCTGTCTCCCTGGCCAACCCCTCAGGGGGTCCGGTCCTTGCGACCTCCACCACTGCCCTCCCTTGTCCTGCTGTCCCGTCTGGCACGCTGTTCGGCCTCTACCTCCCCTCGTTCTCTACGAACTTGGTGGCGGGTTCCGCGCTCCAGGACGCGGGTGTTCACCAGTTCACCCCGGCCTACGAGCGTGTGACGCACTGCACGTGCGCCCGGACGGGTCGTCACCTGGCTACCTTCACTCGGCAGCCGGGGTCGGACTTGTACACACTGACCACTGAGTCCCCTCAGGTAGCTGCGTCTGCGTCTGCGTCAGGTCAGCTGTCGGCCCCCTGCTCGTGTCGCTCCCTGGCACACAGGACTGTTCTCTGGCACCACCGCCTTGGTCACCCGTCAGTGCAGCGCCTTCGCGGCATGCACTCCAGGTACCTTGTCTCTGGTCTTCCCAGGGTTCTCCCTCCCCTATCACCCTCGTATGCTCCTCCCTGTCTTCCCTGTGTCGAGGGGCGGCAGCGCGCCGCTCCTCACTCTTCCTCGTTCCCTCCCACAGCGGCTCCCCTGCAGACTCTCCACCTGGACGTGTGGGGCCCCGCCCGCGTCCGGGGACAGGGCCACGAGCGGTACTTTCTGCTGGTCGTCGACGACTACACGCGTTACATCACGGTCTTCCCCTTGCGTACCAAGGGTGAGGTCCCTGATGTCTTGATCCCCTGGATCCGCGCTGCTCGTCTCCAGCTCCGCGAGCGGTTCCAGTCGGACTTTCCTGTCCTACGTCTGCACTCTGACAGAGGTGGCGAGTTTTCCTCTGACCTCTTGGCAGCCTACTGTACGGAGCACGGCATCCGCCAGACGTTCACTCTCCAGGCCTCTTCGCAGCAGAATGGGGTTGCTGAGCGCCGCATTGGTCTTGTCATGAAGGTCGCTCGTACCTCCATGATCCATGCGGCTGCCCCCCATTTCCTATGGCCGTTTGCGTGCAGTACGCCGCGCATCAGCTCAACCTCTGGCCCCGTGTCTCTGTTCCGGAGACCTCGCCTACCCTGCGTTGGACGGGGGAGGTTGGCGATGCGTCGGTGTTCCGAGTCTGGGGATGTCGAGCCTTTGTCCGCGATACGTCCGCGGACAAGCTCTCCTCCCGTGCCGTTCCCTGCGTCTTCCTTGGCCTTGTCCCTGACGCGCCTGGCTGGCAGTTTTACCACCCCACCTCGCGTCGTGTCTTTGCCTCTCAGGACGTCACCTTTGACGAGTCGGTACCCTTTTACCGTCTCTTCCCCTACCGCACTGCCCCGCTCCCCCCCCCGCCGCTCTTCCTTACCCCAGGTGTCCCGTCGGTAGACCCCCTCCCTCCCCAGGGTGCTGCTCCCTCGGGTGTTTCCCAGGTAGACCCGGTCTAGCCTGTCGAGGTAGCTGTTGACTCTAGTCCTGCGCGAGGTGCTGAGCGTGCTGAGCCTGGTGGTGCTGGGTCTGGGAGTACTGAGACTGGGGGTGCTGAGCCTGGGGGTGCGGAGACTGGGGGTGCTGAGCCTGGGGGTGCTGCGACTGGGAGTGCTGAGCCTAGAGGAGCTGAGGCTGGGAGTTCTGAGACTGACCGTGCTGCGCCTGGTGGCGCTCCCTCTTCACAGCAGCTGCGTGAGTGGTACTCCCAGCGTTACAGCCTCCGTAGTGGGGCTACTGGAGCTGGGCAGTCTGCTGGAGTTGGGGCTGGTAGCCCTGCGGGTGCAGTGTCGCAGCCGGAGCCTCCCTCCCCTCCGCGGCTACGTGAGTGGTACGCTCGGCGCTGCAGCCTCCGGAGTGGAGCTCCTGGTGTTGAGGTACTGCCAGCTGGAGGCCCTGCTGCTACTGGAGGTCCTGGAGCTGCTGGAGGTGCTGCTGGTGCTGCTGGAGGTTCTGGAGCTGCTGGAGATGCTGCTGGTGCTGCTGGAGGTACTGGTGCTGCTGGAGGTACTGCTGGCGCTGGTTCGGCTGGAGGTTCAGGTGCTGTCTCTGCTGCTTCTGGGGGCACTTCACGCCGCGGCCGTATTTCGTTCCGCTCCTTCAGTAGGTTCTTGGTCAGCCACCTCCTCCTAGTCCTCCTCCCTCCTTAGAGTGTCCTCCGCCTGTCCAGTCGCAGTCACAGCTACCACCTGCCTCGCCACTTCCTGGTCCTTCTCCCTACACTGGTCCGACAGGCGGTCTTACAGAGCGTCGTGAGCCTGAGTCTCGTCCTGTGTCACCTGTGTCTCGTCCTGTGTCACCTGTTCGTGCTACTCGCACTGGTCGCCGTGTTCCGCGTGAGCGTCCTCCACCTGTCCCTGGCACACACTATATGACTCTGCGTCCTTCCACTGCTCCACAGCGTGTCCCTCTGCCGTCTCCTCCTACGTCCTCTCTTCCTGCTCTTGCTGACCCGGAGTCTGACCGGGTTCGTGCTGCCAGTCCTACTGTCACGCGTCTCCTGGCCACTGCTGTCACTGACCCTTCCTTTGAGTCTGCTGCTGCGTCTGCCCTAGTTGCTGAGCTTGTCGACTTTGCTGCTCACTGTCGTCTAGACTACGCCGCCAGTCTTGTTGCTGAGTCTGAGTCTGTCTGTCCTCAGTCCGTCGGGGGTGAGTGTGCTCTAGGCACGGACGTCCTTGAGGACAGACAGGAGGACCTTGAGTGTCTTGCAGCCGCTACGTCTTATCTCGTGTCCATGCTGATTGCCCCTGAGGGAAACCCGGATGCTCCAGACATCCCGACCCCGCGCTCTTACGCTGAGGCGATCGCGGGTGAGTACTCCTCTCAGTGGCAGTCAGCCATGGATGCAGAGATGGCATCCTAGAAGTCCACTGGCACTTACGTCGACGAGGTTCCCCCTCCTGGGGCGAACATCGTCAGTGGCAAGTGGATTTTCAGGGTGAAGCGGCCGCCGGGTTCCCCGCCTGTCTTCAAGGCTCGTTACGTTGCTCGAGGCTTCAGTCAGCGAGAGGGAGTAGACTTCTTTCAGACCTTCTCCCCCACCCCGAAGATGACCACTCTTCGGGTGCTACTGCACGTTGCTGCTCAACGTGACTACGAGCTTCACTCTCTTGACTTCAGCACAGCTTTCTTGCAGGGCAGCCTGCACGAGGAGATCTGGCTGCGCCACCCTCCTGGCTTCACTGGGTCGTTTCTTCCTGGTACCCAGTGGAGCTTCCGGCGGCCGGTCTACGGTCTCCGCCAGGCGCCACGTGAGTGGCACGACACACTGAGGACTACTCTTGCGGCACTTGGGTTCACGCCTTCTACTGCTGACCCATCACTGTTTTTGCGCACCGACACTTCGCTGCCGCCGTTCTACATCCTGGTGTACGTCGACGACTTGGTCTTTGCCACTGCTGACACTGAGGCTCTCGCCCATGTGAAGTCCGAGCTGCAGAAGAGACACACGTGCACAGACCTGGGTGAACTGCGCAGCTACCTTAGCTTGCAGATCACCCGGGACAGAGCACGCCGCACCATCACACTGACTCAGTCACACATGGTGCAGCAGGTCCTTCAGCGCTTCGGCTTCACCTGGTCCTCAGCACAGGCCACTCCTCTGGCTATAGGTCACTCGCTCTCAGCTCTGCCTTCGGATGAGTCCGTAGAGCCGAGTGGTTCTTACCCATAGCTAGTTGGTTGCCTCATGTACCTGATGACTTGCACTCGTCCTGACCTAGCATACCCTCTTGGCCTTCTGGCCCGCTATGTGGCTCCTGGCAGGCACCGAAAGGTGCACTGGGATGCTGCAAAGAGGGTATTGCGCTTCTTGTGCAGTACATCGGGCATGGGGCTCGTGCTTGGAGGAGGGAGCCCAGTTGTTCTCATTGGGCACTCAGACGCTTCTTGGGTTGACGACCAGGCTACTCAGCGGTCGTCACAGGGTTACACCTTCCGCCTTAGCTCTGGCTCAGTTTCTTGGCGTTCTACACGTTCGTCTTCAGTTCTCAGCTCCAGTTGTGAGGCTGAGATATACGCCACAGCCATGGCTGCACAGGAGTTACGCTGGCTCACCTACCTACTGACCGACCTGGGAGAGCCGCCTCGTTCTCCTCCAGTGCTGTACGTCGACAACAAGGCTGCCATTGCCTTGTGTGAGGAGCACAGACTGAAGCACAGGACGAAGCACATTGCTCTACGTTACTTTCTGGCTCGAGAGTTGCAGCAGCGTGGTCAGCTTCGTCTGCATTTTGTGGCCTCTCAGGCCAACACTGCTGATATATTCACCAAGGCACTTCAGTCTGGTGATCATCAGCGTTTCTGCACTTTGCTAGGACTTGTGCCCACTTTTCCTCACTTGTTGACCTTGCCTGTACTGTGATCTATATATTTATACCTGCATACTTGCTAGACATAGATCACTGTGATGTTTGTGCTATATATATGCCTCTGCATGTGAACTGGCCTTGTGGTATATGGCTTGTGCTCAGAGTGTGTGGTGACGTTGTGATCCACCCTGAGCTTGCTTTGGTTTTCTTGACTGGTCCTGTAACCCCTTGTTCTCCCCCACTTAGCCTATGGGGGTGTGTCAAACATTATATATGTTTCTGCTGTGTAGGCTACAGTGGGTTACCCTTTAGGGGGTACATTTCACTAGGGTTTCCTACTTGTACTCAAACAACTTTCTAGTTCATCACTTCTTGTTTCTGACATATACAAGGTAAGGAGGAGGCGATTGAATCACCCGCAGGTGGCTCACCTCCTTATCCGCTTCCACGCCATCCAATGCTCGTTGCTGGTCCTGTGGCAAGGAGGTGCGAGGGGTGGATTCAACGAGGCAATAGCAGGCAAGGTGAGCAAGAATGTGGCAAGGAGGCAGAGGGAGGATGAAGAGAGAGGGAGGATGACGAGAGAGAGAGTGATTAGGAGGACGGTAGGCTAGCTGGAAAAAGGAGCAGGGGAACACAAAGGTATACGTCCACGTCCATTTGAAGGTTCAAAACTTCAAACGAAGGCAGATGACAAGCAAGTAAAGTTGAGCAAGGGAGGAGGGATCGGCGAGGACATGAGATGAGCTTCAAGTGAATACAAGGGCACGAGATGTTGACATGTGAAACGGAACAAATTTTGAAGACGTCCAAAAAGTAATCCCACAGTACGAGCATACCATAAACTTGATGTTGCAACATCAATTTGTGGTGTACCTTGCGTTTGATGTTGCAGAATTTGCAGTCGGAATTCGATTTGGGCAGGATCTGATTCGCTATAAGCCGCTTCACCGGCACACCCTCCACCTCCAGGGATTTCAGCAGGCGGGCGCTCTTGTTGATCGCCATGATTGTGGGGATTGTGACTATAATGAACTCGGTGGCCTTCTGGTCGCGGAAAATCTCCCTCACCATCACCATCCGCTCCTTCAGCTGCTCCAGCTTCTCCACCTACAGTCACATTCGCATTGTCACATGCAAAAACAGTCACACAAAAATATGGTCGCATATTCTTGCAGTGCTACAGTGACACAGTCAAAGGATAGACTTAAGCTGACTCGTGAATCAACTCAACACTGAGCTCTTCCAACCTCCCCCCACCTCCCCCACCTCCCCCCACCTCTCCCCACGTTCTCTCAACTCTCCCCACCTCCGCACAACCCCCACCCCAACCTCTCTCCATCCCCATCCCCACCCCCACCCCCACCTCTCCCCACCCCCACCCCCACCTCTCCTCACCTCCGCACCGCACAACCCCCACCCCCCTCACTCACTGCCGTGTCAGGCTTGCCATCCTCCTGACCAAAGAGGGACTTGACTGCTGACGTGGCAGAGCTGATCTTGTTTTTGAGCTGCAGGGCAGGAGAGGAAAATCAGGCAAGACACATGCAGTGGGGAGGGAGGAAAGACACTTGAGGCGCCTCAAAGAAGAGACTTGTCTGACTGCTGATGTGGCAGAGCTGATCTTGTTCTTCAGCTGCGGGAAGCGGAGGGAACAGTGCAACATGAGAGCAATGTTGTACCAATCACCGCATTAATACAATGGAGGGGAGGGCAAGGGGGCATTCCGAGTTTTGGAATGACTGAAAGGGAAAGGGAAAGGGCAGGGGAGGAGAACAACGCGGCACACGGGCACACAACAGAGGAGAACGATGTGGCACACAGGCAGCGGGGCGTAGGGGGAGAGAAAGGCAGAACGTAACCGTTTACAGCAGGGAAAGCTGGAGGTCAAGGAGTGCACGGAAGAGCACCATGTGAGGAAGAGCACCATGTGAGGAAGAGCACCATGTGAGGAAGAGCACCATGTGAGGAAGAGCACCATGTGAGGAAGAGCACCATGTGTTGGGCCTCACAGTACTCGTGGACGAGCAGATAGAACTGTGAAGCAGGTGAGGAAGGGGATTATCCCAATGTGAGAGTATCCCCCGATGGGAAGGAGAGCACTCACTGTGAGGATTTTCCCGATGGATGCATCCAGGAAATCCAGGAGGGAGAGGAGCCGAAGCGTGTGTCCCTGGTAATGAGTCATCGGAGGGAGAGATATGGAGAGGAGAGAGAGAACACAGGCACACATGATGAAAAGAGATAGGACAGTTGCCTCGGCGCGAACACCCGGAGCAGTTGCAGCCGCTTCAAGACAGGACATATGTTGGCAATATTGGTGTTACTTTACTTTTGAGAATTCTCTGCAGGTTGAAGAAAGTAACACCAATATAGCACTGCAGGTTGGACAGAGTGGGGTTGAAGAGCCCAGAAACGCGGAGAGGATAAGGAGGAGAATGAATATGCAGTGCAGGCAGATAACCCAGAGTGGGTGCGGTGTCAAAGATGATGCGCGTAAAGTTGCTGTACTCGAGGTGCATTGAGGTGAGTTTTGTGGCGCCTCAAAATTCTCTCCGTATGAAATCCGTGTGCACTCGAGGTGCATCATGTTGAGTTTTGAGGTGCCCCAAATATGTCTTACCGTGGGAGCAGTGTCAAACAATGATGCGCGTAAAGTTGCTGTACTCGGGTGATTGCATGAACTGCACCACCTGGGGGAAGAGAGAGTGGTGGAGAGTGGTGAGAGGAGGTGAGAAGAGGTGAGAAGAGGTGAGAGGAGGTGAGAGGAGGTGAGAGGAGGTGAGAGGAGTTGAGAGAAGGTGAGAGAAGGTGAGAGGAGGTGAGAGGAGTTGAGAGGAGGTGAGAGGAGGTGAGAGGAGGTGAGAGGAGTTGAGAGAAGGTGAGAGAAGGTGAGAGGAGGTGAGAGGAGTTGAGAGGAGGTGAGAGGAGGTGAGAGGAGGTGAGAGTCAATGATAGATGAGGGAAAGGTGAAAGAGGAGTACAACAGGTGATGCGAGTGAAGTTGCTGTTCTCAGTGGCTTGCATGAGATGAGCTGCACCACCTGGGAGAAGAACGAGTGGTGGAGAGAGGTGAGAGGAGGTGAGAGAAGGTGAGAGTAGGTGAGAGTAGGTGAGAGTAGGTGAGAGGATGCCAAGTTCCTCAGCAGTATCAACTAAACACCCTAGGCAGCAGCGTGTCCAGACGCCCAACTTCTGTCCAACCTAGTCCCCTCGTCAGCTCCCTCCATTCAACCCACACCCCAAAACCTCTCACCCGATCCCCCCTTCCCCCCCCCCACTCCCCCCCTCTCTCCCTCCCTTGTCCAGCCCGAGAAATGGCGCGCCCAGCACCCTAGGTTCCTTCCAAACCTAACCTTCTCTAGCTCCCTCCCTGCACTCCACACCACCTCTCCTCCCCCCCATCTCTCCACCGACCTTGGCAATGGCTGGCAACTGCCTCGTCCAGCCCGGGTGGTGGCGGATCCAGCCAAGGTGGTTGGAAGGGTAGCCGGGCGGCTGTAGTCGGGTATCCAGCAGCTCACCTCACCTAACTACAGCCGCCCGGCTACCCTTCCAACCCTTCCCCTCTCTAACTCCCCCCTTCCACCCCAACCACCTTTCCCCCCTCAACCTACCTTGACAATGGCAACTGCCTCGTCCAGCCCAGGCGGTGGCGTATCCAGCAGCTCTCCTCCAAGCTACAGCTCGTCCCAATTCCTTCCAGTCACAACCCGTCGCTCACCCCCCCCCCCCCCCATCAACCCAACCCTTATCAACCGCCCTTCATTACACGGTACACCACTTCTCTCCAACACGCTCAACCCCTCGACCTACCTTGGCGATGGCAACAGCTTCATCCAGCCCAGGTGGTGGTGTGTCCAGCAGCTCGCCCAGCTTCAGCTCGCTCAGCTGCGAGCCCGGCAATCGGGGGAGAGAGCGGAAGAGGGAGAAGGAAGGAGTCGGAGGAGATGTTTTTTGAGTCGACTAAAAAGGAGGCTCATTCCATGAGGGGAAGGGGGAAGGGGGAAGGGTGAAGGGGGAAGGAGGAAGGGGGAAGGGGGAAGGGGGAGAGAAAACTGTCCAGTCCGCGAAATTGGTCAAGCCCCATTGAGTCCATTCAGTCCTTCACGCCTTTGCCACCGTCCTTGCCCCAACGCACCACCAGAAACGCATGAAACGCTTATCCTCGTTACCAGGCACCCTAGAGTTGGGGCTTGAACCTGGTCTGGTCGAGCCAGCCGCCCAGCCCCGTGAAGTCCTTCACTCCCTTGGCCCATCCTAGACCCAACGCACCTTACAAAGTAAATGCACGAGATCCTTTCCTTTGCTATAAACCCCCCCGTTAGAGTAGGCGCACGAACCTGGTCGAGCCAGCCACCCAGCCCCATGGAGTCCATAAAGTCCTTCACGCCCTGGCCACCATGCTCCATGCACCCACGCCACCATATAACATAATTTCACATGGTTATCCGCGTTATAGAGTGCCTAGCATTCACAACACGTACCTGGTCAATCCAGCCGCCCAGCCCCATGGAGTCCATGAAGTCCTTCACTCCCTTGCACCAATCCAACCTTAGTCACCATAACATAGCACGAATTTCCTCGTTATAAGCCACCTCACAACCCTAATGTCATCCACAACATGAACCTGGTCAATCCAGCCGCCCAGCCCCACTGAGTCCATAAAGCCCTTCACGCCCTTGCCTACTTCAACCCCAGCCACCATATACGAGAAATTCACATAATAGCCCTTGTTATTAGCCCCGTAAGAGCTGCCGCACAGACCTGGTCAACCCAGCCGCCCAGCCCCACGGAGTCCATGAAGCCCTTCACGCCCTTGGGCCCGTCCAAAGCCCAACGCACATAAAAAAATGCACGGGATCCTTATCCTCGTTATAAGCCCCCTAGAGCTGCCGCACGCACCTGGTCAACCCAGCCGCCCAGCCCCACTGAGTCCATAAAGTCCTTCACGCCCTTGCCACCATCCTTCCCTGTTGCTGTCCGAAACTCCTCCCGCGCCTGCTCTGGGTCGATCTGTTGCCATGCAGGAACAGATGGGGCGCATACACAAACAAATGGGTACGGAAGTGTTCTGGAACTTGTACGGAAAACTGATACTCCTCCCGCGCCTGCTTTGGGTCAATCCGTTGCCATGCAGAAAGAAATGGAGTGTCAAGCGGAGTGGGGATGGCTGGTGCCACTGGTGCCCCACCAGTGCCAGCGATAGAGTGGGGGTCACTGGTGCCAGCGATAGAGTGGGGGTCACTCACTGGTGCCTGCCAGGGGCAGGAAAGGATGAAATGCCGTGTTTTCATGCTCTGTGGAGCAGAAAATGCATGTCTTACACATGCTCCAGTTGAAGAGTATCTGCTTCCCCAGTTACCAATGCCCTCCTCTTTCCTTCTGCCCCTCCCTCCCCACCCCACCCTTCCCTGCCTGCAGGACATTGTCCCCCCAGTATAGTCACTCACATCCTCCATTTGACTCACCTCCATGGCGAACAGAGGCAGGTCGGTTCCTTCCACAGCCACTGGCGTTCCCCCTGACACGTCCTGGTATGGTAAAGCACAAGGGTGGGGGGATGGGGAAAGGTCAGGTTTAGGGACAACAGCAGGCCAGCCAGCAGACGCAGGTCGGTTCCTTCCACAGCCACTGGCGTTCCCCCTGACACCTCCTGAGATATGCATGTAGGTGGGAGGGGGCCGGGGAGAGGGAATGGCGGGTTAGGGGATGGGGGGAATAGAGCGGTTGGGGGAGAAACGAGTCGAGTCAGCGAACAGAGGCAGGTTAGAACCCTCCACAGCCACAGACTCCCTCCCCTGACACGCCCTGAGAAAAGCACAAGGGTGGAAAGGGCGGAGGGCGGGTTTCGGGTTGGGGGAAACAGAGCGACTATAGCAAAGTAAGTTGGAGGTTAGGGGGGTTGAGAGGGGGAGGTGGGAGGGGTTTGAGGGGGTAGCAGAGGGGGGACACATGGGGGCAAAGGGTCAACAAAAAAGGCGGACGACGGAAAAACGATTGGACGAGAAGCAAGATCCAATCTTGTTCATGAAGCAGAAAAGCTGGCCCTGGGCCCCACCTGACAGACACCTGAGCCCCACCTGACAGACACATGAGTCTCACCTGGGCGAAGGAGTCACTGAGGGAGTGAGCGGGATCGGAGGAAACCACGAGCGTGCGATGACCCTCGTTGGCCGCCAACTTCACTGCCAGAGTGGCGTACACGCTCGTCTTACACCCTATCCTGAAAGCACACACCTGACAGACACCTGAGACCAACCTGGGCGAAGGAGTCGCTGAGAGAATGCGCGGGATCGGTGGAAACCACGAGCGGGCGATGGCCCTCGTTGGCGAACTTCACTGCTAGAGCCGCGGACACGCTCGTCTTCCCCACGCCGCCCTTCCCCCCCACCATGTAGTACTTGCGCGTCCTCCCCGCCACCATCTCGTCAAACCCTGATGACGTGGATGCGCGCACTGGGGAAAAGGGGAGGGGGGAAGGGGAAAGGGAGTGGGGGTGCAAGGATGGGCCACGAGGGGAGGGAAATGAGGGGGGAAAGAGATACGCTCGTCTTCCCCACGCCGCCCTTCCCCCCCACCATGTGATACTTGCACGTCCTCCCCGCCACCATCTCGTCGAACCCTGATGACGTGGATGCGTGCACTGGGGGGGGGGGGGGGTGAAGGGGGGGAGGGGAAAGGGGAGTGGGGGTTGCGGGGATGCGGGGACGGAAATGAGGAGGGGAAGGGACACGCTCGTCTTCCCCACGCCGCCCTTCCCCCCCACCATGTAGTACTTGCGCGTCCTCCCCGCCGCCATCTCGTCGAACCCCGATGACGCGGATGCTGTAGCTGTAGATGCGCGTAATGAGGGGGGGATAGAGGGGAAGGGGAGGGTGGTGGAGGAACGGTGCAAGGAAGAAGGAGAAAAATACACGTGATACTTAACCCGATGTGTCTAGAAAACCGAAACTTGATTGCGAATATGCATGCTCAGCCGGACAATTAATTGCTACATAGCTAGATCGATGTACGTTCGCACCAGTGACTGAAACACGGCCACGTCTCGACGGCTGGTCATCCCGCCGAAGGGCCAGCGATTGCGACAGTCCCTGACCACCAATGCCCGCTTGCAACGTAGCCGATCGCAAACAGCCTTTCTGAAGAAAATCTCCTCGCAGAAGACACCTCGTATCGGCAAGCTGAGTGGCTTGTGACGAATCAAACGACGAATTCCGTTGAGCTGACAGGACGCGAGGAGAAGCACGGGCTACTGACGACAGCCCGCCGCTAACATGCGACACCATATGCAATGCAGCCATGGTTCCGTGGTCCTACGCAAGTATATCGCGTGAACACGTAACAGTACCCTTTCGGACTGACTCAATGACTCGCGAAAAAGACCAGACACAGAATCGACACAAGTACGCTGCGTTGTGCGACTGCAGTGCTTCTAAAACCGGCGAGCAGCTTCAAGCTCCAGATTGGAATTCTCACAACTCTTTGAGCTGGAATGGAATTTGGAATGGTGAAATGGAATTTTCAGCTCCAGAAAACAAATCCGATTTCACCCCTCACCCATCTGTCAGGACAGGTTCCCTCAGGAACTTCGAGCAAGAGCTGCCGCATCCAACCGAAACAGAATATTGAGAATACCATCTGAACCGCTTTATGGTATCCGCCACCTCAATCTGGAGTGGCCAGGTGGCCTGCGATGCACGTGGCTCTTCATGACCAGCGCCAGCGCGGATTGCGTGCTTTGCAAGCAGCTTGGACCCGAAAGATGGAACGAGCGATTTTGATTGGGCAGACTAACACGTAATATAGTCTGTAAGCTGCTCGCTTTATGTGGTTAACGACGTGGAAGGAACCCTACCGTAATCACCTGCTCTAGGCAGAATTATCTTACAGGAGATAGAAAGAACTCTTACAAATCCACACCATGCTGTGATTGCAGACTATTACAGCTCGCTAAATACAAAATCAGCATCTTACAGGGCCCAAGAGTCTTGCGGATACTGTACAAGAGATGGCTGGTAAAAGCCGGACTAGGCATCACAACCATGTGAACACGCTGTAAAGAGGTGGGTTGTACCACACTAAGCATCACAACCATGTGAGATGCAAAAAGTGAACCACAAACACATGGTGCTTGCCATGTGCTGCCCCATGCTCCCTAGTGTTGTAGCTTAAAGATCTCCCACAAATTTCGCAAGCGACTCAATCGCGCCAGCAACAAGCTCAAGGTAGAGTGCACACTGTTGCAAAAACAAGAGAGAATGGATACACGGGGAGAACAGTTGGCACTTGCTTCCTGTGACTGATTCACACCCGCTGCTTTTAATAAACCATTCCTCCCAAGTAATGCCTTCAACATAGTTGCTCTACCGCTCAAAGAGAACATTCAACATGCTCTATAAGAGAAAACCCATCATGCCCTAAAGGAGGAAACCCACAGCATCGCTCAGCATGTCAAACACTTTTCTTACCTGCCCAAGAATGCCAGTCTGAGTGAAGCCCTCTCCCACCAAGGCAGCGAAGATGCCAATGACGGCCCATGCACCATTGATAGCCTCAATCTCCCGCCACTTCTGCAGGAAGGGAATCACGAAAAAGTGAATCAAGACAAGACAAGAAAATAGGTTCGGTCTGTGTCAACCCAACCCACACCACCTCACACTGCGATCGCGGATGACAAGACATTCCGGGCCGCTGCGAGCCAGAACCGAGATAAGTCTCATTCCGTCTTAAACAGTCATGGACGCACATGACCTGAGTCGAGTGCGCCAAATTTAGGGCGACAACATTCTAAATGTTCAACTTATTCTGGGGTTCCAAGTTCTGACCAATCTTTCTGAATTCTTCTTCCAAGATCCTCCATACCCTTTCTCTGAATAACTAGCATGTTAGGAGATTAGAAAATGCCTCCAGCTAGGCTGGTCCCGGCCCTGCTCATGCCTAAAATAGGTAATTTGTCATCAGACGAAACTTCCACCTTCTCTCAGAAACATGTCAAGGCTCCAATCTTGGCTATTATGGGCGGCTCAAATCACACCAAATTTGCTGTTATCGCGCCAACAAAATCAATTTAACTTAAAAAACGCGGCCTTGGCAATCTTAGAATCATCTCACCCTAGCAGCTCCACACCATTTAAATGTACAACGACTTTTTGACACAAACGCTTGCCTGTTGCGACGCGGCCTTGGCACGTTTCTTGAGGTCCTCTTGCGCTAGCCGTTTCGCCTCGACGGGATCCACCAGCAACACCTGCTTCGCCCCGCGAGGTGCTCCCTCCAGTCGCGCTGATCCCCTCGCAAGGCGCATTTCCTCAGCTGCCGCGGCGCCGTTATCCGCTGCGCTGACGGCGTGAACAATTGGTCGCTGACAGGGCCACAGCAAAGTCATTGGCGGAAATGAATTGCTTATCGGCGAATTAGGGAAACCTTTAGGCATTCGACTGAGGAGCAGACTTTGTCAATGAAAGGAGACATGATCGGAAGGAATCATTTACGGATCAATTATCTTCCATTATTGAAGCAAGAATACTAAGCCGATATGCTTACTCTATGCGCTAGCCGCGCTGGCCGACGGATTAAACAACTGCTCTCATGATGTGTTCGCAAGTTGGACGATTCATCCAATCGTTGACTCAACGGGCTCCCCAACAGCGCCGGTCTGCAGCTTGATATAGCGAAACATGAATTAGCCATGGCGGCTAAATGCAGGAGGTACACGGCTTACTGCTGCAGACGCGGCTACTGAGGCAGTCTATCACTCTGACAGGAAAAGAATTTGTGAAGCCATGGTCAGTCAGTCAGTCACACACACCACACCACATGTCCTAGGCAAGGCAGTTGTATCTTTCATGTAGACTTGGTCCACATGCCGAAGCTTGGGGGAGTGATGATCGTGGTTCCAAGGAGTGTGGGGGCGTGGACGAAGCTGATTGGACAAAATGAACAAGGGCTATTCCGCTTTGAAAAGGGGTACGTTTTGGTGCAGATGTTTGCTCTGCACGACCTGCTCGGTTCTGCAGGGAAGTGTTTTCGTGACGAAGGTATACAGTCCCGAAAAGAACCTCAGGCTGTTACGGAGGGGTAACCGTGCAAGGCCCCTGCGACGGGAATCAGCGAAACCAGTTACGGACGATTCTGGGATATTAATTTCGTCTGTGGTGCTAGAGGGACGCATGCACAGCCGCTCGATAATTCCACGATACATCCGACGGCTTGAGTTCTTCTTGGGCTTCCTGATTGCTTGTGGTGCTGTTCAGTCGGTTGTCGAGCTCGGTGCAATGCGGCAAAAGTCATCGAGTCCATTTTACTTGATTATTTGCTTCTCCGCTCGTTAGAGTGACAATTTCAAACCTTGAATATGCTCCTCTTCGTTCAGGCCCTTGAAACCGCCGGCCAAGGGCGTGACGCAGACGCTGATCATGGAACAAACCGCAGGAGTCCGTCAGGAGTCCGGAAGGTGACCTTTGAGATACATTCAGGATACCATAATGTGACTTGTGTCTCTCAACGAACCCCCGCCAGAACCATGAAGTACGCGTATCTCTGACGCTTCAGCCGAAAGAGTGAAGTCGGCTACTTTCTTACCATGGACGAGATCGGTTGTCCCGTGCATTCGTTTTCATTGGTAGTTGATCGAAGAAGTGGCGATTTGTCTCTTGTCGAGGGAGGCCGGACCGTTGGTGCTGGTCGGCACGGTCTACGGGAGAATGGTTGTGTAACGTCGGAAAGCTATGCAGGATCCCTTCTTTCCGCGTTAAAAACTCTCGACGACGCGGCTGAGGAGAGCAGCGAGCTTCGCGATTTTTTGCAGCGTACGTCTCAATTCTTGCATTATTTTTCTGCAGCATGATCGTCAATTTATTCGGTGGATGAATCCGTTTTCCAGAGGCTAGAATATAACGCATTCCTCAGCTCGCATGAATCCGTTCTCTCCGTTCTCCCGATGCTAATTATCCACGCATTACTGACCTTCTCAGCAGGAAAGTGTGCATGCTTTGAGACGTCTCAATATCTCCACTCATTGATAATATTTTCATCACCAGGAACGCGTGCTTCCCTCCATTCTGCTGCGGGAGCATGTCAAAGGCAAGGTCATGAACCCCACAAACCACTTGTGGAGAGAGAAGAAGCAGCGGAAAATGCAGGCGTATCGCCAGCAGTCATCAGTCAGCAGAATTATTTGCGTCATACCGTCGCTGATGAGCCACAAATGAAAAGTGCAAGTCTTCCGGTTCAGGCGGACTCAGATGCTGCAGGCACAGGCCGCATCTCACCACCATCCGCCACCTCACCACCATGCCCTATGGCTAGTCCTGCCTTGGCAGTATCCGGCGTTGTGTGTTCAACTGCAACCGCTTCAGTTGCAGAAGGATCAGAGGCAGCGTTGAAGCCTCAGGAAAATCCCCCACCAGCATGTTCAGGGCCTGACCTCTCTCCAGCGTGCTCGCAGCGAGGAGGACCTGAAGTAGCAGAACTTTTCAAGACAGCAATGGAACCTTGTGAGCCAACACGACTGTCCAATGAAGCACAACCGCCATATAGGTCTGAGAACACCGCAGCTGGTGCTGGCGCTACAGTTGCTGCTGGCGCTTCAGCTGCTTCTTCCACCACAACTGCTTCTGGAGCTTTAGTTGGTGCTGGCGCTACAGATGCTTCTGGTGCTACAGCAGCTGCTGGCCTCACGGCTGTTGCTGGCGCTACAGCTGCTGCTGGCGCTACAGCTGCTGCTGGCGTTACAGCTTCTGCTGGCGCTACAGCTGCTGCTGGCGCTACAGCTTCTGCTGGCGCTACAGCTTCTGGCGCTATTGCTGTTGCTGGCATTACAGATCCACGGCCTTCCTGTCTATGGCTTGACAGCAGCCAGAGGACTTCAGCTGCTGCAGACACACAGGATGGAGCCCATTGCCCTCGAGGCATTGCATTTAGAAATGGTGATTCGATTATGTTCAAAGCGAAGAATGGTGGCAGCGCAAGGGAAGGAAGTTCGGACATTCTGGACGATCTCCTTCAACCCACTCAACCTCAAAATGTGAGTCAAGACTCAATGCCCTCCTTTTTTCGGCCTGTCCACTCCACTCCATCCATAGCATGTTGATTGGTTCGTGCTCCATCACGCGTACACATCTTGCCAATTTGAAACCCTGCCCTTCCTTTCCTGACTCCTTGCCTCTCGTGCTTCGTTTACCGGACTCCTTTCCTCGATATTCCAGAAGCACCACAGGGCTTCTGCCACACGCGTCTTCATGGCCCCAAAGTTCAAGAAGCCACGCTCTGCAAGAGGCCTCACTGGTGGCGGCCAATCCACACTTCCTTCTCTTGGCCATGCCAATCTGGTAACCTGAATCAGTTATGAGTAAGCCAGAATTCTGCATCTTTTGAGGTGTTGGGCGTATCTCACCTGCTTTTTTCAGTCAAGACCGTCAAGGCGTTGAGTTGACATGAGTCTTCTGTCTTTCTTTGTTTATCCCTTTATTCTGGATGTATTCAGGTTGAGAAGGGCCGCAAGGTGAATCGGCTACTTCACAAGACCATGAGCAACGCGGCCAAGAAACCCTCAACAACAGAGCGCCACCTGCAGCCGTCCCTGCGAGTGCGAAGAAGTCGAGACTTGGGCCCTCCCCTTCATTCAGAGCCTCAGCTGCACCCACAAGTGCGAGCAGGTTCAAGAGCATCTGAAACGCTGGTTGAGGGAGGAGAGAACGCTGGTGGTCATATGGGTGTGATAGCAACCCGAGGAATGAAGCGCAAGGCTGGAGCTGATGGCCCTGGTGGTATACCACCGCTGCATGCCATGGCTCCTGGATCAAAGCGCAAGCCACTTGCTGCGATCGACAACTTACAGTCTGCTGCACCAGGCAATGCAGTGTCAGGGGGGTTTCTCCTCCAGAGTGCGTCTGGAAGGAAGGTGAACGTGTCAGCTGCTGCTGCTGCAGGCGTGATGAAGCTGTTTGGGGAGGATGGAGAATGGCAGCAGGAGCAGCAGGGGATGAAAGGGCCGCAAGGGCAGCAGGGGCAGCAGGGAATGGAAGGGCAGCAGTGGATTCAAGGGCAACAAGATATGCAAGGAGCAGAAGGGAAGCAGGAGATTCGAGGATGCATGGCCTTAGTGCCAGTGACAAATGAGTCAACAGCTGCAGCTCTCACCACCGCATTGAATCCATCTCCCTTGTCACTGCCACCAGAACCACCACCACAACCACCACATACAGCTGTAGCTCTCATATCCACCGCTCTGAACCCATCTCCTTTATCAATGCTACCGTCACAACCACCACCAGCACGACCGCCTGCCGGTGCAGCAAGTTTGTTCCAAACAGCCAGGGGCAAGCCGGTCCCTCTGTCTTCAGCTGCCGTGGACAAGGCGTGTGCTCTGCTGGGCGTGCAGCAGCGCGAGAGGCCACGCTTTGGTAATAGTGCTCATCTTGGAGGAGGTAGTACGGAAGGGTCGACTGTTGGGGCGGGACTGTTTCAAACAGCTTCAAACAAGCCAGTTCGCTTGTCTTCAGCTGCTGTGGACAAGGCGTGTGCTCTGCTGGGCGTGCAGCAGTACAAGGGACCACAGTTTGTCGCGCCTCAAATTACACCGCCTATACACACACCTGCAGCTCTGCTGGACGCTCAAGGGCATGAGAGACAGAGTTCTCATGTGCCTGCAGCAATGGAGCTTTCAGTGCGAAACTCAGCAGCAGAGCTGGCAGTAGTGGCGCAGCCAGATGGTGGAGCTAGATTGGGAGAGGGGGTTAGTCCGGGGGGAACAACTGTAGGGGCGGGTTTGTTCCAAACCGCCCGAGGCAAGCCGGTATCTGTATCTTCAGCTGCTGTGGACAAGGCGTGCGCATTACTGGGCGTGCAGCAGGGGCCCCCAGCACTGCTGGACGCTCAAGGGCATGAGAGGCAGAGCTGTCATACGCCAGCAGGAATGGAGCTTTCAGTGCGGAACCCAGGAGCAGAACTGGCGCAGCCAAGTGGCGGAGCGACAATGAGGGGAGCTAATTGGGGGGAAGCGAGTGTAGGGGCGGGCCTGTTCCAAACAGCCCGGGGCAAGCCGGTTTCTGTGTCTTCAGCTGCTGTGGACAAGGCGTGTGCTCTGCTGGGCGTGCAGCAGGAACCGCCAGCACCGCTGGACGCTCAAGGGCATGAGAGGCAGAGCACTCATGCGCCTGCGGGAATGGAGCTTTCAGTTCGGAACCCAGGAGCAAAACTGGCGCAGCCAGATGGCGGAGCGACAATGAGGGGAGCTAATCAGGGGGGAGCGAGTGTTAGGGCGGGTCTGTTCCAAACAGCCCGGGGCAAGCCGGTTTCTGTGTCTTCAGCTGCAGTGGACAAGGCGTGCGCGCTACTGGACATGCAGCAGGGGCCGCCAGCACTGCTCGACGCACAAGGGCATGAGAGGCAGAGCTCCCATGCGCCAGCAGGAATGGAGCTTTCAGTGTGGAACCCAGGAGCAGAACTGGCAGTAGTGGCACAGGTAGATGGCAGAGCTAGATTGGGAGGGGCTAGTGGAGGGGGCGCGACTGTAGGGGCGGGTCTGTTCCAAACAGGTCGAGGCAAGCCGGTTTCTGTGTCTTCAGCTGCCGTGGACAAGGCGTGCGCTCTGCTGGGCGTGCAGCAGAGGCCGCCAGCACTGCTGAACGCGCAAGAGAATGAGAGGGAGAGCGCTCATGCGCCTGCGGGAATGGAGCTTTCAGTGCGGAACTCAGGAGCAGAACTGGCAGTAATGGCACAGCCAGATGGTGGGGCTAGATTGGGAGGGGCTAGTCGAGGGGGAGCAACTGTAAGGGCGGGTTTGTTCCAAACAGGCCGAGGCAAGCCAGTTTCTTTGTCCTCAGCTGCTGTGGACAAGGCGTGTGCCCTGTTAGGCGTGCAGCAGTCCGGGAGGCCAAAGTTTGAAGCTCCCAGGATCAGCTGTGAACCAGCGGCGCTTTTGCTGGAGGACACAGAAGCAGAGCAAACGAATGCGGTGCAGGCAGGTGGTGGAGCTATATTGGGCTCAGAGACTGTAGGGGAAGGTTTGTTCCAAACGGCCCGAGGCAAGCCGGTGCATGTATCTTCAGCTGCCGTGGACAAGGCGTGTGCTCTGCTGGGCGTGCAGCAGTATAAGGGTCCTCCACAGATGGAAGCACCTAGGATCAGTGACGAACCAGCAGTGCTTCTGCTGGAGGGAGCAGGAGCAGAGCAGATGAGAGCGGCGCAGCCAGATAGTAGAGCCAGTTGGGGGGGAGCAACTGTACGGACAACTTTGTTTCAAACCGCTTCAGAGAAGCCGGTTTCTTTATCTTCAGCTGCTGTGGACAAAGCGTGTGCTCTGCTGGGCGTGCAGCAGCATCAGAGGCCGCGGTTCGAAGGTAGCGCTAGTCTGGAAGGATCGACTGTCCGAACAGCGGGTCTGTTTCAAACTGCTTCAAAGAAGCCGGTGCACATATCTTCAGCTGCCGTGGACAAGGCATGTGCTCTTTTCGGAGTGCAGCAGCGTGAGAGGCCGCAGGTTGAAGGTAGTGCCAGTCTGGGAGGAGCGACTGTCCGAACAGCGGGTCTGTTCCAAACCGCCTCAAAGAAACCGGTTGTTTTGTCTTCAGCTGCAGTGGACGAGGCGTGTGCTTTTCTGGGGTTGCAGCAGCATGAGAGGCCACGGTTTGAAGCTCCCAGGGTCACACCTTTTGGAAGCACTGCACCTCCCTGTCCTCAAACTTTGGCAACAATTCAACCACCTCCACATGCTCCCCTCGCCCTACCTGCTCCTGCTCCTTCTGCCCCGCCTCCTCCTCTCACTCTGCCTGCTCCTGATGCAGCCGAAGAGCCTGCTCTTCTTCGTCCCCCTTCCCCTCCTTCCTGGCCCCTCGCCCTCACCCAACCCTCATCACAAGGTGCGGTCGAGCTTGCGGTGGAGGCTTGGGCAGCTCTTGCGAGGGCAGAAGAATTGGTTGCGAGCCTGTTTGACCTGGGGACAGGGGGGAGTGGAGGCGGAAATGGGAGGAATGGGGAGGGGAGTAGGAGCGATGGTAGTGGGAGTGCAAGGGATGGTGGTGGGAGTGGGAGGGGTGGTGGTGGGAGTGGGGGGGGTGGTGGTGGGAGTGGGGAGGGGGGTGGAAGCGGGGAGGTTGGTGGATGTATGACGTGGCAGAGAGGTTGCAATGGGGCCGATGTTGGAAGCGAGACACTGGATAGAGTCAACGTCTATCAGCCGCAGCCGCAGTGCCATCTCGAGCCCCAGCCCCATCATTCTCACAAGCAACAGGAGGACAACACCAGGCGCTCATTCATGCCGCTCTCAGGAGGGCATCCTGCTACACCATTCAACCCGCACACTCCCTCACTCAACGCCGCCTCCTCTCTCCCCTTCTCCACACCCCCTTCCTCTGCATACGCATCACCCCCTCCTCCGCTCCTCCACTCCGACAAATTCAGCACACCAGGACCCCTTTCCATACAGTCACAGTATGCATCGCAAACACCAGGCTCTCTTCCACCTCTCTCCATAGCTTCTTTGTCCGGTTCACCATTGCACCGACAACCCACACAACCCACCGAACCCACACAACCCACACAACCCATCCAGCCCATCCCGTCCATGCATCCCAGACAGCGGTTGCAGCCCACACAGCTTGCTCACTCTTCCGTAAACTCTTCAAAGCACCGTCCCACCACACAAAACCCCACACATGCACTCTTTCAGTCACCTGCACCTTCCCCACACACTCCCTCACTCGCCCAACCACCTCCCGTCCGTTCATCCCCTCCCATTCACTCCACCTCTCCTCTCCACCCCTGTCCTCCTCTCCACCCCTCCTCTCCTTTGCACCGCTCCCGTACCCCATCCCACCCCTCCAACTCTCCTCTCCACCCCTCTCATACTCCCCTCCACTCCTCTCCCAATCGGCTCCACAATGCTCCCCTCCACACTTCCCCCACCCCTCTTCACCGCCCTGGCACCACTCTCCGCCGCCCCTTAACTCCCCTAAACCGTTCTCCGTCCACCTTGCCCTCCCCACGGCGGCAGTTCGTCCCGCCCACGTCCACCATCCCCTCCCTCTTCTCCAAACACCGACCGCCTCGCTCCCGCTCCGCCGGCCTGCCCCCCATCCCCATGCGCTCACTCACTGATGCTGCTGATCCGCCATCTCTTGACATCAACCAGAAAGCAGCAGAGGGACGTATGACTGCTGACAATGGTGCAGTGTCAATGTCAAGGAGTGGGTTGAGGACTGATGCAGCAGGTTCAGGAGCAGGCGCGGGAGAGGGCGCGGGTGCAGCAATGATGATTAGACAGGTGGAAGGGGGCCTGAGGAAACTGCATGACCTGTACAAGGATGAGGAGGGGAAGCCAAGGAGGCGACCTTGTATGGCTGAGTTCTTTGGTTACCCGCCTGGGCTCGAACGAGTGGTGAGTTCTCAAGCGCCTCAAATGGCTTCTCTTGTTTTGACTCACCTTAGATACCCTGCATGTTTGGGTGCCCACCTGGGCATGAACGAGTGGCGAGATTTGTTCTGTGTTGTTGAACTCGAGAGGAAGTGCCTGTGTTTGCGAACACACAGTAAGGGTTCGTTTTTGTGTGTTTACAAAGTTCTGTACCACTCTCAGAGGCATTATTGCTGCATGGTGCTGATTGTCATTCCTGCTGCAGTGCAGCCTGCTAGGTCTGTAATGTATCTCTGTTTTGGTACTTGCACTCTTTGCTGTACGTTTTTTTCTCATCCTTCTCTTTCGCTCATTGTCTTGTGGTTAACAGGAGGGCAAGGTGTCAGAAGCAGTTCGCAAAATGACAGCCGAGTCCGCCCTCACATTTGTCTTCACAATCCCGTCTGCTGCTAAAACCCAACAAGCACAACCACCACTCCCAACTACCCTGTCACTGCCCACCCTGATCGCACTACCAGCAACAGCAGAAGACTCACCAGCAGAAGAACCACCACCAGTAGCAGCAGCAGCACTGCCACCGAACACACAGCCATCACTCTCACCACCATCACCACCGCTACCCCAGCCGCCACCATTACTACCTTCATCGTCGCAACCATCGCCACCAGCAGCTGGGTTCAGAGTTGGGCCAGAGGGCTCAGAAGCGAATGATGCAGCTGGCATTGTACAGGTAGCTAGTGCAGCAGACGGTGCAGACGCTGTATGTGCAGCAGATTTAGCAAATAGAGCTATTATGGCAGCTGCTCCAAGTGATGCAGGAGATGCGGCATGTGTAGCAGGCGTTGCCAATGCAGCGGACAGTTCAGCAGGTGCAGCAGGTGCAGCAGATTTAGCAGATAGGATCAACGTGGGTGATATAGGAGGAGATGCTGGAGGGGTAGTCGAGTTAGCAATTGGGGGTGGCGTGGCAGCAGTAGAAGATGTAGCAGATACAGCAGGTGCAGAAGTTTTGGTGCCAGTCGCACCGTCGTTAGTGGAGAGCAGTGTGTGCCCTGGGGTGGATGCGGCCACTGCCGCACTCCCTGCACTCCTTGCACTCGCTGTACCATCAGCATCACCAGCAGGGGCAGCAGCGGAGGGAGCTACAACAGAAGGAGGGAGATGGGCATTGGCACGAGAAGGGGAAGCCAAGGCTGCTCTGACTGTCCTTGGTGCTCGAAATGGTGGAGAGAGTGCGAGTGTGGGGGCGAAGGAGTTTCAGGACATGCTCATTGCAGCAGGCGCCCAACCCAAGTTTGCCACGCTAGAGTGAGTCACTGCTGCCCTTCCTTCTCAATCTTCTGGTCTGGTCTCTGCCCTCTGATATGTTTTTTCGTTTTCTTCTCAGTCAAAACCCTTCACCGTCTTTCCCCCCATAAGCCATTCCTCCATGCGTCACTCCCACCCGTTTGCAGGTGGGTGACAAACCACTACCGCTGGGTGGTGTGGAAGCTGGCCTGTCAGGAGCGCAGCTTGTAAGTCCACTGCGATCAATGCCTTACCCTGCCACCCGCTCCTGTGCCCCCCAACCGCCCCTCACATCACAGGTGGGTGACGAACCATTACCGCTGGCCCGCTGGGTGGTGTGGAAGCTGGCGTTTCAGGAGCGCAGCTTGTTAGTCCACTTCAAATCTTCCACTGTGCCCATTTCCCTCGCCCCCCTTCCCCCTCCAACCGCCCTTCACAGGTGGGTGACAAACCACTTCCGCTGGGTGGTGTGGAAGCTCGCCTGTCAGGAGCGCAGCTTCCCTCGTCGCCTGGCAGGCAGGATGCTGACAGTGGAGAAGGTGCTGGAGCAGCTTAAGTACCGGTGGGTGGTCGGGTGGGTGGACGAGTGGATGGACAGGTGGGTGGACGGGTGGGTGACAAGCGACTTCAAACCAGTAGGCTCTCAAGTCGCAGCGATGTCAGACACACGCACATTAGAGTACCATTGAGAAGGGCACGCACAGGCTGCCAGCTTCCTTCTTCGCCTGCAAGCAGGGGGTGCTGATGGTGGAGTAAGTGGTAGAATAACCTCAGTAGAAATCAGAGGCTACCACCATTTTTAGGAGGCTGCGTGTTATCAGGTCATTCGACCTGGCTCCGCTGTGGCCTTCGAGTTTCGACTATTGAGGTGCAGTAGAGTTTTTTTTTAGAAATCTTAGAAGCACCCGACAAGGCGCCTCGAAAGTCATCTCAACTCTGCTCACAGCGCTATGGTGAATGGTCTGGCCCGCATTTGAGTTTTGAATAGTCATTGAATGGTCTGGCCCGCATTTGAGTTTTGAATAGTCATTGAATGGTCTGGCCCGCATTTGAGTTTTGATCCTTCTCGGTGCGCTTTTCCACGCATCCTGTCTCCTGCCCCTACACCGTACGAGAGGGAGGTGAATGAAGGCAAGCGATCGGCTCTGGGGAAGATGTGTGAGCGAGCAGGATGCTGCCGCTGGCAGCCCCATGTTGGGTGACCTGGCTTAATTCGCTGTGCCCTTCCATTCCCTTTGGTGCCCTCCTCCGCCACCCTCCCTACCTCCTGCCCGAGCAGGTATGAGAGGGAGGTGAACGAAGCGAAACGATCCGCTCTGAAGAAGGTGTGCGAGCGGGACGCTGCTGCTGGCAGCCCCATGGTGCTCTGCATCTCTGCTGTGCGGTCTCAGGCAGGGGCGAGTGGAAGGGGGGATGGAGGAGAGGGAGCTGCGGAGGTGGACAAGAGTGGTGGGGAGGAGGAGGAGGATGGGGAAGGGAGGGGGAAGAGGCAGGAGGCGGGGCGGCAGAGAGGGGCGGTGGCTGGAGCAACTCAGACAGCGGTGATTGAAGTGACTGATGGATGGTGAGGGGAGATGTTGGCAGCCCATGCAAAATAGTAGCGCACACAAACCATGGCCCATTGCTCAAATATATAATTCCATCTCTGTGTAGTGACGAATCCTAGCAAGCCCTGATCGTGTCTCAGATCCCAGCCCCGGTAGGAACTGCCGCGTGCCGGTTTTTTTGCTTCCCTCACTTTCTTTCTGCTCAAAACTAAAAAAAATAAACTCAAAGCCCCTGCAACTCACTCAAAACAAGCAACTTCCCCGTTTCCCACACCTCACCCTCCCCATGTTTCCTACCTTCTCTAGGTACTGCCCGCCTTCTCGCCTAGACGCCCCCCTCGCAGCCACATTCATAGCCATGCCCCCCCTCTCTCCCTCCTCTCACACGCCGTTCACGCCCTTCCTGTGCTTCCCCTCCCCGTACTCGCTACCTGCTCGCCTAGACGCCCCCTTCACAACTGCACCCAGAACCATGCCACCCACCCCCTCCCTCCCTCCTCTCCCACGCCACACCCCTCCCTCCCTAAACCCATCCCGCCCCTCCCTTTCCCCTGCAGGTACTGACTGCCTGCTCGCCTAGTCAGCCCCCTCACAACCACACCCAAAACCATGCTCCCCCCTCCCTTCCCTCCCCTCCCCCGTCCAGGTACTGGCTGCCTGCTCGCCTCGACAGCCCCCTCACGGACCTTTTGCATCGTGGTCGGCTCTTCATTGGTCAGAAGATTCGGGTGAGCGCACTCATTCTCAAAGAAATGTCTACATCGAGAGGAACAGCCTTTTCACTCCTTGCCCCATGCCGTGGGCTCCGGTGTGAGATCGCATGTGAATTTTAAAATAAACGTATTTGAAACAAATTCGAACCAGTCTGAACAATCTGAACTAATGTCAACAATGTCAACCTTTCTGAGTCCTAAACCCATTTCATTCAGACTGCTTTTTCACGATCCTCCCGTCAACTTTCCTTAATTTTGCATACTTGGCAGGTGTGCGGTGCGGTGCTGAATGGCTGCATGGAAGGACTCCCTCCTCTCGAGGTATCCCCCCTTCTGCCCTGCTCTCTTGATTCCTTCCCTCCCATTCTTCCACGCTTCCCTTCTTTTGCGTCTTTCGCGCCCGACTTTCGTTCCCTCTGCCTCTGATACTGTTTTTTGCATCGGCTTGGCTTGTCCGCTGTAGTGTGTGCTCTCATTACCCACTTGCTCGTTCTTACTAGCTTCTCCCTCTCATAATTTTGGAGCCTCGTCTCCCTCCTCTTTCACCTCAACCGCTGCAGGCATGCACGGCAGCAACGCTCGCCCTTCATTTCAACGGCACCTTCCCAGCTCACTGGTCCTCCAAGCTCGGCTTCTGTACGTGCCCCACTCCCCCACAAACAAAGTGTCGTTGGGAATTCCCATAATCACCTTCCCGTCGCGACGCATTGGTCCTCCAAGCTCGGCTTCTGTATGTGCCCCAGGCCCGCACATTTTTTTTTCTCGAGAATTCTCTGAAGCAAGGGGTTTTTTACCATCCTAGCTCATCTGCCACACGCCCCTGCAACAAATGCCAGCAAATAAGCATCACACAAGGGAAGGGAGGAATGCTCCTGCTCAAGTCTCGAATCCGCTTGGATGCCAACCATCCGAATCCGTCAGCCAGCCAGAAATCCGTCTCCTCTCCTCTTCACTCCTCCCTTTCCCTGCTCAACTCTCATCGCCGGTCCCGCATCCCTGTGCTCTGCTCTCTCCCTTCCTACCACAGGCCGACAGAAGCCGCCCGTCCCAATGGCACTGCGCAGGGTGAGGGACGACGGGGGCCCGATCCCCCTCACGTGTGTGGCCATTGCGCGGGTCTATCCTGCGATGTTATGGCTTTTGTCTACTCAAAAGTAGCCTGTGCCCTCCCCCACAACAGGCCGACAGAAGCCGCCCGTACCAATGGCACTACGCAGGGTGAGAGACGATGGGGGCCCGATCCCTCTCACGTGTGTAACCATTGCACGGGTCTATCCTGCGATGTACTGGGAGAAGAACACTGCAAGGGCAGCTGATGGTGGTGCTGCTGCTGCTGCTCCTGTGCCCGGTGGTACGATGCGCTCTGCTAGGGCTGAAGCAGTGGCAGCCCGCGACTTTGAAAAGAGGTGAGAAATCTTGCACTCTTTGTCGCTCAGGTCTATCACTCTTCTGGGAGAAGAACACCACAAGGCTAGCTGATGCTGCTGTGCCTGGGGTACGATGCGCTCTGCTAGGGCTGAAAAAGTGGCAGCCCGCGACTTTGAGAAGAGGTGGGGGTTTCAATACTGAGAAATCAGCTTTTCTCTTTTCTACTCCTTTTCCCTCTCCTCCTCATTGCCCCTTCTCCCTGTTCAACCCCCCTCTCCCTTCACCGTTTTGTTCTATCGCTCTCTGTCCCTCTCAATTCCCTCTCCCTTCACCGTCTGTACCCGTTCCCTTACCACCAGGAGGGAGCAAGTGGCCGAGAAGGCGAGTCTGGAAGCCGAAAAAGAGCTCATGGCGGAAGAGGCAGCAGAAGCAGCAGGCAGAGGTGGCAGAGGGAGAGGAGGAGGCAGAGCAGGTGGAAGAGGAGTTGGTGGACGGGGCGAGGGAATGGGGAGAGCAGGGGCGGGGAGGATGGGGATGGGGCGAGGGCGAGCCTCTGCTGGGTTTTCCCTGGGGCGGGGAAGGGGAGGGCTGGCAAGGGCGGAGAGGGAAGGGGGTCGTTTGTTGTTGGAGTTTGATGCTAGTGGTGACCCGGAGTCGTTCTTGGGTGGGCTGACTGCAGAGCAACGTGCTACCATGGAACGAGCTCAGCTGCAGAGAGTGGTGAGTGGAGAGGGAGGGGTGGGTGGTTGTGTGTTGAGATTGGGGAAGCGAGCAGGAGGTGAGTCGTCTGTTGCTGGAGTATGATGGTAGCGGAAATCCTGAGTCGTTTGTGTGTGGGCTGTCTACTGAGAAACGTGCTGCCATGGAACGAGCTCAGCTGCAGAGAGTGGTGAGTTGAATATCGAGGTTGGGGAAGTGAGAGGGAGGGAGGTCGTTTGCTGTTGGAGTATGATGCTAGTGGGGATCCAGATTCGGTTGTGTGTGGGCTGACTGTGGAGCAACGTGCTGCCAAGGAACGAGCTCAGCTGCAGCGAGTGGTGAGTGGAGAGAGGGGAGTGGTTAGCCTTTGGTTGCGGTGCCTAGAGTATTGTGATCGTGTATTGTATCGATGCAACGTGCTGCCATAGAAAGGGCTCAGCTGCAGCGAGTGGTGAGTGGAGAGGGGTGGCTGTATGTTTAATACTGCTGCTGGAGTGTGTTGCGCTCTTGCCCTCATGTTCCTGCTCTGTGCTTCCCCCTTCGTCCTCTCATCCACACAATCACTGCCACAGAAGAAGCAGAGGGCAGCATTACAGGAGGAGGCAGTGGGTAGCACACTGGCAGCTGAGGGGACGTGTGTCCCTCTTTTGTCCTCATTTCCGTGCTCTGTGCCTCCCCTCCTGCTCTCATCCTTGCCACCTGTCAGGAGAAGCGGAGGGCAGCAGTGCAGGAGGCGGTAGATGACGCACTGGCAGATGAAGGGTTGAAGGAGCGGGACGTGTGTCCGGTGGTGAAAGTGCGGGTGGTGGGACTCACTGGGAAGCGATCCAGAGAGGAGAGGGAGGAGGGGACGGGAGATGACGAGGAGGGGGAGTGGAGCAAGAGGGTGCGGCAAGGGGAAGGGATGATCAGCATTTGGCGGCCCAGTGACGAGCAGGTGAGGGCATGGCATGGCATGGGGGATGGCATGGGGCATGGCATGGCATGGTTTGGCTTGGCATGGAGCACTGCATGGCATGGCATGGAATGGCATGAGGCATGGCATGGCATGGCATGGCAGAGCATGTTATGGCAGGGAAATGATGGCATGGCATGGTTGGGTATTGCGTGGCATGGCTTTGTATAGCATGGCATGCCTTGACATAGGTTTGCATGGCATTGCTTCGTTCCTCGCTTCTCTCCCCTCCCTCCCTTCCCTCCCCTCCCTCCGTTCCCCACACTCCCCTCCCCTTCCCCTCAGATGCTGCAGGAGCTGGTGGAGGGTGGGGTGTACTTGGTGGTGGGCCCTCAGCCGTCTGTCACGTATCCTGACACATCTCCTTGTTCCCTCTTCTCTCCTTGCTTCTTTCCTGCCTTCGCACCCTCCCTTTCCCACCTCCCCTTCCCCCACTCTCCTCCTCCTCTCTCAGCTGCAAGAGCTGGTGGAAGGAGGAGTGTATCTGGTGGCGGGCCTTCAGCCGTCCGCCACGCGGCGTGATGCAATTGGTCCGCTGCTCTCCCTCAACGCCAACCGGTCAACCAGGTGGCGCCGACTTGAACCATCCACCGTTCAGAGGAGCCTCAGGTCAGTCAGTGCTACGAGTCTGTGTCGTGTGCCATGGAAACGAGGTGACTTTTGAGTCGACTCAGGAGCCTCAGGTCAGTCAGTGCTACGAGTCTTGAGTCTGGAGTTTCCCCTCTCCTCTCTGCGGTCTACCAAGTGGCATCGAATAGAACCACCCACTGTTGAAAGGAGCCTCAGGTCAGTCAGTTTCTGACTCCCGGGTCGTTAACTCCCGTCTCCTCTCCACTGTCTACAAAGTGGCAGAAGGGGCAGTGGCTGTTGCTGCTGCTGTTGCCGCTGTTGCTGCGGCTCAACATCTCACTTTTCCTCTCTTTTATTTTCCCAAATTGCCTTCCCCATCCACCCACAGCTTCGCCTCCCCTCCTCGGCGCTTTAGCCCCCTCCCCTCACTGCCGGCCACTCCCCCGGGCAGAGAACTGGACGTGGTGGCACTGGTGCTGGCCGTGGGGCAGCCGCGTGCCGTGGGGGCGTGGCAGAAGCGGTAGTGGCTGCTGCTGCTCCTGCTTCTGCTTCTCATACTATCCTATTGTTCCTCTCCTGTCCCTGCATTCCCCCCACCCGCCTGTAGCTTCTCCTTCCCCCCTCGTCAGTGGACCCCTCTCGCCTCGATGCCTGCCACTCCCCCGGGCAGGGAGGTGGACGTGGTGGCACTGGTGCTGGCCGTGGGGCAGCCGCGTGCCGTGGGGGCGTGGCAGATGGGGCAGTGGCTGCTGCTGCTCGATGGCTCGGGGGAGAGAGAGCGCTGTGAGAATAACGGGGATGTTGGGAGAAAGGGTGTGTCGGGGAGAGGTATGGTGGGGAGAGGTGTTGGGGGACGGGGCACAGGAACACCCGATAGAGAGTCAGTGTCAGCTCCGAGTGTAGCATGCTTGACTGGAGAAAACACACCACCCGCACTGCTACCACCACCAATCCCAGCAGCAGAAACTCCATCGAAATCACCCTCCTCATCGGTCATACCCCAACCTATGCATCAGGCTCGGGGGAGGCCCGGACTGGTCGGGCGAGGGAGGATTGGTGCAGGCGGGAGGGTCGGAATGAGGGGTGGGATTAGCCTTTGGGGAAGAACGGGCAGAGGCAGCGACGTCAGAAGTGGCAGTGGCAATGGCGGTGGCAGAGGCAGGCATTTGTATTCTGTTCATGGTCAGGGTGGGGTTGTTGGGTTGTCAGGAGGTGGAGAGAACGGAGCAGCCATGTCGAATGGGGGAGGAGAAGGATGGGGAGGCTCCAATAGGAGGCCGGCTGATGGATCGCGGCCAGGAGGAGGGGGTGAATCTTCACTGATAGTTCCGACTGCAGTGAGAGCGCCAGCAGCAGTGGCAGCAGGAGCGCAGGCACGGGCAGGAGCGGGAGCGGAGGCACCACTGAGTGTGGTGATGCGGGGGATGGGAGGACAGAATGGTGGTGCAGCAGTGGCAGGCAGGGGGGATGGCGGGGCAGTAGTGGCAGGCAGGGAGGATGGCACGGCCACAGTGGTGGCTGTGCAGTTGTTGGCTGGGGAGAGGGCGTTTGTGCCACTCGATCCGTCTCTCACAGGTTCCATAGTGAGTGTGATTGCAGTTGGAATGCCGTGAGTGTCTGGTTATGTTTTTTGTTGTTTCTTATTATGTTCCTTTCTATATGCTTGTAAAGCTGGTGAGATGCTCCTGATTTACCCCTCCCTTTTGCTCTATCTTGCCTGCTCACCCACCCTGGCACTGTGCCCATTTTCCTGTTTTGTCCGCATTGCCTCCCGCCCTTCCCTCCCTGGCGACCACTTATTATCTGTTGCCCCCCTTCCCCCCCCCCCCCCCCTCAACCCCTTCAACCCGCCCCTCCCCCTTTCCCCCCTGCCGCTTTCCGTTCTAACTCCAAAACCACCGCTCCCCCCTCCCCCCTCCTCAACCTCACCTGTCATTTTTCTGCATCTGAAGGTATCCTGGCGGAATCTTATACGAAGACTCGGTTGTTTCCACGGAGAGGAAGGGGTGTGGATTGCGGAAGCAAGTGATGCTGCCGAAATGTCGCTCACTCCACACTTCTCCCGAGATCCCGCTGAGAGACTGGCCGCGGACGCCTTGGCGAAATGGAGGAACAAAAACATTCAGGTACTGACTGAGTATGAAAGTATGCATAAGCTTCTCTATTTCAGTATTGCCATTTTGCTAATTTTACCCGATTTGCACTGTGCAGGTTGTAGAAAGCTTGCGCCGAAGTATGTGGCCCCTATTATTTAATGGTAAGAATGGTAGTTGCTCTTAGTAATAAAGCAGTAATAGAATTCCCAAGCAAACTTGATTTAGAAATGGTTGTGAATTATTTCTTTGGGGTTGAAACGAGCTGTATATAATAGCTTTCAGCACGGAATTTGTGATAGATGTACGCGTTATTGATACTGTGGGCACCCTAGAGGTCAGGTCTGCTCCCCGCCAACCTGTCACTCTCACGTGTGCTTGGCTTGGTAGCCCATCTTTTCCTTTTGCTGCGGTGTTGCCTGCCAGTCGTGACAGCCTGAGGGATTCTAGGACCGAGTTCAGTTCGAGCTCTCGAACAGTGAGGGTCATATCTGTGGCTACAAGCTCAGAGAGAGGCCGAGCGCGGTGGAAATCATTATTTCAACGGTACAGATAATAACGTTTGGATGCACTGACTGACGCTGTAAAGCTTTTGGGCGTTCCCCACCACTCCATTCGAAAACACCCTGCAAAAATGGGCCCTGCTCGTAACGCAATAGCTGCTGCAATTGCGCCAACAGTCACAACAAAATGCTCTCGTAGTTTATTCATACAGCACAGTTACAATTCTTAACAAAACCGTTATGGATCTCCAATCACCATACAGAACCTTTGGAGTCCGATCTTAAATGAGCAGCACGAATGGAGGATGGTGTGAACGGGAACCCTACTCAACAACTCCTACTTTCTAGAGACACCGTTTTGCAGCGCAACATATTTCCATCATACCGCAATTCTTCAACCTACTGTTATGATTATCCTCAGTCCTCGTCCCGCCCGCAGTAGTGTGTAATCACGCGCAGATCCAGAGAGGATCGTTGGAAACCCTAGGAAGCTTTGAATGGTATGGTCCTACAGCATTCCCCCAAGCAACAGGTGGTGGATCTGGCAAGTGCCTGCTAGCTTGCAGCCATAAATCTTATCATGCAACGAGAGACAATCAAATATTTGCCGTTTGGACACTATCTCTGATGTTACCGGTTTATATTCCTCAAGAACCGAGTTGTGCATCCCACTGCTTGCAAGAGCTACTATACAAGGACGCTGCAGCTGATTGTCAGCTGCTAAGTATGGCTGCTGGCGGAGCGCGTTACGTGCGGAAACGTTTCTGTCACTTCTGTCCTCCCCTCGTCGGCCACATTACCAAAGGAGTGGGTTAGCATAGCCGAACTTTCTTGTATATTACCTGCAGATCCCATTGCGACCCTGAACATAGACGCTACAACTTCAACTTATCAGCATCCATTGCGGAAAACTACCAGCACTATACCAGCATTCCATCTGCCTTCTATCAGCGTGCGTTGAACTCCTTGACTAGCACTACACCAGCTTCACATCTCGACAGACGGAGACTGCATTCAGCGTCACAATGATGCTTCCAGCAAGCCAGATCCTGGTGCCGCTGCTGCTGCAAGATTTCGACATCAAGTGAGTCTTACTAGTGGTGGCGGCATCGCTTGATTTGAATCGAGCTTACTAGAGCCGCCGCCGTCCCACATTGCTCCAGAATCCCGCCATTGATTGTTCTGACAATGCTCAAGCGATTGTGTTCTATCATTCTCATCTCCGGTCGTTCTGCCTTTCCCCCCTTCCCCATTCCCCCTTTCTTTCCGCTTACCGCAGCTGGAAGCCGTCGAGTCCGCCGAGCAAGCGCGCGAGGCTGCGCGAGTTCAAGCACTGCATTCCCCACGATGGGCACGAGTGGCTCAAGTACGGCCAGAAGGACATCTCAGGCAGCCGCTTCTCACGGTCAGTCCTTATACATGCCCTCCTCAACCGTTTTTGTTCTTATTATTTCTTGTTCCTCTTCCTCATCTTGTTTTTTTTATCAATTCGTTTATTCTCCTTTTTTTTTTTTCATGCCAAAACAATGTTGTCGAATGGTGTGCTTCTCCGCTAGTTCTTAGATCCGTCCATCTCTGGTGACGCACTGGTTGTTGTGCCGATGTGTAGAAATGTCGATTATGACGGTGACCACGGCCTAGTAATATGTTTTTCCCATCTTACTATTCCCTGTTGTCATTGTTCTCTACAGGCATTATTTCCGCTGCAGCCACTCCGACAACGGGCGCCGCTGCCCTGCGCGCCGAGTGGTAGACGTGCACACGCAGTTCGGCCAGCCTGGCGCCTCTGACGTCGCGCCACGTATCACTCACTCCGGCAAGCACAACCACGCGCAGCCTGCCTCTCGCACCCCCTCCGCGAACGAGTCTCTGTTAATGAATCCCATATTCCCTACAGAGCGCGCCAATCTCTCTGCTACTGCTAGTAGTATGCAGAAGCAGCTTGCAATCACAGGTCACATGTTCCCGCTCCCGCGTGCACAGCTGCAGCAGCTTCCATGCTCTGAGAAGAGGCAGCACCATGCGACCACACTCCACCTGTCTCTGATTCGCAGTGGCTTGGCGAAGGAAGATGGCGAGAGGTGTGACAACTCGTGCCCGCTCACACCCACCACGCCCAGCTCGCCACCGCCGCTGTCCCCGCCACTGTCCGCCCCACTGTCTCCGCAGCTGTCCCCAACGCCTTCCACGCCGGTTTCCCCGCGGACTCCCGTTTCGCTCGGGACGGCATCATCCAGCAGTTTCATCCCGCCATCACCAGGAGCAGCTGCGGAGGAGGCCGAGCGGGAAGCGGGAGAGCTGCACACGGGCTTGGCGAAGGGTAAACGAAAGCGGTCAACGTTGGTCAACGAGGCTGCTGATGATGACATGTCACATGCAGATATCGAAGGGTGTCAAGAATTCCAAGATTCTGAAGTCAGCCTGACTATGAAGAGCCATGGGGTTCTGCTGCCACGCAAAGATCTTGATACGTTTCCGAAGACTCTGTCCGAGCCTTTGGATCATAGGGGGCTGCTGACAGCTGCGGATTGGGCTAGCGCGAGCAACATGTTTGACACATGTGATCTGGGCCCGTTACAAGCAGCTCCGATTGAGGCAGCATGTCCAAACGGAGATCCTGCTGCTCTGCCCAGATTGGGGTCAGTAACATGGCAGAATCTGCGGGATCTGGAATCCTTGGCTCCCCTCTTCCCACCTCCAAACGCAATGGGACCGTCGGATCTGACCACAGATGAGGTGGCCCAAGATAAACGGTGCTGCTTTTTCGGCTTCTCTCCTTGCACGCTCCCTCCTTTAAAAGCTCCAGCTTTGACTGCGTCGCCTATGCGATCTGCAGCACGAGGATGCGCTTCAGCCAAGGACTCGTGTGATCGAATCTCCTTGGCTTTGGCCAATCACGGTCGAGGAAGTGTTTCTCCTTCAGCTGGCAGGGAGGGGTTGGTGATTGCGGAGGATGAGACAGGGGTGATCCAGGTGGTGATGAGTGACAGGGTTCAGAGGCGGCAGGAAAAGCAAGCAGACGAGTTTTGCAGTAACGATTTGGATCGGCGGGTTCCGGAGCTCTCAGAGATTGCTTATCGGGCTCAAAGGGATACTTCAGTTGGAGGCATGGAAGGAAGAACTGTGCTTGATGAATGGTTTCGTGAAATGGGTGCTACTTATGGTGCCCGTGACCTTATTGGCCAAGACGACAAGTGGGGTGCGACCTCCTCAAGAGAGCTTGTGCGGCTTCATGCGTTTGGTGACGAGAAAAGTTACAGCCCGCTTGTTATCCTGGAAGACTCCTCGGGCATGCTCCATGTTGGAAGTGAAAAAAGGTGAAATTACTTCAGAAGCAGGTTGAGCCTTGAAGCTGGAAAAAACCATTGCGTGCGTATTCCATAACCAGGCTGAGTATTGTATACATGTAGATATGTGTGCATAGTACGTGAGCTAGTCAGTATCCGATTGATATAAATATATATCCTGAAAAAAGTGCATGCATGATGGACTGGATTGATGAGCAGACCTATCTTTTCCAATTAAACCAAGATTCATATGTGAAGTTTAGTCTCCCTGGCACCAGCAGATTTGTTGGCAATGGCACGTGCCCATAGCAGAATTGACTGGAGGAATGCGGGAGCTGAAACTTGCTGACAGGTGCCGCTGGCCGTTCGATCGAGCTGTCCATTCAGCAGAGAAGTGACGTCCCTGAAGATGGGGCGAGAAAGATGGGTCCAATTGGATTGGGGGAGTACACCACCTGTCAGGTGAACTGTCAAGCTTTTTGTGTAAATCAGGTTTCATGCGTGCCCAGCCCTTGGAATCTCCAACAACCGCTCTGTTACTCAAAGCATCTTACTGAACCGTGCTATGCTGTAATGGGCTCGTGACATCCATGCATCATCAGAACATCATCATAATCGCCTCTCCCAGGTTGATGTCTTGTCAGCCTTGTGTTTGCTTGCTGCTGCAGAATCTCGTGTTCCCTCTCCTGCTAGTTCAGATTGAACCGAAGCAGCAAAAGAGAGCGTTTATTCAACTTGCTTTTCCCTTGTCCATTGTTGGATAGGTTGAGCCCACCTCGGATCTTGTCCTCCTCGCGTAACCAGCCGCCTTTTTATACTACCGTATTTCCTAGCGATCAGGAAGTTTGCAGCGGGGTATTCACATTTATTTTCCTACATTGAGTCAAAATGCCGTCAAAGAAGAATAAGAAGAACAAGAACAAGCCGACAGTGAACACTGGTACGAATTCTCCACTTGCTAGCTCTTGTACTCATCAATGTCCATTCTGATAAATTTCACGATATTCTAGATCCGCGACGCAATCTAGTACGTGTACTTTTCATACCCGCGTCTATGCTTCAGCTGCAGAGAAAACGTCGTCCACGGCGGCCTCAAAAGATACGCCCGAGACTCCGACCACTCCTGCGACACCTGCGACCCCAGCGACTCCTGCGACGGCATCGGATGCGATCTCCACCAAAGGTCAGCTCAGAGGCTCTCTGCATCATCTGTTCTTGCATCTTCCTTCCATCCGAATCGTTTCTACTCGCGGATCTGGCAAGAATAGAAACGGATCTGTGTTTTCGCGGGATAAATTCGCTATTCCTTGATGTCGCATGACTTTCCCGTCCCAGGCGACGTGAAACCAGAAGAACCACAAACGGTCGTTCAGGCGACTCAGGCGACCGCGACAGAACAGTCGACTCAGGCAAATGCTGCGTCGAATGGGGGTGCTGGCGGAGGAGGAGGGGGAGGGAAGAAGAAGAACAAGAAAAAGGCATCCTCTGAATCCGTCGGGGTGCAAGGTAATGGAATCGTGTGTACGCCATGGTAAGCAAATATTGGTGCCGTTGTGCTGCAGTTTTCATGGTTGCTCAGCATTTCAGTCGTAAGTAACAGAATGAAACGCGAATTCATCGACGTAAACTGTTGCGAGAATACATAACGAGCAGCTGTATTTTCCTCCTAGCTGGGCCATGCAAGGGTCGAAATGAAGGAACCCGCCGTGAGATCCTCTATTTAAATAAAGCTGTTTTGACAAAGTCTAGTCGCCAGCTGGGGAGCCCTAAGTTTAACAACCTGCTGATCACGCTGTACTATTTGGCGTGCTGTGTTTTTTCCTGTTCGTGCAGTATTGTTCATGGTGTAAGGTCCATAATGCACTGTCTGTGGCGTAACTGGGGTTGTTAATCGCGAACTGAATAATGTCTTTCTTGAATTTTAGTTTTGCCTCTTGTGTTTGTGCTCTTCTGCTTGTGCTCTTTCCCTCCCTTCCCAGCAGCTCCCGTAGCTGCCACACCACAAGCCTCAGCAGATGCTGATTCGTCAGCCTCAGCTGCGTCTCAGCCCAAGGAGGGAGGGGAAGTCATGCTGGCAGCTGCAGCAGCAGTAGTCGCTGCGGCTGCCGTCTCTGTTGCTCCCGCATCAGTCCCTGAGCCTTCACCAGAGCCTGCACCAGCAGCCCCCGAACCTGCACCTGAAGCACCTGAACCTGCACCAGCAGCCCCTGAGCCTGCACCTGCACCAGCAGCCCCTGAGCCTGCTCCTAAAGCACCTGAGCCTGTGCCTGCAGCCCCTGAACCTGCTCCAGAGGCCACACCGGTATCATCTGAGCCTGCGCCAGTAGCACCTGAACCAACGCCTGCTGCACCTATAACAGCGCCTACACCTATTTTTGAACCAGCAGCCGTTGAGGCGGCACCGCCTGTAGTGGAAGAGAATCAACCAGAATCAGAGGCCAAGGTTGCAGTCACAACAAGCAACAGTGGTGCAGAAGATACAAGGGAAGGGGCTGGTGGTGGTGCAGAGAAGCAGGGTTCTGCTGGCACGGCTGCACCTGTGGCTGCCGCTGCTGGGTCATCGTCATCTGTGGGGGTTGAAGAAGAAACGAAGGCTGTGGTATCAGAATCGCGGTCGAGCTCAGGAAGTGAGGCTGAGAAGCCAGTAGAGGAGAAGGATCGGAACGGTGTGCAGGCAGAGAAACCTGTCGCCTCCCCCCAGGTATGGTGAAAATATACCAACATACGGTACCTTTTCACTCCCAACCTTTTCATTATGGTTGCTACCCACCTTCCCTTTCATTGTGATGCTTTGCTGCTCCCATTCCATTGGTTCCTGCTATTTCTTGGTAGCACTGACAATGCATCTCTGCTGTGCAACATGTCAAATTCCACAGCTCACCCCAACTCCCTGACTTGTGCTGCAAACGTTCTTTATTTCAGGAGCCGATTGAGATCATTGAGCCCCAGCCGCTGCCAAATTGCTCTGCACTTATCTGCTGGATCTTTGGCTGGACTGTGTAAGGTGCTGATCAGGTCAAGCGCTTCTGACTAATCATCAGCTGGATGTGAAGATAGGGGGATGCTGTTGCGGTGCGTGCCACTGAGATGTTACTGTGTGGAATGGTTGTCTAGTATTCATAGTTGGATTTAGAGAGGCTAACCAAGTCAAAGTTCTCGTTTTTCACAAAATAGTGGGAATATATCATGTTTTGTAAGGGGGTTCGTCCATTCTTGTTCGGTTGTTGAATGATGCTGTACATGAATGGAGCGCGTACAAACTCTGACCCGCTGTAGTCGTCGGAGTCGCGAATGTTCAGTCAGGGACAAAAACTAGTGTGGTTGAAATGCAGGGCGTGTTCTGATCGTGTCAGGAAGCCTCGAATTACAGACTGGCAGTTCACGTTATCGTTTCCCAACCACTAAGTTGACCCAGAAACGGAAGACACTTATGAAATCTAAGTAACCACAAGCTGGTTTACAAACCAGGTGGAGAGGTTCCCGCGCTTGAGGCTGTCATGCCCATTTCTGGAGTGTACCAAAGTGCCCCAAAACTTTCCGCGATAAGTCCGTTGCATTCAGGCAGAAGCTTGGGGTGGGGTGGGTAGGGAAGACTCCCTCCATTGAGTCAGCGTGGGTCCTGGCGGAGTAATCAATGACGTGACAAACAATCCACATCGAGGTTGTCTCACAGGCATTTCTAGCAACAGGCTGGAACCGCGAGCATTAGTGGTGAAACAGCTGGCAGACTGCCTTGCTTTCGCAAGCCGCGATGCGAGGCTCGTTAGCCTCAATTGTCCCTGAGTCCCATATGCCACAAGGACCGAGCCTTGACAGCGATGCTCCCACATAGTTGCATGAGGAAAACTTAGCTTATTAGCCCATTGATTTTTTTAATGGCCACGTAGCGCGATGCATGACAAGAGCGCAACCCGCACAAACCGCATTGTCCTTCGCGAAAACCACATTCTAGGTCCTTCTTTTCGATCCGCTTCGTTCGTTATGTTACCTAGAACGACTATCATGTACACCTGGTCCTGACACGGGCTGTAACACCAGCTAACGTTACTGACAAAATTCTGGTCGCCAGTTTTCGTGACTGGAAGTCACTAAGCTCCCCACCACCACCACCCCCACCACCGCTGCTACCTCTACTAACTGAAATACCGACCGTATATTGCCACCATGCCGTGGTTCGGAGGGAAAAAAACATCCAAGCCTCCGCCGCCGCCGCCTCCGGACGGACTGCTGCAGATCAGCGATCGCATGTTTGGTGCGTTTTAGGGTTACCTTAGGTTTCAATCCGCGTGAGTTTCGTGTGTGACAGCTGTACGTGGAATTTTGCTGCTGAGGATTGGTAGTAGGATGTAATATTTCCTGTTCAACGGCCATGATGGAGCGATCCAGATTCGCTGTCTGCTTCCTTTTCCCTCCTCCTTTTCCCTTGCCTCGCATCGCTTCGCACCCTCACTCGCCATTTGGAGTATTCGTCTCTGGATGTAGAGACGCGTACCTGCATATGACCGAGTGACCCTTAATTCCTCTTTTTCTTAGTCTCAACTTCCCGTTTCCAGTTCAAACCACCCTCCCCTCCACCTCTCCTCCTCTTCCCTCGGACCCTCCTTTTAGGTAGTTCGTGAGTCCCTTCAGGCATCACTCCAGTTCTTTTTTTCCAGTCGATTCATTAGTCACCCGGGTCCTTGTTTTTCCTCTCAAAACGCACTACGTGTTCTCCCCTCCACCTCCCGCCCTTCCGTATCTCCCTTCCTCTGCGTCCTCTTCAACTCTCTCCCTCCATCGTTTTTTCACTTCCAGCAGTCTTGTCTCTTCTATCTCCCCATCCCTTACCTACCTCCCGTCCCCTCAGTCCCTTATTCCCTCCCTCCTTCCCGCCTCCCGGGTCCGGCCTCCCACATCTTGTTCTCTTCGTCCTTTGATCTCTCCTCCTACCCTTTCTCCTTCCGTCTCGTGATCCCGCCCAACCCTTTTTCCCTCCGTCCCCTGACCCTTCCCGCTTCCTGCTCCTCACCTCTCCCCTGCTCCTCACCTCTCCCCTGCTCCTCACCTCTCCCCTGCTCCTCACCTCTCCCCTGCTCCTCACCTCTCCCCTGCTCCTCACCTCTCCCCTGCTCCTCACCTCTCCCCTGCTCCTCACCTCTCCCCTGCTCCTCACCTCTCTCCTGCTCCTCACCTCTCCCCTGCTCCTCACCTCTCCCCTGCTCCTCACCTCTCCCCTGCTCCTCACCTCTCCCCTGCTCCTCACCTCTCCCCTGCTCCTCACCTCTCCCCTGCTCCTCACCTCTCCCCTGCTCCTCACCCCTCCCCCACCCCTCCCTCCCTCCCCCACGCAGTGTTTGATTCCTGCATTGCCAACGACGTGCCGACCACAGCCACCTACCGCCTCTACTTCCGCCAGATATGCACAGATCTCCGCAATCAAATCTCTGACGCATCCATCCTGATCTGTAATTTCCGCGACGGCAGCAGCGGCTCCAGCCGAACGCTCTTCGCCGGATCCTATTTTCTAAATTCTGATGCCACAGTGCTTGAGTACCCTAGACATTTCGAGGGCTGCCCGATTCTTTCTCTCGATCTGATCGAACATTTCCTCCAGTCCACCAATAGCTGGCTGCAGCAGGATTTTGACCTGCCCGGCCGCAAGTCAAAGCAGGAGAAAAAGCTTTTGGAGGAGGCTGATGGGGGAACACCAGCAAAGCAGCAGCAGCAATTAGGGTTGGGTTCAGCGGGTGGCAACGGGCGGCGGAAAAACATTGTCCTCTTGCACTGCGAGCGTGGCGGGTGGCCTCTCTTGGCGTTTATGATCGCCTCGTTCTTAGTCTTCCACAAGGAATGGAATGGCGAGGAGGAGCGGGATCTCTTACTGGGCATCTACAAAGCGGCTCCTAGGGGTTTCCTGCAGCTGCATTACCCCTTAAACCCTGTCCCCTCCCAGGCGAGATATCTACAGTACATAGCCCACTGCGTCAGCTCTTTACCCCACGGGTTTATTGAGAGGGAAAGCAAGGACAAGAAGGGGAAGGGGAAGGGAAAAGCGGGGGCGGAGGAGGAGGGCAGCGAGTGGGGGAGCCAGGTGCTGGTACCGTCTTCTAGAGAGGGGTGTCTGGGAGCGAGCAGCAGCCGGATGGTGACTCTAGACTGTGTGATTATGCGCGGTGTGCCACAGCTGGACGCGAGGGGCGGGTGCTGCCCTGTGATTAGGGTGTTTGGGCGCGATCCGGGCCTGCCAGAGAACCGAGACTCAGGGCTGCTGTTCCTGAGCGCGAGGCATGGGGTGAACCGAGCCAAATACTACCTGCAGGTGAGGCAAGGGGTTGGTTGGGTTGAATAGGGATGCGAGGGGCGGGTGCTGCTGCCCTGTGATTAGAGTGTTTGGGCGCGATCCTGGTCTGCCGGAGAACCGAGACTCGGGGCTTCTTTTCCTGAGCGCGAGGCACGGCGTGAACCGAGCCAAATACTACCTGCAGGTGAGGCGCCGATCAGCACAGTTGCACCGGTGCTAGTCTTTATCACAGTTGCAGCGGCGACTGCGAGGGACCGGTGTTACCCTCTACTTAGAGCGTTTGGCCATGATCCAGGCCTGCTGGAGAACAGCAGGTTTGGCCGTGATCCAGGAACCGATCCAAGCCTGCTGTTTTCCCGTTCTACCCTTTCCTTCCAACCAGAGGGAAGCGGAGGTGGTGAAGATGGACGTCATGGCGGTGGTGCAGGGCGACGTGGTGATGGAGTGCTTGCATGTAGTTTGACTCACACCCCCCTCTTTCCCACACGTTACCCCTCCTTTCCCCTTCTCTCCACCTTTCTCCGTGGTGATGGAGTGCGTGCATGTGGACAGCTTGACTCACACGCCCCTTCCTTTCCGAACCTCCTTTCCCGTGCCGTCCTTTCCCGTTCTCTCCCACACCCCAACAACCAGAGAGAGGCGGAGGTGGTGAAGATGGATGTGATGGCGGTGGTGCAGGGGGACGTGGTGATGGAGTGCGTGCATGTGGACATGGAGGGGGCGGGCAGCGAGCAGATGGTGTGGCGAGTGGCGTTCAACACGGCCCACGTGCGATCCAACATGCTCGTGCTCTCCCGAGACGACCTCGATATCCTCTGGCACACACGGGAGCGGTTTACGCAGGACTTCAGAGTGGAGGTGAGTTCTTGTGTAGGGTTGATACATGAGGTTTCTGTTATTAGATTTCTGTTAGGGTTGGGGTGGGTGCGGTGCGGCGGCATGCAAGACATCAGAGAGTGGAGACGAGGTTTGTGGGAAATGGTAGCGAGCAGATGGTGTGGCGAGTGAGTGGCGTTCAACACGGCCCACGTGCGATCCAACATGCTCGTGCTCTCCCGAGACGACCTCGACATCCTCTGGCACACAAGGGAGCGGTTTACGCAGGACTTCAGAGTGGAGGTGAGTGTTTTCACACAGGCAGTGAGTTTTTTTTCAGAGGATTGAGGTGAAAATTCTGTTCAGGGCTGAGGTGGGTGCAGCACGCAAGACGTCAGGCCAGGTCAGGTCAGGTCAGGGAAGGTGAGTTTTTATTTGAGGCGACGCAGAGGTCACTTCTGGGAGGCAGCGAGCAGATGGTGTGGCGAGTGGCGTTCAACACGGCCCACGTGCAATCCAACATGCTCGTGCTCTCCCGAGACGACCTCGATATTCTTTGGCACACGCGCGAGCGCTTCACACAGGACTCCAGAGTGGAGGTGAGCTGTGGCATTAGCCTGAGTTGAGGTGAGGTGAGCGTTCTTCAGGGGTTGCGGGATACTCCAAAAATCACTTTCGTCAGCATTTCTAGGCACTCCATTTCCCTTCAGCATGTGTATTTAATGCTGCTCGCGCCCCTGTCCCACCCTCCAGATCCTTCTGACAGACCGGGAGTCCAAGGTGCCGCCTCCCCCTGCCGCCACCTCTCTGGCTGCAGACGACTTCGGCGGACTGCCCCTCGATTCCTTTCTCAAGCTCAAGGAGGCCTTCGAGGATTCCAATTGGTCGCAGGACGACAGCTCGCGCGCCCTAGAAGAGATTCGCCACACCATCTACTCCGCAGCCAGCACCAAGAGGAGAAACCGCCGCAGCGGAGGGTTGCGGGTTCGAACCCGGGTGCCGGCAGGTGGGAAGTGGGGCCCGGGAGGGGCGGGGTTTGCAGGGGATATGCTGGATGATAGCGATTATGCATCGGATTTGGACTCGGCTGATACTTCTCCGACGTTTTCGAGCATGTTGCATTCGAGGGATGGGAGCCCGTCGCCGTCTCGGCCGTTTGGGAGTGGTTTAGGGTTTGGGATGTTTGGGTTTCCGGGCGGGAAGGCGCGGAGGAAGATTGGGTCGGAGATGGTGTTGCCGCCTGGGTTGTTGTTTGCGGAGCAGACTTATACGGAGGAGGAGGGGTTGACCAGGAGAGAGAAGGCGAGTGCCGGTGATTTGAAGATGCTTTGGTTGGATTTGGCGAATGGTCCTTCGCTGTATTGGAATGAGTGGGATCCGGAGCTGAATCCTGTTCTGGGGAAGCTTTTAAGGAGGATGTCGAAGCGGGTGCCGGGGTTTAAGTTGCCCGAGATGGGGTTGCTGGGGCAGAAGGGGCTGGAGAAGGGGGAGGAGGAGAAGAAGGAAGAGGAGGAGGAAAAGAAGGAAGAGAAGGAGGAGGAGAAGGAAGAGGAGAAGAAAGAGGAGAAAAAGGAAGAGAAGGAGGAGGAGAAGAAGGAGGAGGAGAAGGAAGAGGAGGATGAAGAGGAAAAGGCTGCGGCCGCAGCTGCTGCTGCTGCTGAGGCTGCAGCAGAACGGAAGAAACAGGAGAAGCTGCGGAAGGCAGAAGAGAGGCGGATGGAGGCTGAGAGGAGGAGGTTAGAGGAAGAGGAGGAGGAGAGGAGGGAGGAGGAGAGGTGGAGGGAGGAGCAGAGGAGGAGGCAGGAGGAGAGGGCAGCTAGAAAGGCAGCATTAGCTGCAAAAATGGCTGAGCCAGATCCGCCCAGTCCCAAAGTAGCCCCCCCTCCCCCGCCTCCTCCCCCAGGAGGGGGACCTCCTCCGCCTCCTCCGCCTCCTCCGCCTCCCCCTCCCCCACCCCCTCCCCCAGGCGGAGGCGCTCCTCCCCCTCCCCCTCCACCCCCTCCCCCACCCCCTCCCCCAGGTGGGGGTCCTCCCCCGCCCCCTCCTCCACCTCCTCCCCCACCCCCTCCCCCAGGGGGGGGCCCTCCCCCTCCTCCCCCTCCTCCCCTTCCCGCAGGGGGCCGGGCCCCCCCGCCTCCTCCGCCTCCTCCCCCACCTACCCCGGGTGGGGGCCCTCCCCCGCCTCCTCCCCCACCTCCTCCCCCAGGTGGGGGACCTCCCCCTCCCCCTCCCCCTCCCCTTCCCCCGGGCAGGGGCCCTCCCCCACCTCCGCCCCCACCTCCTCCCCCAGGCGGGGGCCCTCCCCCACCTCCCCCCCCACCTCCTCCCCCAGGTGGGGGACCTCCCCCACCTCCTCCCCCACCCCCCCCCCCCAGGCGGGGGCCCTCCCCCGCCTCCCCCTCCCCCCTGGCGGGCCCAGAGGACCTCCCCCTCCCCCTCCCCCTCCTGGCGGACCCAGAGGTCCCCCACCCCCTCCCCCTCCCCCTGGGGGGGGGAAGGGTCCCCCCCCGCCCCCCCCTCCCCCAGGGGGCAAGGGCGGACCACCTCCCCCTCCCCCGCCCCCAGGGGGAAAAGGCCCTCCAGGCCCCCCCCCTCCCCCAGGGTTTAAGGGGCCCCCCCCTCCCCCAGGGTTTAAGGGCCCCCCCCCTCCCCCCGGGTTCAAGGGGCCGCCCCCTCCCCCCGGGTTCAAGGGGAAGGGTCCCCCGGGGCCCCCTCCCCCCGGGGGGTTCAAGGGGGGGTTTGCAGCTGCTGCACCCCCCCCCAAGAAGAAGACCCCCCTGAAGGCGTTTTTCTGGGGGAAGGTGACGCGAGTGGTGGAGGGGAACATGTGGGCGGAGGTGCAGAAGGAAGAGCAGGTCGCTGCTACCCCCAAGTGCGTTCCTCCCTCCTCTCTCTTTCCGCCTCTCTCTTCCCTCCTCTCTCTTCTCTCCTCTCTCTATCCTCCTCTTTCTTGAGGCATCTCAAAACAAAAGAAGGTGACGCGAGTGGTGGAGGGGAACATGTGGGCGGAGGTGCAGAAGGAGGAACAGGTGGCTGCTACCCCCAAGTGAGTGCTTCCCTCCTCTCTCTTTCCTCCTGTGAATCTCCTCTCCTCTTTTCTTCCTCGCTTCTTTCCCCCTCTTTATTCACTCGTCTCGTCCGTCCCCCCTCCCCCTGCTTACCCCTCCTTGTTGAAGTGATTTCAATTCATTTCCAAGATGACCTGTTGCGCAGTTTGCTTGAGAGCTTCACCGCACTGCACCGTACCTCGCTGCACCATACCGCGCTGCATCTTACCGCACTGCACTTTATCATGCTTCTGTAACATTTCATGACTAGTTCAGCTCTGGCACCTTGTTCCGCCCTCTGTGCTCATCAACCCACCCATTCCCTGCGTCTGGGCGGTTTCATTTGTCTGCATTTGATCGGCGTTTTTTGTCCGCATCTGGTGCAGGTTGGACCTGGAGGCGCTATACCCGGAGCTGGAGGATTTGTTTTCTGCCGCCCCTCCCCCCAAGAAGAAAGACACAGGGCCCAAGAAGGAAGCCAAGCCGCAAGCACTCACTCTTGTAAGTTTCCTCTTCTGGTATTTCTCATAAGCGATCCCTCCTCCCCCCAAGAAGAAAGACACGGGGCTCAAGAAGGAGGCCAAGCCGCAAGCACTCACTCTTGTAAGTTGCATCGTGCCTCCCCATGCCTTGTGCCTCCTCATGCCTCATGCCTCCCTGCGCCTTGTGCCTCGTGTCCCGTAAGCACCCTATTTGCTTCTCTGCGCCTATGTGGTCGTCTTCTCTGCTGTGTGCTTCAGTCAGTCCCACATGAAGGGCGCCCGGTGCTACCCACAGTCGATTCCTTCTTAGTTAACTTTTGAGTCAGCTCAAAAGACTTCTGACTTTTGAGTCGACTCAAAAGACTTTTGACTTTTGAGTCGACTCAAAAGACCCACATGAAGGGCGCCCGGTGCTACCGACAGTCGATTCTTTCTTAGTTAACACAACTCTTTCGTCGCAACTCTTGTTCCTTCGCCATTCCGGCTGTAGTTCAGATCGACATGAAGCGTGCAAACAGAACAGCTGGTATTTTTCCAAGCTGACTCATTATGCTTTCCCCGATCCCTTTTCCTTTTTGTCTTGTGGTTCAGATTGATATGAAGCGAGCCAACAATTGTCAGATTATGCTTTCCAACATGAAGCACCTCAAGTACTCTGAGATTGTGGTGAGTTGAGTTGAAGTAGGGGAATTGCAGTACGGAGCTGTCTAGAAAGTTTCTAACGAATTGCAGCAAGAGGAGTTCCTGGAATCATGCTTTCCACATTAATGAAGCGCCTCAAATACTTGGAGATTGTGGTGAGTTGAAGATCGAAGATCGCGCTCAGATTGCACCTTTTCTTTCTCTGTCCTCACCACCATTCAGTCAGCCTCTCACGTGACTCCGTCAGTCTTGTGCTGCAAACTCCACTTGTCTCCCAATCTTCTTTTCGACAGCTCATTCTCTTTGTTGACTGTCGTCGGCTGAGCACGCCCCATAGCTGGATTGTTCAGACGCCAAGCCGATTTCTGAGTTGACTCAAAAATCGACTGAGCACGCCCCACAGCTGGATTGTTCAGACGCCAAGCCGATTTCTGAGTCGACTCAAAAATCGACTGAGCACGCCCCACAGCTGGATTGTTCAGACGCCAAGCCGATTTCTGAGTCGACTCAAAAATCGACTGAGCACGCGCCCCACAGCTGGATTGTTCAGACGCCAAGCCTCAATGCGACTCCTACCTGGTCTCAAGATTCTTTCAAATCCATGTCTCCCAGTAAGGATGCGACCCCTCAGGACCCCATTCTAGCGCTGGATAGCAAGGTGTTGGACGGGGAGGAGGTTGATGCTTTGCTGAAGCTGTTGCTCTTGTCCCCCCTATCCCTTCCTCCCCCACTCTCTGAACAGTACTCACTCACTCTCTTGCCCCTCTCCTTTCTGGTCCATGCTATCAACTCAAGACGCCATTCTAGGGACAGCAAGGTGCTGTATGGGGAGAAGGTGGATGCTCTGCTCGAGCCACTGCCCTGAACAGCACTCGCTCACTTTCTTATCTTTCTCCCTCCATTCCTCCCCCCTGACTCCAATCCACGCCCTCAGGACGCCATTCTATCGCTGGACAGCAAGGTGCTGGACGGGGAGAAGGTGGACGCTCTGCTCAAGTTCTGCCCCGCCAAGGAAGAAGCGGAGATGCTGAAGGTGTGTCTGTGTGTGATGGTGGAAGTGAGTTTGATGGGTGAGGCGAGCTGGTTGTGGCTCAGTAAACAAAGGCGACTGGAGAATGAGGGTATGGGGGCATGAGGGCATGGAGGTGTGGGGGCAAAGTGCTGGACGGGGAGAAGGTGGATGCTCTGCTCAAGTTCCTCCCCGCCATGGAAAAATCGGAGATGCTCAAGATGCGTGGCAGCTGGGTGGGGAGGGAAGGAAAGGTATGATGGTGGTAGTGAGTTCGACGGGTGAGGCAAGCTGGTTGCGAGGCAAGCTGGTTGCGAGGCAGTTCTTTCTGGAGCTGTTGCGTGTAATCTGCTTCTCCTTCCTCGATCTCCTTCCCTTTGTCCTCTTTTATCCCCTCCTGTCCCCCCTATCCTCTCATCCCTCCCAGGGCTGTGGCATGCCTCCGGAGAAGCTGGGCAAGTGCGAGCAGTCCTTTCTGGAGATGTTAAGAGCGTAATTATCTGCCTCTCCTTCCTCCCTCCCCTTCCCATTGTGCCCTCCTATCCCCTGCTATTCCTCCCATCCTCACCTCCCAGGGCTGTGGCATGCCCCCGGAGAAGCTGGGCAAGTGCGAGCAATTCTTTCTGGAGATGTTGCGAGCGCCGCGTATCGAAGCCAAGCTGAAGATCTTTGAGTTCAAGCTGTCGTACGACCAGCAGGTGAGGGGAGGGCAGGTGCGATGAGGGCAGGTGAGGGGAGGGCAGGAGAGAGGAGGGCAGGAGAGAGGGGAGGGCAGGAGAGAGGGGAGGGCGGGTGAGAGGAGGGCGGGTGGCCGGTTGTGTATGGAAGCCAAGCTGAAGGTCTTTGAGTTCAAGCTATCGTACGACCAGCAGGTGAGGGGAGGGCTGGTGAGGTGAGTGCCATGTGGTGTTTGCTTTGTCGCGCCTGTGTGAGTTCAAGCTGTCGTATGACCAGCAGGTGATGGGAGTGCCACATGGCATTTGCTTCTTTGCGACTCTCATCACGTGCTTCGGTCGAGGCGCTTGCTGGCAAGTGGTAGAGAGACGGGCAGTTCGGCGAGTGCCCCAACAGGCTTCAGAAGTGCTGGTATGGTATGGTGGGGTTTGGCTTGGCTAGGGCTCGTCACACACACAAGGCAAAAACCAAAGCACACCATTGGGGTCCCTCGAGAGTTGTCTCTCTACCTGCAGTTTCTATATTGGCTTGCCACGCAAGGCAAAAGCAAAAACACATCACGTGTAGAAAGTAGATTTTTGAGACGTCTCAAAAATCTACTTTGGAATCCTGTCATTCTTCCGGTTTGCATACAGACCACATTTTTGCGTTCACAATGTTTTTTATTCTTTCCTTTTCTTTTCTTTTATTTCTTTCTTTCTTTTCCTGGGCACCGTTATTTTGTTGCTATTCTCAAGAGTGATTCAAATATACCCCCCACCTGCAGGTCAAGGATGTGCAACGCAATCTGGATCTCGTCCACAATGCTTGCAAGGAGGTGAGTGTGACTGTAAGGAGGTGAGTGTGACTGTAAGGAGGTGAGTGTGACTGTAAGGAGGTCTGTGCAACTGTAAGGAGGTGTGTGCGACTGTAAGGAGGTGAGTGTGACTGTAAGGAGGTGAGTGCGACTGTAAGGAGGTGAGTGTGACTGTAAGGAGGTCTGTGCAACTGTAAGGAGGTGTGTGCGACTGTAAGGAGGTGAGTGTGACTGTAAGGAGGTGAGTGCGACTGTAAGGAGGTGAGTGTGACTGTAAGGAGGTGAGTGCGACTGTGAGGAGGTGAGTGTGACTGTAAGGAGGTTTGTGCGACTGTAAGGAGGTGAGTGTGACTGTAAGGAGGCGAGTGTGACTGAAGGAGGTGAGTGTGACTGTAAGGAGGTGAGTGTGACTGTAAGGAGGTGAGTGTGACTGTAAGGAGGTGAGTGTGACTGTAAGGAGGTGAGTGTGACTGTAAGGAGGTGAGTGTGACTGTAAGGAGGTGTGTGCGACTGTAAGGAGGTGAGTGTGACTGTAAGGAGGTGAGTGTGACTGTAAGGAGGTGAGTGTGACTGTAAGGAGGTATGTGCGACTGTAAGGAGGTGAGTGTGACTGTAAGGAGGTGAGTGCGACTGTAAGGAGGTGAGTGTGACTGTAAGGAGGTGAGTGTGACTGTAAGGAGGTGAGTGTTACTCTAGGGGGGGTGAGTGGGTGTGACAGACTGTGAGGAGGCGAGAGTGTGACATAACCTTGAGGTCATGAGTGTGACTATAAGGAGATGAGGTGCGCGCTTCCCCCTCTTCCCTCGCTTCCCCCTCTTCCTCGCTTCCCCTTCTTCCCTTGCTTCCCCCTCTTCCCTCGCTTCCCGCTCTTCCCTCGCTCCCTCTTCCCTCGCGTCCCCCCTCTTCTCCTGCTTCTCCATCTTTCCTCGCTCCCCCTTCTTCCTCGCCTCCCCATCTTCTCTCTCTTTTCTTGCCTCCCCTCGTCTCTCTCTCTCCTCCGCTCTTCAATCCACTCCCTTCGTCCTCCTCTTTCCTCTTCTCCTTTCTCTCTTCCCTATGGCACGCAGGTCCGAGGCTTCAAGAGGCTGAGGCGCATAATGCAGACCATTCTGTCGCTGGGGAATGCACTTTCAACCAGGGCACCGCCAGCCACTGGCCCTGCCGTGGGCTTCAAGTTTCACCCACCACTCCCTCCACTCTCAAACTCTCTTCCCTATGGCACACACCAGGTGCGCGATTCCAAGAGGCTGAGGCGCATAATGCAGACCATTCTGTCGCTGGGGAATGCCCTCAACCAGGGCACTGCCAGGGGCTCTGCCGTGGGGTTCAAGCTGGACAGTCTGCTGAAGCTCACCGACACCAAGACGCGCAACAACAAGATGACTCTCATGCACTATCTGGCGAAGGTGGGTTGGTACTGAGGGGTGAGGATGGGTGCTGAGGGGTGAGGATGGGTGCTGAGGGGTGAAGGTGGGTGCTGTGCGGTGATGATGGGTGTTGAGTGACGAGGGGCTCTGCGGTGGGGTTCAAGCTGGACAGTCTGCTGAAGCTCACCGACACCAAGACTCAAAACAACAAGATGACCCTCATGACCGACACCAAGGTGAAAGCTGCCGAGGCGTGAAGATTTTTTTTTTTTTTCCTAGTCGACTCAAGCGCTGCCGAGGGGCGAAGATTTCCTCTTTTTTTCCTGCCGTACTCTTTTCTTATTCTCCACACGTAATGTCCATCTAATTTTTCTTCACTCAAACGGTCCTTCTCTCTCTATTTCGTCTGTGCAAAGCAAGCCCGCGCACGTGATAGAGTGAAGTTTTGAGACGTCTCAAAACGGTCCTTCTCTCTCTATTTCGTCTGTGCATAGCAAGCATGTCCACGGAACCCTCCTCAGCTACCCACAGCAGACAGACAGGTGTCTGTACCTTGTTTTGTTGTGTGCCCACCCAAGTGCAAGCAATAAGCTCTTCTGCTGATCATTTTCACAATTGAATGTACATTCTCCCTGCGAACCCTGCTTTTCTCTGTTTATTCTCTTCAGGTGCTCACGGAGAAGCTTCCCGAGCTCGCCTTGTTCTGGGAGGAGCTGCCGTCCCTTGAAGATGCCCACAAGGTTTGTCTCCCGAACCTGCCCACAAGGTGTGTCTCCCGAACCTGCCCACACCGTTTGTCTCCCGAACCTGCCAAACAGCACTTCAGCAGCACTAAGTTGAGCCATTTACCCACTATCGGGCTCCCCTCTTCTCTTCCCTCCCACCCGCTATTGTTCCGTGTCCTCTCTGCCCTCATTGTCTCCCCCCCCACCTCCCCTTCTCAGATTCAAGTGAAGTAGCTAGGAGAGGAAATGCAGCAGCAGCTCAACAGAGGCACACCGAAGCTGGAATTTGACCCTTTCTCTTCCCTTTCCCCCCTGCTCCCCTTACCACCCAAACCCCTTCCACCCCTCCCCCAACTTTCAGATCCAAGTGAAGCAGCTGGGAGAGGAAATGAGCCAGCTCAACAGCGGCACCACCAAGCTGGAGCGCGAAATGGTGGCATCAGAGAAGGACGGGCCTGTGTCTGAGAACTTCCGAGCGGTGGGTGGAGTGGGGAGGGAGGGGGGATGATGGGGGGTGGGGAAGGTAGGTGGTGTCATTTCAACTTGGAATGGTGGCATCGGAGAAGGATGGACACGTGTCTGAGAATTTTCGAGCAGTGGGTGGAGTGGGGAGGGAGGGGGGGGTAGTTCAGAGGTTGGGGGAGGAGTAGGTGGTGGCATTCCAACGCGAAATGGTGGTGTCAGAGAAGGACAGGCCCGTGTGGGAGAAGGGCGGGCCCATGTGGGAGAACTTCCTAGTGGTGGGCAAGGAGGGGGGGTAAGGGGATTCTGTGGAAGGGGACCCCTTCCATGGAACAGAACGGTGGGCAAGGGTGGCGGGTCAAGGGGGGGTGTGGGGGGGGGCGGGGGGGGAAAGGGGTGTACTACTCAGAGGTAGTGGGGGCTGGGGGGGGAGAACAGGTGGTGGATTTTTAGCGCGAACTGGTGGCATCGGAGAAGGACGGCCTGGTCTCACTCAAAGAACTCCCAAAAGGTGGGCAGACATACATGCAGACATACATGCTTGCCAAGCTTGTCGTCACGATAGCCAACATACCCATTCTACTCGACCTTTTATGGCCCCCCCTCCCACCCCCACCACCGCAGGCTCTGAAAGAGTTTGCAGAGGAAGCCACGTCAGGAGCCAAGAGGCTGGCTGCACTTTATGCTGATGTGGTGGGTTGACTTCCTTGACTGCCTTGACTGCTGGCTGGGATGACTGGGCTTACTGCTTTGACTGCCTTGACCCGTGTGACTGGATTTTTTTTTTTTTTTTTTTTTTAGAATAATTATAATAACTGCCGTGACTTTGTTGGCTGGGTGGGTGCTAACTGGATGTAGTGTGTCAGCAGTAATGCAGAAGTGTTTTCAAGCCTCAGTCTCTCATGTGGCACAAGTATAGAATCTTGTTTGTCGGAAGCAACTTGACATTTATTCATTCAATTGTTGTGTCTACTGAAGCTTTCAGGTCATGCTAACCAGATGTTGCCGTGCATGGGCGTGATGGCATGGGTTGTGGTGTGGTGTGGTGTGGTGTGGTGTGGTGTGGTGTGGTGTGGTGTGGTGTGGTGTGGTGTGGTGTGGTGTGGTGTGGTGTGGTGTGGTGCATCTGTGTGACTGATGGTACTGCATGGTGGCATATGGTGTGGAGGTGTGGTGGCACATGGCTGTCTTGTTGCACTGCTGCATTCATGGGGCGTGCATGGTGCTGCATGGTGCTGCATGGTGCTGCATGGTGCTACATGGTGCTGCATGGTGCTACATGGTGCTACACGGTATTGCAGTCCAAGGCAACAGATGGGCTCTCGAGATACTTTGGAGAAGACCCAGCCAAGTGCCCCTTCGAACAAGGTGAGCTCTTTCCCTCCTCCTTCCATCCAAGGTGGCTCGCTCCTCCCTCCTACCTCCTTTTGAGACGTCTCAAAGTCGTCTGATGGGCTCGCGAGATACTTTGGAGAAGACCCAGCCAAGTGTGCCCCTTCGAGCAAGGTGAGCTCTCCTCCTTCCTCCCTCTGTCCTCCTCCCTCACATCCTCCCTCTCCTCCCTCTCTCTTGCTAACTTACCAAGTGATTGCACAATGAAAGCTCCCTACACAAATTTTCCCTGTGATTGCACAGTTGCCACTGTTCTGCACAATTTCATGCAGCATTTGAAAAGTTTCAAGACGAGAGCATAAAAAGCAGTTGTCTATTCTCCTTCCGCCCCTCCTGGCCTTACCCACTTCCCTCCCCCCGCCTCAGTTGCCCTTGTCAACAGTTGTTGATTCTCCTTCCCCCGTCCGCGTCTCCCCCTCCTTCCCTTCTCTCCTTCCCTCCTTCCCTTCTTCTTGCCCTTACCTACTCCCCTCCTCCCCGCCTCAGTTGCCTCTGTGCTGCACAATCTCGTGCAGTTTCTTAAAAAGTTTATAGTCGAGAATATAAGTAGCTTCGAGGCAGAGATAAAGCGGATCGAGAAGGAGGAGAACGGCGAAGAAGGAGGAGCTAGAAGAGAAGAACTCAGTTGTCAATTCTCCTTCCCCCCTTCCCCCCTTCCCGCCTCTCCCCCCTTCCCACCTTTCCCCCGTTTCCCTCCCCTTCTCGCCCCCATCCCGCCTCAGTTGCTACCGTGCTTCACAATTTCGTGCAGTCGTTCAAAAAGTCTCAAGACGAGAACATAAAGAACGCGGAAGCGGAGATAAAGCGGATCGAGAAGGAGAAGAAAAAAGAGATTGAGGACAAAAAGAAGAAGGAATTGGAGGAGAAAAAAGCGGCTGAGAAGGCGGCGAAAGCAGCCAAGGAGAAAGCAGCACAGGAGGCGAAAGAAGCAAAGGAGAAGGAAGGGGGAGGGGGAGGAGGGGAGGAGGGAGGGGAAGGGGGGAAGGATGGGAAGAAGGATGGGGAGAAGGATGGGGAGAAGGAAGGAGAAGGGAAGAAGGAGGAGGGGAAAAAGGGGCCTGTTAACATGCTGGCTGCCATTAAGAAGCGCCAGGTGGCGAATGATAATGATGATGATGAGGATGAGGATGAGAAGAAGGACGAGAAGAAGGAGGAGAAGAAGGATGAAAAAAAGGACGGTGGAGATGCAAAGAAGGATGAGAAAAAGGACGGTGGAGATGCAAAGAAGGATGAAAAGAAGAGTGGTGAGGGGAAGGAGGGAGCGAAGGAGGGAGGGAAGGAGGAGGCAGGGAAGGAATCGGAGGTGAGTGAGGTGGAATCAAGTAGTGATGACGACGATAGTGACAGTGAGGAGGACGAGGAGGAGGGGACAGGAGACAAGCCAGCAGAAGGGGCAGCAGCAGCAGCAGCAGGGGTAGCGGCAGCAGGTGGTGCAAAGGAGGGCGAAGCAGCAGCAGCGGGGGCGGCAGCAGGGGAGGAAGGAGCGAAGGAGGGTGGAAAGAAGAAAGTGGTAAAGAAAGTGGTGAAGAAAGTAGTTAAGAAAAAGAAAGCTGCGGAAGGGGAGGGGGCGGCTGAAGGGGAGGTGGGTGAGGGGAAGAAAAAGAAAATAGTGAAGAAAAAAGTGGTGAAGAAAAAGGATGGGGCTGCAGGGGAGGGCGCGGATGGGGCAGAGGGAGGTGGGGAGAAGAAGACTGTTAAGAAGAAAGTTGTCAAGAAAAAGACAGCAGCAGATGCGACTGCTTGAGTGGGCACTTTGGGAGGAGCAGCTGCGGCGTGTTTTGAGCCGACTCAATGCGCTCCTGGATGGGGCAGAGGGAGGTGGGAGGGAGAAGACGGTTAAGAAGAAAGTTGTCAAGAAAAAGACAGCAGCAGCAGATGCGTCTGCTTGAGTGGGCATGTCAGCAGCAGCAGCTGCGGCGGCATCAACAGAGAGGGAAAAGCAGGTGGTGGAAAGAAGGTGGTGGAGGGTGAGGGGAACAGCAGTAGCAGGAGCAGCAGCAGGAGCAGCAGCAGGAGCAGCAGCAGGAGCAGCAGCATCAGAAGCAGAGGAGGAGGAGGGGAGCAGCAGAGGGGCTGTGGAGGGACTTTGGCGATGGGTCCGAAGAGGGGCGTCGGGTCAACCCACTCGCGCAGATTCACCAGCGAAAGAGTAGTTGCTGGGTGAAGGATAGCCAGGAGTGGCTGATGGTAGCTGGTGGGCTGGGTGTGGCTGCTCATAGCTTTAGCCTGTAAGCCTGGGACGTGTGGAATTATTTTTGAGGCGCCTAAAAAAATTAGCCTGTAAGCCTGGGATGTTATGAGCTTTAGGCTGACGTGGAATGTTATGAGCTCGCTCGAACCTGGATTGGGTTGCGGTGGCAGATGTGGCATCTGTAGGTGCTAGTGGTGGCATCGCTTAAAACCTGTAGGGGGGCTCTGAGTTTGGCAGCCGATACTGATGAGCCACGGGTAGACACCGCCTGTGCATTCTATTGCTGGTCCTGACGAGACAGACCTCTGTTGCCGAGGTTTGCTGCCTGCAGCAGTGGCTGGCAGCAGCAGGAGATTCGTAGGGACGGCTTGCATCAGCTCCAGGCTCAAGATGCGCTCAGCATGTGGCTCGGTGTGTGGCTCGGCGTGTGGCTCGGCATGTGTCAGCATGCGTCAGCATGTGTCGACATGCGTCAGCATGTGTCAGCATGCGTCAGCATGTGTCAGCATGTGTCAGCATGTGTCAGCATGTGTCAGCATGTGTCAGCATGTGTCAGCATGCACGGGCGTGCATCAGCATGCATCACGGCACGTGCTCAGCATCTGCTGTCTCATCATGCGTTCGGCATGCATGCATCAACATGCCTTCTCTCACACACCTGGTTGGTCTGTGTTAGACAGCAACTTCCAATTGGCCCTCTCCCTTCCTCTCCCTCCTGTTGCCCCCTCCCTTGCTCTTCCACCTTCCGTCACTTCATCTCCTCTCTCCTGCCTGCCTCTCGCCTCTTCATGTTACCAGCTGCAGGCTCTTTGTACCCTAGAGGCGTTACTAGCTAATTCAGGCACTACTGAAGTCGCTATTACTCTTCCTCATCCCCCTCCCCAACCCCCTCCCCATCCCCCTCCTGTTCCTCTCCCCTTTCGCTTCCGATCCCCTCATGCGATGCCTTCCCTTTTGTTGGAATGTCGTAACACAGCTCAAGTCACACAGCTCAACACATCAACCCGCTCGAATTCTGATGTATTTAAGGTCAAAACTAAGAGCGGCGTTCTTGTTGTTACATTTAAGGGAACAGCTTGGGCAGTCTTGCGCCAGTGCTTGGCAGGAGGACTTCGATTTCCACACTGAGTTAGCACGAGCTGGCAATCCAAGTTTTGATTATGTATCTGTCTTGTGTAGGTGCTGCTACCGGTAAATGCAAGTTCCTTGTGTTTTTAAAGCACTAACTTACATGTGGATTGTACAGTTGCAATAGCATCGCACAGTAGTATGTGATATTGGCAAATGGTTGCATGAGACATTACTCCGAAGGGCTCAGTCATACATGGTCATCATTTTTTTCCTCGAGCACTTCCTATGGTAAACTTTTGGCTGTGGCTGTGGCTGTGACTGTGACTGCTGCAGGGCAGCACCAGCAGCTCTAATAGCAGGTTGCAAGGACTCCCACGAGTGGGCTGACTGCCGCATGATGCAAACCTGGGCTGCCCTGAAGTCTAAAATTTACACTGCTTGCTGTGCTGGTGGTTGTAGCTGTGGCTGTGACTGTGACTACCGCAGCACAGCACCAGCAGCCCTGATAGCAGGTTGCAAGGACTCCCACGAGTGAGCTGATTGCCGCGTGATGCGAACCTGGACGGCACGAAAGTCCCGGAACATGCGGTCGAAATCCGCTGCCATCTCCACGTGGCACCGCTGCAGCTCGCCAGCTAGGCGCTGCGCCACGTCAGCATGCTCTTTCCTAGAATCTTCCAGCTTGCGACTCACCTGGATATAAAAGGATAGGTGGGGGATTGAATCCACATTTTATGTGAGCCTTTGACACATTCACACATGAATGCATGCACCCGTCCTTTATGCAGACATGCACACATGCACACATGCACACATGGTCTGAACTCACATCCGATCACTCAAAAGCCCCAACTACACTCACATCCGATCACTCGAAAGCCCCAATTACACTCACATCCGATCACTCAAAAGCCCCAGCTACACTCACATCCGATCACTCAAAAGCCCCAACTACACTCACATCCGATCACTCAAAAGCCCCAACTACACTCACATCTGCAATCTCCTTCTCTATCTCCTCGATCTTCTCCTGCTTCATTGACGTTGCTTGCGCTCTATGCCTGCGCACGCAGGGAGAACACACAGTTCTGAGCTCAAGACAGAACTCAAATCACGCTCAAGACACAACTCAAATCACGCTCAAGACACAACTCAAATCAGGCTCAAGACACAACTCAAATCACGCTCAAGACACAACTCAAATCAGGCTCAAGACACAACTCAAATCACGCTCAAGACACAACTCAAATCACGCTCAAGACACAACTCAAATCACGCTACAACTCAAATCAGGCTCAAGACACAACTCAAATCACGCTCAAGACACAACTCAAATCACGCTCAAGACACAACTCAAATCACGCTCAAGACACAACTCAAATCACGCTCAAGACACAACTCAAATCACGCTCAAGACACAACTCAAATCACGCTCAAGACACAACTCAAATCAGGCTCAAGACACAACTCAAATCACGCTCAAGACACAACTCAAATCAGGCTCAAGACACAACTCAAATCACGCTCAAGACACAACTCAAATCACGCTCAAGACACAACTCAAATCACGCTACAACTCAAATCAGGCTCAAGACACAACTCAAATCACGCTCAAGACACAACTCAAATCACGCTCAAGACACAACTCAAATCACGCTCAAGACACAACTCAAATCACGCTCAAGACACAACTCAAATCACGCTCAAGACACAACTCAAATCACGCTCAAGACACAACTCAAATCACGCTCAAGACACAACTCAAATCACGCTCAAGACACAACTCAAATCACGCTCAAGACACAACTCAAATCACGCTCAAGACACAACTCAAATCCCGCTCAAGACACAACTCAAATCCCGCTCAAGACACAACTCAAATCCCGCTCAAGACACAACTCAAATCACGCTCAAGACACAACTCAAATCACGCTCAAGACACAACTCAAATCACGCTCAAGACACAACTCAAATCAGGCTCAAGACACAACTCAAATCACGCTCAAGACACAACTCAAATCACGCTCAAGACACAACTCAAATCACGCTCAAGACACAACTCAAATCACGCTCAAGACACAACTCAAATCACGCTCAAGACACAACTCAAATCACGCTCAAGACACAACTCAAATCACGCTCAAGACACAACTCAAATCACGCTCAAGACACAACTCAAATCCCGCTCAAGACACAACTCAAATCCCGCTCAAGACACAACTCAAATCCCGCTCAAGACACAACTCAAATCCCGCTCAAGACACAACTCAAATCACGCTCAAGACACAACTCAAATCACGCTCAAGACACAACTCAAATCACACTCAAGACACAACTCAAATCAGGCTCAAGACACAACTCAAATCACGCTCAAGACACAACTCAAATCATGCTCAAGACACAACTCAAATCAGGCTCAAGACACAACTCAAATCACGCTCAAGACACAACTCAAATCACGCTCAAGACACAACTCAAATCAGGCTCAAGACACAACTCAAATCACGCTCAAATCTCCTCTTGTTTCTTGTTTCATTGACGCTTGGGCGTAATGCTTGCACACAACGCAGTCATAATTTGCAACGTCCAGAAACCTTGTCGTTTGCCCCAGAGCTTGAGGGTGCTTCAATCAGCAGCTCCACGCACGGAAGGGATAACAATGAAAAACGTCCAGACTCTTTTTCATTGTTTAGGCACCTCAACAGAACTCCCAGAATCCTAACATTTCCTCATACACTTATCTAGCCCTCTCACACTCTCAACTACCCCTCTGACACTCTCAACTACCCCTCTCACACTCTCAACTACCCCTCTCACACTCTCAACTACCCCTCTCACACTCGCACCTATCAACCCTCTCGCACTCACAGCTTCCCCTCTCGCACTCACAGCTTGCCCTCTCGCACTCACAGCTTCCCCTCTCGCACTCACAGCTTCCCCTCTCGCACTCACAGCTTCCCCTCTCGCACTCACAGCTTGCCCTCTCGCACTCACAGCTTGCCCTCTCGCACTCACAGCTTCCCCTCTCGCTCTCACAGCTTGCCCTCTCGCACTCACAGCTTCCCCTCTCACACTCACAGCTTTCCCTCTCGCACTCACAGCTTGCCCTTCTTGGCCTTGAGATCTGCCTCCAGCTGGTTCAGATTGCGCCATGCCAGGGAGCGGTCTGAGATGGCTTTCTGCACAGGGAGAGGTGCAGAGGGATGGGAAGAGATGCATAGAGTCAGCCTCCAAGGTTTCATCATTCATGCATTAACAAACATGTTTTTGAGAAAAAGGTGGAGAAGAGTCTTAAACAAACGCATATAGAGAAACAGCAATCGGTAAGGAAATAAAGAGTTGGAAGCAAACTAAAAAGAAAGCAGAGCAGAGATTTCATTCCAGGAAAAAAACACAGCACTGACCTTAAGTGAAGTAACAAACCGGACATACTCCCTAAGAGGTTCTTCAAGGTTCTCTAAAAACACTTGTGCCTGCACATACAAAAACATATTGAAGCAAAACAGGGCACATCGAATGTCACAGACTCACAGAGATCTAACTGAATGCAGCTATTGTTGCAACTCAGAAGGATAGGCATTGTTGCAATTCGTCTGTTGGTCCAGCTGTTGGTAGTGGCCTAGTTAGATAGGCCCTACTTTTGCTCATGTCTTGGCCTAGTGGCTGACCCACAAGGAAAGAGGAGGGGTCCCATGGGACATGTGCATTATACGAGTCGCACATGTGACTTCTGAGGATTCTCAAAAGTGAGCCCAACATGCATAACATGAGAGATGTACCTTTGAGGCGCCGCAAAAAGAGGAGAGGTTGCACATGTGTGTGTGCAGCACACAACACAAAGAAAGTTAGTCTTGATGTGCATTGTGGCAGCACCAGCGTCACTCACTCACATTGTTACTCATTGCAGAGGACACCCACAGTATCCATCCATCCATGGATACATACATTGTTATGCATTTTGAGGCGCCTCAAAATACACCTCAATGTTTTGAGGCACCTCAAAATACACCTCAGAGCCCACAGTATCCATCAATGGATACATACATTGTTATGCACGATACATCTATTGCACTGCAAAGCATAACACGAAAACTGTATTTAATGTAATGCATAGCAGCAGCACCAATGCGACTGACTCACATTGTTCCGCGTGGCAGAGCCCACTATATCCGCCTTGTTGCCAACCTCACTAAAGCACTTCCCCAGCGGCCCCTCCTCCCACTGCCCCAGCGACTGCAGCGCCACTCCAAACTCACACATGGACGCCCCTAGCTCTGCTCACATGTGGTAGCGAAAGGGGGAGGGGGAGGTGGAGGGAATGGGGAGGGGATGGGGATTAGAACGAGAAAACGGCCCCTCCTCCCACTGACCCATTGATTGCAGCGCCACACCAAACTCGCACATGGAAGCCCCCAGCTCTGCTCACATGTGGTGGCGGTGGTGGGGTGCGGGCAGGAAAAGAGAAAAAGGAGAAGGGAAAAAAACAAAGAGGAGGTATTTTTTTTGTACTTCAAGAGCATTGCCACTTTAAACTCGCATGCCCTAAGCTTTGTGCACACGTGGTGGTGGGGTGGATGGAGGGGCGGAGGGGGGATGATGGGGAAGGGGGGAGGTGGCTTGAGTTATGCCTTCAGAACATCCGCATACCACCTCACACGCTCCGTCTCCGCCTCCTCAGTTGCCCAGCACACTTCCTGCTTCACCTCTCTGCTTCCCTTCCCCTCATCCACTCACCTCTCTCCTCCCAAGACCCTCCAAGCCCCATCCCCCACTCCCCCCCCCCTTCACCCACCCACCTCGCTGCTTCTTCACGAACTGGAGCGCGTCCCGATGGCAGTCCGAAAGAGCCTTCTCAAGGGCGTCAGCATTCCGCCTCACACGCTCCGCATCCGCCTCCTCACTTGCATGCTCCCTGCTTCACCCCTCGTACCCACTCACCTCTCTACTACCCCACCCACCTCGTTGCTTCTTCACGAACTGCAGCGCATCAATATGGCAGTCCGAAAGGGCCTTCTCCAGGGCGTCAGCATACCGCCTCACTGGCTCCGTCTCTGCCTCCTCTGCTGCACCGCTAACCGGCAAGCCCTGCACATTCCCTCCTTCACACTTGTAGCCACTCACCTCGCTGTTTCTTCACAAACTGCAGCGCGTCCCTATGGCAGTCCGAGAGGGCCTTCTCCAGAGCGTCAGCATACCGCCTCACCCGCTCCGTCTCCGCCTCCTCTGTCACCTCTTCTCTCCCCAGCACAGCGCTCGTGAGAGTCGTCTGGACGCTGGAGAAGAGGCTCAGGAAGTCGCTGGGCTTGGCTCCCAATAGTTTCGATTCTGACGTCTTGCGCATCTCCATGGTCTGGTGGGAGCAAAAGGGGACAAGAGGGAGGGAGAAAGAGTTGGATGGCAACAGCAGGGTGTATTCGCCTCTTCTCGCCCCACCACAGGAAAGCGCTCGCCAGGGTGGTCTGCACGCTGGAGAAGAGGCTCAGGAGATCGCTCCGCTTGGCTCCCCTAAACCGTGGATTCAGAAGTTTTGCCCATCTCCATGGACTGTTGAGAGAAAAAAGGGAGACAAAAGGAGGGGAAGAAGGGGAAAGACACACCCATCGGTCCTCGCTCTTTATGAGCAAGTGCTGCAGCTCCTCCCCCCCCACCAGCACGGGGTGCCGGGCCACACCCACGCGTCAGCCTCCACCCCCCCCCCCAACCACCTGCCACCCCACTCAAACCCCCTTTCCTCCCCACCCCCCCTTCCCTTCTCTCTCCCACACCCACCCATCGGTCCTCGCTGTCTTTGAGAAAGTGCTGCAGCTCCTCTGCTCCTCCCAGCACTGGGTGCTTCGCCACGAGCCTGACAACCGCCTCCCTCCCTCCCCAACCGAACAACCACCCAAGCCCATACCCTCTCTTTCTTTTCTCCCCATACCCACCCATCGGTCCTCGCTGTCTTTGAGAAAGTGCTGCAGCTCCTCTGCTCCTCCCAGCACTGGGTGCCGGGCCACGCGCCTGACAAACGACTCCAGCCCCCTCCGCCTGCTCTCCACAAACTCCCGGCTGAACCGAAACTTCTCTGTGCCGCCACCACAACCAGAGGGAGAAGGGGAAATAAAAAAAGGGAGAAGGGGGGAAGGGGGGAGAAGGGAGGGGGAACGAAGGGGGAGAGGGGTAGAGAGTAGAGTGGAGATGGTGAGCGTGATCCTGCTTGCAACGGCCGCGCTCCCTGTTGGTTGGTGGGTGCCGTGCCACGCGCCTGACAAACGTCTCCAGCCCCCTCCGCCTGCTCTCCACAAACTCGCGGCTGAACCGAAACTTCTCTGCACCGGCACCATCAGACGAGAAGGGAGGAACGGAAGAAGGGGGAAGGGGAGGAAGACGAGGGGGTGGGGGGGGAGGGGGAGAAGATGGAGGGGTGGGGTATAGCGCAGTGAGAACATAGATTGAGTAGCGAATCTACATCCAAGAATTGAGCAAGAGAGTACCACCACACAACACCACACCACACCACACCACACCACACCACACCACACCATACCACACCACACCACACCCCATCCCAACCCTAACTCACAGCACCTCGGGTACCCCAACCGCAGCAGCTTGACTTGCTCGCCTTAAGTTCACTCACCCACAACGTTTTTATCAGGCAGGGGCGGCACGATGGCTCCCCTGTGCAGATCCCCCAGGCGGTCATGCAGCCACTCGAAGTCGGAGAACCGGCGAATCACGTACACCTCGCCATCCGACGCAGGCGACTAGGGTTACCCGTTTCGCCAAGATTCACACCAGGGTGGGGGAAATGGGGAGGGAGAGGAAAGGAAAGTGATGCGCGATGAGTTTCGAATCATCTCGATTAAGAACCTTTAGAATGGAAACCCAGGAACGTCTCTCGGAAAGAACGATAGACTGAAGAAGAACGGAACGGAATCCGGGAAACGAGCAACTCAGCATCTCGTACCTTGGTGGTGACTCGATAAGACGTGTACGCGTTGACGCCATCGCCCTGCTTAACGGGATCCGTGACGGTTATTTCTAACGGTCCTCCGTCCGCTCCACCCCCGCCTGATCGAAAACCGGCTCCCATCGCTGCTGCTCCGCCATCCATGCTAGATTCTGTTCGTATCTGAGATGGGTCGTGATTGAAATTTCTTGAAAAATACTACAATCTTATTGCGACAGTGACGTTCCTGGGTCGTATTTGAATACGAATCCAGTGACGTTCCAAATTGAAGTCAGTGCCAACGGTTCCTGGCTAGTGTTTTAGCGTTCAAACAAACGTCGCCAATCTAGTAGTGTCAAAATCAAGGATTCCTGGGTCGCAATTATGTTTTCCCTCGGGAGCCACCTTTAATGAGTGGTAGGCGTAGTCCCCTCACAGACCATCAAGAAACAGACGAGACGGCGAACAGCTCAGTTACGGCTGGGCAAGCGTACTTAGGATTTCCTGTCAGCAACTCAATCAGAAGGTAACTAGCAACTAGCTTTTTTGGGTTGCGTAGCAACCTTATACATTCGTTTTCACTTTTCGGTTGGCTGATATGAACAGTGAATTTCTTTTATAAAATTTGAAAGAAATCACTGTTCACATAGCTTCCCCAAAAAAATGAAAACAAATGTTTCCAATCATTCCATAATCGTCGATAACTACGGCGAATGGAACAATTGGAGAATCGTTTTAGCACTAAAGATGATACGGTACCCAATGACACACGAACACAAAGGACAAGACAAAAAATACAACAGTACCACCGAGAGACAGACATACACAAATGACCACAAAAACAATGGTATACAAGAACTGTCTTACATGTTTTGAAGGGAATACTAAATGCATCTATGCAACAACTGAGACTGATATGGTACGGAAGAGGCGAGCAAAGCTGCCCCACCGACGATCACAATCCCAGTTGCATACACGAGACACTTAGCACCACACCCCCAAAACAAGCACAGATGATAACACATAAATGATTACTAAAACACAAGACAACGTTTAAGAAAGTTTCAAAGCGAATGCTAAATGCATCACTGCTGCAACTGAGATTGATATGGTACGGAAGAGGCTAGCAAAGCTGCCCCACCGACGATCACAATCCGAGTTGCATTCAGGAGGCACTTAGCACCACACCCTGAAGCACGCACAACACACATATGCACATGTACGCACTCACACACATACAGGCTCACACATATACAGAGACACAACGCAAAAACATACAGCTACTGTAATAAGCATGCAAGCATAATGAATGAATTTCAGCCTTGTATAAATTATCACTATCCTGTCCCCCGTTCTCCTCCCTCCCTCCCTCCCTCCCTCCCTCCCTCCCTCCCTCCCTCCCTCCCTCCCTCCCTCCCTCCCTCCCTCCCTCCCTCCCTCCCTCCCTCCCTCCCTCCCTCCCTCCCTCCCTCCCTCCCTCATTTCCCTCATCTCCCTTCTCCCCATCCCTTTTCTCCGCAAGAAACAAAGGCTGCAGCTTGAACTCCCTGCACAGGAAAGAAAAATCAGGGAATGCAACTCACTCCCTGCACAAACAAGAACAAAATCAGAGAATACAACTTGCATTAATAGCACAAGAAAACAAAATCAGAGAATTCAGCTTCCTTGATGCACTAAAAAACAAAGTAAGCGCAACAGAAATTCACGCGCAAACTCCCACGTTCTCTCACGCGCTCCCTCATGCGCAAACTCGTGCGCTCTATCGTGCGCACTCTCCCACGCGCTCTTTTGCACACACTCTTGCGCGCTCTCTCTTGCGCACTCTCACGCGCTCTCTCGTGCACTCTCTCGCGCACTCTCTCGCGCACTCTCTCACACACTCTCACGCGCTCCCTCACGCGCTCTCTCACGCAATCTCTCATTCGCACTCTCACGCGCACTCTCACTCACGCGCTCCCTCGCACGCTCTCTCAGGCGCGCTCGCTCTCACGGGCTCTAACACGCACTGTCACGCACTGTCACGCGCTCTCTCACGCGCTCTTTCATGAGGAGAGCAAAAAACAAACAAACAAAAGAAGAAGAAGAAGAAGAAAGTTTTTTCAGAGGGAGGAGGGAGGATGAAAGAACCGGGAACGCACCAGATAACCACGGTAACTCAGAAAACAGCCCGGGCTCGCGCACCAATCCGCGCTCGCGCACCAACTCACGCTTGCGCTCGTGCACCTGTCGCCGGAGGCGACGGCGGGGAGGAGGAAGAGGCGACGGCGGGGAGGAGGGAGAGGCGACGGCGGGGAGGAGGGAGCGGCGACGGCGGGGAGGAGGGAGAGGCAACCGCGTGGAGGGAGAGGGGACGGCGGGGAGGAGGGAGAGGCGACGGCGGGGAGGAAGGAGCGGCGACGGCGGGGAGGATGGAGCGGCGACTGCGGGGAGGAGGGAGAGGCGACGGCGGGGAGGAGGGAGAGGCGACGACGGGGAGGAGGGAGAGGCGACGGCAGGGAGGAGGGAGAGGCGACGGCGGGGAGGAGGGAGAGGCGACGGCGGGGAGGAGGGAGAGGCGACGACGGGGAGGAGGGAGAGGCGACGGCGGGGAGGAGGGAGAGGCGACGGCGGGGAGGATGGAGAGGCGACGGCGGGGAGGAGGGAGAGGCGACGGCGGGGAGGAGGGAGAGGCGACGGCGGGGAGGAGGGAGAGGCGACGGCGGGGAGGAGGGAGAGGCGACGGCGGGGAGGAGGGAGAGGCGACGGCGGGGAGGAGGGAGAGGCGACGGGGGGAGAGGCGACGACGGGGAGGAAGGAGAGGCGACGGCGGGAAGGAGGGAGAGGCGACGGCGGGGAGGAGGGAGAGGCGACGGCGGGGAGGAGGGAGAGGCGACGGCGGGGAGGAGGGAGAGGCGACGGCGGGGAGGAGGGAGAGGCGACGGCGGGGAGGAGGGAGAGGCGACGACGGGGAGGAGGGAGATGCGACGACGGGGAGGAGGGAGAGGCGACGACGGGGAGGAGGGAGAGGCGACGACGGGGAGGAGGGAGAGGCGACGACGGGGAGGAGGGAGAGGCGACGACGGGGAAGTAAGGAAGAGGAGATCGCGGTGTGGGACTGAGTGACTGTGAGGTGAATAGGAGAGGTGAAGGCGGGTAGTGAGGGAGAGGATACGGCAAGATGGGAGCGAGAGCGACGGCTGGGTGGGAGAACTGGCGAGAAATTGGGGTGGGGGGAAGGAAGAGGAATAAGAGCAGAGCAGGTGTGCTTGTCGAGTCGAGAGGAACCAGAACAAAAGAACCAAGAAAAGAGCGCAGAAATTGAGTTGACAGCTGTGAAAGGGACGGATGCCAGCGCAGAGATAAAATTTCTGCCAGCGCAGAATGAGAATTTCTGCCAGCGCAGAACAAGACAATTTCTGCCACCGCAGAACGATACAATTTATGCCAGCGCAGAACGAAGCACCATATACGGTGTCCTGTTTTAAGTTAAAATGAAAAACTTAATTAATTGCTTCTTTAAGCAAAATATGATTATATTGTACTCTTTCATAATGTTCCTTATACACGGAATACAGCTCTACGCAACCCTTCCGACGTCAACGTCGAGTCTTGTTTTTGTGTTTTTTTTTTTTTGGTAGGTGAAATATGCACTATACACGTACAATGCAAAAACACCGCGGTCGTAACCGTAGCTAGAGGGCATAGGTAGTGTATACTACCGTACCCTCGCAGATACCTACGGAGGCTTATAGACCAAACACCTAAATATTTCAGCTTGCCCGCCACAAAGTCTTATTGTGCCATTGTCACCCTTCAGCACCGCCGAATATATCTCAGCGGACAAGCGAGTCCGCCCGGGGGAGCTTGTCAAACATATGTTCATATATGTTATAGTTTGGGTAGGCTTAGTGGGTTACTCACTGTGGGGTACAACCCCTTAGGTTTCTTCCTTGTACCAACTCTCTCGATAGTCGACTTCCACTTTAGCCTATGATTCTCACATGGTATCAGAGCATAGGTCCTTAGGACCTACGATTAGGGCCCACCACGCTTGCCTGCCTAGTCTAGTGCCTACGCGCGCCTCGGCTGCCTCGCCTACGCAGCATGCACTCCCGCTTCCTGGTTTCTGGTCTTCCCAGGTCTCTGCCTCCCCTCCCTCCCTCGCCTGCGCCGCCCTGCATTCCGTGCGTCGAGGGGCGGTAGCGCGCCGCTCCTCACTCCTCCTCGTTCCCTCCCACAGAGGCTCCACTGCAGACTCTCCACCTGGACGTGTGGGGCCCAGCCCGCGTCCGTGGACAGGGCCACGAGCGGTACTTCCTGCTGGTTGTCGACGACTACACGCGCTACACCACGGTCTTCCCCTTGCAGCGCAAGGGGGATGTCCCTGATGTTTTGATCCCCTGGATCCGCGCTACTCGTCTCCAGCTCCGCGAGTGGTTCCAGTCAGACTTTCCTGTCCTGCGTCTGCACTCGGACAGAGGTGGTGAGTTCTCCTCAGACCTCTTGGCAGCCTTCTGTGCGGAGCACGGCATCCGCCAGACTTTCACGCTTCCGGCCTCTCCGCAGCAGAATGGGGTTGCTGAGCGCCGCATTGGCTTAGTCATGGAGGTCGCTCGTACCTCCATGATCCATGCGGCTGCCCCCCATTTTCTGTGGCCTTTTGCGGTCCGGTACGCCGCGCATCAGCTCAACCTTTGGCCCCGTGTCTCCTTGCCGGAGACCTCGCCCACACTGCTGTGGACGGGGAAGGTTGGCGACGCGTCGCGTTTCCGGGTCTGGGGTGCTCGTGCCTTTGTCCCCGATACCACCGCGGACAAGCTCTCCCCTCGCGCCATTCCTTGCGTCTTCCTTGGCTTTGTCCCTGACGCGCCTGGCTGGCAGTTTTACGACCCCGCCTCGCGCCGTGTCTTTGCGTCCTAGGACGTCACCTTTGACGAGTCGGTCCCCTTTTACCGCCTCTTCCCTTACCGCACTGCTCCTCGCCCCCCCCCGCCGCTCTTTCTCGCCCCAGGTCCTCCCCAGGTAGACCCCCTCCCCGCGCCAGGTCCTGCTCCTTCAGGTGTCTCTCAGGTAGACCCCCCTGCGCCTGCGCCTGTTGAGGTCACTGGTGACTCCGGTCCTGCTGCAAGTGGTGCTGTCCCTGGGGGTGCGGAGCTTGGGGGTGCTGAGTCTGGGGGTGCTGAGCGTGTGGAGCCTGGAGGTGTTGAGCCTGCGTCTCGTGGTACTACGTCTGGAGGTGCTGCGTCTGGGGGTGCTGAGCCTGTGTGTGCGGAGCCTGGGGGTGCTGAGTCTGGGGGTGAGTCGCCTGAGGGTTCTGAGACTGCTGTTACGCGGTCTCCTTGGAGTAGCCGTCTTCGTCCGCGTGTGCCCCTCACCTCCCAGCAGCTGCACGACTGGTACGGTCGCCGTCAGCGTCCCACTTCTGCACCTCAGGGCTCTCCTGCTGGAGGTTCTTCTGCTGGTGTCGCTGGTCCCGGAGGTGCTCGTACTGGGAGTGCTGGAGCTGCTGGGGCTGGTGGTGGTGCTGCTGGAGGTCCTGGAGCTACTGGCGGTGCTGGAGCTGCTGAGGGTACTGGAGCTGCTGGAGGTGCTGGAGGTGCTGGAGCTGCTGGAGGTGCTGGAGCTGCTGGGGGTGCTGGAGCTGCTGGAGGTGCTGGAGCTGCTGAAGGTGCTGGAGCTGCTGGGGGTGGTGGAGCTGCTGGAGGTACTGGCGCTGCTGGAGGGGCTGGTGCTACTCGTGCTGGTGGCACTGCTCAGCCGCGCCTGTTCTTTGCTCCGCCGTCTCCGTCGTCTCAGCCACCACCTGACTCTGCGCTTCGCCAGGTTCTCAGTCTTCCCTCGTCTACTGGTCTTCCGTTACAGCCTGGCTCACCGCTGCCTGCTCCTTCTCTGTACACAGAGCAGCCTGGTGGCCTTGCAGAGCGTCGTGAGCCTGCGTCGCGTCCTGTCTCCCCTGTTAGTACCGGTTGTCGTGTTCCTCGTCAGAGCCTGCCGGCTGTCTCCGGCCCTCCCCTTGTAGTTCGTCGTCCTTCCTCTCCTTCTCTGCGTGTTCCTCTGCCGCCTCCCCCTGCGTCCTCTCTGCCTGTCGTTGCTGACCCTGCGTCTGACCGGTTTCGTGCTGAGCACTCTACTGTCACGCGTCTGCTTGCCACTGTTGTCACTGACCCGTCGTTCGAGTCTGCTGCTGCGTCTGCCTTCGTCACTGAGCTTGTTGCCTTTGCTGCTCACTGTCGTCTAGACTACGCCGCCAGTATTGTTGCTGAGTCTGCGTCTGTCTGTCCTCCATCCGTCGGGGGTGAGTGTGCTCTTGGCACGGACGTCCTTGAGGACAGACAGGAGGACCTTGAGTGTCTTGCAGCCGCTGCGCCTCATCTCGTATCCATGCTGCTTGCCCCTGAGGGAGACCCGGATGCACCAGACATCCCTACCCCGCGCTCTTACGCTGAGGCGATCGCGGGTGAGTACTCCTCTCAGTGGCAGACAGCCATGGACGCAGAGATGGCATCCTGGAAGTCCACAGGCACCTATGTCGACGAGGTTCCCCCTCCTGGGGCGAACATTGTCAGTGGCATGTGGATTTTCAGGGTGAAGCGGCCGCCAGGTTCTCCGCCTGTCTTCAAGGCTCGTTACGTGGCTCGAGGCTTCAGTCAGCGAGAGGGAGTTGACTTCTTCCAGAACTTCTCCCCCACCCCGAAGATGACCACTCTTCGGGTGTTGTTGCACGTTGCCGCTCAGCGTGACTACGAGCTTCACTCTCTTGACTTCAGCACAGCCTTCTTACAGGGCAGCCTCCACGAGGAGATTTGGCTGCGCCGCCCTCCTGGCTTCACTGGATCGTTCCCTCCTGGTACCCAGTGGAGCCTCTGGCGGCCGGTCTACGGTCTCCGCCAGGCGCCACGTGAGTGGCACGACACACTGAGAACGACGCTTGCGGCTCTTGGGTTTGCTCCGTCGACTGCTGACCCGTCGCTGTTTTTGCGCACCGACACTTCGCTGCCGCCGTTCTACGTTCTCGTGTACGTCGACGACTTGGTCTTTGCCACTGCTGACACTAAGGCTCTCGCCCTGGTGAAGTCGGAGCTGCAGAAGAGACACACGTGCACAGACCTGGGTGAACCGCGCAGCTACCTTGGCTTGCAGATCACCCGGGACAGAGCACGCCGCACCATCACACTGACTCAATCACCACATGGTGCAGCAGGTCTTTCAATGCTTCGGTTTCACCTGGTCCTCAGCACAGGCCATTCCTCTGGCTACAGGTCACTCGCTCTCAGCTCCACCTTCGGACGAGTCCGTAGAGCCGAGTGGTCCTTACCCAGAGTTAGTGGGCCGCCTCATGTACCTGATGACTTGCACTCGTCCTGACCTTGCGTACCCTCTTGGCCTTCTGGCTCGTTACGTGGCTCCTGGTCGGCACCGAAAGGTGCACATGGATGCTGCCAAGAGGGTACTACGCTACTTGTGCTGTACATCGGGCATGGGGCTCGTGCTTGGAGGACGGGGTGACGTTGTCCTCACAGGTCACTCTGACGCCTCTTGGGTTGACAACCAGGCTACGCAGCGGTCGTCACAGGGTTACACCTTCAGCCTTGGTTCTGGTTCAGTTTCCTGGCGTTCTACACGTTCGTCTTTAGTTCTCGGCTCCAGCTGTGAGGCAGAGATCTACGCCACAGCCATGGCTGCATAGGAGCTGCGCTGGCTCACCTACCTGCTGACCGACTTGGGAGAGCGGCCTCGTTCTCCTCCAGTTCTGTACGTTGACAACAAGGCCGCCATTGCCTTGTGTCAGGAGCACAGACTGGAGCACAGAACAAAGCACATCGCTCTCCGTTACTTTCTTGCTCGAGAGCTGCAGCAGCGTGGCCAGCTTCGTCTTACCTACGTGGCCACTCGGGCCAACACTGCTGATATATTCACCAAGGCGCTTCCACCTGGTGATCATCAGCGTTTCTGCACTTTGTTAGGCCTTGTGCCCACACTTCCTCACTTGCTGTAGGCTTTGTTTGTACCATGATTTTTATGTATTCCTGCATGCTTGTTCTTGTAGGTAGATATCACTGTACTGTTGTTGTTACATATATATTTCTGCATGTGAACTGGCCTTGTGGCCTTCTTGCTTGTGCTCAGACTGCGTGGTGACGTTGTGATCCACCCTGAGCTTGCTTTGCACTTCCTGACTCGTCTTGTGACCCTCTGTTCTTCCCCACTCTGCCTATGGGGGTGTGTCAAACATATGTTCATATATGTTATAGTTTGGGTAGGCTTAGTGGGTTACTCACTGTGGGGTACAACCCCTTAGGTTTCTTCCTTGTCCCAACTCTCTCGATAGTCGAATTCCACTTTAGCCTATGATTCTAACAGAGCTCGCTGCCCGCGGGCAAAAAAAAAAAAAAAACCCATTCGGGCATGCATCCGGTCAGGGAGGCATCAACCCTAAACACAGGGAGGCATGGATTTAGGGTTGATGCCTCCCTCGGATGGCATGCCATCCGATAGGGTTTTAGTTTTGTTTCTGCCCGGGGCAGCATGTCGTCAAGTCGTCAACAGGTCGTCAGGCTTGACGACCTGTTTCCGCTGAGATATTCCGGCGGAAACAACTCGTTGCAACCCTCATATTGGTTGTGTCGCTTCAGCTTTGGTGGTTTGGCTGCTCCAAACCTGCCTTGCCGAGTCTCGTGAGATTGGTTTGAAACAGATCTTGCCCTGGTTCGATGTTGCTGCCAAACACGATGGTGAATGGGTCTCATCGACGTTGCTTTCACTCGCGACAGCTTCTTGAGTGGTGTGACAGGAGCTGTCTCGGCTGCATGAGGTAAAAGTGCAGCAGCAGCCATGGTTGCTCCTCCTCCAAGCATACAAGGGGGGAGACTCTGAGCAACTGCTCTCTCTCCCAGGAGAAAAACACCTTCATCTGCGTTCTTGCCCTAGGAACATCTGCGTTCTTGCCATAGGAAAATCTGCACGAAGCTTGTAAATCCATGGAAAGCCGCCATGAACCACCATCATGTTAGAATCTTACGGGAAAAGTGAGTGTCGACTATCGAGGGGAAAGGTACAAAGGAGAAACCTAAGGGGTTGTACCCCACAGTGAGTACCCCACTAAGCCTAACCAAACTATAACATATATACACATAAGTTTGACACACCCCCATAGGCAAAGTGGGGGAGAACAGAGGGTCACAAGACCAGTCAGGAAGTGCAAAGCAAGCTCAGGGTGGATCACAACGTCACCACGCAGTCTGAGCACAAGCAAGAAGGCCACAAGGCCAGTTCACATGCAGAAATGTATATGTAACAACAACAGTACAGTGATATCTACCTACAAGAACAAGCATGCAGGAATACATATAAATCATGGTACAAACAAAGCCTACAGCAAGTGAGGAAGAGTGGGCACAAGGACTAACAAAGTGCAGAAACGCTGATGATCACCAGGCGGAAGCACCTTGGTGAATATATTAGCAGTGTTGGCCCGAGTGGCCACGTAGGTAAGACGAAGCTGGCCACGCTGCTGCAGCTCTCGAGCAAGAAAGTAACGGAGAGCGATGTGATTTATTATGTGCTCCAGTCCGCGCTCCTGACACAAGGCAATGGCGGCCTTGTTGTCGACGTACAGAACTGGAGGAGAACAAGGCCGCTCTCCCAAGTCGCTCAGCAGGTAGGTGAGCCAGCGCAGCTCCTGTGCAGCCATGGCTGTGGCGTAGATCTCTGCCTCACAGCTGGAGCCGAGAACTAAAGACGAACGTGTAGAACGCCAGGAAACAGAACCAGAACCAAGGCTGAAGGTGTAACCCTGTGACGACCGCTGCGTAGCCTGGTCGTCAACCCAAGAGGCGTCCGAGTGACCTGTGAGGACAACGTCACCCCGTCCTCCAAGCACGAGCCCCATGCCCGATGTACTGCACAAGTAGCGTAGTACCCTCTTGGCAGCATCCATGTGCACATTTCGATGCCGACCAGGAGCCGCGTAGCGAGCCAGAAGGCCAAGAGGGTACGCAAGGTCAGGACGAGTGCAAGTCATCAGGTACATGAGGCAGCCCACTAACTCTGGGTAAGGACCACTCGGCTCTACGGACTCGTCCGAAGGTGGACCTGAGAGCGAGTGACCTGTAGCCAGAGGAGTGGCCTGTGCTGAGGACCAGGTGAAACCGAAGCGCTGAAGGACCTGCTGCACCATGTGTGACTGAGTCAGTGTGATGGTGCGGCGTGCTCTGTCCCGGGTGATCTGCAAGCCAAGGTAGCTGCGCAGTTCACCCAGGTCTGTGCACGTGTGTCTCTTCTGCAGCTCCGACTTCACCAGGGCAAGAGCCTTAGTGTCAGCAGTGGCAAAGACCAAGTCGTCGACGTACACAAGAACGTAGAACGGCGGCAGCGAAGTGTCGGTGCGCAAAAACAGCGACGGGTCAGCAGTCGACGGAGCAAACCCAAGAGCCGCAAGTGTCGTACTCAGTGTGTCGTGCCACTCACGTGGCGCCTGGCGGAGACCGTAGACCGGCCGCCGGAGGCTCCACTGGGTACCAGGAGGGAACGACCCAGTGAAGCCAGGAGGGCGGCGCAGCCAAATCTCCTCGTGCAGGCTGCCCTGTAAGAAGGCTGTGCTGAAGTCAAGAGAGTGAAGCTCGTAGTCACGCTGAGCGGCAACGTGCAGCAGCACCCGAAGAGTGGTCATCTTCGGGGTGGGGGAGAACGTCTAGAAGAAGTCAACTCCCTCTCGCTGACTGAAGCCTCGAGCCACGTAACGAGTCTTGAAGACAGGCGGAGAACCTGGCGGCCGCTTCACCCTGAAAATCCACATGCCACTGACAATGTTCGCCCCAGGAGGGGGAACCTCGTCGACGTAGGTGCCTGTGGACTTACAGGATGCCATCTCTGCGTCCATGGCTGTCTGCCACTGAGAGGAGTACTCACCCGCGATCGCCTCAGCGTAAGAGCGCGGGGTAGGGATGTCTGGTGCATCCGGGTCTCCCTCAGGGGCAAGCAGCATGGATACGAGATGAGGCGCAGCGGCTGCAAGACACTCAAGGTCCTCCTGTCTGTCCTCAAGGACGTCCGTGCCAAGAGCACACTCACCCCCGACGGACGGAGGACAGACAGACGCAGACTCAGCAACAAGACTGGCGGCGTAGTCTAGACGACAGTGAGCAGCAAAGGCAACAAGCTCAGTGACGAAGGCAGACGCAGCAGCAGACTCGAACGACGGGTCAGTGACAACAGTGGCAAGCAGACGCGTGACAGTAGAGTGCTCAGCACGAAACCGGTCAGACGCAGGGTCAGCAACGACAGGCAGAGAGGACGCAGGGGGAGGCGGCAGAGGAACACGCAGAGAAGGAGAGGAAGGACGACGAACTACAAGGGGAGGGCCGGAGACAGCCGGCAGGCTCTGACGAGGAACACGACAACCGGTACTAACAGGGGAGACAGGACGCGACGCAGGCTCACGACGCTCTGCAAGGCCACCAGGCTGCTCTGTGTACAGAGAAGGAGCAGGCAGCGGTGAGCCAGGCTGTAACGGAAGACCAGTAGACGAGGGAAGACTGAGAACCTGGCGAAGCGCAGAGTCAGGTGGTGGCTGAGACGACGGAGACGGCGGAGCAAAGAACAGGCGCGGCTGAGCAGTGCCACCAGCACGAGTAGCACCAGCCCCTCCAGCAGCGCCAGTACCTCCAGCAGCTCCACCACCCCCAGCAGCTCCAGCACCTCCAGCAGCTCCAGCACCTCCAGCAGCTCCAGCACCCCCAGCAGCTCCAGCACCTCCAGCAGCTCCAGCACCTCCAGCACCTCCAGCAGCTCCAGTACCCTCAGCAGCTCCAGCACCGCCAGTAGCTCCAGGACCTCCAGCAGCACCACCACCAGCCCCAGCAGCTCCAGCACTCCCAGTACGAGCACCTCCGGGACCAGCGACACCAGCAGAAGAACCTCCAGCAGGAGAGCCCTGAGGTGCAGAAGTGGGACGCTGACGGCGACCGTACCAGTCGTGCAGCTGCTGGGAGGTGAGGGGCACACGCGGACGAAGACGGCTACTCCAAGGAGACCGCGTAACAGCAGTCTCAGAACCCTCAGGCGACTCACCCCCAGACTCAGCACCCCCAGGCTCCGCACACACAGGCTCAGCACCCCCAGACGCAGCACCTCCAGACGTAGTACCACGAGACGCAGGCTCAACACCTCCAGGCTCCACACGCTCAGCACCCCCAGACTCAGCACCCCCAAGCTCCGCACCCCCAGGGACAGCACCACTTGCAGCAGGACCGGAGTCACCAGTGACCTCAACAGGCGCAGGCGCAGGGGGGTCTACCTGAGAGACACCTGAAGGAGCAGGATCTGGCGCGGGGAGGGGGTCTACCTGGGGAGTACCTGGGGCGAGAAAGAGCGGCGGGGGGGGGCGAGGAGCAGTGCGGTAAGGGAAGAGGCGGTAAAAGGGGACCGACTCGTCAAAGGTGACGTCCTAGGACGCAAAGACACGGCGCGAGGCGGGGTCGTAAAACTGCCAGCCAGGCGCGTCAGGGACAAAGCCAAGGAAGACGCAAGGAATGGCGCGAGGGGAGAGCTTGTCCGCGGTGGTATCGGGGACAAAGGCACGAGCACCCCAGACCCGGAAACGCGACGCGTCGCCAACCTTCCCCGTCCACAGCAGTGTGGGCGAGGTCTCCGGCAAGGAGACACGGGGCCAAAGGTTGAGCTGATGCGCGGCGTACCGGACCGCAAAAGGCCACAGAAAATGGGGGGCAGCCGCATGGATCATGGAGGTACGAGCGACCTCCATGACTAAGCCAATGCGGCGCTCAGCAACCCCATTCTGCTGCGTAGAGGCCGGAAGCGTGAAAGTCTGGCGGATGCCGTGCTCCGCACAGAAGGCTGCCAAGAGGTCTGAGGAGAACTCACCACCTCTGTCCGAGTGCAGACGCAGGACAGGAAAGTCTGACTGGAACCACTCGCGGAGCTGGAGACGAGTAGCGCGGATCCAGGGGATCAAAACATCAGGGACATCCCCCTTGCGCTGCAAGGGGAAGACCGTGGTGTAGCGCGTATAGTCGTCGACAACCAGCAGGAAGTACCGCTCGTGGCCCTGTCCACGGACGCGGGCTGGGCCCCACACGTCCAGGTGGAGAGTCTGCAGTGGAGCCTCTGTGGGAGGGAACGAGGAGGAGTGAGGAGTGGCGCGCTGCCGCCCCTCGACGCAGGGAATGCAGGGCGGCGCAGGCGAGGGAGGGAGGGGAGGCAGAGACCTGGGAAGCCCAGAAACCAGGAGGCGGGAGTGCATGCTGCGTAGGCGAGGCAGGGAGGGGTGACCAAGGCGGTGGTGCCACAGGAGAGTGTCGTGCGACAGCCGGCGACACTCACACTGTGTAGCTACCTGAGCAGACGCGTGCAACTGGGGAGACAAAGGGGCGGAGCGTGACGCAGTGGTGAGGGTGTACTGACTGGACCCCGGCGCACGAGCGAACGTGGCCAGGTGGCGACCAGTCTGGGAGCACGTGCAAATCGCCACACGCTGCCGGCCAGGGGTGAAGGTGTCAACCCCCGCATCCTGGAGGACAGCGTTACTCACCAAGTTCGTAGAGAACGAGGGGAGGTGGAGACCAGACAGCTCACCAGACGGGACCGCCGGACACGGAAGCACAGTGGAAGACCGTGCAAGCACTGGGCCCCCAGAGGGGTCATCCAGTGAGACAAGAACAGGTGCAGGGAGGGGAGTGACTGTGGTACTGTCGCGAAAGAAACAGCGGGAAGCACCAGAGTCAAGTGTAAAGGTGTGCAAAGCCTGTGCAGGCGCAGTACCAAGGGGAGCAGACTCACAAGCACCTAGTGCTGCAGGGGCTATACCAGGGGTTATACCAGGATCCGGCGGCACACACAAGTAGTAGTCACCCTCAGCACTAACAGACAAGGCATACATAGCAGCAAGAATTGCCTCGTAGTCAAGATCAAAGATAGGTACATCACGCCTAAGTAAGTCTGCCCAGTTGGGGAACTCAGTAGCATCAGGAAACTTGGCGCGCCAGGCGTCGCTAAGCCGAGCGAAGCAGCGCTGCTCAGTGTGAAAACCTGTGCACTGGCGACCAGCGCGGGGACCTGTGCGGATGATATAGGGGCAGCGACCAGGACCCCCAGAAGCCCCACGCCCGGCATACCAGTGAAGAAGTTGCTGGGAAGTGGGGGTCTGGCGCTGACGCTGATGCTGCTGCTGCTGCTGCGGCTGCTGCTGGCCCTGACCACCAATGCCACTACCGCTCCCTCCTCCCCCACCGCCGCTGCTGCCGCCTCCACCGCTCCCAGTGCCTCCGCCGCCCCCACCACCAGCTCCACCGCCTCCACCCCCACGACCACCCCCACCACCTCCACCTCCCCCGCCGCCTGCACCACTGCCACCTCCACCGCCACCCCCACCGCCCCTGCCACCCCTGCCGCCCTTGCCGCTGCGACGCAGCTCCGACCCCCTCAGCACCAAGGTAGTCGTGAGCAGCAGCTGCGGAGGCGTAGGAGGGGGTGAGAGGGGAGGGGGAGCACCCCTCAAAGAGGGGAGAGCGAGGAGTGCCACGAGCAGCACCTACAGCGAGGATGTTCTTCTCTGCTGCGAGGAGGTGCTTCTCGAAGTCGTCGACAGTGAGAGTGGTGGGGTCTAGCGCTAGGAAGTGGTCCCTGACAGAGCTAAGAGTGTCAGGGAGGCGGGTGACGAGGAAATAGAGAGTGAAGTACATCGGGGGGGGGGGGGGGGGGGGGGGTTTGCGACGCAGAACTCGGCTGAAAGGGCGGCACGAAAGCGAGAGTCAGTAGCGCGCAGGTGAGAAACTAGGTCCTCAACAGTGGTGAACGAGGTAAGATCGGGGAACAGATACGGTAGCATGATTCGACCTATGGCTGCAGTGGCCGGGGAGGAGTAGCGCACAACTACAGCGTCGTACAGTGTCTTAGCAGTTCTGTGCTGGCTGAAATGTGCTCGCTCAGTAATCGGCAGGTGGTTCCTAATAGCTAGGCGTGCAGCAGCATCACGAGTCTGCCACTGGGAGCGTTCTAGAGCAGGAGCATCAGCAGCAGGAGCAACGGCAGTGCCAGAGACGTAATCAAACAGGGAAACGCCATCTTTGGCATCAGTCAGAAGGAACAGCTGGAGATCGTCTAACCATACACTGAACTCGATGGGACGACCGTCAGGCTAGAACGCTAGAACGTTAGGCGTCGCCATATTGGCTTAAGGCAGGAGGCAGCAGGCAGCAGGCAGCAGGCAGCAGGCAGCAGGCAGAGGCAGCAGGCACCAGGTAGGAGGCAGGAGGCAGAGGCAGGAGGCAGGGGCAGCAAGCAGCAGGCAGGCAGCAGGCAGGCAGCAGGCAAGCTGCAGGCAGGCGGCAGCAGGCAGCAAGCAGGCAGGCAGGCAGGCGGCAGGCAGGCGGCAGCAGGCAGCAAGCAGGCAGGCGGCAGCAGGCAGCAAGTAGCAGGCAGGCAGCAGGCAGGCAGCAGGCAGGCGACAGCAAGCAGCAAGCAGGCAGGCAGGCAGGCTACAGGCAGCAAGCAGGCAGGCGGCAGCAGGCAGGCAGCAGGCAGGCTGCAGGCAGGCGGCAGGCAGGCGGCAGCAGGCAGCAAGTAGCAGGCAGGCAGCAGGCAGCAAGTAGCAGGCAGGCAGCAGGCAGGCAGCAGGCAGGCTGCAGGCAGGCGGCAGCAGGCAGCAAGCAGGCAGGCAGGCAGGCTGCAGGCAGCAAGCAGGCAGGCGGCAGCAGGCAAGCAGCAGGCAGGCTGCAGGCAGGCGGCAGGCAGGCGGCAGCAGGCAGCAAGTAGCAGGCGCTGCCTGAGGGCTGCGTGAGGCAGCTTGCTGCACGAGGCTACAGGCTGCGCGTGGCTACGGGCAGCGCGCGCGGCCGCAGGCTGCGTGCGGCGTCGGACTGCGTGGGCTGCGGGCTGCGCGTGGCGACAGGCAGCGTGCGCGGCTGCAAGTTGCGTGCGTTTGCGGGCTGCGCTGGGCGACGGGCCGCACGTGCGCGGCTGCGGGCTGGTCGCTAAATGCGGGCTGCGCTGGGCGACGGGCCGCGCTGGCGTGACCTAACCAGAATGCGCGCGGGCAGCTTAAGGGGCGCACAGGTGGGGTCGAAACGGGCTGCGCGGGCTGCTGAAACGGCGCACGTGGGAAAAAAAAAATGGATCGCCCGAGGCGCGCGTGGGCAGCCGAGGCGCGCATAGGCACTAGACGAGGCAGGCAAGCGTGGTGGGCCCTAATCCTAGGTCCTAAGGACCTATGCTCTATACCATGTTAGAATCTTACGGGAAAAGGGAGTGTCGACTATCGAGGGGAAAGGTACAAAGGAGAAACCTAAGGGGTTGTACCCCACAGTGAGTACCCCACTAAGCCTAACCAAACTATAACATATATACACATATGTTTGACACATCATCTAGTTGCAAAACAACCTCTTGTAACCTCCCGTGCGTTGGAATAGCTGAGTGTGTTAAAATCTTCAACTTGTCAGCGGTCCACTGGTGATCCCCGACTGATCCTAGGGAAGGGTTACAGGCTCGTTGTCCTGGGGGGTTATGGGCGTACTGACCCGCTACTTAACAAGCCCTTTTATCCCAATGGTCTAGTGGTTGGGATTCTGACATGGTATCAGAGCGAAGGTCTCGGGTTCGAATCCCAGTGTGTGCACTTCGGGCATCCCAGTGCGGGGGGGTGTCAGCGGTCCACTGGTGATCCCCGATTGATCCTAGGGAAGGGTTACAGGCTCGTTGTCCTGGGGGGTTATGGACGCACTGACCCGCTACTTAAGAAGCCCTTTTATCCCAATGGTCTAGTGGTTGGGATTCTGACACAACTCCCTTGAGCTGGCTTTTTGTGACGTCCCGTTAATCAGAGCTGTAGTAAGGAAAACATCTTCGACCTCGAAACCTTCAATAGACAAGCTTAAAATAGAAGATTCTTGATGAAACCCCGACGTGCTTTGCCATGACGAAAATGCTCCAGTCTGTTTCTTTCGTTGAGACTTGCGATACTGTTCTCTTCTTGATTTATGTTGAATGGCAGAAAAAGACGATAATCTGAAGACATTTCGGTTGGTAGTTATCTTGCACTTGAACTTGCAGCCTTGCATTGCATGAGTATCGATCTCTTTTTGCCCTCTTGGACGTGCGCTGGAACCGTCTTTATTTCGTAAGGACGAATGGAGCAATGTCTTGATAACCATGTGCAGTTCAGTGACGGAAGGAAAGGATCACGCAGGAAAAAACTTGACGACCCAGTGCTCTCTGTGTGAGCACAATGTTGGTGTCTTGGTAAAGTTCTCGATGCGTAGATTCCAAAAAGAGATTCAGATCCTGAAACTGACAATGTTTTGGTTGACATTGTTAGCAATGAAAGTCCTTGACAAGAGTGACGACGACTAGCCATGGCGGAGAGAGCAGATCGAAGTCCTGAACAGAAACTGATCGTTGGCAGCAGCTCGATGACTCTAGCGCATTCGTTAGTGACTGGTGATTGATCGCAACTAGCTTCTAGGAAAGACTGGCCCGCACATTTTGTGCAGAGGCAAGTCCTCCTACAGAACAAAGCCAGGTGTCAGTCAAACGTGGCGTGGCGAACCAGCAAATCTAGTCTGCTTCGTTGTACGCTACAGCCCCGGAAGTGGACTCTAGTACGAAGTGACGCATAATTATCGTACGGTACTTTTTAAAACAATTATGAAGGAATATAATATTACAGGAGACAAACAGTACATATAAATATCTCTGGCAGAGGAAAAAACACAAGATTCAGAGACGCCACAGCAAAGTGCTTAGCACTCAAAAATGTTGGGCTGAAAAAAGCCCTTAGGATCTTTGCAGGGCAGAACTCAAGGGTAGGATGATGTAGTAGCGGAAGCGTTTAATAAAGGATTGTGAACCACCTTGCGCTTATATGTGAGGGCAAAGTAAGTTGATTAAAAAAAAAGAGATACAAGCTTTTATAAGAATACAAAGGAATATGAAGAGATACAGTTGATAACTGTTTTACTGTTGCTGTTGCGGTTCGATACAGTGTCGACTCGGGCAACTGCTCAGTATCGAGACAGTTGTTTGTCCTTGCTGTCGCACTGCATTTGTCAGGTCAAAGGTCGCTGACCTTTGACTTTCGCGTAACCTCCAACAGTTATTCAACCTCAGAGGGTTGACTCACCGATGTTTCGATACGATCTGCTTCGCTTCTGTCTTGGTGTTTCGACACGACAGAGGCACTTAAATCAGTTGTTTCCAACACTCCCCTTCGCTTCTGGAGTGTCGCTGCAGGTGACGTGGCTCTGTCCAGTCAGCAGCATGCAATATTCGAACTTCGACTTTCCGAGCTTCTTGGTTAAGTAATCAGCTGCCATCTCGGATGTGGGGCAGTAAGACAGTTCAAGTCTTCCCTTCTCGATCTCGTCCTTTACGAAGAAATATCGCAGGGCGATATGTTTCGTCCTGTTCGCGAATCCATTTTTGTTGGCGATGCGAATTGCCGACTGGTTGTCGCAAAATAAGGAGAAGCTGGGTAACTGGGCCAGCTTCGCTTCCTCCAGAAGTTCGCGAAGGTAAAGTCCTTCCTTGGTGGCTGAGCAGAGTGCGATATATTCAGCTTCAGCTGAGGAGAGGGCGATTAATTCTTGTTTGCTCGACTGCCACGAAATAGGTCCGATAGGCTCGAGACGGTAGATGTAGCCTGTGCGCGAGCGCCTGTTGTCAGGATCTCCGGCGTGATCGGCGTCGACGTAGCCGATTAGCTTGGGCGTTGTAGTTATATTCTTGTAGTAGATTAGGCCGATCGTCGGGGTGCTTACGAGATAGTGTAAAGCGCGATCGAGCTCCTTCATGTGTTCGTCTTCAGGTCTTTTGAGGTAGGTGGCGAGTTGACTTGCTGAGTAAGATAGGTCTGGACGGCAGGTGACGGCCGCGAAGAGAAGGCATCCTAGCTTTCTCTTGTAGTTGCGTATGTTGGCGGGTTTCAGTGGAGCAGATTCTGCTTTGTCATTTCCTGCCGTGTAGCGGTATGGCGTAGAGATGGTAGTTGGCGTGAGTGCGAACCGTTTGGTGATGGTGTCGGCATACTTTGCGGCGTTGAGATAGATCGCGTCTTCTCCTTCTTGGATGTTGAGGCCGAGGTATTGCGTGACGGTAGATGATACCGTGAGGGTGAGATCCTTTTGTAGCTCCCCTTCGAACCAGGTAGTAACGTTGTCGGTTGATCCGATGTAGAGTAGGTCGTCTACGTAGACGATCAGTAGAATGTAGTCGTCGTCTTTCGTAAATCGATACATGCCTTGGTCGTGCGGCAGCTGCTTGAATCCGATGCGAGTGAGCCGAGCGTGTAAGTACTGCTGCCACAGTCTCGGGGCCTGTTTAATCCCGTACAGAGATTTTTGCAGCTGACAGACTTGATTGGGCTCTCCGTGAGAACCATGTGGGAGTTCGACGTAGATTTCTGCGTCGACGGGTGCGTAGAGAAAAGCATTGGCGACGTCGATTTGCCGCAGTTTCTTCTTTTTCATAGCGGCGACCGCGAGAAGAATTCGTAGTGAAGCATGTCGACTAACCGGTGCGAATGTCTCAGTGAAATCGCGTCCGTGCTCTTGGTCGAAGCCACGTACGACCCTGCGTGCCTTGAATTTGTCGATGGTGCCATCTGCTTTCGTCTTCACACGGAAGACCCACTTCCCGGTGAGTATCGTCTTGTTTCGTGCCACGCCAATAGGAACAACCTTCCAGGTGTTGCGCTCCTGTAGTGCTTTCAATTCCTTGTCCATGGCTTCACGCCATTTTTCCCTATGCTCCCCCCCCAGAGCCTGCTGAACTGTGGCAGGCTCCTTAGGAGGATCCGTGCCGTGGACCGCGGTGACGAGACCAAGTATCTGAAGTCCACTCTGTGTGTAGCGGGGGAGTGTTGTGTCCGCGGGATAAGCTGCTTCGTCACCGGCTTCTGGGTCAGGTATGAAATCAGGCCCTACGCGTTCTGCTTCGTTGGTGTTGACTTCTGCACGTGTAACGTAACCAGTGTCGGCGAGGTCGAAATATGTTTCGGCGTTGACGCTTTCGCGAGGATTTTCGTCATCCATCGGGATGGGCACGGAGCAGTAAGGGAGTGGTCCTGCTTCGTCTGAGGCGTTATCCACATTCTGCTCGTCCCAGTCAGCTTCGTCTGCTGCCGAGGCGAAGTGTCGATCACCAAGGAAGCCACCTGTGGGATCCTGATTTTCTTCCAGGTTGGCAAGGTATGTCGGAAGGGTGAGTCGTTCGTAGAAAAGGACGTCACGTGCTGCTACTGTTTCTTTGGAGTGGACGTCGAAAATCTTCCACGCGTTGTAATTTTTCTCGATGCCCAGGTGTAGTCCCCACTGTGCTCATTGGGAAAATCGACCGGCTCGTGCAGATGGGGGTCGGTACTGTACCATGCAGCCGAAAACTCTTAACATTTTTGTGCTGCCCTATTTTCCTGTCCACAGCAGGTGCGGTGATGCGTTGTTCGGTAGTGACGACGACGAAAGCAAGTTGTGCAGCATGACAGCGTGGTCCATCGCTCCAGGCCACTGGTGATTGGGCAGTCGCATGCCACGCAGTAACTTGCGCATGGTGTTCTGGAGAGTTCGATTCATCCGTTCCGCCACGCCTTGCTGTTGATGGGCGTAAGGAAGCGAGATGAGCCTCTTGATGCCCTTTTCTGCCAAGAACTGCTTGAACCTCTGTGAGGTGTATTCTCCTCCTCCGTCTGACTGAAAGCTCTTCAGTTTCTCGCCTGATTCTCGTTCTGCTACTGGAAGCCAAGCGATGAAGGCTTCGAAGGCCATGTCCTTGGTCGGAAGATTGAGGTGCCAAACGTAACGTGTAGCTGCATCGACGAACGTGATGGTATAACTGTATGCTCCTTGTCCGGGTTCGCGATTGTACAGGATGTCGCTGTACACCTTCTCAAGTGGTGCGTAAGCTGGTGCGCTGGGGTTGTGGTGAGAAGTGAAAGATCGATGCGGTAAATCAGCTTCGGTGCAGGTAAAACACGCTCCTCGTGCTCGTCGTAGCTCACTTCCGTCGGTTAGAAGTAGTGAATCTTTGTCGAGAACGCCTGCTCTGATTGTGCTGTTTAACACTGTATTGCTTGGATGTCCCATTCGTGCGTGCCAGATATCTTCGCTGGCGCGATGTCCGGGTGAACGACGATACAGGTCGGAGTTGGAGTAAAAAGCGGCGGTGAAGTTGGCGCTTCTGTGAACTTCGCGAGGAGTGGGAGTTAGCTGCTGTGCGGGAGACGGTGAGGTATTGTCAATGTGCGGCGATGTCGTTGAAGAACTTGCGATTGGTGTTGTAGGTGTTGTCGATGTTTCTGCTGCTGCCGATGTTGTTTCTGCTGCTGTCGAGTGTTGAATCGTTGCTAATGCTCTTGTTCGTTCTGCTTCAGGGATGGTGTGCGAGTACCAGAAGCCTTCTGGACTGAAGTCGGGATCAAGATCCGGTGGATGTGTCCAAGAAGTAAAGGTGACAATCCCGTCGCTGTCGGCAGTGCCGAGATCTGGGACGAAGTCGAGGACGAAGACGTTATTCTTCAATACTGCTTTGCCGATGTAGAGTCCACCCTTGCCGTGGTATAACTTAAATTCCTGAGTGGTGCTGTCTGCCTCGAGATGTATGCCCTTCGCCATCAGCTGACTGACGCTTAGCAGGTTGTAACCGAGTCCTTCTGCTATCAAAACCTTTGACATCTGCAGTATGACGTTTGTTTCTCGTGACTGAAGTTGCACTACGCCTTGTCGTCGTGTGCGCAGGTTCTGATTGTTGGCGACGGTGATGACGACTTCTCGTTGAAGTTGGTGTTCACGTTGAACAAAACGTCCTGAAGAGCACATATGCTGACCACAGCAGCTGTCCAAGAACCACGTATCCTTCCCGGATGGCTCGCTTTGAGCGATGGCTGCGTACGTTGGATTTGGTTGAAGTGAGTCGCGGTGAGGCGTGCTGTTGTCGAGTCGTTCTTCCGGTGAGTAATGTGGTGGAGACTCGGTGATGCAGGAATCGGTCAGCCGTGTCATACAACTAACGATGTTTCTTGTTTCTTGCGCAGGTTGTCCCGTCGATGTTGTTGAGACTTGTACTTGAGATGTCGGATTTGCTTGAGTTGAGGCAACTTGACTGCTTGAAGGCCGAAGTTGTCGCTGCGTTGGTACTGACTGTTGTCGGTTAGGGCAGTGTGAGCGAGGATGCCCTGACATCTTGCAAAGGTGACAGAACGGAGGTACTGATTTCGGTTGATGCCGATTGTTGTTGTTGTAGCGTCGTTGAGTGTGGAATGCAAATTCGGGCACTGATGCCTTCTTCTTGTGTCGTTCCTCTTGCAGGTCCATATCTTGCTGCTCAGCATGGATTTCGGCGCAGAGTGCTGCTTCTGATATCTTTCCATGCGCTCGGAGTATGGCGCGGGTAGAGCGCCACTGAGGACCGAGGCCGTCGTTGATGACTGTGACGAAGGCGTCTTCTGAAATCGACCCTCCGCATCCAAGGAGTTTGTCGCGCAATTCGCGACAACGGCTGATATACGCCATCCCTTTTTCGCCTGTTTTCATTTCGACTGTCGTCAGTTGCGCCATTAACCGACTTTGATTTACGCTGTCCGTTGCTTGATACAGGTTCTTCAGGTGGTTGTACGCGAGTTCTGCAGAGTTGCCGTAACCCCGGTAAGACCGTATGTTCTGCTGCTGACTTGAAGTGAGATTTCTCAGCAGTATTGTGTACGCCATCATTGACTTATAAGTGTACTGCTGCTTGTCGTACTGTGTGCCGTGTGTTGGATATGGCAGGGACCCGTCGAAGAAGCCAAGAATCTGCGCGCCTTCCATCATTAACTTGAACTCGAATGACCAGGTAAAGAAATCCTTTCCGTCGAAAGGCCTTGTCGTCTGCAGTTTTAAGACGTGCGCGAACTGCGACTGAACTTGAAGTGCATCCAGCGTCTTTTCTTGTCCGGATGCAGGCTGCGGGTGTGGCATAAAGCTGACGGAGCTGTCAGAACATTGTAGCTTATGCTGTTATGTAGGCTATAGTGGGGTATCCCATAGGGGGTACAACCAATTAGGGTTTCATATTTGTACTCACTTCATTTCATAGTTCACCCATTCTCGTTCTCATCTCCACATGGTATCAGAGCGAATAGCATCAAAGTCCAGATCAAAGATGGCAACCCCCGCCCTAGACAGCTCGTCCCAGCGAGGGATCTCGGAGGCCTCCGGGAACTGGTGACGCCATGCGTCCGTCAGGCGGCCAAAGCGGCGCGGAGTGGGGTGCGCACCCCCACACTGCTCACCCGCACGGTCGCCGGTGCGCAGGACGTAGGTACACGGACCAAAACCCCCACCCCGCTGGCGTGCAGTGTACCACTCACGGAGCTGCTGAGGGGACAGGGTCGCACGACCACGCTGCTGCTGCTGGCGCGAGCCACCACCGGAGCCACTCCTCTGCAAAGACCCGCGACCAGCTCCACCGCCACCCCCACCGCCTCCACCGCCTCCGCTGCCTCCACTGCCGTCGCCGCCTCCACCGCCTCCTCCACCGCCGCCTCCTCCGCCACCTCCGCTACCACCGCCACCGCCGCCGCGGCCTCTGCCTCCACTGCCGCCACCGAACCCCCCACCCCCACCTCCACCTCCACCGCTACCCCCACTCCCCCCACTGCCTCCACCTCCACCTCCACCGCCCGCTCCTCCAGCTCCCTTGCCCCCCTTGCCCTTGCCAGGGCGGCGTCTCCCGCTAGGGGCAGACGCCGCACCGACCGACTCAAGACCAAGAAGGTCGGCCGAAGCAGCAGAGGCAACAGAGGGCAGCAGGGGGGAGGGAGAACACCCCTCAAAGATGGGGGTGCGCGGGTCACCTCGAGAGGCTCCTACAGCGACTATGCTCTTTTCTATCGCGAGGAGGGCCTTCTCGAGGAGGTCTACAGTGAGTGTGGTGGGACAGACTGAGAGAAAGTGGTCCCTGACTACTCGAAGGGAGTCAGGGAGGCGAGTGACTAGGAAGTACAGAGTGATGTACATGGGGGGGGGGTTCGCGGTGCAGAAGTCAGCAGGAAGTGCAGCGCGGTAGCGAGTGTCACTAGTGCGGAGGTGCGTAATGAGGTCAGCAACGGTGGGAAAAGAAGCAAGGTCAGGGAAGAGGTACGGCAGCATGAGACGGCTCAGTGCAGCAGTGGAAGGGGAGGAGTAGCGCGCGACTACAGCGGCGTACAAGGTCTGAGCACTCTTGTACTGACTAAAGTGCGCACGCTCGGAGGTAGGGAGGTGGCGACGCACAGCAAGACGTGCAGCAGCATCGCGCGTGGCCCACTGGGAGCGAACAGTGGCGTCAGCATCAGCAGCAGGGGCAGGGGAAGCGCCAGAGGTGAGGTCAAAGAGAGAGAGGCCGTCCGCCCTATCGCACTGTAAGAACAGCTGTAGGTCATCTACCCAGACCTCAAAGTCAATGGCCCGACCCTCAGCGTCAAAAGTGAGGACACTAGGGGTAGCCATGACAGCAGTAGACCAGCAGTGCAAGGAGTAGGGGAAGAGCACGCAGTGACAGAGGGTCTGTGCTCACCGGACAGGGCTGCTCGGGTGGCTCGGCTGCAGGGCGGCTCGGCCGCTGGGCGGCTCGGCGGCTGGGCGGCTCGGCGGCTGGGCGGCTCGGCGGCTAGGGGACGTAGCACCCCTAGGCTCAGCACTCCCAGGCTCAGCACCCCTAGGCTCAGCACCCCCAGGCTCAGCACCCCCAGGCTCAGCACCCCCAGGCTCAGCACCCCTAGGCTCAGCACCCCCAGGCTCAGCACACATGGTGCAGCAGGTCCTTCAGCGCTTCGGCTTCACGTACTCCTCGCCTCAGGCCACTCCTCTGTCTACTCGCCACTCGCTCTCAGCTCTGCCTTCGGATGAGTCCGTAGAGTCGAGTGGCCCGTACCCAGAGCTTGTTGGCTGCCTCATGTACCTGATGACCTGCACACGACCTGACCTTGCATACCCTCTTAGCATTCTTGCACGCTATGTTGCTCCTGGGAGACACAGACCAGAGCACATGGCTGCAGCGAAGAGGGTGTTGCGCTACTTGTGCAGTACGTCGGGCATGGGGCTAGTGCTTGGAGGGCGGAGTCCAGTGGTCCTCACTGGGCACGCGGACGCTTCTTGGGCTGACGACCAGGCTCGCAGCGGTCGTCACAGGGTTACACCTTCAGCCTTGGTTCCGGCTCTGTTTCGTGGCGGGCTACTCGCTCGTCTTCTGTTCTTGGCTCGAGTTGTGAGGCTGAGATCTACGCCGGGGCCATGGCTGCACAGGAGCTTCGCTGGCTCACCTACCTGCTGACTGACCTCGGAGAGCCGCCTCGTTCTCCTCCAGTCCTGTACGTAGACAACAAGGCCATGCTGGCCTTGTGTCGAGAGCAGCGACTGGAGCACAGAACAAAGCACATTGCTCTCCGCTACTTCCTTGCTCGTGAGCTACAGCAACGTGGACAGTTGCGGCTTGCGTACGTGGCCTCTGAGGCCAACACTGCTGATGTCTTCACCAAGGCACTTCCGCCTTGTGATCATCAGCGCTTCTGCACTCAGCTGGGTCTTGTGCCCGTCTTGCCTCACTTGCTCTCCTCTTGACCTTGCTTGTACTCTCACCTATATATATACCTGCTCTTGCTTGTCTAGCTTTATATATATGTGTGTACTCTTGCATGTGAACTGGCCGTGTGGCCTTGACCCTGTGCTCGGACTGTGTGGTGACTTTGTGATCCACCCTGAGCTTTCCTTTGCTTTGCTTTGCTTGACTGGTCTTGTGACCCCTTGTTCTCCCCCACTTTGCCTATGGGGGTGTGTCAGAACATTGTAGCTTATGCTGTTATGTAGGCTATAGTGGGGTATCCCATAGGGGGTACAACCAATTAGGGTTTCATATTTGTACTCACTTCATTTCATAGTTCACCCATTCTCGTTCTCATCTCCACAGGAGCCACGCTGGGGCTCATACGGGGCAAAGGTAGGCCGTTGCTGTTGGTTTCCACGTGCGTAGGATGAACCATCTAGGCTCATTGGTGTTGCGTTGTTGTTGCTGTTGTTTGACTGTGCAGGTGCCCCTTGCTGGTGCTGTTCGTAGAAGGACATGAAGGAGAAAAACTTCTCCATCATGTCTGGATCGAAGGCCGCGGCTTGATTTGCGGGAGTTTCCGAAGATGATGCCCTTGGTCTTGTTGCCGTTCCCTCCTCTGTCTGTAGGCCAGAGGCAGAAGGTGGAGTAGGGGTAGTGCCAGGAGAGTCGTTCGAATTTGCCCTGACTGCTCTCATACCATGTTGGGCTGAAAAAAGCCCTTAGGATCTTTGCAGGGCAGAACTCAAGGGTAGGATGATGTAGTAGCGGAAGCGTTTAATAAAGGATTGTGAACCACCTTGCGCTTGTATGTGAGGGCAAAGTAAGTTGATTAAAAAAAAGAGATACAAGCTTTTATAAGAATACAAAGGAATATGAAGAGATACAGTTGATAACTGTTTTACTGTTGCTGTTGCGGTTCGATACAGTGTCGACTCGGGCAACTGCTCAGTATCGAGACAGTTGTTTGTCCTTGCTGTCGCGCTGCATTTGTCAGGTCAAAGGTCGCTGACCTTTGACTTTCGCGTAACCTCCAACAGTTATTCAACCTCCGAGGGTTGACTCACCGATGTTTCGATACGATCTGCTTCGCTTCTGTCTTGGTGTTTCGACACGACAGAGGCGCTTAAATCAGTTGTTTCCAACAAAAAACAACCGCAAAAGGAAATGATGATAATCCAACGCGGACAGCTGTAATTGGCCCAAATATTTTAGAAAGCATCCCCACCAGGGCCTGTGCTAGGATTTCGGGCGTACTGAGCCCTCAGGGCAACTGTTGAAAATTCTCAAGAATGCCCTGATTTTTCAGGGCAAATTTTTATGGCTATCCTGAACTTTCAGGGCACCTACATGAGTTCATCCTGATCTTTCAGGGCAACAAAATCACAAGACATGAGAGAGGTGGAGGGGAAGGCACGATATGACTGGGAAGCCCGGTGCATGCATGGTACAGTACGACGAGGAAGTGGCGAAATCCTCGGGAGGAGACAAAACCAGTACACACACCCCCCCACCCCTTTCCCCCCTCTCCCTCATCACCCCCCCCACCCCCACAACCCTTCCCCTTCTGCATACGCGTCAGGGCAGCCCTCTACCTTCGTCCAGGTGCTTCAGTGCAAAATATCCTGAAGTGACAGGGTACATCCTGAGATTGCAGGGAAAACACCTGACACTATCCTGAAATCAGGGTAATCAGGATGTTTTACCCTGATATCGTGGGGCCTGATCCCCACCCCACCATCACTCCTGCCGCCCCTTTGCCTCCCACTGCCTCTGCTGCTCCCCCAGCTGTTGCAGCTGCAGTGTCCATCTGACCCTCTTCCTCCAACCACTCTAGCTGTTGCTCATTAGCCTGTTTCATCTCTAACTGCCAACCACCCCACTGCTCATTCCCAGCAGCTGCCTCTGCCGGTCCACCTCGGCCTCCAGCTGTCTCTGCTGCTCCTCCAGCTGTTGCAGCTGCAGCTGCAGCAAGCGCTTCTCCTCCTCTACCTTATCCAGCTTCTCCTGCTGCCCCTGCTGCCCCTGCTGCCCCTGCTCCTTCTCACCCTCCTTGCCTCCTTGCTCCCCTTCTGCCTGCTCATCCCTCCCGTCCTCCTCCTCCTCGCCATCACTGCCTGCGTCAATCAAGAGAGTTCGCACGCCTTTCCCGTCCTTACCCGCACACCTTGACCCACCCTCCTCCTTTGGCTTGATTCGCCCCTCAGTGCTGCCATTCCTGCCCGTGTTCACACCCAGTTCGTCCAACCCAGAAGCACCGATGCCACACCCCTCCTCCCCACTTCCACTCCCCTTCCTCCGCCTCCTCTCCTCCTTCTTCCTCGCCTCCCCATCTCCCTCATTTATCGTCCTGGTTCGCGACCAGGACCGGCCCATCTCTCCTCCCTCCCTCCCCTTTCCCCCCTCCAGTTCCTCCTCTCCCGCACTACCCTTCCTCCTCCTCTCTTCCCTCTTCCTTGCCTCCCCATCCCCCTCATTCAGAGTCTTGGTTCGAGACCAAGACCGCCCAAACTCCCCACCCTCTCTCCCCTCCTGTTCCTCATCTCCCCCATTACTCCCCTTCCTCCTCCTCTCCTCCCTCTTCCTCGCCTCCCCATCTCCCTCATTTATCGTCCTAGTCCGGGACCAAGACCGGCCCATCTCCCCTCCCTCCCTCCCCTCCCCCCCTTCCTCCTTCTCTCCTACCCCCTCCTCCTTCTGCCGCTCCTTCCTCTTCCGCTCCTCCCCATCTCTCTCATTCATCGTCTTGGTTCGAGACCAGAGCGAGCGAACGTCAGGCGCGAATCGGAAGCTGCTCAGGCTCCCAAAGAAAGAGCCCTCGCGAATGCTTCTAGGAGACTTGCAAGGCAGCCCATCGGAAGTAGCAGCAGAGGAAGGATCCGCATTCCAATCGGTGTTGGTATCTGCAAACACACGTGTGGCCTTCAGAGGAATATCGGCCTTCTCCCTCCTCCCACTGCCTTTGCTCCCACCCTTCTTCCCCCCGTCCTTCTCCTTCTTCTCTCTTGCCTTATCCTCCTTTCCTCTCCTCTTCCTCTCCCCCTCCCTCTCCCCTTCATCCTCCGTCTTCCCACCGTCCTCCCTCCCTACCTCAACCCCCAACCTACTTTTCCGGTTGCTCCCAACCTCCTTTCTAGCAGAACCATTCCCTGCTGCACCTGCCTTCCTTCCACTCCCTCTTCTCCCACTCCCTCCTATCCTACTCCCGTCTGTCTCATCCGAACCGATCCTTCTCACATCTGAACCGATCCTCCTCACATCCTCTCCCTGAGAGCCCACCTTCCTATGCTTCTCACGCCCCTTTTCACACTCCTTGGCACTCTCCTTCGCACTTTCCTTCACACACACCTCCTCCTCATCTGTCTCATCATCCTCCAGCCTTCGCTGCAGCTTACTCACCTTGCGCCTCTCCTTTGGACTCTCCTCCTTCTCCTCTTTTACTCCCCTTTTCTCCGCCTCCTGCTCCCCCCCCTCCGTCGTCTCCTTCCCCTTCACCTTGTCACTTTCTTCCTCCTCCTCGTTCCCCTCTCCTTCCTCCTCCTCGTTTGCCTGCTTCTCCTCCTGCTCCATATCAACACTCCCCTTGAACCTCCTGCCATCCCACTCGAAATCTCCACTCCCCTTACTCCCTTTCGACCTCCTTTCCCTGTCCATATCCCCGCTCCCTTTCTTTCTCATCAACCTCTCCCCCTCCTTCCTTCCTCCCTGCCCCTCACTCTCAGGAGTCCCCCTCTCATCCCCACCCACAGCACCCATCGATCCGGCCCGTCGAAACAGATCACCCGGCCCTCCTTGGGCGTTTTGAGACGGCAAATTCTGAGACAATGGAGAAGTCTCAACAGAGGATTGACTCTTGCCGGCCCTCCTCCCCCCCTTGGGAGTGCTGGCACCGCTCCTTGAATTTCCACCAGCCGACCTTCTCGAGCCACTCAGATTCTTCTCATCATCACTCTCATCTTCCTCCATCCTCCTCTGTATCCTCCCGGAGGCCCTACCCTCACGCCTATCACCCTTTTGAGTCAACTCAGAAGATTCTTTCTCCTTATCACAACCAGCACCATCACCAGCACCATCATCCTCATCATCATCCATCCTCCTCTGCAGCCTTCCAGAAGCCCTATCCTGACGCCGCCTATCCCCCTCACCAGACCCAGCGTTCTTCCCCTTCCTTCCCTCGCCAACAACCACTCCCTCATTCCCTCCATCCTCCTTCAACTCCCGAGGACTGCACCTACCTCCACCGCTCTCAACCCCGCTTCTGTCACCCTCTTTACCATTCTCGCCCATAATCACCCCAGTCGTCTCCCCTCTCTCGTCCTCATCCTCCATCCTCCTCTCCAGCCTCTCTCCCTCTCTCTTGCTCCCTTGCCTACCCGCACCAACAGCTGAAACTTCTTTCCCCACAGCCGTTGGCGAGCCTGCTTTTCCCGAGCCTGTGCCCGAACCTGTCTTCCGCACCTCCTTGCCCTTCTCCTCTTTCCCGTTCACCCGCCTCCCCTCCCGTTTCCTCCCACCTTCTTCCTCCTTCTCTTCCTCACTGTCGTCGTCTAGGCTCCTCTGAAGCTTCCCTCCTTTCTTGGCCGCCTTAGTAGGAACAACAGGCACTGGAACGCTCACACCAGCTCCTGACACACCCGCCTTCGCCCTTACACCCTCCTCCTCGTCGTCCTCCTCTTCCATCTGCCTCTGAAGCCTCCCTCCTTTCTTGCCCGCCTTCTGCCTCACACCTTCCTCCTCTTCCATCTGCCTCTGCATCCTTCCTCCTTTCTTGCCCGCCTTTGCCCTCACACCTTCCCCCTCTTCCTCCTCATCATCCATCTGCCGCTGCAGCCTCCCCTTGGGCGTCATAGGGGCGGTCACGCCCCCCCGCTTACCAACACCAGAGCCCGATCTTCCCAAATCACCCGCCCCCGCTCCTCTCCCATTCCCTCTCTCCCCGTCCCCCTCCTCCTCATCGTCACTCATCTGCCGCTGCAGCCGTCCTCCAGGAGTAATAGCAGCTCTCACAGAGGGTCCAGTCGACTGGCCAGTTAATGCTGCAGCGCCTGCCCTCCTGCCAGGCGGCACTAGCTGCAGCTGAGGCTCCTCCTGAAGAACCAGTGGTGGTAGGTTCAGGGGTGCCACTCTCCCCGATCCTCCTACTCCTTTTCCTCCCACTCCAGCTGTTCCTCCCCCTGCTCCTGCTCCTCCTGCTCCTCCTCCTCCTCCTTTCCCTCCCCAAGTACCTGTGGAGCTTCGCTGGACTGTTGATGTCTTGGGCTGCTGCTGCTGCTGTGGCCCTCTGAACGACTGTGCTGCGAAACCTTTCAACGGCTGCGATGCGGTGGGTGTTTTGGGCGGAACAAGCCCAGTAGTTGCTGCTCTGGAAAACGTGTTTGCGCGCGCGGGAAACGCAGCACCAGCACCAGAGCCAGCAGAAGCACCAGCATCAGAAGCAGAAGCAACGCCAGCGCCTGAAGCACCAGCAGTGGCAGCGGCGGCAGCAGCAGCAGCGGCGGCAGCTGCGGGCACCCAGGGGGAATAAGCAGGAGAGCCTTTTGCAAAGGTTGGTGCCTTGGGGGTTCTCGGAGGAACAGCATTGCTGCCGCTGGCGCCTTTGCTGTTGCTGTTGCCGGTGCTGCCGACATTGCTGCTGCTATTGCTGTTACTGGTACCACCACCACCACCACCACCACTCGGTGCAGAGCGATTCATGGTGAATATCCTACCCAATGAAGCACCCTTCGGGGTCTTAGGCGCAGCTCCACTTCCCCCTGACCCCCCATCTCCGCCTTCCCCTTCCCGCTTCCCCGTCCCTCCTCCTGCTTCCCCTCCCTCGCCTTCCTTCTCCTCCTCCTCCCGCGTTTTTAGCAGCGCCTGCTGCTCCTTCCACTTCTCAGTCTGCTTCTCAAACGCCCCTAGAGCCTTCGCCACGGAAGCAAGCGAGTTGAGCCTCTTATTGGCCCCAACCTTACGCCCAGATGCGCCTAGGCTTCCCCTCCCTCTTCCATTTGCTATACTGCTACCTTCTGCGACAGCAGTTGCCGCCGTTGCTGCTGCTGCTGCTGCTGCTGCTGCTGCTGCTGCTGCTGCTGCTGCTGCGTCTGCTCCTGCTGGCCCTGCCCCTCCTGCTCCGCGCCCCTTCCCCTTCCCCCTGTCCATACTCAGCTGAGGCTGCCCCAGCATAGGTTTAGACCCAACGGAAGCAGCGTTGCCGAAGCTCTTCTGAGGGACGAAATTCGGCATGTTCCGTCTGCTACCTTGCTGATGTAGGGGTGGCACTGACAATGGCGATTGCTGCTGCTGCTGCAGTTGTTGCGGCTGCTGCTGTTGGTGCTGCTGCTGCTGTTGCTGCTTTGGGTTAAAAGAACCAAGACGAGCAGCAGCAGAAGCAGAAGCACCCATTCCCTCCATGCACCTTCGACTCTCCCCTCCTCTGTTCGCCCCCTCCCCTCCCCTGTTCACCCCTGAATACAACATCACAGGCACAGCACTGCCGCCGCTGCTGCTTCTGCTACACGGCACGTTCACCCCGCCCCCACGAAAGCTGTCAGAATTGCCGTATCCGGCTGTAGCAACAGCACGCCCAGCCGGCCCAACACCTGCCGCAGCGTTCCCGCCGGCTGTAGCAGCCGCTACAGCCATGTCAGCGCCAGCAACCCCAGCCGGCATCACATCAGAGAGGTCAGAGACTGTGCGGCGGTGCACGCGTTGCTTCCCGGTGCCAACTGGGGAAGGTGGTATCCAGGCCGCTACATCCGCCCCTGGACGTTGGCACCCAGGTGACAGCTGAGGGGAGGGCGCTCCTGGGGGCGGCGGTACCCACTCTGCTACATCCGCGCCTGCTACTCCCCCACCCGCTACAGCCCCTGTGAATCGGCCGTTCGGACTCCTCTCCGCACCATAGTTTGCAGCAGCGGCAGCAGCAGCAGCAGCGTGTGTGTGAGCTTTGTGATGGGGCGGCGGAAGGGGGGACCTTTGCAGGTCGCACGGGCTCGCTGTGGCGTGGCCGGACGTCATGATGATGTCAGAAACGTCGGAAAACGTGCGGCGATGGCTTTGGCTGCGCTGCTGCTGCGGCTGATGATGCTGCTGGTGGTGATGATGCTGGTGGTGGTGGTGGTGGTGCTGCTGCTGCTGCTGCTGCTGCTGTTGCTGCTGCTGCTGCTGCTGCTGCTGTTGCTGCTGGTGCCACGATTGCTGCTGATGATGCTGTTCCCATAGCTGCTCCTGACGAAACATATTCTCACCCTGGGCCTGAACCTGACCACCAACCTGAGCCTGAGGACTGTAGCGATGCTCCTTATAACGAGGATCCCCATGATGCCCGTGGTGATGCGCAACGAACCCCGCCGACTCAACGCCGCGCGCGTAAGGCGGAGGCGCCACGAGCTGCTGCAGGCGCCCTCGCGCTGTGTGGCACGCCCGTAGCTCTGCGGCGTGGGGAAGGGACGGGATTTGTGCGGCATGGGGAGATCCGGGATCGGAACCAAGAGGTTCGGCATGATTAGGTATGGCAAGGTGACGAGGAGTATGGGTGAAACCAAACCGCAGGGACGGCAAGAGACAGCGGATGTACTGAAATATTGAAGGATGTAACGGGATCTAGTAATGGCACTGTATCTTTTGAATCGAAAGGTTCAGTTCGGTCAAAAGCAATCGGGCTAAGACGGCGGTCCCAGGTTCTCGCGAGCAGCCAGTTAGCGAAAAGAAGTGCAGTGCTGGTGCTCGCAACGGTCTCTAAACCCGCTCATCTAGGAAAGAATCTGCTGCATGCGACCGACCAACTTCGGCAAAATCGCGGGTCATCACGATTCAGAAAGCGATCGAATTTTGAGGCGCCTCTAAAATTTCATCACAAAAGTAATCGTGCCGACTAGTTTAGAGGGGAGTGGGTGGGTCTGGTTGGATATACCAAGCAAACCTTACTTCGCTACAGAATACATATTCTACAGATGTCAAACTCTAATTTTCCTCCCCACGAAAGAGTTGCTCACTACCAGGAATTTATACGCGTTAGAAACTCACCAGGATACAGGTCATCGTCATTGTCACCCTGGCCGTCGCCCGTATTGCCAGCGCCCATCGTCGTCCCCGGCAAGCCCCGCTCCGCCGATTTTTCCGACGACGCGGTGCGCGAAACGTGAAGCAACGGGAGGGTCCTCGCTCGATTCAAGCACAGATCGGCCTCGTCCTCCTCTCCCGCCTCCTCGTTACCCTCAGACTCTTCCTCTTCTTCTTCATCCCACTCCTCCTCTTCCTCCTCGCCTTCCTCCTCGCGTTCCTCCTCATCCTCCTCATCCTCCCCTCCTTCGCCCATCGTCGCTCTCCAGCGGCCGGCCGCCGCATCCTGCATTGCGACATGATCTGCGACATCTGCGACGCCGTCCCACTGCTGCGACGCTCCCTCTGCGACAAAGGCCCCATCCGCCCCGTCGCGAAAAGCCGCTCCCGCTAAGTGAGCGCCTGCCACTCCGCCGCCGACGCGCGCCGTCAGCGCGACGTCGTCTCTAGAATCGTAATCGAGGCGCGCGTCGAATGATTGCCTGCCCTTGCGGGTGGTCATCTCAGCTCTTCCCGCCGTTAAGTTCGTCGGCTCGGGTTCAAAGTATCCACCGCGCCTCGCGGGAGTCGCGAGCTCAGGTGTCGTCGCGGAGCGGTTCAGCGCGCCGAGGCCCTCGTACGGCGCTCCCGCTCCCGCAATGAGCGGAGGCAGTGACGCTGATTCTTGAGTCGACTCGTAATTCGCCTCCTCGTACGGCGCTTCCGCGGGGAACGGAGGGAGTGACGACGCGCCGTCGTCGTAATCTTCGTCGTCGCTGACTGGAATCGCCCACGCATTTCCGTCGCCGCTTTCGTCGAAATGAGACACACCAGGCCCCCGCGCGCCGGTTCCGGGGATCGGCCCTGGCGCCTCGTAAGTTTCCGCCCAAAGGTCGCAAGCGTTCGCCATTTCCCACGGGTCGAAATCTGGGGGAAGATTCTGGGGCGGTACTGCTGCTCGGTATCTGCCGCTTAAGCCAATCCCGTCGCCCTCGCTCATTCCGCCGATCCCGCCGTTTCCGCCGTTCCCGCCGTACTGGTCAAAGCTGTTTTGCTGCGAATGCGGCTGCATGCTCGAAGAATGGCTTCGTTGGGTGCCATCCCGTCGAGGCGCGGGATGATCGGGAACGAAATCCATCGCATGATGCGGCGGCCTTTGCGGAGGCCGCCATACATCTGCATTCGCACCTAAGACAGCACCGGCGCGCCGCGACGGCATCGAAGAGCTATCGTCTGACGAAACGGCCCGTAAACGTTTTTCAGAGTCGAACGTATGGGTAATGGTATGATCGGTCAAGGCACAAAGATTCTCTTGAGAGCCCGTCGCTACTAGCGAATCAAGCGGGGTGTCAGGCGATTCGACCAAATCCCACAGCCACGGTTGGGATGCTGCTTCGGAGATTCTAGACTTGCCGGAGGGATATGATTCTGCTAGAGGAATCGTGGTGTTGCGATGTTGAGGAATTGAGGTATTGCTTGGATGCTGGTGGAAGGACGATGTCGCAGATTTACGACAGCTCGTCATTCGCAATGTGCAAGAGGAGAAAGAGGCAGCTGGAGCTCCAGCTCTTAGAACGTACTAGGACGGCACACCTTGGTGGCGTCAGATAAAATGCTGTTATGCTGAAAAATGCTTCTGAGTGGTCACGCCACGTGCTCCTAATCTGTCCGAGACGTATTCGGCGTTACTAATGAGGACGGAAGGTCTCTCCTCCTTCGCAGCGAGCTTTACGACATTTATACCCAAGAATCAATCCAGCAGGAGCTGTGATGAAAGAACGCGTTTTGAACAACCTACATGTTGTTCATCAGCAGTCGACTGTGAGGCGTTTTGCATGAACAACAGCTGAACACAACTTCCAAACACGGAGTTAGGGGGTGAGAGGAAAGTAGCGGCTCATTGTTAAAAACCGTGTTCTCTCGAGGGGACTGAGTTCTCGAGGCGACCGCGACGAAGATCTCAAGGTGACAAAGCTCTAGGGAGCGACCAGCTTCGTCGCTCCGTTGCTTCGGCCTTGTTGGTACCCCCATTGAACAAACGAGCTGCTTGTGCTCGTTTGGAATCTTGCATATATATTTCGTTTCGAGTTTCCCAGTCAGGATGCTTGAAACATATCCCTTAAAAGTGCTTGATTTTTTCCGACTCGGATCAAAAAAATCCGCAGGGAAGAGGGGAGAGGGATGGACTGATGATCAGCTTCCTGGAGCCAATAGCTGGGGAAAAAGGCTCCACACCCCGAATACAAGAAGCGGTATAACGAAAGCTCCGCGAGCAAGCTATCGATCTTAAAGAGCCTTTGAAACCAGGATAGTTTTATAGCCCGTGTGATTTGGATATACGAAGAAAGGATCCTCTGCTACAAACACAGTTCACCGTGATTGTTTTTACGGGTCCTGAACTTGGTGCGTGTGAGATCTGATAAAGACACGACAGATTCGACCATAGGCACTCCAACAGACAATACAGTTCCACACGGATTTACCTGGACTTTCCCACAAAATTGACATTACAGATGTTCTCGTTTTTAGTCCGACGGAATGAGACGCCACGCGCGGACTCCGTGCGAAAACCTTCAAACCCCGGGCAAAACGCGATACTTTTAGTCCCTTTCAGGGAAATTGCATAAAGAGTGGTTTGTTTGCTACTAGTTTTGGATTTCGTTTTTACGTAGATTCGGACCGCGCTTGCTTCAACTTCTCGTCGCACGGTTCCCCGCACTGATCAATGTCGCATGAATAACGGGCAAAAAAAACAGAAACAATTATGGTTTGGGTGTCCAATAGAAGGTAAAAACTTATGTTTTACCCTCTAAGCGAGATAAATGAGATGTCATCGTCGAGCGCGCTGGAGACCGCGCGACAGGATTGAAAAATAATGACGGTCAATAGAAACAATTACTTTCATTTCTAAAGTTAAAGGTCGGGCCAAACCTAGGCGATATCGGAAAACTTACTTAAGGGGGAAAAGGGACTCTTTTAGCGAGGGCCTCTAACCCGGAACATTTGTATTAGAATAAGCATCTTCCAGACCAGAGTTTACCGTTTTCTAAAAGATATACTCTCCAGGATCAGCTCTAGGATTAGCGCCTCTGGGGAATATTGCTCTGAGTTCCTCACGCTTGCGTCTGTGCGGTTTTCGAAAAAGGGGGGGAGAGGGGTAGCGAGGGAGGTGTGGTAGGGTGCCTGATTTTGATTTACATTTTATAGGATAATCTTATGAGTTGCCTGCGCCCCGGAAACGAGAAACAACTCTGCAACGTGAAACAAGAAACAACTCTGCAACTGGAAAATCGCAAAACTCTCGAAAGGTCCAGCTCTGGGTGGAAAGTTTTGCAATAAAAGAATGTACAACGTTGTGTACGTACACACAAATTGTTTACAGTTTCTTTTTGTTCCGCAGTACATTGATGTGGAGCATTGTTGATGTGACCTCAAGCAAGATCGAAGCGACAAGCATCTGAGGTTGGCCAGTGCCCAGTTGCCTTGCCAGTTGAGGCAATGGTGTCCATAAATTGCTGTTTCAGTAAACTGTTCACGTTGTTAACTGAAACCTCTGGGAACCTTATTGTACCATTTTGAAGCCTCAAAGCACCGCGTAGGACCAACCACACCACCACACATGCCGTTCGACGTCGTCCAACGAATCCGTTGCATGATATCACACTGTGGACACACACGGATGGGGAGTGAAGTGAAGTATGGTACAGTTCTGTGACTCCAGTTCCCTTTGTAAGCTGCTTCTTTCAGTGCAAACACCTGTAACCACATCGCAAACTTCGCGACACAGGAAAAGTAATAAGAAAACTGATGGGGTCCAAACTTTAGAACACTAATTATTATCACTTAGAATAGAAGCATGTTGTGTCTCTTATCGAAGCAACCAAACTCAACCACCAAACCAGCTTGGACGCCCAAATTTGACAGAATGACAAGCACAGAACCACCCGTACCTGAATCAATTCCTGCTGACTGACTTGCCTCTAGTCAGCTTCGGCACGAGACACACACAGCTTCGGCACGACACACACACAACCGCGGCTGCCACGTGGCATTACATGGCTTTAGCGTTATCGCTAGCTCTTCCGTCATCCGCCAAAACGGCATGGAGCCATCACCCATGCGTCGCGAACCGAGTTGCTGGAAAATCTCGTTCGTCGTTCACGGCGCCGCTCGTTAATACGAGAATCCGCCGCTACCCGTTAAATACACGCCCGTGCTTTCGCGTCTCCGCCTCTTCCGCTAACAACGATGGCGGTCCTTCTGCGGAAACTTCCTCGGTCCCTTCCGCATCTCCCACCACAGCTGACTCGAATGACGTCACCTCGACATCAGCAGGTCGCGATACCGAGTCTGGCAAAGAGACGCAACGACAGTCAACTGCCACGTCATCAGCCGGCCGGTCCCGCCGCGTCGTGGATTCGACGGACTGGATAGCTTCGGCAGTGACGCGTAGGTTCGGCATCGGCGCGGGGCTGGCGTGGGTGGGGTTCCTGGCGTTCGGCGTGGTGTCGGAGCAGATTAAGACGCGCCGCGAGGTCTTTCTGGAAGAGAGCAACACGCGGTGAGCGAAAGGCGGGGCGGGGTAGGAAGAGATGGCAGGGGCGGGGAGGCTCCACACCTCAAAAGGGAGACCTGGTGCTTGTTTCAGGTCTCTTACGCATTCCCTCTTCCTTTCCGTCCCCCCGTTGGCATCATTTGCGCGTGTGGACAACAGGGATGTGGAGGACGCAGCGGAAACTAGGCTTCCCTACAGAGTCAGATTCACCGATCTGAGAGTCGGGGGAGGACCCACTCCCCAGAAAGGAATCCTGGCGCTCATTTCTCTTGTCTTGAATATCCCCTCTTTTCTCCTCCTCCCCCTCCTCCACCCCACCCTCCTGTTTGCGTGTCTGGTCCCCAGGGATGTGGAGGAAGCCGAGGAGACGGAGCTTCCCAACGGAGTCAGATTCACACTTCCACGAGGAGGTTCGAGGAGGTTGTGCCATCCCTCATAGGGAGGCCTTAGTTCATGTCTCTCACACACTTCCACGTACATTCCCTACTATCACGTCACCACCAACAGCGATGTGGAGGACGCAGAGGAGACGGAGCTCCCCAACGGAGTCACATTCGCCGGTCTGAGAGGTGGGGGAGGACCCACTCCCCAGAAAGGAATCGTGGCGCTCATCTCTCTTGTTTTTTAATGTCCCCTCTTCTCTACTCCCCCCTCCCCCCTCCAACACCCCACTGTCCTGTTTGCGTGTCTGATCACCAGGGATGTTGAGGATGCCGAGGAGACAGAGCTCCCCAATGGAGTCCGATTCACCGATCTGAGAGTGGGAGGCGGCGCCATCCCTCAGAAGGGAGACCTGGTGCTCGTCTCCCTTACAGGCCGCGTCTCGTTACCAGCACAATCCGACACTACTGAACCTGAAGCAATCACATTTATCGACACTACAGCGCCCGGGGCACGGGACCTGGTGTTTTCGTTTGGCGTGCGGCCGTTTCCCAAAGGGGTCACGGAGGGGCTTGTGTCGGCAATGGCGACGATGCGGGCGGGTGGGAGGAGAAAAGTTTTGGTGCCCGCGGATCTGGGGGACCGACAGGGCAGCGGCGGTGATATGTTTACAGGTGGAGGAGGAGAGGGTGGTGCTGCTGGTGGGGCAATTCTAGAATATGTTGTGGAGCTGAAACGCGTGTCCATTCCGCCTTCGTAGGGCTCTGCTCTCTTCTGCATGTCAAGAGAGCTGTCTCAATGTGGCATGGCAGCTCTATGAGCAACGCATGCAAACCATAAGATGGGTGTGTTGCTGGCTGGTTGCGGTGCTGCAACACTGGATTCTTTTGCTGAGCTGAATTGCATGCCTATCCGCCCTCGTAGGTAGGCCTCGCCTTGTCCAATAAAACAATGTACCGTATTGCCCCGGATAGTAGCGCATATACGCTTATAATAAATTCATTTTTTCAGGGGGGGCGCTTGCAATTGAGTAACGGCCATTAGCGCCGGCGCTTTTATTATGGCAAAAAAGAATTTTGCTTTTAAAACCCGCAGCCTGAATTACCGTCAGCCCCCGGATAGTAGCGCCCCTGGGGATATAAAAAAACACTGTTTTTTAGGGGGTGCGCTTATAATCGAGGAAATTTATAAGCGCCGGCGTTTATAAATTGGCAAAAATGAAATGTATTGTTTTAACATGAAATTGAAGCTTTTTCAAAAGGGGATTCAATCCACATCTAGAACGTTCGTATCCGTGCATGAAAAGTGCGTGAAATGGCCAACAAGGCGTGGAATCACGCCCATCACGCCTTGCTGGCCTGGCCAGATTCATCGAACATGAATCTGGCCCATGCTAGCGCACACGTAGTTTAGGGTGCGACTGCCCAATCAGGGTCGCATGCCGTGCCAGGCACGACTCTGTACAACCACGCAATTGGCAGCCCCGGCAAGATTCCACTCCACCGAGGCATTGACCTCACCACCTCAGCTCCTCTGCGGGGGGATCTTGACACTTTTCCCCCTTTCCCTGCAGAGGAAACCGGGCCGCGAAGTTGGAGGGGTCTCGGGCGAGGGTTTCAAACGAGGCTCATTCTCTTCGTTTTCTTCAGTTTTCTTTTTTTCCCTCGGCCTGCCTAGGCCATGGCGGAACTTCCAGGCACTCACTTCCTATTTAGTCGTCGACCTGTTGCTGGCAACATTCGCGATTACTCTCAGTGGCAGAGTCGCCCAGCGCCTCCTGCTCCTCCAGCGCCTCCTGCTCCTCCTGCTCCTCCTGCGCCTCCTGCTCCTCCAGCACCTCCTGCTCCTCCCGCTCCGCCTATCGTCGTCGTCAACGGTCGGCCCGTTCTACAGCTCCTCCCTCGCGGTTACTCAGCTTTCGACGCGTACATCTCCGAGCCCGAGCGCAGCGGCGACGATGAACCCGGCCCCGGTCTGTCGCCACGCTGGGTAGACGCGGAAGACTGCCCGTACGACGAATCCGCCACTGGTGCTGAAGACGATGTTGAGTGGTGGGCGGCCGACGGTCTTCCCGAGGACCTGCCTGTCCCTAGTTTCCCCCCGCCGAATAAGAAACGGCCCCACCCCTCCAAACAGAATCGTGATGCCCGCCCCCCGTCCCCCAGGAGCAAGCCTTCAACGCACAAGCGCAACTCCTACACTTCCCAGGAGAAGCTGCAGTGGATTGCTAAGTTGGAGTCCGGAGCTGTGAGTGTGCAGAGAATGTCCCGCGACACTGGTATCTCGCGAAAGTCCCTGTCAGAGTGGAAGTCGCGGAAGGGTGAGCTGGAAGGTGCGCATGGGGCTCGCAAGCGCCTTCACGGGCGTGGTCGGGCGTCGTGGTACCGCGACATGGAGATCGAGGTGTACTCGCGTGTTCTTGCCCACCGGAAAAAGTGTCTCGCCGTGTCCGTCGGCCGATTGCAGAAGTGGTCACATGATGTGATGAAGATCCTGCATCCTGAGGTAAAGTGGGCTGGATCTCAGAGGTGGACTGAGCGTTTTCGACGGCGCTGGAACCTCACTACCCGAGCGAAGACCAGAGTGGGCCAGAAGCTGTCGTCTGGTGAGTCGGTGTTTGTGCTGTCGCTCTCGTTTATGGCTGCTTACGACCTTCGAAATTCTAATTTACTTCTTTTGTTTGTCTCTCCCACCCTTCCCTTGCAGAGTGTGAGACACAGGTGCAGAACTTCTGGAAGTTCGTGCGATACTCCCGCCGTCAGTACGGCATCGACAACCGCTGGATGATTAATGCCGATCAAACGCCACTCTGGCTCGAGATGCCAGCTGAACGCACGGTCGAGGAGGTGGGGATCCGCTCCGTGCCCATCCGCAGCGGCGGCTATAAAAAAGAACTCGTGACGGTGATGCTCGCCTGCACCGCCAGCGGCGAGAAGCTCAAGCCTTGGGTCTTCTTTAAGCGCAAGACAATTCCTAAGGGGAATTTCCCCTCCGGTAAGCCGAGCAGCTTGTGCAGTGACGGTGTCATTTGCATGTGATATATTTTTTTTTATGTCTGATGCTAATCTGTCCGTACGCCTTGTTCGGATGTGCAGATGTTGTGGTCGCCGTACATCCCAATGGTTGGATGGACGCTGACGGCGTCCTCGCGTGGCTCGACGGGACGGTGAAGCCGTATGTCAACCCCAGGTTCGGAGTACGCGGCAGGAAAGTGATGTTGGTTCTTGACTCCTACCGCGGGCACCTCACTGATGCTGTGAAGGCGAAATCCGGGGAGCTGAACATCGTCCCCGCCGTCATACCAGCTGGCCGCACCTCTGAGATCCAGCCTCTTGACGTCGCGGTGAACCGCTCATTCAAAGCAGCAGTCCGCCAACTCTACCAGGAGTGGTTCGAGAGCGAGGGGGTCGACTGCCTGACCGAAAGTGGTGAGCTCAATCTCAACGTGTACGATGTGTCTGCTTAGACTATTTCCACCCTGTTCTGATTGATGTAGTGTTTCCATGTGTGGCAGGCAACATCCGCAAGCCACCTCCAGAGCTGACGCTCAAGTGGATCTCCAAGGCCTGGAAGGCCGTGCCCAAGGAGTTGATTCAGCGCTCGTTTCTCACCTGTGGCATCAGCAACGCTCTGGATGGGTCCCAGGACAATCTCTGCATGCAGCACCGGCGGGACTCCGTCAAGGGTGAAGTAGAACTTGACGACGAGATTGCAGCAGATGGATTCTGCTGCAACAACGTAGAGGAGCCAGAGTCGGACGGGGAGGCCGACCAAGATGGCTCCGCCACTGTTGATGGTGATGCATAGGATGCTAGGAAGAAAAGAATGCATAGGATGCTAGAGAAGGTCAGTGAATGTTGCGGTAAACTATCAGTAGGATTTAGTACCGTAGTAGAATTGGAAAAATATTATGTTGTAGTGAAAATATCTTGTAAAAGATAGGATAATAATAGTCGAAATAAAAAAGGGAGGCGCTTATAATGTGTTATAATACAAGGGTGCGCTTATAATCCGTAAGCCTCCAGGGGTGCGCTTATAATCGAGGACCGGATATAAGCGCCATCACCCTTTTACAACCGCCGGCGCTTATCCGAGGCCTGCGCTTCTATCCGGGGCCTTACGGTACAAAAAGTGTTGGGGGTGTTAACACTTTCCCTCCCGAAACTGGGTAGCTACCAGGGTTCCAACCAGTAAACGTGAGGAAGTCGCACGCAACATATGGAAGGATCGCAAGGGTCCCCAGCAACGACTCTGGCTGTGGGTGTGCACACCTAGCATGAAAATGTAATTCATGTCGACAGAAATCGGGGAGTGTCAGAATCTAGAACGAGAATGAATGAACTATGAAAGACTTGGGTACAAGTACTAACCTTAATTAGGTTGTACCCCTTATAGGCTACCCCAGTATAGCCTACACAAAGTAAGCACCATAACAATCTGACAAACCCCCATAGGCAAAGTGGGGGAAAATAAGTGGTCACAAGACCAGTCAAGAAAAGCAAAGCAAGCTCGGGGTGGATCACAAAGTCACCATACATTCCGAGCACAAGCAAATGGCCACAAGGCCAGTTCACATGCAGCGTTATATAAAAGACAACAACCAGTACAGTGATCATACCCTAATAAGTGTAAGCATGCAGGTATATATATAGATCACAGTACAAGCAAAGTCACGAAGTGAGCAAGTGAGGCAAAGTAGGCACAAGGCCTAAAACAGTATCGAAACGCTGATGATCACCAGACTGAAGTGCCTTGGTGAATATATCAGCAGTGTTGGCCTGAGTGGCCACGTAAGCAAGACGAAGCTGACCACGCTGCTGCAACTCTCGAGCAAGGAAGTAACACAGAGCGATGTGCTTCGTTCAGTGCTCCAGTCTGTGCTCCTGACACAAGGCAATCATGGCCTTGTTGTCTACGTACAGAACTAGAGAAGAACGAGGCCGCTCTCCCAAGTCGGTCTGCAGGTAGGTGAGCCAGCATAACTCCTGTGCAGCCATGGCCCCTGCGTAGATCTCAGCCTCACAACTGGAACTGAGAACAAAGGATGAATGGGTAGACCGCCAAGAAACAGAGCCGAAGCCAAGGCTGAAAGTGTAAGCCTGTGACGACCGCTGCGTTGCCAAGTCGTCAACCGAAGAAGCGCCTGCGTGTCCAGTGAGGAAAACTGAACCCCGTCCTCCAAGCACGAGCCCCATGCCCGAAGTACTGCACAAGTAGCGCAACACCCTCTTAGTGAGAAGATTTGAACAAGAAAAATGAGTGAACTATGAAATGAAGTGAGTACAAATATCAAACCCTAATTGGTTGTACCCCCTATGGGATACCCCACTATAGCCTACACAACAGCATAAGCTATAATGTTCTGACACAACCCCATAGGCAAAGTGGGGGAGAACAAGGGGTCACAAGACCAGTCAAGCAAAGTAAAGCAAAGCAAGCTCAGGGTGGATCACAAAGTCACCACACAGTCCGAGCACAGGGTCAAGGCCACACGGCCAGTTCACATGCAAGAGTACACACATATATATAAAGCTAGACAAGCAAGAGCAGGTATATATATATGTGAGAGTACAGGCAAGGTCAAGAGGAGAGCAAGTGAGGCAAGACGGGCACAAGACCCAGCTGAGTGCAGAAGCGCTGATGATCACAAGGCGGAAGTGCCTTGGTGAAGACATCAGCAGTGTTGGCCTCAGAGGCCACGTACGCAAGCCGCAACTGACCACGTTGCTGTAGCTCACGAGCAAGGAAGTAGCGGAGAGCAATGTGCTTTGTTCTGTGCTCCAGTCGCTGCTCTCGACACAAGGCCAGCATGGCCTTGTTGTCTACGTACAGGACTGGAGGAGAACGAGGCGGCTCTCCAAGGTCGGTCAGCAGGTAGGTGAGCCAGCGAAGCTCCTGTGCAGCCATGGCCCCGGCGTAGATCTCAGCCTCACAACTCGAGCCAAGAACAGAAGACGAGCGAGTAGCCCGCCACGAAACAGAGCCGGAACCAAGGCTGAAGGTGTAACCCTGTGACGACCGCTGCGTAGCCTGGTCGTCAGCCCAAGAAGCGTCCGCGTGCCCAGTGAGGACCACTGGACTCCGCCCTCCAAGCACTAGCCCCATGCCCGACGTACTGCACAAGTAGCGCAACACCCTCTTCGCTGCAGCCATGTGCTCTGGTCTGTGTCTCCCAGGAGCAACATAGCGTGCAAGAATGCTAAGAGGGTATGCAAGGTCAGGTCGTGTGCAGGTCATCAGGTACATGAGGCAGCCAACAAGCTCTGGGTATGGGCCACTCGACTCTACGGACTCATCCGAAGGCAGAGCTGAGAGCGAGTGGCGAGTAGACAGAGGAGTGGCCTGAGGCGAGGAGTACGTGAAGCCGAAGCGCTGAAGGACCTGCTGCACCATGTGTGACTGAGTCAGGGTAATGGTGCGGCGTGCTCTGTCCCGGGTGATCTGCAAGCCAAGGTAGCTGCGCAGTTCACCCAGGTCTGTGCACGTGTGTCTCTTCTGCAGCTCGGACTTCACGTAGGCGAGTCCAGCAGTGTCAGCTGTGGCAAAGACCAAGTCGTCGACGTACACGAGGATGTAGAACGGCGGCAGAGAGGTGTCGGTGCGTAGAAACAGCGACGGGTCGGCAGTAGAAGGAGCAAACCCAAGAGCCGCAAGTGTAGTCCTCAGTGTGTCGTGCCACTCACGTGGCGCCTGGCGGAGACCGTAGACTGGACGCCGGAGACTCCACTGGGTACCAGAAGGGAAAGACCCAGTGAAGCCAGGTGGGCGACGCAGCCAGATCTCCTCGTGCAGGCTGCCCTGCAAGAAAGCTGTGCTGAAGTCAAGAGAGTGCAGCTCGTAGTCACGGTGAGCAGCAACGTGCAGCAGTACCCGAAGAGTGGTCATCTTCGGGGTGGGGGAGAAGGTCTGAAAGTAGTCAACTCCCTGCCGCTGACTGAAGCCACGAGCCACGTAACGCGCCTTGAAGACAGGCGGAGAACCCGGCGGCCGCTTCACCCTGAAGATCCACATGCCACTGACGATGTTCGCCCCAGGAGGGGGGACAGCGTCAACGTAGGTGCCTGTGGACTTCCAGGAAGCCATCTCTGCATCCATAGCTGCCTGCCACTGAGAGGAGTAGGGACCCTCTATCGCCTCCGCGTAAGAGCGCGGAGTCGGGATGTCAAGTGCATCCGGGTCTCCCTCAGGGGTAAGCAGTACGGACACGAGATGAGGTGAGGCAGCTGCCAGACACTGGAACTCCTCCTGCCTGTCCTCAAGGACGTCCGTGCCAAGGGCACACTCACCCCCGACGGACGGAGGACAGACAGACTCAGACTCAGCGACAAGACTAGCAGCGTAGTCTAAGCGACAGCGAGCAGCAAAGTCGACGAGCTCAGTAACGAGAGCAGACGCAGCAGTAGACTCGAAAGAAGGGTCAGTGACAACAGTAGCAAGGAGACGCGTGACAGTAGGACTGGCAGCACGAAGAGAGTCCGACTCCGGGTCGGCAAGAGCAGGAAGAGAGGACTCAGGAGGAGAAGGCAAAGGGGCACGCAGAGGAGCAGTGGACGGACGCAGAGACATCCGGTGCGTGCCAGGGACAGGAGGAGGACGCTGACGCGAACCGCGACCACTAGTGCGAGCAGCACGGACAGGCGACGCAGGGCGAGACGCAGGCTCACGACGCTCAGCCAGACCTCCAGTAGGACCAGTGTAGGGAGAAGGAGCAGGCAAAGGGGAGGTAGGCTGCAACTGTAGCTGGGACGAGACAGGCTGTGGACACTCTAAGGGAGGAGGAGGACCAGTAGAAGGTGGAAGACCAAGAACCTGCTGCAGGAGTGGAACGAAGTACGGTCGAGGCCGCGCGGCGACGCTAGAAGCAGCAGGGACAGCACCAGAACCCTCAGCAGGAGCACCCGCTCCAGCAGCACCACCAGTAGCTCCAGAACCTCCAGCAGCACCAGGAGCACCCCCAGTAGGACTGCCAGCGGTAGTCTCAGCGCCAACACCCTCAGCAGCACCAGCTCCAGTGCACCCAGGACGAGCACCTCCGGGACCCGCGACCGCAGCACCCTCAGCAGCCGAAGGACCTCCAGCACCAGCAGCACGCCTCCAGCGCCGGGCAAACCACTCACGCAGCTCCTGTGGAGAAAGTGGCTCCCGGCGAGACGAAGCACTCGGAGAACCTCCAGGCGGAGCACCTCCAGGCTCAGCACCCCCAGGCGTAGCACCCCTAGGCTCAGCACCCCCAGACGTAGCACCCCTAGGCTCAGCACCCCCAGGCTCAGCACCCCCAGGCTCAGCACCCCCAGGCTCAGCACCCCCAGGCTCAGCACCCCCAGACGTAGCACCCCCAGGCCCAGCACCCCTAGGCTCCGCACCCCCAGGTACAGCACCCCCAGCCTCAGCACCCTCAGCAGCACCAGAGTCACCAGTGACCTCGACAGGCTCGACTGCGTCTACCTGGGACACACCTGAAGGGGCAGGACCCTGAGGGGGGAGGGGGTCTACCTGGGGGGGACCTGGTACCAGGAAGAGTGGGGGTGGGGGGAGGGACGGAGTGCGGTAGGGGAAGAGGCGGTAGTAGGGGACCGACTCGTCAAACGTGACGTCCTGGGAGGACAGAACACGGCGAGAGGTGGGGTGGTAAAACTGCCACCCAGGCGCGTCAGGGGGGAACCCCAGGAAGACGCAAGGAGCAGCACGAGGGGATAGTTTGTCCGCAGACAGGTCGCGGACAAACGCCCGAGATCCCCAGACCCGGAACGCCGACGCATCGCCAACCTTCCCCGTCCACAGCAAGGCTGGGGAGGTCTCCGGCCTGGAGACCCTGGGGTGGAGGTTGATCTGATGCGCCGCGTACCTCACCGCAAACGGCCACAGAAAATGGGGGGCAGCCGCATGCATCATAGACGTACGAGCGACGTCCATGACCATGCCAATGCGGCGCTCAGCAATCCCATTTTGCTGCGGTGAGTCCGGAAGCGTGAAGGTCTGACGGATGCCCCGTGCACGACAGTAGGCACGCAGAAGGCCAGAGGAGAACTCTCCGCCTCTGTCCGAGTGCAGACGCAGAACAGGAAAGTCCGAGCCGAAGCTCTGCCTGAGCTGGAGACGAGCTGCGCGGATCCAGTCGATCAGCACCTCAGTGACATCACCCTTGCTGCGCAAGGGGAAGACTGTGGTGTAACGCGAGTAGTCGTCAACAACGAGCAGGAAGTAGCGCTCGTGACCCTGTCCACGGACGCGGGCTGGGCCCCACACGTCCATGTGAAGTGTCTGCAACGGGGCCTCTGTCGGAGGAAACTGGGAGGAGTGAGGGGCAGCACGCTGGCGCCCCTCGACACAGGGGACACAGGCAGGGCCAGGGCCCTGAGGAAGGGGAGGGAGGGACCGGGGGAGACCGGACACAAGAAGACGGGAGGCCATACCTCTGAGCCGAAGCAGAGAGGGGTGGCCAAGGCGGTGGTGCCAGAGGAGAGTCTCGTGAGACAGGAGACGACACGAACAGGGGGCAGACTCAGGACCAGACCTGGACGCCGCAGCAAACACCTGACCCGACGTAACTACCCTACCAGACTCAGCAACTGGAGGAGACGCAGTGGTCAGAGTGTACAGGCTCGACCCCGGCTGACGGGTGAACGTAGCCAGGTGTCGGCCTGTGCCAGCCTCTGTACAGTGGGTCACTCTCTGACGTGCAGGAGTGAACTGGTGGACCCCCGCATCCTGTAGGTCAGCACCACTCACCAGGTTCGTAGAGAACGAGGGGAGGTAGAGACCAGACAGGGTGCCAGAGGGAGCCGCCGGACACGGGAGGACTGTGGAGAAGCGAGACAGGACAGGACCCCCAGAGGGGTCAGCCAGAGACACTGCAACCGGTCGACTCAGCGGTGTGAGTGTGGTGCGGTCCCGAAAGAAGGAGCGAGACGCCCCAGAGTCAAGGGTGAAGGTGAGGGAGGCCGAAGCCGACGCAGTACCTGAGAGCGCAGACTCACCAGTACCTGAGGACGCAGACACACGAGCACCTAGAGCAGCAGCGTCGCAAGCACCTAGGGCAGCAGCCTCACCAGGACCTAGAGCAGCAGTCTCAATGCCCGGATCGGGCGGGAAACACCGGTAACAGTCACCCTCATCACTAATAGACACAGCATACATGGCAGAGAGAATAGTATCAAAGTCAAGATCATAGATGGCAACACCCGCCCTAGACAGCTCGCCCCAGCGAGGGATCTCGGAGGCCTCCGGGAACCGGTGACGCCACGCGTCCGTCAGGCGGCCAAAGCAGCGCTGGGTGGGGTGGGCACCCCCACACTGCTCACCCGCACGGTCGCCAGTGCGCAAAACGTAGGAGCACGGACCAAAACCCCCACCCCGCTGACGCGCAGTGTACCACTCACGAAGCTGCTGAGGGGACAGGGTGTCACGACCACGCTGCTGCTGCTGGCGCGAGCCACCACCGGAGCCACTCCTCTGCGAAGACCCGCGACCAGCACCACCGCCACCCCCGCCGCCTCCGACGCCTCCGCCGCCTCCGCTACTGCCGCCGCCTCCGCCTCCGCTGCCGCCTCCACCTCCGCCACCTCCGCCACCTCCGCTCCCACCGCCACCGCCGCCGCCACCTCCACCTCCACTGCCGCCACCGACCCCTCCACCCCCACCTCCACTCCCACCGCCACCCCCACTCCCCCAACTGCCGCCACCTCCACCTCCACCGCCCCCGCTCGCTCCTCCAGCGCCCTTGCCCCCCTTGCCCTTGCCAGAGCGGCGTCTCCCGCTAGGGGCAGACGCCGCACCGACCGACTCAAGAACAAGGAGGTCGGCCGCAGCAGCAGAGGCAACAGAGGGCAGAAGGGGGAAGGGGGAACACCCCTCAAAGATGGGGGTGCGCGGGTCACCACGAGAGGCCCCTACAGCGACTATGCTCTTCTCGGCCGCTAGGAGGGACTTCTCGAGGAGGTCAACAGTGAGAGTGGTGGGACAGACAGAGAGAAAGTGGTCCCTGACTACGCGAAGGGAGTCAGGAAGGCGAGTGACTATGTAGTAAAGAGTGATGTACATGGGGGGGGGGTTCCTGGCGCAGAAGTCAGGAGGGAGTGCAGCGCGGTAGCGAGTGTCACTAGTGCGGAGGTGCGTAATGAGGTCAGTGACTGTGGGAAAGGCAGCAAGGTCAGGAAAGAGGTACGGTAGCATGAGACGGCTCAGTGCAGCAGTGGCAGGGGAGGAGTAGCGCGCAACTACAGCGTCGTACAAGGTCTGAGCACTCTTGTACTGACTAAAGTGCGCACGCTCGGAGGTAGGGAGGTGGCGACGCACAGCAAGACGTGCAGCAGCGTCGCGCGTGGCCCACTGGGAGCGAACAGTGGCGTCAGCATCAGCAGCAGGGGCAGTGGAGGTGCCAGAGGTGAGGTCAAAGAGAGAGAGGCCGTCTGCCCTATCGCACTGTAAGAACAGCTGCAGATCATCCACCCAGACCTCAAAGTCAATGGCCCTACCCTCAGCGTCAAAGGCGAGAACACTAGGGGTAGCCATGACCCTAGACGACTAGCAGCGCAAACAGTAGGGTGAGGACAGTGCAGTGAAAAGGCGCTGTGCTCACCAGACTGGGCAGGTCGGGCGGCCCTGAAGGAGGGCGGCGCGGCGGCTCGGCGGCTCAGCTGCTGGGCGGCCCGGCGGCTCGGCGGCCCCGCTGCTGGGCGGCTCGGCTGCTGGGCGGCTCGGCTGCTGGGCGGCGCGGCCGCTGGGCGGCTCGGCTGCTGGGCGGCTCGGCTGCTGGGCGGCTCGGCGGCTCGGCTGCTGGGCGGCTCGGCTGCTGGGCGGCTCGGCGGCTCGGCTGCTGGGCGGCTCGGCTGTGCTGCTGCAGGGCGGCACGGCTGGGCAGCAGGTGACGGGGCCGCAGGTAAGGGCGGCGGGGCCGCTGGTAAGGGCGGCGTGGCCGCGGGTAGGGTGGCGGGGCCGCAGATAGGGTGGCGGGGCCGCAGCAGAGGGCGGCGGGGCCGCAGGTAAGGTGGCGGGGCCGCAGGTAAGGTGGCGGGGCCGCAGGTAAGGTGGCGGGGCCGCAGCAGAGGGCGGCGGGGCCGCAGGTAAGGGCGGGGCCGCAGGTAAGGTGGCGGGGCCGCAGGTAAGGTGGCGGGGCCGCTAGGTAGGGCGGCGGGGCCGCGCGATGGGGCGGCGGGGCCGCGAGGAAGGGCGGCGGGGCCGCTAGGTAGGGCGGCGGGGCCGCTAGGTAGGGCGGCGGGGCCGCGCGATGGGGCGGCGGGGCCGCGATGGGGCGGCGGGGCCGCTAGGTAGGGCGGCGGGGCCGCGCAATGGGGCGGCGAGGCCGCGAGGTAGGGCGGCGGGGCCGCTAGGTAGGGCGGCGGGGCCGCTAGGAGAGAGGCGGCGGGGCCGCGAAGACGGGCGGCGGGGCCGCGGAGACGGGTGGCGGGGCCGCAGTGAAGGGCCGCTAGGGCGGCTCGACGAAGTGAGGGCCCAGAGCGCGACTCGGGCTGAGCGCGCTTCGGGCAGGAAAAAAAAAAAAACCGATGTGGTGGGCCCTAAGCACAGTTCCCAAGGGGGAACCTGCTCGATACCATGAGAAGATTTGAACAAGAAAAATGAGTGAACTATGAAATGAAGTGAGTACAAATATCAAACCCTAATTGGTTGTACCCCCTATGGGATACCCCACTATAGCCTACACAACAGCATAAGCTATAATGTTCTGACACTTAGCGGCCTCCCACTGCTCTGGTTGGTGTCTCCTAGGCGCAACGTAGCGTGCCAGGATGCTAAGAGGGTAGGCAAGGTCAGGTCGAGTGCAGGTCATCAGGTACATGAGGCAGCCCACAAGCTCTGGATACGGGCCACTCGGCTCTACGGACTCGTCCGAAGGTGGAGCTGAGAGCGAGTGACCGGTAGGCAGAGGAGTGGACTGTGGCGAGGAGTACCGGAAGCCGAAGCGCTGAAGGACCTGGTGCACCATGTGTGACTGAGTCAAGGTGATGGTGCGCCGTGCTCTGTCCTGGGTGATCTGCAAGCCAAGATAGCTGCGCAGCTCACCCAGGTCAGTGCAGGTGTGTCTCTTCTGCAGCTCCGACTTCACAAGGGCCAAAGCCTCAGTGTTAGCAATGGCAAAGACCAAGTTGTCGACGTAGACGAGGACGTAGAACGGCGGCAGCGAAGTGTCGGTGCGCAGAAACAGCGACGGGTCAGCAATCGAAGGAGCAAAACCAAGAACCGCAAGCGTCGTCCTCAGTCTGTCGTGCCACTCACGAGGCGCCTGGCGGAGACCGTAGACTGGCCGACGGAGACTCCACTGGGTACCTGCAGGAAACAACCCAGTGAAGCCAGGTGGGTGGCGCAGCCAGATCTCCTCGTGCAGGCTGCCCTGTAGGAAAGCTGTGCTGAAGTCAAGAGAGTGCAGCTCGTAGTCACGCTGAGCAGCGACGTGTAGCAGAACCCGAAGAGTGGTCATCTTCGGGGTAGGGGAGAAGGTATGAAAGAAGTCAACTCCCTGTTGCTGACTGAAGCCTCGTGCAACGTAACGAGCCTTGAAGACAGGCGGAGAACCCGGAGGCTGTTCATCCTGAAAATCCACATGCCATCGACTATGTTCGCCTCAGAAGGGGGAACTGCGTCGACGTAGGTGCCTGTGGACTTCCAGGATGCCATCTCAGCGTCCATGGCTGTCTGCCACTAAGAGGAGTAGGGACCCGTAATTGCCTCTGCGTAAGAGCGCGGGGTCGGGATGTCTGCTGCATCCGGGTCTCCCTCAGGGGCAAACAGCATGGCCACGAGATGAGGTACAACAGCTGCAAGGCACTCAAAGTCCTCCTGCCTGTTCTTAAGGATGTCTGTGCCAAGAGTACACTCACCCCCAACGGACGGAGGACAGTCAGACTCAGACTCAGCAACAAGACTAGTGGCGTAGTCGAGACGACAGGCAGCAGCAAAGTCAACAAGCTCAACATCTAGGGCAGACGCAGCAGAGGACTCAAACGAAGGGTCAGTGACAACAGTGGCTAGAAGACGAGAGACAGCGGGACTGGAAGTACAAGCTAGGTCAGACTCATGGTCAGGAACGGCAGGAAGAGAAGACTCAGGAGGAGGCTGCAGAGGAACTCACAGTGGAACAAAGGAAGGAAAAAGTGTCATAACGTGAGTGCCATGGACAGGAGGAGGACGCAGACAAGGAACCCGATGACCAGTGCGAACAGCGCGAACAGGCGAGGCAGGATGAGACTCAGGCTCACGACGCTTCGTAAAAGAGTCTGCCTGCTTAGTGTAAGGAGAAGGAGCAGGCAGTGGGGTGTCTGGCGGTAACTGTGGCTGCGACTGGCGAGGCGGTGGACTCAGTAAGCTAGGAGGAAGGTCAGTAGAAGATGGGAGACTAAGAACCTGGCGAAGGACCGAGTCAGGTGGCGGCAGAGACGACTGTGGCGGCGGAACGAAAAACGGGCGCCGCTGCACAGTGCCTCCAACACCAGTACCGCCAGACGCAACACCCCCAGCGCCAGCACCTCCAGCTCCAGGATCAACAGCTCCAGTGCCTTTAGCTCCAGCGCCCCCAGCGCCAGTGCCTCCAGCTCCAGCGCCTCGAGCGCCAGGGTCTCCAGCTCCAACTCCTCCAGCTCCAGCGCCGCCAGCGCCAGTGCCTCCAGGTTCAGTGCCTCCAGCTCCAGCGCCTCCAGCGCCAGGGTCTCAAGCTCAAGCCTCTCCACCTCCAGCGCCGCCAGTGCCACTGCTTCCAGCTCTAGCTCCTCCAGTGCCAGGGTCTCCAGCTCCAGCTCCTACAGCTCCAGCGCCCCCAACACCACCAGCCCCGGCAGCTCCAGCACCCCCGCTACGAGCACCTCCAGGACCAGTAGCTGCAGCACCTCCGATACCTCCAGATCCAGCAGGAACTCCAGCACCTCCAAGACGAGTAGCTCCAGCACCTCCAGCTCCAGTGCCTCCAGCCGCAGAGTCTTCAGCTCAGGGAGCTCCACTCCGAAGGCGTGTGCGCTGAGGAAACAACTCGCGCAGCTGCTGCGGGGAGAGAGGCTCCGGTCGGGAGACCGTCGTGGCGAGGCACCCGCAGGACCTCCAGAAGAAGGAGTACCCCTAGGCTCAGCACCCCCAGGCCCCACACCCTCAGAATCAGCACCCCTAGGCTCCGCAACCTCATGCTCAGGACCTCCAGGCTCCGCACCCATAGGCTCCGCAACCCCTGGCTCCGCACCCCCAGGCTCCGCACCCTCACGCTCCGCACCCGCAGGTGTAGCACCCCCAGGCTCCGCACTCGCAGGCTCAGCACTCCCAGACCTAGCACTCCGAGACGCAGTACCTTTAGCAGCACCTGAGTCTACAGCGACCTCGACAAGGAAAGTCCCGGAGAGTGGGTCTACCTGAGACACACCTGAGGGGGGAGGGGGTCTACCGGAGGGGGACCTGGAGCAAGAAAGAGCTGCGGGGGTGGGAGAGGGGCAGAGCGGTAGGGTAAGAGACGGTAAAAGGGAACCGACTCGTCAAACGTGACGTCCTGAGAGGGGAGGACACGGCGAGAGGTGCGGTGGTAAAACTGCCAGCCAGACACGTCAGGGGGAAGGCCAAGGAAGACGCAGGGAATAGCACAGGAGGAGAGCTTGTCCACGGACGTATCGCAAACAAAGGCACGAGAGCCCCAGACCGGGAACACTGACGCATCGCCAACCTTCCCCGTCCAACGCAGTGTAGGCGAGGTCTCCAACAAGGAGACACGGGGCCAGAGGTTGAGCTGATGCGCAGCGTACCGGACCGCAAACGGCCATTGAAAATGGAGAGCAGCCGCATGGATCATGGACGTACGAGCGACCTCCATGACTAAGCCAATGCGGCGCTCAGCAACCCCATTTTTCTACGAGGAGGCCGGAAGTGTGAACGACTGGAGGATGCCCTCCCCACGACAAAAGTCCAGCAAGAGGTCGGAGGAGAACTCACCACCTCTGTCAGAGTGCAGATGCAGGACAGGAAGGTCCTCGCGGAACCACTCACGGAGCTGGAGACGGACTGCGCGGATCCAAGGGATCAAGACATCAGGGACCTCACCCTTGCTGCAAAAGGGGAAGACCGTGGTGTAACGTGCGTAGTCGTCAACAACCAGCAGAAAGTAGCGCTCGCGGTCCTGTCCACTGACGCGAGCTGGGCCCAACACGACCATGTGGAGAGTCTGCAGGGGAGCAGTCATTGGGGGAAACGAGGAGTGAGGAGCGGCGCGCTGCCGCCCCTCGACGCAAGGAAGGCAGGGCGGTGCAGGCGAGGGTGGGAGGGGAGGCAGAGACCTGGGAAGACCAGAAACAAGGAGGCGGGAGTGCATGCCACGAAGGCGTGACAGGGAGGGGTGACCAAAGCGGTGGTGCCACAGGAGAGTCTAGTGCTACAGGAGGCGACACGAGCAGGGGTCTGCTGCCTGACCTGACGCGGACACCTGGGCAGCTACCTGAGGAGGCTCGGTAGTCAGTGTGTACAGACTCAACCCAGGCTGATGGGTGGACGTGGCCAGGTGACGGCCCGTCCGTGTACACGTGCAGATCGACACACGCTGACCCCCAGGAGTGGTGGTAGTGACCATCACATCTTGGAGGGCAGCGGTACTCACCAAGTTCGTAGAGAACGAGGGGAGATGAAGACCTGAGAGTGAGCTGGACGGAACCGCTAGACACAGGAGAACAATGGAGGAACGGGCAAGAACTGGACCCCCGGAGCTGGAGCTGGAGGCAGTGGCGCTGGCGGCGGTACTGTCGCGAAAGAAACAGCGAAAAGCACATGAGTCAAGCGTAAAGGTGTGCAAGGCCTCAGCCGGCGCAGCACCAGGGAGAGTAGACTCAATAGCACCTAGAGCAGCAGCCTCTATACCTGGGTCGGGCGGCACACACAGGTAACAGTCACCCTCAGCACTAACAGACAAGGCATACATACCAGCAAGGATAGCATCATAGTCTAGGTCAAAGATAGCAACTCCAGACCTAAGCAGCTCTGCCCAGCGGGGGCGCTCAGCCTCGTCACCAAACTCTGCGCGCCAAGCGTCGTCTAGGCGGGAGAAGCAGCGGTGCTGAGTGTGAGGCTTCCCGCATGTCTGACCAGCACGTTCACCCGTGCGAATGACATACGGGCAGCGAACACTACCCCCAGAGGCCCCACGCTGAGCAAACCACTCGCGAAGCTGCTGGGGCGAAGGGGTCTCGCTCCGACGCTGCTGCTGCTGGCTCTGGCCACTACTAGAACCTCCCCTCTGAACAGCTCCACCCCAACTGCCACCACTCTCACTGTTGCCATTACTGCCACCCCAACCGCCTCCACCACTACCGCCACCATAGCCCCCACTCCCGCCTCCACTCCCACTGCTGCCACCACCTCCGCTACCTCCACCACCTCCACTGCCGCCCCCACTACCACCCTCGGTGCCATCGCCACCACCCCTACCACCCTTGCCCTTGCTGCTGCGGCGCTTCCCACTATCAGCAGAAGCAGCCCCGACATCCGCAGCACCAAGGATGTCAACAGCAGCAGCAGAGGCGTAGGAGGGGTCAAGGGGGGAGGGGGAACACCTCTCAAAGAAGGGCGTGCGAGGAGTGCCACGAGCGGCACCTACAGCGACTACACTAGTCTCAGCTGCAAGGAGGTGCTGCTTGAGTAGGTCAACAGTGAGGTCTGTGGGGTCAAGTGCGAGAAAGTGGTCACTGACAGCGCGAAGAGAGTCAGGGAGGCGGGTGACTATGAAGTAGAGAGTGATGTACATCGGGGGCGGGTTCCTGTCAAGGAACTCTTCTGGAAGGGCAGCGCGGTAGCGAGCGACGCTAGTGCTAAGGTGGGTAACGAGGTCCTCTACCGTGGCAAAGTCGGACAGCTCGGGAAAGAGGTAGGGCACTAGAAGACGGCCTAGAGCAGCAGTGGCAGGGGAGGAGTAATGGGCGACTACAGCGTCGTACAGTGCTTTAGCAGTCTTGTGCTGTCCGAAGTGAGCGCGTTCGAGAGAGGCTCCAGACGTGTGGTCAAACAACGAAACGCTATCTCTAGAATCGCTCAGTAGGTACAGCTGTAAGTTGTCGAGCCACGTATCGAACTGGATCGAACGGCCCTCATGATCAAACGTGAGTACACTGAGAGATGCCATAGCGGGCAGAACAGGGTGGCGCGCAACCAACAGAGCAGCGCACAGGTAGGGCGGCGCACGGCTAGGGTGGCCAGCAGAAAGGCCGACGAGCGGGCTGCCAGAGGGCGGCGCGCGGGCTGCAAGGGGCGGCGAGCGGGCTGCCAGAGGGCGGCAAGCGGGCTGCAAGTGGCGGCGAGTGGGCCGCAAGGAGCGGCGAGGGGGCTGCAAGGGGCGGCGAGCGGGCCGCAAGGGGCGGCGAGCGGGCTGCAAGGGATGGCGAGCGGGCCGCAAGGGGCGGCGAGCGGGCAGCAAGGGGCGGCGCGCGGGCCGCAAGAGGGTGGCGAGCAGGCTGCAGGGGCGGCGAGCGGGCCGCAAGGGCGGCTAGTGGGCCGCAAGCGGGCGGCGAGCGGGCTACAGGGGCGGTGCGCAGGCCGCAAGCGAGCGGCGAGCGGGCTGCAGGGGCGGCGAGTGGGCCGCAAGGGCAGCGAGCGGGCCGCAAGGGCGGCGAGCGGGCCTAAGGGCGGCGAGCGGGCTGCAAGGGCGGCGCGCGGGCCGCGAGCGGGCGGCGAGTGGGCTGCAATGGCGGCGAGCGGGCTGCAGGGGCGGCGCGCGGGCTGCGAGCGGGTGGCGAGCGGGCTGCAGGGGCGGCGCGCTGGTTGCAGGGGCGGTTCCCTGGCTGCTAAGGGCGGCGCGACGGGCTGCTAGGGGCGGAACAGCGATAAGCAGGGCAGCGGGCCGTTAGGGCAGGGCTGCAGGGCAGCTAGCGGGGCAGCTATATGGTGGGCCCTAAAAAAAAAATCGGTCCTACGGAAGGACCTGCTCTGATACCATGTCAGAATCTAGAACGAGAATGAATGAACTATAAATGACTTGGGTACAAGTATTAACCCTAGTTGGGTTGTACCCCTTATGGGCTACCCCACTATAGCCTACACAAAGTAAGCACTATAACATTCTGACAGGGAATTCCTAGCCTACTATAAGCCTGGCGTTCTGCTTAGATCTGGATTTTTTTACTCCAACTAGTGCAGTCTCAATAGCGATCTTTGCTCGTTGTGACGCACTCCCTTCGCATTAGGGTTACTCCCGTCGCATTAGGGTTACTCCCTCCGTTGCCTACGCTCATCCCTCCCGTCGCGTAATCATATTCCCCCCCGTGGCCAACGCTCACTTCCCTCCCGTCGCCTTCGCTCTTTCCGCTCCATCGTCCCACGCTCACTCCCTCACGTCGTCTTCGCTCATTCCCCTCCGTCGCTTATGTTTATTCCCTCCCATTGTGTTCACGCACTCCCCTTCCGCCGCCCACGCGCACTTCTTCCCGTCGTGTTCGCTCACTCCCCTTCCCCAGCCACAACTACTGCCTGGCTCCCCGCTACCTGCGCCTGCTCCTCACACTGAGGTGACTGAGTCCCTGACTGAGCGTCGTGAGCCTGAGAGTCGGGCTTCCACTCCTGTTCGTGCTCGTCATGTCGCCCGTCCTCGTCCTCCTGCTGTCCCAGGCACTCACGGCATGACACTTCGTCCTTCCTCTGTTCCACAGCGTGTTGTCCTGCCTGAGCCTCCCGCGTCCTCTCTTCCGCACGTTCCTGACCCTGAGTCCGACCTTGCTCGTGCTGCCAATCCTACTGTCACTCGTCTCCTTGCTACTGTCGTCACTGACCCTGACCTTGAGTCTACTGCAGCGTTTGCCCTAGTCACTGAGCTAGTCGACTTTGCAGCTAGGAGTCGTCTCGACTACATCGCGAGTCTTGTCACTGAGTCTGAGTCTATCTGTCCTCCGTCCGTTGGGGGTGAGCCTGCCCTTAGCAGTGACGTCCTTGAGGACAGACAGTTTGAGATTGAGTGTCTTGCGGCCGCTTTACCTCGTTTCGCATCCATGCTGCTTTTCCCTGAGGGAGACCCGGATGCACTTGACATCCCTACCCCGCGCTCTTACACTGGGGCGATCGCAGGTGAGTACTCCTCTCAGTGGCAGACACCCATGGACGCAGAGATGGCTTCCTGGAAGTCCACAGGCACCTACGTCGACGAGGTTCCTCCTCCTGGGGCAAACATAGTCGATGGCATGTGGATTTTCATAGTGAAGCGGCTGCCGGGTTCTTCGCCAGCCTTCAAGGCGCGTTATGTTGCTCGAGGCTTCAGTCCGCGACAGGGGGTCGACTTCTTCCAGACCTTCTCCCCCACCCCGAAGATGACTACTCTTCGGGTGCTACTGCACGTCACAGCACAGCGTGACTACGAGCTGCACTCCCTCGACATCTCCACAGCTTTCTTGCTGGGCAGCCTTCACGAGGAGATGTGGCTGCGCCGCCCACCGGGCTTCACTGGGTCATTTCCTGCGGGTACCCAGTGCAGCCTCCGACGGCCATTCTACGGTCTCCGCCAGGCGCCCAGAGAGTGGCACGACATACTGAGGACTACATTTGCGGCTCTTGGGTTTGCTCCTTCCCTTGCTTACCTGTCGCTGTTTCTACGCACCGACACTACCCTGTCGCCGTTCTATGTTTTAGTGTATGTCGACGACTTCGTTTTTGCTACTGCTGACACTGAGGCGTTAGCCCTAGTGAAGACGGAGCTGCAGAAGAGACACACCTGCACTGACCTGGGTGAGCTGCGTAGCTATCTTGGCTTGTAGATCACCCGGGACACAGCACGGTGCATCATCACCCTGACTCAGTCACACATGGTGCACCAGGTCCTTCAGCGCTTCGGCTTCCAGTTCTCCTCGCCACAGCCCACTCCTCTGTCTACCGTAGAGCCGAGTGGTCTGCACCCAGAGATTGTGGGTTGCCTCATGTACCTAATGACGTGCACAAGACCTGACCTCTCGTACCCTCTCAGCCCCTTGGCTCGCTACGTGGCTCCCAGTAGACACCAAAAGGTGCACTAGGATGCTGCGAAGAGGATACTGCGTTACTTGTGCAGTACATCGGGCATGGGGCTCGTGCTTGGAGGACATGGTTCAGTGGTACTCACAGGATACTCCGACGCTTCTTGGGCCAACGACCAGGCAACTCAGCGTTCGTCACACGGTTACACCTTCAGTCTTGGCACTGGTTCTGTCTCGTGGAGGTCCACTCGTTCTTCTTTTGTGCTTGGTTCCAGCTGTGAGGCCGAGATCTACACAGGGGCCATGGCTGCACAGGAGCTACGCTGGCTGTCCTACCTGCTGACCGACTTGGGGGAGCGGCCTCGTTCTCCTCTTGTTCTGTACGTCGACAACAAGGCAATGCTTTCTTTGTGTCACGAGCAGAGACGAGAGCACAGAACGAAGCACATTGCTCTTCACTACTTCCTTGCGCGTGAGCTGCAGCAGCGTCGTGAGATCCGCCTTTGCTACATGGCCTCGCGGGCCAACACTTCTGATGTTTTCACCAAGGCCCTTGGGTCTGGTGATCATCAGCGTTTCTGCACTGCTCTTGGGCTTGTACCCACTCTGCCTCACCTGCTGGTTGCTTGACTTGCTCTTGTTGTACACTGATATATATCTTTATACCTGCTTGTTTACTCTTGCTAAGTTGTGATCAGTGTACTGCCTTGCTATTATAACTCTGCATGTGAACTGGCCTTGTGGCCGCTTGCTTGTGCTCAGATTGTGTGGTGTCTTTGAGATCCAACCTGAGCTTTGCTTTGCCTTGCTCTGTTGTCTTGCTTAACTGGTCTTGTGATTGTCTTGTTGTCCCCCACTTAGCCTATGGGGGTGTGTCCAAGTACAATCTTACTTGTAGGCTATAGTGGGGCAATCCTTATGGAGTAGAGCACTTCTAAGGGTTAGTACTTGTACCCCAACTCTTGCTAATCCAATCATTCCTGCACAGTTATTCTGACATCCACTGTCCACGCGTACTCACTCCCGTCGCGCCCGCTCACTCCCCAACCGCCGCCCACGCTCACTCCCTCCCGTCGCGCTCGCTCACTCCCCTTTCGCCGCCCACGCGCACTCCATCCCGTCGCGTTCGTTCACTCCCCTTCCACCGCCCGCCCCCCTCCCGCCGCGTCAGTCCCCTCCGTCGCACACGCTCATTCCTCTCAATCGCCCACCTTCACTCCCCTCCGTCACCCTTGCTCACTCTCCCCCGTCACCTACGCTCACTCTGACGGGAAGCACGCTCATTCCCATTCCGTCGACCATGCTCAATGCCCGTACGTTGCACACGCTCACTTCCCTCCGTAGCCCACGCTCACCCCCCTTCCGTCGCCTTCGCTCACTCCCCTTCCGCTGACCACGGTCGGTCCCTCCCGTCGCGTTCGGCCCCATCCGCAGCCCACGCTCACTCCCCTGCCGTCAAACACGCAAACGACCCAGTCTCCACCCTTTCCCCCTTCTCATCTCCACCCTTTCTCCCTTCTCATCTCCACCTTCTCTCCCTAAAAAAACCACCCTTTCTCCCTTCTCATCACCACCCTTTCTCCCTTCTCATATCCACCCTTTCTGCCTTCTCACCTCCACCCTTTATCCCTTCTCATTTCCACCCTTTCTCCCTTCACATCTTCACATTTTCAGGGTTTAGAAGCCTCCTTCTCACCACCAGGTTGTCGCACTTTGTTTTCGCTAGGTTGCAACTTTCGTTAAACTTCCGAACCTCTGTTTGCGTGACCCCCAACCCAACCCAAACCTAGCGTTGACTCGCTTTTGTAATTCAGGCTGCGGGTTTTAAAGGTACCAAACTGAAGCCCTCAGTAAGGCGAATACAACTTTGTGATGTGCACATGGGATCGTGCATGGAATCTCGACGAAACTTGCCGCGATTTGATTTCCCACCGCACAAAACCTGTCCCGGTGCAACGCACCTGCCAGCACTGACGCAGAGCCTGCCGTGCGGCCCACTCAGGTTGTCATGCGGTGCCAGGCAGGAGCATTTCAACCGAACCCTCTAGAAGGGGGAGGAATATGCCCTGCCAGCGCAGCATGGATGGTGCCATGAACCCTCCTCTGCGGGTTCAGGCAGGGGGGTACCCCTCGTTCATTGACGAGGACCCCGAGGCGCTAAGCCGAAGGGGTCCCCTTCAATCTTTCATTTCTTCACTCATTCATCCGGTTGTTCAGTCAGTTTTCAGTTCTCGCCCGCCAGGCTGCGAAAGCCATGGCGGAATTCACCGGCACCCACTTCTTGTTCAAGAAGAAGCCTACCGCTAGGCCCGCGTTTAGAGTTGACACCGACGGGTGGTATTCCTGTATCCCACTAGAGCCACCACAACCTCCTGCGCCTCCTGCGCCGCCTGCTCCTCCTGCGCCTCCTGCGCCTCTTGCTCTTCCTGTTCCTCTGTCTCCTCTGTATCCTGTGGCTCCAGAGCTCACGGGCAATCAGCCCATGCTCATGCTCCTGCTACCATCGATGTTCGACGAATACCTCTCGGAACCAGAGTCCAACAAGGCCCCAGTTGAGTACGTAGAAGCTCCGGCCCCGGCACCACGATGGGGACAGCCCGACGACTGCACGTGGGACGAATCGGCAGTCGGCGCAGACGACGAGGATGCTGACGGCATGGAGGGTGGCACGGAGGGTGGCACCAAGGGGGGCACCGAGGCCGGCTACGCTGAGGATGTGTTTCCCGAGGGTGCTGCGGGCGCTGACGACGATGAAGACGTCGAGTACTGGTCTTGCGACGGGCTACTTGAGAAACTGCCTATACCGTCTTATCCTCCTGTTAATCGCAAGCGACCCCACCCTGCTTCACAGAACCGTGATGCCCGCCCCCCCTCTCCCAAGCATAAGCTCAACGAGCACAAGCGTCAAGCATATACTGCCGCCGAGAAACTGAAGTGGGTCGCGCGGCTGGATTTGGCGGTGTCCGTGCGCTCCTTGGATCGCGAGAGTGGCATCCACCGCAAGTCTCTCACGAACTGGAAGCGTGCGTCAGAATTCCTCAAAGAAGTTCACTCCGCACGCAAGCGCATGCACGGGCGCGGGAGGGCGTCGTGGTACCGGCCGATGGAGATAAAAGTTTACGAGAAACTGCTCGACTGGCGCCGCAAAGGAACAGCCGTGTTCGTCGGCCACCTGCATGAGTGATCGCGAGCGTTCATGAAGACTCTCTACCCCGACGTGAAGTGGAAAGGGAGCCAAATGTGGCCGGAGCGGTTTCGGGGGCGGTGGAATTTGAGCGTGCGCATGAAGACGAAGGTCGCCCAGAAAACCGCCGCCCGTAAGAATCACCAAGTTTACCGTATGTTGCTGTGTATATGTACTTATGTATGTACTTATTTTCGTATGTATTTATTTCCCTGTATATCCCCACCTGTTCCACTCGTTCGTACTGCCACAGATGTCGCGGAGCAGTGCAAGAAGTTTTGGCAATTCATCCGTGATAAGCGTCGCGAGCGCGGCATCGAGACCACGTGGATTGTCAACGCCGACCAGACGCAGCCCTGGCTGGAGATGCCCGCCACCACGACCGTCAAAGAAACAGGCATGCGTTCGGTGACCACAAGGAGCACGGGGTACCAGAAGGAGTGTGTGACCGTGATGTTGGCGTGCACGGCGGACGGGGTGAAGCTCAAGCCGTGGTTTTTTTTTCAAGCGGAACACCTTGCCGAAGGGCGATTTCACGCTGGGTAAGACATGAATCTTGGTGATGGCTCTTGCGGTTTGTGCTTTCCTTCAACAAATCTGGCTGTGCGATGTTGAATGTGTAGATGTGGTCGTGCCGTGCCACCAGAATGGGTGGATGGACGCCAAGGGCGTCATTCGATGGCTTGAAGAGTGCATCAAGCCCTTCTTAAAGCCCAGTTTCGAAAGGCAAGCGCGGAGCTCGATGGTTGTGCTGGATTCCTACCGTGGTCACCTGACAGAGGGGGTGAAGGAGAAATTCCGCGAGCTCAACTGCGTGCCGGCGGTCATCCAGTCGGGCTGCACGGCGGAGGTAGAGCCCCTCTACGTCTCCATCAACAAGTCGTTTAAAGGGTCAGTCCGCCAGCACTACCAGAAGTGGTTTGAAGAAGATGGCCAAGAGCAGCTGACCAAAGCGGGTACGTAATCTACAGTTTAATCCTCTGACGTAGTGTTGTATCCCCCGCCCCTTTGTTTTCTAACACCTTTCCATCGTGCATTTGTGTTGTTGCAGGGAACCTCAAAAAGCCACCCCCCGCGGTGGTCCTGAGATGGATCTCACGGGCCTGGAGGGCAGTGCCCCCCGACCTCATCAAGCGCGCCTTCCTCACCTGCGGCATTAGCAACGCGCTTGACGGCAGTGAGGAAGGGCTCGCCATGGCGCACAGGCGGAGCCAGCTGATCGCGGAAGTGGATGTCGATGATGACATCATTGCCGACGACTTCTTTGGCAACAACTGCCAAGAGCCCAAGTCTGACGAGGAGTAGCTAGTACCATGGTAGAATGGAAGAAGTACGGTACATCTTGAGTAGTTAGACTGTTGTGAATTTGTTATGGCCGAAAGTGTTGGTGCAAGATTTATCAGTGTAGTGAACAAAATGATAATTGTTAGTTTCTTATAAAAGAACTTTATAAAATATTAAAGGTGTCAGAATCCCAGCCACTAGACCACTGGGATAAAAGGGCTTGTTTGTGTAGCGGGTTTGTGCGCCTATAACACCCCAGGCGAACGCGCCTGTAACCCCCCCTAAGATCAATCGGGCATCCACAGTGCAGATCTACTGACACCCCCCCACACTTGGAGGCCCAGGACTGAGCACAGCGGCAACGGCCAAAATGTGCATACACCGGGATTCGAACCCGATACCGCTATGATACCATGTCAAAATCCCACTTTATGAAACCCTAACTGGGGTTGTACTCTATACTAAGCACCTCACTGTAGCCTAGCAGAACTAAGAACATACAAATATGTTTTGACACACCCTTCTAGGCAAAGTGAGGGATAGCCAACACAGCAAACGGTCACAAGACCAGTCAGGCAAGAGAACAAAGCAATGCAACGCCCATTCTGAGCACAAGCAAGCGGCCACAAGGCCACTTCACATGCAGAGTTATAATAGCAAGGCTGTACACTGATCACAACCTAGCAAGAGAGAACATGCAGGTATATATTTAGATATCAGTGTACAACAAGTGCAAGATCAAGAGACAAGCAGGTGAGGCGGAATGAGCAGAAGCCCAAGAGCAGTGCAAAAATGCTGATGATCACCAGACCCGAGGGCCTTGGTGAACACATCAGCAGTATTCGCCTGAGAGGCCACGTAGGAAAGGCGAAGCTGACCACGCTGCTGCAGCTCTCGAGCAAGAAAATAGCGAAGAGCAATGTGCTTCGTTCTGTACTCCAGTCTCTGCTCATGACACAAGGAAAGCATGGCCTTGTTATCGACGTACACAATTGGAGGAGAACGAGGCCGCTCCCCCAAGTCGGTCAGCAGGTAGGTCAGCCGGCGTAGCTCCTGTGCAGCCATAGGCCCAGCGTAGATCTCGGCCTCACAGCTGGAACCAAGCACAGAAGAAGAACGAGTGGACCTCCATGAGACAGAACCAGAGCCAAGACTGAAGGTGTAACCCTGTGACGAACGCAGAGTCGCCTGGTCGTCGGCCCAAGAAGCGTCGGAGTGTCCTGCGATTACCACTGAACCCCATCCTTCAAGCATGAGCCCCATGCTCGATGTACTGCACAAGTAATGCAGTACCCTCTTCGCAGCATCCCAGTGCACCTTTCGGTGTCTACTGGGAGCCACGTAGCGATCCAGGAGGCTGAGAGGGTACGCGAGGTCAGTTCATGTGCACATCATCAGGTACATGAGGCAGCCCACAAGCTCTGGATACGGACCACTCGGCTCTACGGACTCGTCCGAAGGTGGAGCTGAGAGCGAGTCGCCTGTAGGCCGAGGAGTGGGCTGTGGCGAGGAGTGCTAGAAGCCGAAGCGCTGAAGGACCTCGTGTACCATGTGTGACTGAGTCAGGGTGATGGTGCGCCGTGCTCTTTCCCGGGTGATCTGCAAGCCAAGATAGCTCTGCAGCTCACCTAGGTCAGTGCAGGTGTGTCTCTCCTGCAGCTCCGCCTTCACTAAGGTCAGTGCCTCAGTGTCAACAGTAGCACCAGGTCGTCGACGTACACGAGAACGTAGAACGGCAGCAGAGTAGTGTCGGTGCGTAGAAACAGCGACGGGTCAGCAGTAGCAGGAGCAAGCCCAAGAGCCGCAAGTGTCATCCTTAGTGTGTCGTGCCACTCTCGGGGCGCCTGGCAGAGACCGTAGACTGGCCGCTTGAGGCTCCACTGGGTACCCGCAGGAAACGACCCAGTGAAGGCAGGTGGGCGGCGCAACCAGATCTCCTCGTGAAGGCTGTCATGCAAGAAAGTTGTGGAGAAGTCGAGGGAGTGCAGCTCGTAGTCACGCCGTCCTGCAACATGCAATAACACCCGAAGAGTAGTCATCTTCGGGGTGGGGGGAAAGGACTGGAAAAAGTCGACCCCCTCTTTTTGGCTGAAGCCTCGAGCAACATAACGGGCCTTGAAGGTAGGCGGAGAACCCGGCAGCCGCTTCACTCTGAAAATCCATATGCCATCGACTATGTTCGCCCCAGGAGGAGGAACCTCGTCAACGTAGGTGCCTGTGGACTTCCAGGAAGCCATCCTTGCGTCCATGGTTGTCTGCCACTGAGAGGAGTACTCACCCGTGATCGCCTCAGCGTAAGAGCGCGGGGTAGGAATGTCAAGTGCATCCGGGTCTCCCTCAGGGCAAAGCAGCATGGATGCGAAACGAGGTAAAGCGGCCGCAAGACACTCAAGCTTAAACTGCCTGTCCTCAAGGTCTGACTCAGGGTCAGGAACGTCAGGAAGAGAGGATGCCGGAGGAGACAACAGGGCAACATGCTGTGGAACAGAAGAAGGACGAAGTGCCATAACGTGAGTGCCTGGGACAGCAGGAGGACGAGGACGGGCAACACAACGAGCACGAACAGGTGTGGAAGCACGAGTCTTAGGCTCACGACGCTCAATCAGGGACTCAGTCACCTCAGTGTGAGGAGCAAGAGCAGGCAACGGGGAGCCAGGTAGTAGCTGTGGCTGAGACGGGTCTGTCGGTGGACAGAGGAGAGGTAGAGTGAGGCAAGTGGAAGACAAGAGACTAAGAACCTGGCGAAGGGCCGAGTCAGGCGGTGGCAGGGACGACTGCGGCTTCGAGTAGAAAAACGGTCGACGCGGCGCAGCACCCTTACCGTCAGCAGCTCCAGTACCTCCAGTACCTCCAGCTCCAGCGCCTCCAGCACCACCAGCTCCAGCAGCACCTCCAGCACCTCCAGCACCAGCAGCACTAGTACCTCCAGTACCAGCAGCTCCAGCACCCCTAGTAGCACCTCCAGCACCTCCAGTACCAGCAGCACCACCAGCTACGGTAGCTCCAGTACCTCTAGTGCGAGCACCTCCACGACCAGCAGCTCCAGCACCTCCAGAACCCCCAGTACTTCTAGCTCAAGCGCCTCCAGCACCAGCAGCACCTCCAGCACCTCCAGCACCAGCAGTACCAGCACCTCCAGTGCCAGCAGCTCCAGCAGCTCCAGCACCTCCAGTAGCACCTCCAACATCTCCAGCACCAGCACCACCACCAGCTCCGGCAGCTCTAGCACCTCTAGTTTGAGCACCTCCAGGACCAGCAGCTCCAGCACCTTCAGTACCTCCAGCTCCAGCAGCACCAGCACCTCCAGCACCCCCAGTAGCAGCAGCTCAAGGAGCTTTAAAACTCCAAGCTCCAACACTAGAGCGGCCTCGCCGAACGACGCACTCACGAAGCTGCTGCGGTGAGGGCGTCTCGAGTCGACTAGGCGGCTACTGCTGTCCATTGCCAGGACCTGCAGCAGGAGCACCCATGGCCCCACCACCACTAGGACTCGCAGCACCCCCAGAGTCAGCACCCCTAGAGTCAGCACCCCCAGAACCCTCACCCCTAGTCTCAGCACCCCGAGTCTCAGCACCCCTAGGACCAGCACCTCTTGCGTCCTCACCCCCAGTGTCACCACCCCCAGCAGCACCAGTGTCCACAGCTACAGTTTGCAGAGGCGGCAAAGACGGCCGAAGCGGAAAACCAGGAGGGTTCTCCAAGCGTGGAGAGCGGCGAGTGGTCGCCGTGTCGTCAGCAGCGGGGTCACCCCCCTCAGCTGGGCCAGAGGTGCTAGAGGAGATCACCAAAGGCTCAACCAAGGGGGGTGGGTATACTTGAGACACACATGAGGGAGCAGGACCCTGTGGGGGGGGGGGGTCTACTTGGGGGGGGGGAACTGGTACCAGGAAGAGAGGCGCCAGGGGGACCGGGTGGGATGCGTGCGGGTGAAGCCTGTAGAAACAGACTGACTCGTCAAAGGTGACGTCCTGGGGGGACAGGACTCGACGCGAGCAAGGGTGGTAAAACTGCCACGATGGGGCGTCGGTGGGGAAGCCCAGGAAGGCACACCGGAGAGTGCAAGGAGAGCGCTTGCTCGCGGTGGTATCGCGAACAAGGGAGAGCGTGCCCCAGACCTGAGACGCCGACGCATCGCCAACCTCTCCCGTCTAACGGAGTGTGGGCGAGGTCTCTGGCAAAGAGACACGGGTCTAGAGGTTTAACTAATGCGCGGCGTATTGGACCGCAAACGGCCACAGAAAATGGGGAGCAGCCGCATGGATCATGGAGGTACGAGCAACCTCCATGATCAAGCCAAAGCGACGTTCAGCAATCCCATTTTGCTGCGGAGAGGCCGGCAGCGTGAATGACTAGACAATGCCCTTGTCTCGACAGAACTCTGCAAGGAGATCGGAAGAGAACTCACCGCCCCTGTCAGAGTGCAGATGCAGGACTGGAAGGTCCTACCAAAACCGCTCGCGCAGCTGGTGACGAGTAGCGCAGATCCAGGGATCAAAACACCGCGGACCTCCGCCTTGCTGCGTAAGGGGAAGACCGTGGTGTAGCGCGTGTAGTCGTCAACAACCAGCATGACGTAGCGCTCCTGGTCCGTCCCATGGACGGGGGCAAGGCCCCACACGTCCATGTGGAGAGTCTGCAGAGGAGCAGTGGTCGGAGAAAACAAGGAGGAGTGAGGAGCGGCGCGCTGCCGCCCCTCGACGCAGGGAAGGCACGGCGGGGCAAGCAAGTGCGGGAGAGGGGGCAGGGACCTGGGAAGGCCAGAGACAAGGAGACGAGAGTGCATGATGCGTAAACGCGGCAGAGAGGGGTGACCAAGGTGGTGGTGCCAGTGGAGAGTCTGGTGGGAGAGTACCCAACACGAGCACGACGCAGCGAGCTGACTAGACGCAGATACCTGACTCGACGCAGCCACCTGACCTGACGGCGCCACCTGTGCAGACGCAGTGGTCAAGGTGTATAGATTGGACCCAGGCTGCCGAGTGAACGTAGCAAGGTGACGGCCAGTCCGAGAGCACGTACAGATCGCCACACGCGGCCCTCCAGGAGTAAAGGTATCAACCCATACATCCTGAAGGACTACGTTTCTCACCAAGTTTGTCGAGAACGAGGGGAGGTGGAGACCTGAAAGAGAGCCGGAGGGGACTGTCGGACACGGGAGGACTTTGGAGGCTCGTGCGACGACAGGGCCCCCAGAGGGGTCAGCCAGTGAGACTGGGACAGGTGCAGCGAGTGGTGTGACAGTGGTGCAATCACAAAAGAAGCAACGAGACGCCCCGAGAGTCAATTGTGAAAGTGTGCAAGGCCTCAGCTGAGGCAGCAGACTCACTAGCACCTGTGACAGCAGACACACTGGCACCAGAGCAGCACAAGACTCACTAGCACTTAGAGCATACGCACCGACACTACCAGAGACGAGTCGCTGAGAACACCACTCCTGAGGCTGCTGCGGTGAGGGGGTCTCCGGCTGACTCTGCTGCCGTTGCTGTCGAGTACCTCAATGAACATATCCTCCACCACCAGGATGGCCTCGCTGAATCACCCACTCACGAAGCTGCTCTGGCGAGAGAGTCTCCGGGCTACGAGACTGCCGCCGTTATCGAGTACCTCCAGGACCATAACCTCCACCACCAGGACGGCCTCGCTGAATAACCCAATCACGAAGCTGCTGTGGCGATAGAGTATCCGGGTGACGCGGCTGCTGTTGTCTACCGCCAGACGCTGCTACGATCGTGATAGTGGCCATGACAGGCAGTGGCAGTCTGTAGCAGCGGCGCAAGGGCGTCAGAAGCGACTGTTATAGCTATAGCTGTAGCAGTAGCGGTAGTCGCTGTAGTGGCAGGGCAGTGCACGGGCTGTAGGGCAGGGCACCGTGCGGGCTACAGGGCTGCATGAGCAGGCGGGCAGGGCAGCGCGCAGGCTGCAGGGCAGGGCGGCGCGCGGGCTGCAGGGCAGGGCAACGCGCGGGCTGCAGGGCTGCGCAGGTAGGGCAGCGCGCGGGCTGCAGGGCGTGCGGGCAGGGCAGCGCGCTGGCTGCAGGGCAGGGCAGCGCGCGGGCTGCAGGGCGTGCGGGCAGCAGGGCAGGGCAGGGCAGTGCAGCGTGCGGGCAGCAGGGCAGGGCAGCACGCGAGCTGCAAGGCAGGGCGGCGCGCGAGCTGCAGGGCAGGGCGGCGCGCGGGCTGCAGAGCTGCGGGGCGCACGGGCGCGCGGGCTGCAGGGCGCACGGGAAAACGTCGCCTAGGGGCGCGATTCGGGCAGGAAAAACGGCATGCCTAGGGGCGCGTTTCGGGCAGGAAAAACGGCCAGCCTAGGGGCGCGATTCGGGCAGGAAAAACGGCCTGCCTAAGGGCGCGATTCGGGCATAAAAAAACGGCCAGCCTAGGGGCGCGATTCGGGGAGGAAAAACGGCCTGCCTAGGGGCGCGATTCGGGCAGGAAAAACGGCCTGCCTAGGGGCACGATTCGGGCAGGAAAAACGTCCAGCCTAGGGGCGCGATTCGGGCAGGAAAAACGGCCTGCCTAGGGGCGCGATTCGGGCAGGAAAAACGGCCTGCCTAGGGGCGCGATTCGGGGAGGAAAAACGGTCTGCCTAGGGGCACGATTCGGGCAGGAAAAACGGCCTTCCTAGGGGCGCGATTCGGGCAGAAAAAGGGCCAGCCTAGGGGCGCGATTCGGGCGGGAAAAACGGCCTGCCTAGGGGCGCGATTCGGGCAGTAAAACGGGCCGAACGGAACTAACGGTGGGCCCTAATCAAGTGGTCCTACGGATGGACCTGCTCTGAAACCATGTCAGAATCCCAATCACTAGACCACTGGGATAAAATGGCTTGTTTGTGTAGCGGGTTTGTGCGCCCATAACCCCCCAGGCGAACGCGCCTATACCGTATCACCCCGGATATAAGCGCACCTGCGCTTATAATAAAACATGATTTTTCAAGGGGGTGCGCTTATAATTGAGTGAAAAATATAAGCGCATGCGCTTATAAAATAACAAATATACAATTTTAAACTACTAGCACGAAAATGTAGTTCGCGTCATTGCGCACCCAATCGAGTCGATTTGAAACAGGGTTGTGGGTGAAAAACTCTCGCTACTTGGCAGGGAAAGATTCCATGCCTGCACATACACTCAAAATGAGTCACTAGGAGCTTCTGACAGCACTTGCTGACTGGACGCGCAGCCTGTGCAGGGTTTGAATGCGAAGGAAATCTGATATCAACACATCGCCTCCTAAAGTGAACTTCGTTATAGTAATTTGACAGTTTTTCAAATTTAAAACTAACATGCGCTTATAATAAATCATGTTTTTTAAGAGGGTGCACTTATAATTGAGGATCGGGCATAAGCGCATTGCTCCAGATAGAAGCGCATGCGCTTTTAATAGGCCTGCGCTTCTATCCGGGGTGATACCGTAATACCCCGGATAGTAGCGCATATGCGCTTATAATAAATTAATGTTTTTTAGGGGGGGCGCTTGTAATTGAGTAACGGCCATAAGCGCCGGCACTTTTATAAAGGAAAAAATGAATTTCTCTGTAAAGGATATCATTATGAAGCCGTGAATAAGGCGAATACAACACTGTACCATGCACGCGGGGTCGTGCATGGAATGACGGCGAAACTTGCCACGGTTCGATTTCCCACCGCACAAAACCCGTCCCTGTGCAACGCACCTGCCAGCGCTGATGCAAATCCTGCCGTGCGGCCCAATCAGGTTGGCATGCGCTGCCAGGCAGGAGCATCTCGGCAGAACCATCCAGAACGTGATGGAATCTGTCAAACTCATACACTATAGTCTGTGTAGGCTGTAGTGGGGTAGCTTATATGGGGTACAACACTTTAGGGTTTGGTACTTGTACTTCTCATGCTGCTCAGTTCAATCATTCCTCGTTTCATTTTCACATGGTATCAGAGCAGGTTCCCTAGTGGGAACGCCCTCTAGGGCCCACCTTGATATTTTTTTTTTCCTGCCCGTCGTCCCTTCAGCAGCAGCTGCCACTGTCCCTGCAGCAACCGAGCCGCCGCTCCCGCCGAGCCGCCCGAGCCGCCCGAGCCGCCGAGCCGCCCGAGCCGCCCGAGCCGCCGAGCCGCCCGAGCCCCCCGAGCCGCCGAGTCGCCGAGCCGCCGAGCTGCTGTTGCTGCCGTGCCGCCGAGCCGCCGAGCCGTCCGAGCCGCCCTGTCCGCTACACCCGGTCACTGCCGTCGCGGCCCTGTTCCTGCCGGCGAGCCTCGGTCCTTCTCGCCTGCCCGGTAAGAGCAGCACCTCTACCACTGCACTGCCCTTAGCCTACTGCTCGCGCTGCTAGTCTACTGCTGTCATGGCTACCCCCAGTGTCCTCGCTTTTGACGCTGAGGGTCGGGCCATTGACTTTGACGTCTGGGTAGATGACCTGCAGCTTTTCCTACAGTGCGATAGGGCAGACGGTCTCTCCCTCTTTGACCTCACTTCTGGTGCCTCTCCTGCCCCTGCTGCTGATGCTGACGCCACTGTTCGCTCACAGTGGGCCACACGCGATGCTGCTGCACGTCTTGCTGTGCGTCGCCACTTGCCTACCTCTGAGCGTGCACACTTTAGCCATTACAAGAGTGCTAGGACCTTGTACGACGCTGTAGTTGCACGCTACTCTTCCCCTGCCACTGCTGCACTTAGCCGCCTCATCCTGCCGTACCTCTTCCCTGACCTCGCAGCTTTTCCCACAGTCGCTGACCTCATTACGCACCTTCGCACTAGTGACATTCGCTACCGCGCTGCCCTTCCCGCTGAGTTCTGCGCCAAGAACCCCCCCCTTATGTACATCACCCTCTACTACATAGTCACCCGGCTCCCTGACACCCTTCGCCCGGTCAGGGACCACTTTCTCTCTGTTTGCCCCACCACCCTCACCGTTGATCTCCTCGAGGAGCGCCTCCTAGCGGCAGAGAAGAGCATAGTCGCTGTAGGAGCCTCTCGTGGTGACCCTCGTGCCCTTGTCTTTGAGGGGTGCTCCCCCTCTCCCCTCTTGCCCTCTGTTGCCTCTGCTATTGCGGCCGACCTCGTTGGTCTTGAGTCGGTCGGTGCGGCGTCTGCCCCTAGCGGGAGACGCCGCACTGGCAAGGGCAAGGGGGGCAAGGGAGCTGGAGGAGCTAGCGGGGGCGGTGGCGGTGGCGGTGGGGGTGGTGGTGGGGGTGGGGGCGTCAGTGGCGGCAGTGGAGGCGGCGGCGGCGGTGGCGGTGGGAGCGGAGGTGGCGGAGGTGGCGGCGGTGGAGGAGGTAGCGGCGGAGGAGGTGGAGCTGGTCGGGGTGGCGCTGCGCAGAGGGTCGGCTCCGGTGGTGGTCCGCGCCAGCAGCAGTAGCAGCAGCAGCGCACCCGTGAGATCCCTCCCCCTCAGCAGCTTCGTGAGTGGTACGCTGCACGTCAGCGAGGTGGGGGTGCTGGTCCGTGTACCTACGTCCTGCGCACCGGCGACCGCGCGGGTGAGCCGTGCGGGGGTTCGCACTCCACCCAGCGCTGCTTTGGCCGCCTGACGGACGCTTGGCGTCACCAGTTCCCTGAGGCCACTGAGATCCCTCGCTGGGGCGAGCTGTCTAGGGCGGGGGTTCCTATCTTTGATCTTGATTATGATGCTATTCTTGCTGCCATGTATGCTGTGACTATTAGTGATGAGGGTGACTGTTACCGGTGTTTTCCGCCCGACCCGGGCATTGGTACTGCTGCTCTAGGTACTGGTGAGGCTGCTGCTCTAGGTACTGGTGAGGCTGCTGCTCTAGGTGCCAGTGAGTCTGCTTCCTCAGGTGCTGGTGAGTCTGCTCTCTCAGGTACTGCATCGGCTACGGCCTCCCACACCTTTACCCTTGACTCAGGGGCTTCCCGCTCCTTCTTTCGAGACCGCACCACACTCACGCCGCTCAGTCGGCCTGTTGCAGTCTCTCTGGCAGACCCCTCTGGGGGTCCTGTCCTTGCACACTTCTCCACTGCCCTCCCGTGTCCGGCGGCCCCCTCTGGCACCCTGTCTGGTCTTTACCTCCCCTCGTTCTCTACGAACTTGGTGAGTGGTGCTGACCTACAGGATGCGGGGGTTCACCAGTTCACTCCTGCGAGCCAGCGAGTGACCCACTGCACGGACGCTCGGACGGGCCGACACTTGGCCACGTTTATACGTCGGCCGGGGTCGAGCCTGTACACACTGACCACTGAGTCTCCTCCAGTCACTGCGTCTGGTCAGGCAGCTGCGTCGGGTCAGGTGTTTGCTGCAGCGTCCAGGTCTGGTCCTGAGTCTGCCCCCTGCTCGTGTCGCCTCCTGTCTCACGAGACTCTCCTCTGGCACCACCGCCTTGGTCACCCCTCCCTGCCTCGTCTCCGAGGCATGGCCTCTCGTGTCCTTGTCTCTGGTCTTCCCCGGTCCCTCCCTCCCCTTCCTCCGGGGCCTGCCCCTACCTGCGTCCCCTGTGTCGAGGGGCGGCAGCGTGCTGCCCCTCACTCCTCCCAGTTTCCTCCGACAGAGGCCCCGCTGCAGACGCTTCACATGGACGTGTGGGGCCCAGCCCGCGTCCGTGGACAGGGTCACGAGCGCTACTTCCTGCTGGTGGTTGACGACTACTCGCGTTACACCACAGTCTTCCCTTTGCGCAGCAAGGGTGATGTCACTGAGGTGTTGATCGACTGGATCCGCGCAGCTCGTCTCCAGCTCAGGAAGAGTTTCGGCTCGGACTTTCCTGTTCTGCGTCTGCACTCTGACAGAGGCGGGGAGTTCTCCTCTGGCCTTCTGCGAGCCTACTGTCGTGCACGAGGCATCCGCCAGACCTTCACGCTTCCGGACTCTCCACAGCAAAATGAGATTGCTGAGCGCCGCATTGGCATGGTCATGGACGTCGCCCGTACGTCCATGATGCATGCGGCTGCCCCCCATTTTCTGTGGCCGTTTGCGGTTCGGTACGCGGCGCATCAGATCAACCTTCACCCCAGGGTCTCCATGCCGGAGACCTCCCCAGCTTTGCTGTGGACGGGGAAGGTTGGCGATGCGTCTGCGTTCCGTGTCTGGGGATCTCGGGCGTTTGTCCGCGACTTGTCTGCGGACAAGCTGTCCCCTCGTGCTGCTCTCTGCGTCTTCCTTGGCTTCCCCCCTGACGCGCCAGGGTGGCAGTTCTACCACCCCACCTCTCGCCGTGTTCTGTCCTCCCAGGACGTCACGTTTGACGAGTCGGTGCCCTACTACCGCCTCTTCCCCTACCGCACTCCGTCCCTCCCCCCGCCACCGCTCTTCCTCGTGCCAGGTCCCCCCCCGGTAGACCCCCTTCCCCCTCAGGGTCCTGCCCCTTCAGGTGTGTCCCAGGTAGACGCAGTCGAGCCTGCTGAGGTAGCTAGTGACTCTGGTGCTGCTGGGGGTGCTGAGCCTGGGGGTGCTGACTCTGGGGGTGCTGAGCGTGTGGGTGCTACGCCTGGGGGTGCTGAGCCTGGGGGTGCTGTTCCTGGGGGTACTACGCCTGGGGGTGCTGCGCCTGGGGGTGCTGAGTCTGGGGGTGCTGAGCCTGGGGGTGCTACGACTGGGGGTGCTGAGCCTGGGGGTGCTCAGCCTGGAGTTGCGGAGCCTGCGGGAGCTGGGCCTACTCGCGTGGCGTCTGGCGGTGCTGGGCCTGGAGGTTCTCCGGGTGCTCCGTCTCGACGGGAGCCACTCTCTCCACAGGAGGTGCGTGAGTGGTTTGCCCGGCGCTGGAGGCGTGCTGCTGGAGCTGGAGGTTCTTCGGCTGCTGAGGGTGCTGGTACCACGGGTCCCGGAGGTGCTCGTACTGGGAGTACTGGAGCTGCTGGGCCTGCGGGTACTACTGGAGCTGGGGCCACTGCGTCTTCTCGTGGTCCGACTGGAGCTGGAGCTGCTGAGGGTGTTGGCGCTGAGGGAACTGCTGGCGGTACTGGAGGCGGTCCTGCAGGGGGTGCTACTGGTGCTGCTGGAGGTCCTGGAGCTAGTGGAGCTGCTGGGGGTGCTGGAGCTGGCGGTGCTGTTGGCTCTGGTGCTGCCACTGGGGGTACTGGTGCTGTCCCTGCTGTGTCTGGAGTCGCTGCGCGGCCTCGGCCGTACTTCGTTCCGCTCCTTCAGCAGGTTCTTGGTCTCCCGCCTTCTACTGGTCCTCCTCCTCCCTTAGAGTGTCCACAGCCTGTCCCGTCGCAGTTACAGTTACAGCCGGCCTCCCCACTGCCTGCTCCTTCTCCCTACACTGGTCCTACTGGAGGTCTTGCTGAGCGTCGTGAGCCTGCGTCTCGCCCTGTGTCGCCTGTCCGTGCTGCTCGCGCTAGTGGTCGTGGTTCGCGTCAGCGTCCTCCTCCTGTCCCTGGCACGCACCGGATGTCTCTGCGTCCGTCCACTGCTCCTCTGCGTGCCCCTTTGCCTTCTCCTCCTGAGTCCTCTCTTCCTGCTCTTGCCGACCCGGAGTCGGACTCTCTTCGTGCTGCCAGTCCGACTGTCACGCGTCTCCTTGCTACTGTTGTCACTGACCCTTCCTTTGAGTCCACTGCTGCGTCTGCCCTAGTTGCTGAGCTCGTCGACTTTGCTGCTCGCTGTCGTCTAGACTACGCTGCTAGTCTTGTTGCTGAGTCTGAGTCTGTCTGTCCTCCGTCTGTCGGGGGTGAGTGTGCCCTTGGCACGGACGTCCTTGAGGACAGGCAGGAGGAGTTCCAGTGTTTGGCTGCTGCTTCACCTCATCTCGTGTCCGTACTGCTTACCCCTGAGGGAGACCCGGATGCACTTGACATCCCGACTCCGCGCTCTTACGCGGAGGCGATAGAGGGTCCCTACTCCTCTCAGTGGCAGGCAGCTATGGACGCAGAGATGGCTTCCTGGAAGTCCACAGGCACCTACGTTGACGAGGTTCCCCCGCCTGGGGCGAACATCGTCAGTGGCATGTGGATTTTCAGGGTGAAGCGGCCGCCGGGTTCGCGCGTTACGTGGCTCGTGGCTTCAGTCAGCGGCAGGGAGTTGACTACTTTCAGACCTTCTCTCCCACCCCGAAGATGACCACTCTTCGGGTACTGCTGCACATAGCTGCTCACCGTGACTACGAGCTGCACTCTCTTGACTTCAGCACTGCTTTCTTGCAGGGCAGCCTGCACGAGGAGATCTGGCTGCGCCGCCCACTTGGCTTCACTGGGACTTTTCCTCCTGGCACCCAGTGGAGCCTCCGGCGGCCAGTCTACGGTCTCCGCCAGGCACCGCGTGAGTGGTACGACACACTGAGGACTACACTTGCGGCTCTTGGGTTTGCTCCCTCTACTGCCGACCCGTCGCTGTTTCTGCGCACCGACACTTCTTTGCCGCCGTTCTACATCCTCGTGTACGTCGACGACTTGGTCTTTGCCACAGCTGACACTGCTGGACTCGCCCACGTGAAGTCCGAGCTGCAGAAGAGACACACGTGCACAGACCTGGGTGAACTGCGCAGCTACCTTGGCTTGCAGATCACCCGGGACAGAGCACAGCGCACCATTACCCTGACTCAGTCACACATGGTGCAGCAGGTCCTTCAGCGCTTCGGCTTCACGTACTCCTCGCCTCAGGCCACTCCTCTGCCTACTCGCCACTCGCTCTCAGCTCTGCCTTCGGATGAGTCCGTAGAGTCGAGTGGCCCGTACCCAGAGCTTGTTGGCTGCCTCATGTACCTGATGACCTGCACACGACCTGACCTTGCATACCCTCTTAGCATTCTCGCACGCTATGTTGCTCCTGGGAGACACAGACCGGAGCACATGGCTGCAGCGAAGAGGGTGTTGCGCTACTTGTGCAGTACGTCGGGCATGGGGCTTGTGCTTGGAGGGCCCTCCTCTATGGGGTTGGGGCAGGGGTGTACTCGTCTGTCATCGACGAGGACCCCGAGCCGCAAACCAGAAGGGGTCCCCTTCAATCTCCCATTTCAACAACCAGGGTTGCAGTTTTTTTATTAAGTCTTCTTGTTCTCGCCCGCCTGGCTGCGGAAGCCATGGCGGAATTCACAGGCACTCGTTTTCTCTTCAAGAAAAAACCTTCCAGTAGGCCCGCGTACCGTGTTACAGCTGACGGGTGGTATAGCCGCATACCTCCAGACCCTCCAGAGCCACCTGCGCCTCCTACACCTCCTGCGCCGCCTGCTCCTCCGGCTCCTCCAGTGCCTCCGACTCCCCCTGCTCCTCCTGTTCCTCCGTCTCCTCCATGTCCGGTGGCCCCTCACATCGACAACCACCCCGTGCTCACGCTCCTGCTCCCATCGGCGTTCAACGAGTATCTGTCGGAACCGGATTATGACAAGGGCCCCGATGTTGACGTACCCGCTCCAGCGCCAGCACCACGTTGGGGCCAGCCAGAAGATTTCACGTGGGACGAATCTGCAGTCGGCGCTGACGACGACGTGCAAGACGCCGAGGAAGATTGGCGTGCTGAGGGCGACGCTGGCGCCGAGGGTGGCACTGAGGCCGACACCGAGGCCGCTACTGAGGCCGGCACTGCTGAGGATGTGTTTCCCGAGGGTGCGCCGGGCGGTGACGACGACGACGGCGTCGAATACTGGTCACGCGATGGCCTCCCCGAGAAACTCCCGATACCAACTTATCCTCCACGTAATCGAAAGTAACCTCACCCTTCTTCACAGAACCGTGATTCTCGCCCCCCCTCTCCCAGGCACAAGCCCAACGACCACAAGCGCCAGGCCTATACTGCCGCCGAGAAGTTGAAGTGGGTCGCGCAGCTGGATGTGGCGGTGTCGGTGCGCGCTGGCTCGCGAGAGTGGCATCCACCGCAAGTGCCTCACCAACTGGAAGCGTGCCGCTGATTTCCTCAAGGAAGCCCACTCTGCCAGGTGCCGCATGCACGGTCGTGGCAGGGCGTCGTGGTACCGCCCGATGGAGATCAAGGTGTATGAGCGACTGCTCGACTGGCGACGCAAGGGAACTGCGGTGTCCGTCGGCCGCCTGCAGGAGTGGTCCCGGGAGTTCATGAAGATTCTCTACCCCCTCGTGAAGTGGAAAGGGAGCCAACGGTGGTCGGACCGGTTCCGTCGGTGGTGGAATCTCAGCGTGCAAATGAAGACGAAGGTCGCCCAGAAAACCGCCGCCCGTAAGAATCATTTTTATTATCTATGCCATGTGTATGTCAGAATGTTATAATTGTCTAGCCTGCAGTGGGGTACTCTATAGCGAGTACAACCCAATTAGGGTTTCCTATATGTATGCCAACTGCTGCTAGTGCAACCGCTCCTCTCTTCTTCATTCCTCATTTCTTCACATGCTATCAGAGCATCTACGCTCCTGGCCTGTGGGCCCACCTAACTGCTTCCGCTGCTACTCTGTGTGCTACTCTTAGCGGCCCCGTCGCCGCCCTTCTCGGCCCCTCGCGGCCCCTTCGCGGCCCCGTTGCCGCCCTTCCAGGCCCCTCGCGGCCCCTTCGCGGCCCCGTCGCCGCCCCTAGCGGTCCCGTCGCTGCCCCTAGCGGTCCCGTCGCCGCCCCTAGCGGCCCCGTCGCCGCCCTTCGCGGCCACGTCGCCGCCCTTCGCGGCCCCGTCGCCGCCCCTAGCGGCCCCGTCGCCGCTCTTCGCGGCCCCGTCGCCGCCTCTAGCGGCCCCGTCGCCCTTCGCGGCCCCGTCGCCGCCTCTACCGGCCCCGTCGCCGCCCTTCTCGGCCCCTCGAGGCCCCTTCGCGGCCCCGTCGCCGCCCCTAGCGGCCCCGTTGCCGCCCTTCCAGGCCCCTCGCGGCCCCTTCGCAGCCCCGTCGCCGCCCCTAGCGGCCCGTCGCCGCCCTTCCAGGCCCCTCGCGGCCCCTTCGCGGCCCCGTCGCCGCCCCTAGCGGCCCCGTCGCCGCCCCTAGCGGCCCTGTCGCCGCCCCTATCGGCCCCGTCGCCGCCTCCAGCGGCCCCGTCGCCGCCACTTGCGGCCCCGTCGCCGCCACTTGCGGCCCCGTCGCCGCCCCTTTCGGCCCTGCCTCGACCCTGCCCCGGCCCCGCCCCGGCCATGCTCCGTCGCCTGTCGCGGCGCACCGGAGGCCCGTGCACCGCCCCCCCCCTCTTTTCCCGTCGCCCGTCGCGGCTCCCTGGGGGGCCGGGCGACCTTGGGGGGGGGGCGAGCGTCGCCCCTTCTGCCGCCTGTTTTGGCGCCCTGGGAGGCCGCGCGTCGGCCCCCCCCCTCCCCCCCCCCCCCCCCGTAACCTCCCTACCCGCCGTCCCGCCCTGCCCTGTGTTAGGGTCTGGGGGTGGCGAGTAGGGGGTGGCGGGTGTGTGGTCTCCCCTGCTCCTCCTCCTCCCCTGTCTCCCACTGCTGCAGCTGCCGCTGAGGGGGGTGGGTGTGTGGGAGTCGACGGAGTGGTGCCAGGGGGTGGGGTGTGAGTGAACCTAGGGTGCAGCAAGGGGTGTGTAAAAGGGGGGTCCTGTGGGAGTGGAACTAGGGTTTGAGCAGGGGGTGTGTGTCGAGGGGTGTGGGGCAGCTGGAGGAGGTTGTGTGAAGGTAGCTATCGTGTCGCCTGCAGCGCCTGTAGTCCGTCGCCCTTGCTTCGGTAGCCAGTGAGCCTGTTGCACCAGTCGCCAGTGGGTCCGTTGCTCCTGCCGCTCGTCTATAGCCGCGGAGCCAGTTACTCCAGTAGTCCGTCGCCCTTGCTTCGGTAGCCACTGAGTCAGCCGCTCCTGTGCCCGTGCCTCTGCAGCTTCAGTCGTTGCCTCCCATCTTCTCTCCCTCCACAGTTCCTCCTCCTCCTCACTTGCCCGCTGTGATTAACTCTAGCTTTGCTCCCTATTGTGAACTCCTGCTCTATGCTTGCTTGCTCACTGTGCTGATTACACCCCACTTTGGCTATGGGGGTGTGTCAGAATGTTATAATTGTCTAGCCTGCAGTGGGGTACTCTATAGCGAGTACAACCCAATTAGGGTTTCCTATATGTATGCCAACTGCTGCTAGTGCAACCGCTCCTCTCTTCTTCATTCCTCATTTCTTCACAGTGTATGCACTTGTTACTCACTAACCGTAACTGTGCTCTGTCAAACTTATATGCTATAGTCTGTTTAGGCTGTAGTGGGGTAGTTCTTATAGGGTACAACACTTTTAGGTTTGCTACTTGTACCCAACTGCTTTCTAGTTCAATCATTCATTCGCTCACATTCTAACATGGTATTCAGAGCAGGTTCCCTAGTGGGAACGTTTTTTTTTAGGGCCCACCACAACTTTTTTTTTCCTGCCCTGCCCGAAGCTCGCATCGCGCCCTGCCCGTCGTGGCCCCTTTGTCGCCCGTCACGGCCCCTGCTGGACGCGACCCCTACTGCCTGTCGCGGCCCCTACTGCTGTCGCGACCCCTGCTGCCGTCGCGGCGCCTATTGCCGACGTGGCCCCTACTGCTGTCGCGGACCTAGCCCGTCGCGGCCCTTACTGGCGCGGCCCCTGCTGACGTGACCCCTACTGACGCGGCCCCCTGCTGACGTGGCCCCCTGCTGGCGCGGCCCCCTGCTGGCGCGAACCCTACTAACGCGGCCCCCTGCTGGCGCGGCCCCCTGCTGACACGGCCCCTACTAGCGCGGCCCCTGCTAACGCGGCCCCTGCTGACGCGGCCCCACGGCTGACACGGCCCCCCTGCTGCCGCGGCCCCCTGCTGTCGCCACCCCTACTGGCGCGGCCCCTGCTGTCCCGGGCCAACCCTGCTGACGCGGCCCCTGCTGGCACGGCCCCTGCTGGCGCGGCCCCTGCTGACGCGGCCCACTGCTGACGCGCCCCCCCCCCTACTTGCGAGGCCCCTTCTGTCGCGGCCCCTACTGACGCGGCCCCTGCTGACGCGGCCCCCTGTAGGCGCGGCCACTACTGACGCGGCCCCTGCTGCCGCGGCCCCCCTGCTGGAGCGGCCCCCTGCTCACACGGACCCTGCTGGCGCGGCCCCTGCTGGCGCGGCCACTGCTGACGCGGCCCCACTGCTGACGCGGCCCCCCTCCTCGCGCGGCCCCTTCTGTCGCGGCCCCTGCTGACGCGGCCCCTGCTGTCGCGCCCCCAACTGTCGCGGCCCCTGCTGTCCCGGCCCGGCCCTGCACCCGCCCCTGGTAAGCACCCGCGCCGCCCTGCTGCGCCACGCCGCCAGTTGCCTAGCCGCGCCGCCCAGCCGAGCCGCGCCGCCCAGCCGAGCCGCGTCGCCCAGCCGAGCCGCGCCACCCAGCTGAGCCGCGCCGCCCACTGCGCTGCGCCGCTCTGCCGAGCCGCGCCGCCCTACCGAGCCGCGCCGCCCTACTAAGCCGCACTGCCCTGCACTGCCCTACTGCCTCTGCTGCTACTGCTACTACTGCTGCTACTGCTGCCACTGCTGCTACTGCTGCTACTGCGGCTACTGCTCCTACTGCTACTGTGGCTAGCCCTACTGTTCTCACCTTTGATGCTGTGGGTTGACGACCTGCAGCTCTTTCTTCAGTGTGACTCTAGGGATGGGGTATCCCTTTTCGATCACACGTCCGGTGTCTCTACTGCTCCTGCTGCCACTGCTGACAGTACGGTTCGCTCGCAGTGGACCACTCGTGACGCTGTTGCTCGTCTTGCTGTTCGTAGTCACCTGCCGCCTGCTGAGCGCGCGCATTTTGGCCAGTACAAGACTGCTCAGTCTTTGTACGACGCTGAAGTTGCGCGCTACTCCTCCCCTGCCAGTGCTGCCCTCAGCCGCCTCATGCTGCCGTACCTTTTCCCTGACCTTGCCGCCTTTGCCACAGTCGCTGACCTCACTGCTCACCTCCGCACTAGTGACGCCCGCTACCGCGCTGCCCTTCCCACTGAGTTCTGTGCCAAGAACCCCCCCCCATATACATCACCCTTTACTACCTAGTCACCCGCCTCCCTGACTCCCTTGCGTCGGTCAGGGACCACTTTCTCTCCCTTTGCCCCACCGAGCTCACTGTCGACCTGCTAGAGGAGCGCCTAGCTGCAGCTGAGAAGAGTATCTTAGCTGTAGGTGCTTCTCGCGGCGACCATCGCACCCCTTTCTTTGAGGGGTGTTCCCCTGTTCCCCTTCTCCCCTCTGTTGCTTATGCTGCTGCTGTTGACCTCGTTGGAACCGAGGTGGTCGGAGCTGCATCTGCCCCTAGTGGGAGACGCCGCAACAGCAAGGGCAAGGGGAGCAAGGGTGGTGGAGGGGACGGCGGGGGCGGCGGAGGAGGCAGTGGAGGAGGTGGAGGGGGTGGCGGTGGAGGTGGGGGTGGTACCGGGAGTGGTGGCTTCAGTGGCGGCGGTGGAGGTGGTGGAGGCAGCGGCGGAGGTGGTGGAGAAAGCGGCAGCGGTGGTGGAGGCAGCGGCGGCGGTGGCGGAGGTGGCGGTGGCGGTGGTGCTGGTCGAGGTGCAGCCTCACAACGTGGAGGCTTTGGTGGTAGCCAGCGCCAGCAGCCACCGCGTTCCCGTGAGACCCCGTCGGCCCAGCAGCTTTGTGAGTGGTACGCTGGGCGTGGGAGGTCTGGGGGTGCTGGCCCCTGCACTTACGTTCTCCGCACCGGTAGTCGTCGTGGGGAGACGTGCGGGCTGCCACACACTGCGCAGCGCTGCTTCGGTCGCCTGACTGACGCCTGGCGCGCCCAGTTTCCTAACGCTGTTGAGCTCCCTCGTTGGGGTGATCTGCTGAGGCAGAATGTGGCTATCTTTGATCTTGATTTCGATGCTATCCTTGCTGCCATGTATGCTTTGACTGATAGTTCTGAGGGTGACTGTTACCTGAGTGTCCCGCCCGACCCGGGCATTGAGGCTGCTGCTCTAGGTGCTAGTGCGTCTGCTGCTCCAGGTACTGGTGAGTCTGCTGCTCCAGGTGCTGGTGAGTCTGCTCTCTCTGATACTGCACCTACTCAGGCCTTGCACACTTTCACACTTGACTCTGGTGCTTCGCGCTCTTTCTTTAGAGACAGCACCACGCTCACGCCGCTCAGTCGGCCTGTCGCAGTCTCCCTGGCTGACCCCTCTGGGGGCCCAGTCCTTGCGCACTCTTCCACGGTTCTACCATGTCCTGTGGCCCCGTCGGGCGTGCTGTCGGGCCTCCACTTCCCCTCGTTCTCTACGAACCTGGTGAGTGGAGCTGACCTCCAGGACGCGTGGGTTGACGAGTTCACCCCTGGAGGTCAGCGTGTGACCCACTGCACTTGCTCTCGGACGGGCCGCCACCTGGCCACGTTCACCCGTCGGCCTGGGTTGAGTCTCTACACACTGACTACTGCGCCCCCTCCGGTCTCTGCGTCTGGTCAGGTAGCCGCGTCTAGTCAGGTGTTTGCTGCCGCGTCCAGGTCTAGTCCTGCGCCTGCCCCCTGCTCGTGTCGTCCTCTGACGCACGAGACTCTCCTTTGGCACCACCGCCTTGGTCACCCCTCCCTGCCTCGTCTTCAAGGTATGGCCTCCCGTACTCTTGTCTCGGGTCTCCCCAGGTGCCTTCCTCCCCTTCCTCCGGGGCCTGCCCCCACCTGTGTTCCTTGTGTCGAGGGCCGGCAGCGCGCCGCTTCTCACTCCTCGTTCCCTCCGACCGAGGCTCCCCTGCAGACTCTTCACATGGACGTGTGGGGCCCAGCCCGCGTCCGTGGACAGGGTCACGAGCGTTACTTCCTGCTCGTAGTTGACGACTACTCGCGTTACACCTCAGTCTTCCCCTTGCGCAGCAAGACTGATGTCACTGAGGTGTTGATCGACTGGATCCGCGGTGCTCGTCGCCAGCTCAGAGAGAGTTTCGGCTCGGACCTTCCTGTTCTGCGTCTGCACTCAGACCGAGGTGGTGAGTTTTCCTCCGACCTCCTGAGGGCCTTCTGTCGTGCGGAGGGCATCCGCCAGACGTTCACGCTTCTGGCCTCCCCACAGCAAAATGGGATTGCTGAGCGCCGCATTGGCATGGTCATGGACGTCGCTCGTACGTCCATGATCCATGCGGCTGCTCCCCATTTTCTGTGGCCGTTCGGGGTTCAGTACGCTGCGCATCAGATCAACCTTCAGCCTCGTGTCTCCTTGCCGGAGACCACACCTACTCTGAGGTGGACGGGGAAGGTTGGCGATGCGTCCGCGTTCCGTGTCTGGGGATCTCGAGCTTTTGTCCGCGATGCTTCAGCGGACAAGCTGTCCTCCCGTGCCGTTCCCTGCGTCTTCCTTGGCTTCCCCCCTGACGCACCCAGGTGGCAGTTCTACCACCCCACCTCGCGTCGTGTTGTGTCCTCTCAGGACGTCACGTTTGACGAGTCGGTGTCTTACTACCGTCTCTTTCCCTACCGCGCTGCCTCTCTCCCCCCCCCGCCACTCTTCCTCGCACCAGGTACTCCTCCGGTAGACCCCCTCCCCCCTCAGGGTCCTGCCCCCTCAGGTGTGTCTCAGGTAGACCCTGCTGAGCCGGTCGAGGTAGCTGTCGACTCAGGTGCTGCTAGGGGTGCTGAGCCTGTGGGAACGGAGCCTTGGGGTGTGGAGTCTTGGGGTGCTGAGCCTGAGCGTGTGGAGCCTGGGGGTGCGGTGTCTGGGTGTGCTGAGTCTGGAGGTTCTCCAGGTGTCCCGTTGCAGCGGGAGCCCCTCTCTCCGCAGCGTCTTCGTGAGTGGTACGCTCAGCGCTGTCGCCGTGCTACTGGTGCTCCTGGTGCTGGAGCTGCTGGAGGTATTGCTGGTGCTGGTGCTGCTGGAGGTGCTTCTGGTGCTGCTGGAGGTGCTGCTGGTGCTGGTGTTGCTGGAGGTGCTGCTGGTGCTGGTGCTGCTGGAGGTACTACTGGTGCTGGAGCTGCAGGAGGTCCTGCTGGTGCTGGTGCTACTGGAGGTGCTGCTGGTGCTGGAGCTGCTGGAGGAGCTGCTGGAGCCGCTGGTCCTGGAGGTGCTCGTACTGGAGGTACTGGAGCTGCTGGGGCTGGTGGTACTGCGGGCGTTGGAGCTGCAGGTACTGAGGCTGGTGGTGCTGCGGGAGTTGTTACTGGAGACCCTGGAGCTGAGGGTACTGGTGCTGTCTCTACTGTTTCTGGGGGCGCTGCACGGCCGCGGCCGTACTACGTTCCGCTCCTTCAGCAGGTTCTTGGTCTACCACCTTCTCCTGGTCCTCCTCCTCCTTTACTGAGTCCACCGCCTGTCCAGTCACAGTCGCAGTTACAGCCAGCCTCTCCACTGCCTGGTCCCTCTCCCTACTCTGGACCGACTGGAGGTCTTACAGAGCGTCGTGAGCCTGAGTCGCGTCCTGTTTCGCCTATGTTTCGTGCTGCGTCGCCTGCCCGCACTGCTCGCGCTGGTCGTGTTTTTCGTCCGCGTCCTCCTCCTGTCCCTGGCACTCACTCTATGACTCTGCGTCCTTCCACTGCTCCACAGCGTGTCCCTCTGCCCTCTCCTCCTGCGTCCTCTCTTCCTGCCGGTCCAGACCCTGCGTCTGATTCCCTTCGTGCTGCTAGTCCTACTGTCACGCGCTTTCTGGCCACTGCTGTCACTGACCCTCTGTTTGAGTCCTTTGCTGCGTCTGCTCTCGTTGCTGAGCTAGTTGACTTTGCTGCAGCCTGTCGCCTAGACTACGCCACTAGTCTTGTTGCTGAGTCTGCACCTGCGTCTGTCTGTCCTCCGTCCGTCGGGGGTGAGTGTGCTCTTGGCACAGACGTTCTTGAGGACAGACAGGAGGAGTTTGAGTGCTTTGCCGCTGCTGTACCTCATCTCGTGTCCATGCTGCTTGCCCCTGAGGGAGACCCGGATGCACCAGACATCCCAACCCCGCGCTCTTACGCAGAGGCGATAGAGGGTCCTTACTCCTCTCAGTGGCAGGCAGCCATGGACGCCGAGATGGCTTCCTAGAAGTCCACAGGCACCTACGTCGACGAGGTTCCCCCACCTGGGGCGAACATCGTCAGTGGCATGTGGATCTTCAGGGTGAAGCGGCCGCCGGGTTCTCCGCCTGTCTTCAAGGCGCGTTACGTTGCACGAGGTTTCAGTCAGCGACAGGGAGTTGACTTCTTCCAGACCTTCTCCCCCACCCCGAAGATGACCACTCTTCGGGTGCTGCTGCACGTCGCCGCTCAGCGTGACTACGAGCTACACTCGCTTGACTTCAGCACAGCCTTCCTACAGGGCAGCCTGCACGAGGAGATCTGGCTGCGCCGCCCACCTGGCTTCACTGGGTCGTTTCCTGCTGGTACCCAGTGGAGCCTCCGGCGGCCAGTCTACGGTCTCCGCCAGGCACCTCGTGAGTGGCACGACACACTGAGGACGACTCTTGCTGCTCTTGGTTTTGCTCCTTCCACTTCTGACCCTTCTCTGTTTTTACGCACTGACACCACTCTGCCGCCGTTCTACGTTCTCGTGTACGCTGACGACCTCATCTTTTCTACTGCTGACACTGAGGCACTCGCCCACGTGAAGTCCGAGCTGCAGAAGAGACACACGTGCACAGACCTGGGTGAGCTGACAAGCTATCTTGGCTTGCGGATCACCCGGGACAGAGCACAGCGCACCATTACCTTGACTCAGTCACACATGGTGCAGCAGGTCCTTCAGCGCTTCGGCTTCACGTACTCCTCGCCACAGTCCACTCCTCTGCCTACCGGTCACTCGCTCTCAGCTCCACCTTTGGACGAGTCCGTAGAGCCGAGTGGCCCGTATCCAGAGCTTGTGGGCTGCCTCATGTGCCTGATGACTTGCACACGACCTGACTTCACATACCCTCTCAGCCTTCTGGCTCGCTACGTGGCTCCCGGCAGGCACCGAAAGGTGCACTGGGATGCTGCGAAGAGGGTGTTGCGCTACTTGTGCAGTACATCGGGCATGGGGCTCGTGCTTGGAGGACGGGCTCGAGTTGTCCTCACTGGTCACGCTGACGCCTCCTGGGTTGACGACTTGGCTACGCAGCGGTCGTCACAGGGTTACACCTTCAGTCTTGGCTCCGGTTCTGTTTCTTGGCGGTCTACCCGCTCTTCTTCTGTTCTCAGCTCCAGTTGTGAAGCTGAGATCTACGCTGGGGCCATGGCTGCTCAGGAGCTTCGCTGGCTCACCTACGTGCTGACCGACTTGGGAGAGGCGCCTCGTTCTCCTCCAATTCTGTACGTCGACAACAAGGCCATGCTTGCCTTGTGTCAGGAGCACAGACAGGAGCACAGAACGAAGCACATTGCTCTGCGCTACTTCCTTGCTCGAGAGTTGCAGCAGCGTGGCCAGCTTCGTCTTGCTTATGTGGCCTCTCAGGCCAACACTGCTGATGTTTTCACCAAGGCACTTCAGCCTTGTGATCATCAACGTTTCTGTACTGTGTTAGGTCTTGTACCTACTGTGCCTCACTTGCTTACTTCTTGACTCTGCTTGTACTGTACTCTTTATACATATACCTGCATGCTTACACTTGCTAGGTTGTGTTCACTGTATTGTTTGTTTTCCTTTATATAACTCTGCATGTGAACTGGCTTTGTGGCCATTTGCTTGTGCTCAGACTGTGTGGTGACTTTGTGATCCACCCTGAGCTTGCTTTTCTTTTCTTGACCGGTCTTGTGACCTCTTGTTCTCCCCCACTTTGCCTATGGGGATGTGTCAAACTTATATGCTATAGCCTATTTAGGCTGTAGTGGGGTAGTTCTTATAGGGTACAACACTTTTAGGTTTGCTACTTGTACCCAACTGCTTTCTAGTTCAATCATTCATTCACTCACATTCTAACATGCTCAACCGCAGATGTCGCGGAGCAGTGGAAGAAGTTCTGGCAATTCGCCCGTGACAAGTGTCGGGAGCGCGGCATCGAGACGACGTGGATTATCAACGCCGACCAGACGCCGCTGTGGCTGGAGATGCCCGCCACCACTACCGTCGATCAAACCGGTGTTCGGTCGGTGCCCATCAGGAGCGCGGGGTACCAGAAGGAGCGCGTGACCGTGATGTTGGCGTGCACGGCGGACGGGATGAAGCTGAAGCCGTGGGTTTTGTTCAAGCGGAAGACCGTGCCGAAAGGGGTGTTCCCGCCGGGTCAGTCATGATTCTTGTCTGTATGCTTTTCATCGGTCCTGTTTTTTACGAGAAATTTACAGAAGCTTCGTTGTTATGCAGATGTGGTCGTGGCGTGTCACGAGAACGGCTGGATGGACGCGGAAGGCGTCATACGATGGCTTGAGGAGAGCGTCAAGCCCTTTTTAAAGCCTGGGTTCGGGAGGCATGCGCGGAGCTCGATGGTCGTACTGGACTCGTACCGCGGTCACCTCACTGAGGGGGTGAAGGAGAAGTTTCGCGAGCTCAACTGCGTGCCGGCGACCATCCCGTCTGGCTGCACGGCGGAGATACAGCCCCTCGACGTCTGCATCAACAAGAGCTTTAAGGCGAGCGTTCGCCAGCAGTATCAGAAGTGGTTTCAGGAAGAAGGCCAAGAACAGCTAACCAGAGCAGGTATGATAGGCACGCGAGTCCCTATCTTACCGTAGATTATTGTCCCCCCTTTTGTTGCGCTAACTAAATATTGTGTGATTCTGTTGGTACAGGGAACTTGAAGAAGCCACCCCCAGAGGTGGTCGTGAGGTGGATCTCACGGGCCTGGAAAGCAGTGCCCGCGGACCTTATCAAGCGCGCCTTCCTCACCTGTGGCATCAGCAACGCGCTTGACGGCAGTGAGGACGGCCTCGCCATGGCGCACAGGCGGAGCCAGCTGACCGCGGAGGTGGACGTCGATGATTCCATCATCGCCGATGCCTTTTTGGAAACAACTGCCAGGAGACCGAATCCGACGAGGAGTAGATTTTCTAGGTAGAAATGCTAAACTTAGCAATTTCTAGTTTAGTGTCAGTGTTAGTGTCTATAAAACTGTATGTTGTATGTGAAATTTTTTCATGTTCATGTTTAGTGTTAATTGTTCATATTTCGTAATGAAACCTCCACAATGTGAAAGGGGTGCGCTTATAATCGAGTTCCGGCCATAAGTGCCATGCTCCAGATAGAAGCGCAGGCGCTCTTAATCGGACGGCGCCTATATCCGGGGCCATACGGTACGGTAACCCCCCCTATGATCAATCGGGCACCCACAGTGCAGATCTACTGACACCGCCACACACTAGGAGGCCCAGGACAGAGCACAGCGGCAACGACCTACATGTGCATACACCGGGATTCGAACTTGAGACCTTCGCTCTGATACCATGTCGAGAGAACTGTGCAGCATTGGTGAATGACTAGCAACAGGGAGATACAAGTATGAAACCATAACTGGGGTTGTACTCTATACTGAGCACCTCACTGTAGCCTAGCAAAACTAAGAACATACAAATATGTTTTGACAAAAGGATGCGCCTATAATAAGTACAAGCTTCAAAGGAGGTGCGCTTATAATCGAGGATCGGCCATGAGCGCCATGCTCCAGATAGAAGCGCCGGTGCCTTTAAAGTCCGAGTCTAGAATGGCAACGTTTCAAAAAAACTGAACTTGAAAGTGGGTTTGCGAAAGTTGACGAGTGCGAAATTCGCCTTACTAGAGTGGCGAAGCCAGTTGCGATCGAACGTACTGTTGAACATTTTGGAGTTCAGGAATCTTGAAAGTTACGCAAAAGACAAAAGAGGCAGAAGCTGCGGGAGGATTGAAAATCGCCCTGCTGAAAGTCTACGCTGCGTTCTGTGGGTGATGGACTAAAATGTTACAAACTACTTTCCAGCATTTACGATTGAAATAAGGCTTACTACTAGAAAACAATGCCTTTCTCTACTGGGTAGAAAATTGACAGTGATGTTCAATACAACATGATAATAAATCCAACAGTGTATAAAATAAAGGACATAGAAATGAGCTTGTCTAATGCACCTGGTTGCCAATCATTACTCGTCCGGTTCACAACACAAGCGTGAAGTGAAAGGTGAGTGGTGGTGCTGCACGTGCATGTTGTGGGGGCATCAGTTGGGTGCAATGTGGGAAAATCCTGCATTGAGAAACGGGGGAGCGGACATGGGCAAAGAGAAATTTACGAGAGGAAATAGGGTAGGGATAGGAAGGGCAGAGACGGAAGGGAAGGGTGGGGCGAATAGAGGTGGAAAGGGAGTACAGGGGGAGTGAAGGGATTAGAGGGCAAGGGAGGGAAAGGATGAGCAGAGAAGAGAGGGAAGGGAGCGACGGGGCCAGCAAAGAGGGAAGGGAGGAGAGGCGAATGTCAAACATTATATGTTTATATTGTGTAGGCTATAGTGGGTTTAGCCTTAGGGGGTACAGCTTTGTTAGGGTTTCCTACTTGTATCCCCCTCCTACCTAGTTTCACCCATTCTCGTTCTATTCTAGATTCTAACATGGTATCACGAGCCTAGGTTGCTACCTAGGACCACTTTCTACTATGGGCCCACTATTCCGCTAGAAGCGCCCTCGTGCGCCCTACCTTACGTGCGCCCTCGTGCGCCTTTCTCTGCTAGTGCGCCTTCGTGCGCCCTCGTGCGCCCTTGTGCGCCCTCGTGCGCCCTCGAGCGCCCTCGTGCGCCCTCGAGCCGCCCCTGCAGGTCCGTCAGGCCCCCGAGCCGCCTCTGCAGACCCGTCAGGCCCCCCCCGAGCCGCCTCTGCAGGCCCGTCAGGCCCGAGAGCCGCCCCTGCAGACTCGTCAGGCCCGCGCGCAGCCTCTGCCCGACCGCGCGCCGCCCCTGCAGGCTCTCGCCGCCCGCCGCGTCGCCCTGCCCGCGGCGTCGCCGCCTGCCCGCGGCGTCGTCACCTGCCCGCGACGTAGCCCCTGCCCGCGGCGTCGTCGCCTGCCCGCGGCGTCGTCGCCTGCCCGCGGCGTCGTCGCCTGCCTGCGGCGTCGTCGCCTGCCCGCGACGTAGCCCCTGCCCGCGACGTCGTCGCCTGCCCGCGGCGTCGTCGCCTGCCCGCGGCGTCGTCGCCTGCCCGCGGCGTCGTCACCTGCTCGCCGCGTCGCCCTGCCCGCGGCGTCGCCACCTGCTCGCGGCGTCGCCCTGCTCCCGGCGTCGTCACCTGCTCGCCGCGTCGCCCTGCTCGCGGCGTCGTCACCTGCTCGCCGCGTCGCCCTGCCCGCGGCGTCGTCACCTGCCCGCCGCGTCGCCCTGCCCGCGGCGTCGCCACCTGCCCGCCACGTCGCCCTGACCTAATCCGCGCCTGGCCTTTGGAGCAGCCGCCCCTGCAGCAGCCGCCCTTGGCCACTGGAGCAGCCACCATTGCAGGAGCCGCCCCTCGCCCCTGGAGCAGCCGCCCCTGCAGCAGCCGCCCCTGGCCCCTGGAGCAACCACCGCTGCAGCAGCCGCCCCTGGCCCCTGGAGCAGCCGCCACTGCAGCAGCCGCCTCTGGCACCTGGAGCAGCTGCCGTCGCGGCCCGGCCTCGCCCTGCAGCAGCTGCCGCGGAGCTCCCTGCTGCGGCCCGGCCCCGCCCTGCAGTTGTAGCGGCCCCGCTGTCGCCACCGTCTTGCGCCTGCCGCGCCGACCACTGGTGAGCATTGCCCTGCCAGCACTGCTACCGCTGCTACTGCTGCTACTGCCTTTTCTACTCCCACTGCTACTGCTCCTGCTGTTACTGCAGTTACTGCCGCTACTGCTGCTACTGCTGCTCCTGGCATGGCCAGATGCAGCTCCAGGGCCGTGCGCATGAGTCCCTCACGCCCCAGCAGCTTCGTGAGTGGTACACTAGTTGGGGCTGTCGGGGTGGCCGTAGTGGTAGTCGCTCTGGAGTGGGTCGGTCGGGAGCTTCTGGTAGTGGACAGGTGCAGCTGCCGTGTCCTCTTTCGCCCCAGCAGCTTCGTGCGTGGTACGCTAGTTGGGGCTGTCGGGGTGGCCGTAGTGGTAGTCGCTCTGGAGTGGGTCGGTCGGGAGCTTCTGGTAGTGGACAGGTGCAGCTGCCGTGTCCTCTTTCGCCCCAGCAGCTTCGTGAGTGGTACGCCAGTTGGGGCTGTCGGAGTGGCCGTAGTGGTAGTCGCTCTGGAGTGCGTCGTTCGGGAGCTTCTGGTAGTGGACAAGTGCAGCTGCCTTGTCCTGTGAGTGAGGCTGCCGCTCTAGGTGCTAGTGTGTCTGCTACCCCAGGTGCTGGTGAGGCTGCTGCTCTAGGTGCTAGTGAGTCTGCGCCCCCTGAAACTGAGTCGACTGAGGCACTGCACACCTTCACTCTGGACTCAGGTGCTTCTCGCTGTTTCTTTCGTGACCGCACTGCCCTTGAGCCGCTTGCTCGGCCAGTTGCTGTCTCCCTCGCTGACCCCTCTGGGGGTCCGGTCATTGCGACCTCCTCCACTGTCCTTCCTTGTCCTGCGGTCCCGTCGAGCACACTGTCAGGTCTCCACCTCCCCTCGTTCTCTACGAACTTGGTGGCGGGTTGTGCGCTCCAGGACGGGGGTGTTCACCAGTTCACCTCTGCCTACGAGCGCGTGACACACTGCACGTGTGCTCGGACGGGCCGTCACCTGGCTACCTTCACTCGGCAGCCGGGGTCGGACCTGTACACACTGACCACTGAGTCCCCTCAGGTAGCTGCGTCTGCGTCTGCGTCAGGTCAGCTGTCGGCCCCCTGCTCGTGTCGCTCTCTGGCGCACGAGACCGTCCTCTGGCACCACCGACTTGGTCACCCGTCCGTGCAGCGCCTTCGTGCCATGCACAAACGGTACCTTGTCTCTGGTCTTCCCAGGGTTCTCCCTCCCCTCCCACCCTCGCCTGCTCCTCCCTGTCTTCCCTGTGTCGAGGGGCGGCAGCGCGCCGCTCCTCACTCCTCCTCGTTTCCCCCGACGACTGCTCCCTTGCAGACGCTCCACATGGACGTGTGGGGCCCAGCCCGTGTCCGTGGTCAGGGTCAGGAGAGGTACTTCCTGATAGTTGTTGACGACTACTCGCGCTACACCACGGTCTTCCCCTTGCGCACCAAGGGTGAGGTCCCTGCTGTTTTGATCCCTTGGATCAGCGCTTCTCGTCTCCAGCTCAGCGAGCGTTTCCACTCGGACTTTCCTGTCCTGCGCTTGCACTCTGACAGAGGTGGTGAGTTCTCCTCCGACCTCTTGGCAGCCTACTGTGTGGAGCACGGCATCCGCCAGTCGTTCACGCTTCCGGCCTCTCCACAGCAGAATGGGGTTGCTGAGCGCCGCATTGGCTTGGTCATGGAGGTCGCTCGTACCTCCTTGATCCATGCGGCTGCCCCCCACTTTCTGTGGCCGTTTGCAGTCCGATACGCTGCGCATCAGCTCAACCTCTGGCCCCGTGTCTCCGTTCCGGAGACTTCGCCGACACTGCGTTGGACAGGAGAGGTTGGCGATGCGTCACGCTTTCGGGTCTGGGGATCTCGAGCCTTTGTTCGCGATACGTCCGCGGACAAGCTCTCCTCCCGCGCTGTTCCTTGTGTCTTCCTTGGCTTTGTCCCGGACGCGTCTGGTTGGCAGTTTTACCACCCCACCTCGCGCCGTGTCCTGCCTTCTCAGGACGTCACTTTCGACGAGTCCGTCCCCTACTACCGCCTCTTCCCCTACCGCACTGCCCCGCTTCCCCCCCCGCCTCTCTTCCTCGCGCCAGGTGCTGCTGTGGTAGACCCCCTCCCCCCTCAGGGTGCCGCTCCCTCAGGTGTGTCCCAGGTAGACCCGGTTGAGCCTGTCGAGGTAGCTGTCGACTCTCGTCCTGCTAGGGGTGCTGAGCCTGAGAGTGCTGAGCCTGAGCGTGCGGAGCCTGGGGGTGCGGAGCCTGGGGGTGCGGAGCCTGGGGTTGCGGAGTCTGGGGGTGCGGAGCCTGGGGTTGCGGAGTCTGGGGGTGCTGAGCCTGGGGGTGCGGAGCCTGCGGGTGCTGAGTCTGGGGGTGCTGAGTCTGGAGGTGCTGAGCCTGGGAGTGCTACACCTGGAGGAGCTCTCTCCTCACAGCAGCTGCGTGAGTGGTACTTACAGTACTGCAGCCTCAGGAGAGGTGCTTCTGGAGCCAGGAGTACTGCTGGAGCTGGTGCTAGTGCTTCCCCTCCTAGGCGGGAGCTGCCCTCTCCCCAGCGGCTCCGAGAGTGGTACGCACGGCGCTGCAGTCTTCGGAGTGGCGCTCCTAGTGTCGCGGACCCAGCTGCTGGAGGTTCTGCTGCTGGCGGTGCTTCTGGCGCTGCTGGAGGTACTGCTGGTGCTGGAGCTGCTGGTGCTGCTGACGCTGCTGGAGGTGCTGCTGGTTCTGGTGGTACTGCTGGTGCTGCTGGAGCTGCTGGAGGTGCTGCTGGTGCTGGGGCTGCTGGAGCTGCTGGAGGTGCTGCTTCTTCTGGAGGTGCTGCTGGTGTTGCGGACCCTGGAGTTGGAGCTGCTGCTGGTGCTGAGGACCCGGGCGTTGGAGCTGCTGCTGGTGCTGCGGACCCGGGCGTTGGAGTTGCTGCTGGTGCTGCGGACCCTGGAGTCGGAGCTGCTGCTGGTGCTGCGGACCCTGGAGTTGGAGCTGCTGCTGGTGCTGAGGACCCTGGAGGTGGAGCTGCTGCTGGTGCTGAGGACCCTGGCGCTGGTGTCTCTGCTGGTTCTGGAGACGCTGCGCGGCCGCGGCCGTCCTTCGTTCCGCTCCTTCAGCAGGTTCTTGGTCAGCCTCCTCCTCCTTGTCCTCCTCCCTCCTTAGAGTGTCCTCCGTCTGTCCAGTCGCAGTCACAGTTACCGTCTGCCTCCCCTCTCCCTGGTCCTTCTCCTTACACTGGTCCGACTGGAGGTCTTACGGAGCGTCGTGAGCCTGAGTCTCGTCCTGCGTCGCCTGAGTCTCGTCGAGCGTCGCCTGTTCGTGCTGCTCACACTGGTCGTCGTGTCCCGCGTCAGCTTCCTCCTGCTGTCCCAGGCACTCACCAGATGGCGCTTCGTCCTTCCACTGCTCCCCAGCGTGTCCCTCTCCCGTCTCCTCCTGCGTCCTCTCTTCCTGCTCTTGCTGACCCTGAGTCTGACTCCCTTCGTGCTGCCAGTCCTACTGTCACGCGTCTCCTGGCTACTGTTGTCACTGACCCTTCCTTTGAGTCCACTGCTGCGTCTGCCTTAGTTGCCGAGCTTGTCGACTTTGCTGCCACTTGTCGTCTAGACTACGCCGCTAGCCTAGTTGCTGAGTCTGAGTCTGTCTGTCCTCCGTCCGTCGGGGGTGAGTGTGCTCTTGGCACGGACGTCCTTGAGGACAGGCAGGAGGAGTTTGAGTGCTTTGCCGCTGCTTTACCTCATCTCGTGTCCATGCTAGTTGCCCCTGAGGGAGACCCGGATGCACCAGACATCCCGACTCCGCGCTCTTACGCAGAGGCGATAGAGGGTCCCTACTCCTCTCAGTGGCAGACAGCCATGGACGCAGAGATGGCTTCCTGGAAGTCCACAGGCACCTACGTCGACGAGGTTCCCCCACCTGGGGCGAACATCGTCAGTGGCATGTGGATTTTCAGGGTGAAGCGGCCGCCGGGTTCTCCGCCTGTCTTCAAGGCGCGTTACGTTGCACGAGGCTTCAGTCAGCGAGAGGGAGTTAACTTCTTCCAGACCTTCTCCCCGACCCCGAAGATGACCACTCTTCGGGTTCTGCTGCACGTCGCCACTCAGCGTGACTACGAGCTCCACTCTCTTGACTTCAGCACTGCTTTCCTACAGGGCAGCCTGCACGAGGAGATCTGGCTGCGCCGCCCACCTGGCTTCACTGGGTCGTTCCCTCTTGGTACCCAGTGGAGCCTCCGGCGGCCAGTCTACGGTCTCCGACAGGCGCCACGTGAGTGGCACGACACACTGAGGACTACACTTGCGGCTCTTGGGTTCGCTCCTTCTACTGCTGACCCGTCGCTGTTTCTACGCACCGACACCTCGCTGCCGCCGTTCTACATCCTCGTGTACGTCGACGACTTGGTCTTTGCCACTGCTGACACTGCGGCACTCGCCCACGTGAAGTCGGAGCTGCAGAAGAGACACACGTGCACAGACCTGGGTGAACTGACAAGCTATCTTGGCTTGCGGATCACCCGGGACAGAGCACGGCGCACCATCACCTTGACTCAGTCACACATGGTGCAGCAGGTCCTTCAGCGCTTCCGCTTCACGTACTCCTCGCCTCAGCCCACTCCTCTGCCTACCGGTCACTCGCTCTCAGCTCTGCCTTCGGATGAGTCCGTAGAGCCGAGTGGCCCGTATCCAGAGCTTGTGGGCTGCCTCATGTACCTGATGACCTGCACTCGACCTGACCTTGCATACCCTCTTAGCATCCTTGCACGCTATGTCGCTCCTGGCCGTCACCGGAAGGAGCACATGGATGCCGCTAAGAGGGTGTTGCGCTACTTGTGCAGTACGTCGGGCATGGGGCTAGTGCTTGGAGGACGAGACCGAGTTGTACTCACTGGGCACTCAGACGCGTCTTGGGCTGACGACCAGGCTACTCAGCGGTCGTCTCAGGGTTACACCTTCAGCCTTGGCTCTGGTTCAGTTTCTTGGCGTTCTACACGCTCGTCTTCTGTTCTCAGCTCCAGTTGTGAGGCTGAGATCTACGCCACAGCCATGGCTGCACAGGAGTTACGCTGGCTCACCTACCTGCTGACCGACTTGGGAGAGCGGCCTCGTTCTCCTCCAGTGCTGTACGTCGACAACAAGGCTGCCATTGCCTTGTGTGAGGAGCACAGACTGGAGGACAGAACGAAGCATATCGCTCTGCGCTACTTCCTTGCTCGAGAGCTGCAGCAGCGCGGTCAGCTTCGTCTGCGTTACGTGGCCACTCGGGCCAACACTGCTGATGTGTTCACCAAGGCGCTTCAGCCTTGTGACCATCAGCGCTTCTGTACTGTTCTAGGCCTCGTGCCTACTGGGCCTCACTTGCTTACTTCTTGACTCTGCTTGTACTGTGATCTCTATATATATACCTGCTTGTTTACTCTTGCTAGGTTGTGATCACTGTATCTCTTGTTATACTATCAACCTGCATGTGAACTGGTCTTGTGACCACTTGCTTGTGCTCAGAATTTGTGTGGTTTCCTTGAGATCCACCCTGAGATTGCTTTGCTTTGCTTTGACTGGTCTTGTGACCATCTGGTTGTCTCCCACTTAGCCTATGGGGGTGTGTCAAACATTATATGTTTATATTGTGTAGGCTATAGTGGGTTTAGCCTTAGGGGGTACAGCTTTGTTAGGGTTTCCTACTTGTATCCCCCTCCTACCTAGTTTCACCCATTCTTGTTCTATTCTAGATTCTAACAGCGAAGAGAGAGGGGAAGCGAGGGAGGGAACGAGAGGCGAAGAGGGGGAAAGGAGGAAATGAGAAGAAAGGGTAGAAGGGGGAGGGGAGGGAAAAGAGGGTTCAAGGAGAGAAGGGAGGGAAGGGAGGAGGTAGTGTGTGGGGATAAGGGCGAAAAGAGTGGAGGGAGAGGAGGGGAGTGTTTGGAAATAAGGTAAGGGGGGAAACTGCGCATAGGAAACGGGAGAAATTGCGCGTAGGGAAGGGGGGAAATTGCGCGTAGGGAAAGGGGAAACTGCGTGTAGGAAAGGGGGAAACTACGCATAGGGACGGGGAAATTGCGTGTAGGGAAGGGGGACTGATTGCGCGTAGGGAACGGGGAAACTGCGCATAGGAAACGGGGGAAATTGCGCGTAGGGAAGGGGGGAAACTGCGCATAGGGAAAGGGGGGGGAATGCGTGTATGGAAGGGGGGAAAATGCGCGTAGGGAAAGGGGGGGAATGCGCGTATGGAAGGGGGGAGAATGCGCGTAGGGAGGCGGGGTGGCTGCACGTAGGGAAGGGGGAGAGGGAAGAGGGCAGGAAGGCGAGAGGCGGAGAGGGACGGGACGGACCAAAGGGAAGAGAGCGACATGGGCGACGGGAGGGGCGGAAGCGATGGGAGGGACAAGAGGGACGGGAGGGACGGAAGCGACGGGAGGGACAGGTGGGAGGAGGGACGGGAGGAACGGGAAGAGGGACGGGAGGGACGGGAAGAGGGACGGGAGGGACGGAACGAGCGGGAGCGAAGGGAGGAGCGGGAGCGTCGGGAGGTGTGGGAGCGGCGGGAGGAGTGGGAGCGGGATCGACGGGAGGAGCGGGAGCGTCGGGAGTGGAAAGCGGTGAGCGACGGGATGGGAAAGCTTGGGCGACACTCAGAGAAAAGAATGGGCGAAGGGCGCGGGAAAGAAGCGCCTTGAAAAAAGCGACTGGAGGGGAAGTGTAATCGCTACCGCGGCGAATGGAACATCACGTATCGGGTCGAGTCCGTTGACTATATATGATATGGCTGTCGCACGTGCGGTTTCAGTGACGTGTAGGGTGCTTGTGACGGTGGCGATGTTGCTCGCAAAATATTCGCGCTCATCGCATGATGCGGGCCATCAGATTGGGTGAGACATGATGGACGATAATGACCGATACATTACATCTGATGAAGACTAAGCCTACTTGGGTGATGCGTAGTTATTCAGGGGAGGGAGTGACAGATTTCCTGACTATGTCGGACGAAGGGAGTAAAGCTTCTAACGGGAAGGATGAGAAGGACTAGAGTTGCAGAATGGACAGGCGGGATTGAGTGTGCTGGGAAAGAACTACAATAGTCTACGCTATGGAGGCTCTATCAAACTAGATGTTTGTGTTCTCTCTAGGCTATAGTGGGTTAGCCTACAAGGGGTACAACACATTAGGGTTAGTACTTGTACCCAACTCATTCATAGTTCATTCATTCCTGCACAATGATTCTGACATGGTAGCAGGAAACCTGTTAAGTTTTTAGGGCTCACCGATAGTTCCGCTTGTTCCAGCCCGAAGCGCCCTTGCGCTGTCCGGCCCTGCTCGCAAAGTGTCGCGCTGCCCTGCAGCTACTCGCACTCCCTGCCCCCCGCACGTCGCGCTCTGCTGCAGCCTGCGAGTCGCGCCCTGCTGCCCTGCCCAGCGCGCGCCGCCCTGCCCTGCAGCCCGCGCCCAGCTGCCCTGCAGCCCGCGCCCAGCTGCCCTGCAGCCCGTGCATCGCGCTGCCCTGCCCTTAGGCCCGTGCGCCGCCCTGCCCTGCAGCTCGCGAGCCACGCTGCCCTGCCCTGCAGCCCAGCGCGTCGCGCCCTGCTGCCCTGCCTAGCGCGTTGCGCCCTGCTGCCCTGCCCAGCGCGACGCGCCCTACTGCCCCGCGCGTCGCGCCCTGCTGCCCTGCCCAGCGCGACGCGCCCTACTGCCCCGCGCGTCGCGCCCTGCTGCAGCCCACACGTCGCACCCTATTGCAGCCCGCGCGTCGCGCTCTGCTGCCCCGCGCGTCGCGCCCTGCAGCCCTGCATAGCGTGCGCCCTGCTGCCCTGTCCACCGCGCGCCCTGCCCTGCAGTCCACAACGTGCCCTACCTTGCCCAGCCGCACCGCCCAGCCTGGCCGAGCCGCGCCGCCCAGCCCGAGCCGCCCTGCCCAACCTGAGCCGCGCCGCCCTACCTCGATCACCAGCCCCACCGAGCCGCCCTGCTGCTACTACTGCTCCTACTGCTGCTCGTGCTACTGCTGCAGTTGGTGGAGGTGCTGCTGGGAGTGCTGGGAGTGCTGCTGGTGCTGGAGGTGCGACTGGGAGTGCTGGAGGTGCTGCTGGCGCTGGAGGTGCTGCTGGCGCTGGAGGTGCTGGACCTACTATTGACCGTCACTGCCTGTCATTGTCAAACTTATATATAACTTACATGTGTAGGCTGTAGTGGGGTAGCCCATAAGGGGTACAACCCAATTAGGGTTAGCAATTGTACCCAACTCTTTGCTAGTTCATTCATTCTCGTTCATTCTTTCTGACATGGTTTCAGAGCAGGTCCCTTCTAGGACCGTTTTTTTGGGCCCACCACCTGCTGCCCTGCTAGCCACCCTCGCGACCCGTAGCCCCCCCCTAGGCCCCGGCCCGTCGCCCCTAGCCCGGCCCCTTGGCCCCGTCGCCCCTAGACTCGGCCCCTTGGCCCCGTCGCCCCTAGACTCGGCCCCTTGGCCTCGTCGTCCCTAGCCGCGGCCCCTCGGCCCCGTCGCCCCTAGCCGCGACCCCTCGGCCCCCGTCGCCCCTAGCCGCGACCCCTCGCTCCGTTGCCCCTAGTCGCGGCCCCGTCGCCCCTAGCCTCGGCCCCGTGGCCCCTCGCGACCAGCGCCCCTAGCCGCAGCCCCTCGGCCCCGTCGCCCCTAGCCGCGGCCCCTCGGCCCCCGTCGCCCCGTCGCCCCTAGTCGCGACCCCTCGCCCCGTCCCCCCTAGTCGCGGCCCCGTCGCCCCTAGCCTCGGCCCCGTGGCCCCTCGCGACCAGCGCCCCTAGCCGCGGCCCCTCGGCCCCGTTGCCCCTAGCCGCGGCCCCTCGGCCCTCGTCGCCCCATCGCCCCTAGCCGCGACCCGTCGCCCCGTCGCCCCTAGTCGCGGCCCCGTCGCCCCTAGCCTCGGCCCCGTGGCCCCTCGCGACACGACGCCCCTAGCCACCCCCCCCCCCCCCTCGCGACCCGTCGCCCCTAGCTGTGGCCCCTCGGCCCCGTCGCCCCTAGCCGTGGCCCCTTGCGACCCGTCGCCCCGTCGCCCCTAGCTCTCAGCCCCTCGGCCCCCCACCCCCCCCTTCGTGTTTGGCCCCTCGGCCCCTAGGCCCCTCGGCCCCCCCCTTCGTGTTTGGCCCCTTGGCCCCTAGGCCCCTCGGCCCCTCTGCCCCTCGGCCCCTAGGCCCCTAGGCTACTCGGCCCCTCAGCCCCTTCGACCTCGGCACCTCGGCCCCTTGGCTCCTAGGCCCCAGGCCCCTCGGCCCCTTGGCCCCTCGGCCCCTCGCCCCCCCCTCCCCCCCCCCCCCCCCTTCGTGTTTGGCCCATCGGCCCCTAGACCCCAGGCCCCTCGGCCCCTCGGCCCCTAGGCCCCAGGCCCCCCCCTCGGCCCCTTGGCCCCTCGGCCCTTAGGCCCCTTCGTGTTTGGCCCCTCGGCCCCCAGGCCCCTCGGCCCCTTCGACCTCGGCCCCTAGGCCCCTCTGCTCCTTGGCCTCTCTGCCCCTGCTACTGCTACTGCTGCTACTGCGTGCTGCGCCACTATGGCTTCGCTTCGAGTTCTTGCGTTCGATCATGAGGGTATACCGGTTCAGTTTGACACGTGGCTCGACGACTTGCAGCTGTACCTACTGAGCGATTCTAAGGACAGCGTGTCGATGTTTGACCTCGCGTCACGTGCCGCTACTGCCCCTCCCGCCACAGCTGAGAGTGCGACTCGCTCCCAGTGGCTTACGCGCGACGTTGCTGCACGATTAGCCATTCGCAACCACCTGCCGCTAGCCGAATATGCTCACTTTGGACAGCACAGGACAGCACAGGCCCTGTACGACGCTGTAGTCACTCGCTACTCCTCGCCTGCCACTGCTGCGCTAGGCCGACTGCTCTTGCCCTACCTATTTCCAGAGCTGTCAGCTTTTGCCACAGTGGAGGACCTGGTTTCCCACCTGTGCACCAGCGATGCTCGTTACCGAGCTACCGTCCCTGCTGAGTTCCTTGAGAGGAACCAGCCCCCGATGTTCATCACCCTCTACTTCATAGTCACTCACCTCCCTGACTCTCTTCGCTCTGTCAGGGACCACTTTCTCTCCCTTGACCCCACCTCCCTCACTGTTGACCTCCTCGAGCAGCATCTCCTCGCAGTTGAGACTAGTGCAGTTGCTGTAGGTGCTTCTCGTGGCACTCCGCGCCCGCCCTTCTTTGAGGGGTGCTCCCCCTCCCCCCTTGCCCACTCCTACGCCTCTGCTGCTGCTGCAGACGTCTCTGTTGCTGAGGACGTCGGGGCTGCTTCTGCTAGTGCGAAGCGCCGCAGCAGCAAGGACAAGGGTGGCAGGGGTGGTGGAGGTGGCAGCGGTGGTGGTGGAGGTGGCAGCGGGAGTGGTGGTGGGGGCAGCGGCGGAGGTAGTGGAGGCAGTGGGGGTGGTGGCGGCGGTGGGACTGGTGGCGGGAGTGGGGGCTGTGGTGGCGCCGGTGGAGGCAGCGGTGGGAGTGGCGGCAGTGGAGGCGGTGGGACTGGAGGCAGTAGGACTGGACCTCGGCATGGAGGCCCTGGTGGTGGTCAGCGGCAGCAGCAACAGCGTCGGAGCGAGACCCAGTCGCCCGAGCAGCTCCGTGAGTGGTTGTTTCAGCGTGGGACGTCTGGGGGTAGTGATAGCTGCCCGTATGTCATTCGCACGGGTGTTCGTGCTGGTCAAACATGCGGGAAGCTTCACACTCAGCACCGCTGCTTCTCCCGCCTCGACAACGCTTGGCGTGCTGAGTTTGGTGACGACGTCGAGCTCCCTCGCTGGGCAGATCTACTTAGGTCTAGGATTGCTATCTTTGACCTAGAATTTGATGCTATTCTTTCTGCTATGTATGCTTTGTCTGTTAGTGCTGAGGATGACTGTTACCGGTGTGTGCCGCTTGACCCAGGTATAGCTGCTGCTGCTCTAGGTGCTAGTGAGTCTGGTACTCTCCCTGGTACTGCGCCTGCTGAGGCCTTGCACACCTTCACGTTGGACTCAGGCGCCTCGCGCTGTTTCTTTCGTGACAGCACCACTCTCACTCCTCTCCCTGCACCTGTCCCGGTCCGACTGGCTGACCCCTCTGGGGGCCCGGTCGTTGCCCGTTCCTCCACTGTCCTCCTGTGTCCGGCGGTTCCGTCCGGCTCACTGTCAAGTCTTCACCTCCCCTCGTTCTCTACGAACTTGGTGAGTACCGCTGCCCTCCAGGATGCGATGGTCACTACCACCACTCATGGGGGTCCGCGTGTGTCGATCTGCACGTGCACACAGACGGGGTGTCACCTGGCTACGTTCACTCGTCGGCCAAGGTCGACTCTGTACACACTGGCTACCAAGCCTCCTCAGGTAGCTGCGTCTGCTCAAGTGTCCGCGTCAGCTCAAGTAGCCGCCTCTTGCTCGTGTCGCCTCCTGTCGCACCAGACTCTTCTGCGGCACCACCGCCTGGGTCACCCCTCCTTGCCACGCCTTCGTGGCATGCACTCCCGTCTTCTCGTCTTTGGTCTACCCAGGTCTCTGCCTCCCTTCCCACCCTCGCCTGCCCCGCCCTACCTTCCTTGCGTCGAGGGGCGGCAGCGCGCCGCTCCTCACTCCTCCTCGTTTCCCCCGATGACTGCTCCACTGCAGACTCTCCACACGGACGCGTGGGGCCCAGCCCGCGTCAGTGGACAGGGCCGCGAGCAGTTATTTCTGCTGGTAGTTGACGACTACACGCGGTACATTACGGTCTTCCCCTTGCGCAGCAAGGGTGAAGTTGTTGATGTCTTGATCCCTTGGATCCGCACAGTCCGTCTCCAGCTCCGCGAGCGGTTCGGCCAGGACCTTCCTGTCCTGCCTCTGCACTCTGACAGAGGTGGTGAGTTCTCCTCCAACCTCTTGCGGGACTTTTGTCGTGGGGAGGGCATTCTCCAGCCGTTCACGCTTCCGGACTCCCCTCAGCAAAATGGGATTGCTGAGCGCCGCATTGGCTTAGTCATGGAGGTGGCTCGTACCTCCATGATCCATGCGGCTGCTCCCCATTTTCTGTGGCCGTTTGCGGCCCGGTACGGTGCGCATCAACTCAACCTCTGGCCCCGTGTCTCCTTACCGGAGACCTCGCCCACACTGCGTTGGACGGGGGAGGTTGGCGATGCGTCGGTGTTCCGGGTCTGGGGTTCTCGTGCCTTTGTTCGCGATACGTCCGCGGACAAGCTCTCCGCACGTGCTATCCCCTGCGTCTTCCTTGGCTTTGTCCCTGACGTGCCTGGCAGGCAGTTCTACCACCCCACCTCGCGACGTGTCCTCCTGTCTTAGGACGTCACGTTCGACGAGTCGGTTCCCTTCTACCGTCTCTTCCCCTACTGCTCTGCCCCTCCCCCGCCCCCGCCGCTCTTCCTTGCTCCCGGTCCCCCTCCGGTAGACCCCCTCCTGCCCCAGGGTCCTGCTCCCTCAGGTGTGTCTTAGGTAGACCCTCTCCTTGGTACTGCACCTGTCAAGGTAGCTGTCGGCTCAGGTGCTGCTCCAGGTGCTACGTCTGGGGGTGCTACGTCTGTGGGTGCGGAGCTGAGGGGTGCGCGGTCTGAGGGTGCTGGGTCTGGGGGTGCTGAGCCTGGGGGTGAGGAGCCTGGGGGTACTGAGCCTGAGGTTGTTGAGCCTAGGGGTGCGGAGTGTGGGGGTGCTGAGCCTCGAGGTGCTGCTTCGTAAAGAGGTCGTGCTGGTGCTTCGCCGCGACTGTCTCCGCAGCAGCTGTGTGAGTGGCTTGTTCAGCGCGCACGCCTTCGGAGTGGAGCTCCGGGAGCTGGAGGAGTTGGAGATGCTGGAGCTGGAGGTGCTGGAGTTACTGCTGGAGCTGGTGGTACTGGAGGTACTGCGGGTGCTGGTCCTGGAGGTGCTCGTACCAGGGGTGCTGGAGCTGCCGGGACTGGTGGTGTTGGGGGCGCTAGAGCTGGATACCCTACGGAGCCTGGAGCTACTAGAGCTGGAGGCTCTTGCGCTGGTGGAGCTGGCGCTGGAGGCGCTGGCGCTGGAGGAGCTGGAGTTGGAGGCACTGGCGAAGGAGGCGCTCGAGCTACAGGAGCTGGAGCTGTTGACCCTGGAGCTGGAGGTGTTGGAGGCACTATACGGCCGCGACCGTACATTGTTCCCCCGCTTCAGCAGATTCTTGGTGTCCCATCTTCAACTGGCCTTACTCCTCCCTCACTGTGTCCACCGCCTGACCATTCGCAGCCGCCGTTACAGCCAGCCTCCCCACTAGGGACAGGAGGAGGACGCTGACGCGAACCGCGACCACTAGCGCGAGCAGCACGAACAGGCGACGCAGGACGAGACGCAGGCTCACGACGCTCAGCAAGACCTCCAGTGGGACCAGTGTAAGGAGAGGGAGCAGGAAGTGGGGAGGCGGGCTCTAACTGGGACTGTGACTGAACAGGCGGTGGACACGCTGCAGGAGGAGAAAGACCAAGAACCTGCTGTAGGAGTGGAACGAAGTACGGCCGAGGCCGCGCGGCGACTCCAGACACAGCAGGGACAGCACCCTCAGCAGCAGCACCAGCGCCAGCAGCACCTCCAGGGGCAGGACCTCCAGCAGCACCAGCAGCACCAACACCCGCAGCAGCTCCAGCTCCAGGCGGACCCGAAGGCCCAGCAGCTCCGGGACCAGCGGCACAAGTACCCTCAGCAGTCGAAGGAGCTCCGGCTCCAGCAGTACGTCTCCAGCGGCGAGCAAACCACTCGCGCAGCTCCTGTGGAGAGAGGGGCTCCCGCCGAGGCGAAGCACCCGGAGAACCGCCAGGTCCCGCACCGCCAGACGCCACAAGGGGAGGTCCAGTGGCCGCAGGCTCCGCAGCTCCAGGCTCAGCAGCTCCAGACGCAGCACCCCCTGGCTCAGCACCCCCAGTCGCAGCACCCCCAGGCTCAGCACCCCCAGACTCCGCACCCCTAGGCTCAGCACCCCCAGTCGCAGCACCCCCAGGCTCAGCACCCCCAGACTCCGCACCCCCAGGCTCAGCACCCACGCGCGTAGCACCCCCAGAGTCAGCACCCCCAGGCTCAGCACCCGCAGCAGGACCAGAGTCACCAGCAACCTCGACCGGCTCGACTGCGTCTACCTGGGACACACCTGAAGGGGCAGGACCCTGAGGGGGAAGGGGGTCTACCGGGGGGGGACCTGGCACAAGGAAGTGCGGTGGCGGGGGGAGGGAAGGAGTGCGGTAGGGGAAGAGGCGGTAGAAGGGGACTGACTCGTCGAACGTGACGTCCTGGGAGGACAGAACACGACGAGAGGAGGGGTGGTAGAACTGCCACCCTGGGGCGTCAGGGGGGAAGCCGAGGAAGACACAGGGAGCAGCACGAGGGGACAGCTTGTCCGCAGACAAGTCGCGGATAAACGCCCGAGATCCCCAGACACGGAACGCAGACGCATCGCCGACCTTCCCCGTCCACAGCAGAGCTGGGGAGGTCTCCGGCCGGGAGACCCTGGGGTGAAGGTTGATCTGATGCGCCGCGTACCGAACCGCAAACGGCCACAGAAAATGGGGGGCAGCCGCATGCATCATGGACGTACGAGCGACGTCCATGACCATGCCAATGCGGCGCTCAGCAATCCCATTTTGCTGTGGAGAGTCCGGAAGCGTAAAGGTCTGGCGGATGCCTCGTGCACGACAGTAGGCTCGCAGAAGGCCAGAGGAGAACTCTCCACCTCGGTCAGAGTGCAGACGCAGAACAGGAAAGTCCGAGCCGAAGCTCCTCCTGAGCTGGAGACGAGCTGCGCGGATCCAGTCGATCAACACCTCAGTAACATCACCCTTGCTGCGCAAGGGGAAGACTGTGGTGTAACGCGAGTAGTCGTCAACCACCAGCAGGAAGTAGCGCTCGTGACCCTGCCCACGGACGCGGGCCGGGCCCCACACGTCCATGTGAAGCGTCTGCAGAGGAGCCTCTGTCGGGGGAAACTGGGAGGAGTGAGGGGCAGCCCGGAGCCGCCCCTCGACACAGGGGACACAGGAAGGTCCGGGTCCCGAGGGAAGGGGAGGGAGAGACCGGGGAAGACCAGAGACAAGGACACGGGAAGCCATGCCCCGAAGACGAGGCAAGGAGGGGTGGCCAAGACGGTGGTGCCACAGGAGAGTCTCCTGAGACAGGCGGCGACACGAGCAGGGGGCAGACTCAGGACCAGACCTGGACGCAGCAGCAAACACCTGACCCGACGCAGCTACCTGGCCAGACGCAGGGACAGGAGGAGACTCAGTGGTCAGGGTGTAGAGACTCGACCCCGGCCGACGCGAAAACGTGGCCAGGTGTCGGCCTGTGCGGGCGTCCGAGCAGTGGGTCACCCGCTGACTCGCAGGAGTAAACTGGTGAACCCCCGCATCCTGCAGGTCAGCACCACTCACCAAGTTCGTCGAGAACGAGGGGAGGTACAGACCAGACAAGGTGCCCGAGGGGGCAGCCGGACACGGGAGGACAGTGGAGAAGTGAGAGAGGACAGGACCCCCAGAGGGGTCAGCCAGGGAGACTGCAACCGGCCGGCCAAGCGGCGTGAGTGTGGTGCGGTCTCGAAAGAAGGAGCGAGAAGCCCCTGAGTCAAGCGTGAAGGTGAGGGAGGCCGAAGCCGACGCAGTACCTGAGAGCGCAGCCTCACCAGTACCTGAGAGTGCAGACGCACTGGCACCTAGAGCAGCAGCCGCAGAAGTACCTGGCGCAGCAGTACCAATGCCCGGGTCGGGCGGGAAACACCGGTAACAGTCACCCTCCTCACTAATAGTCACAGCATACATGGCAGCAAGGATAGCATCAAAGTCAAGATCAAAGATAGCTACGCCAGCCCTAGACAGCTCTCCCCAACGGGGAATCTCACTAGTCTCGGGGAACTGCTGACGCCAAGCGTCCGTCAGGCGGCCAAAGCAGCGCTGGGTGGGGTGGGCACCTCCACACTGTTCACCCGCGCGGTCGCCGGAACGAAGGACGTAGGTGCACGGACCAAAACCCCCACCCCGCTGACGCTGCGTGTACCACTCACGGAGCTGCTGGGGCGAGGGGATGTCCCGCGAACGCTGCTGCTGCTGCTGCTGCTGACGCTGGCCACCACCAGAGCCGCTACGCTGCGGGGCACCACCCCGACCAGCTCCACCCCCTCCGCCACCGCCGCCTCCACCTCCACCACCACCGCTGCCTCCGCTCCCACCGCTGCCGCCGCCACCGCCTCCTCCTCCGCTGCTGACACCGCCACCACCGCCCCCACCACCACTCCCACCGCCACTCCCACTCCCTCCGCCGCCTCCACCGCCACCTCCACCGCCCCCGCCAGGTCCACCCGCGCCCTTGCCCCCCTTGCCCCTGCCAGGGCGGCATCTCCCGCTAGGGGCAGACGCCGCGCAGACCGACTCAAGACCAAGCAGGTCGGCAGCAGCAGCAGAGGCAACAGAGGGCAGCAGGGGGGAAGGAGAACACCCCTCAAAGATGGGGGTGCGAGGGTCACCACGAGAGGCTCCTACAGCGACGATGCTCTTCTCCGCCGCCAGGAGGGACTTCTCGAGGAGGTCGACAGTGAGAGTGGTGGGACAGACTGAGAGGAAGTGGTCCCTGACTACGTGAAGGGAGTCAGGGAGGCGTGTGACTATGTAATAGAGAGTGATGTACATGGGGGGGGGGTTCTTGGCGCAGAACTCAGCAGGAAGGGCGGCACGGTAGCGAGTGTCACTAGTGCGGAGGTGCGTAATGAGGTCAGCGACAGTGGGAAAGGCAGCAAGGTCAGGAAAGAGGTACGGTAGCATGAGGCGGCTAAGGGCAGCAGTGGCAGGGGAAGAGTAGCGCACAACTACAGCGTCGTACAAGGTCTGAGCACTCTTGTACTGACTAAAGTGCGCGCGCTCAGTGGTAGGCAGGTGGCGACGCACAGCAAGACGTGCAGCAGCATCGCGGGTGGCCCACTGAGAGCGAACAGTGGGGTCAGCATCAGCAGCAGGGGCAGGAGAGGCGCCAGAGGTGAGGTCAAAGAGGGAAAGACCGTCCGCCCTATCGCACTGTAAGAACAGCTGCAGGTCGTCGACCCAGACCTCAAAGTCAATGGCTCGACCCTCAGCGTCAAAAGCGAGGACACTAGGGGTAGCCATGACGACGACAGTGTAGTAGTGCAAGCAGTAGGGGAAGGGCACGCAGTAACAGTGGTGCTGTGCTCACCAGGCAGGGCAGGTCGGGCGGCTCGGCAGTAGGGCGGCCCGGCGACTCGGCTGCTGGGCGGCTCGGCTCCCGGGCGGCTCGGCGGCAGGGCGGCTCGGCGGCAGGGCGGCTCGGCGGCTCGGCTCCCGGGCGGCTCGGCGGCAGGGCGGCTCGGCAGCAGGGCGGCTTGGCTGCACGGCGGCTCGGTTGCTCGGCTCACGGGCGGCTCGGCAGCAGGGCGGCTCGGCGGCAGGGCGGCTCGGCGGCCGGGCGGTTCGGCTGCAGCGCGGCTCGGCGGCGGGGCGGCTCGGCTGCTCTGCTGCTGGGCGGCTCGGCTGCGCTGCTGTTGGGCGGCTCGGCTGGGCCGCTGACGTAGCGAGGCGGCGGGGCCGCGAAGACGGGCGGCGGGGCCGCTGCAGAGAAGCGGCGGGGCCGCAGGGAAGGGTGGCGGGGCCGCAACGAGAGAGGCGGCGGGGCCGCAGCGAGAGAGGCGGCGGGGCCGCAGCGAGAGAAGCGGCGGGGCCGCGAAGTCGGGCGGCGGGGCCGCTGAGTAGGGCGGCGGGGCCGCAGTGAGAGGCGGCGGGGCCGCAGCGAGAGAGGCGGCGGGGCCGCGAAGACGGGCGGCGGGGCCGCAGTGAGTGGCGGCGGGGCCGCAGCGAGAGATGGCGGCGGGGCCGCGAAGAGAGAGGCGGCGGGGCCGCAGGTAAGGGGCGGCGCGAAGCCGCCGGTGAGGGCGGCGTAAAGCCGCGGGTAAGGGCGGCGACGGGCCGGGAAAAGGGGCGGCGCGCCGCAGCCGCTATGGCGGCTCGACGCGACCGTAAGGGCGGCACTACGGGCCGCTAGGTGCGACTCGACGGGCCGCTTAAAAAAAAAGGGGGCAGGCGCGACTCGAGGCGCGTTTCGGTGGGCCCAAGGAACAGTCCCTAGGAGGGGACCTGCTCTGATTCCATGTGAAAATGAGAACGAGAATGAATGAACTATGAATGAAGTGAGTACATATGGGAAACCCTAATTGTGTTGTACCCCCCATGGGATACCCCACTATAGCCTACACAACAGGATAAGCTATATATATATGTTCTGACAGCCGTAACCTCGGTAAGACCTTATGTTCTGCTGTTGAGTCGGGGTGATATTCCTCAGTAGGATCGTGTACGCCATCATTGACTGATAGGTGTACTGCTGCTTCTCGTACTGTGTGCCGTTTGTTGGGTATGGCAGAGACCCGTCGAAGAACCCGAGTATCTGCGCGCCTTCCATCATCAGCTCGAACTCGAACGACCAGGTGAAGAAGTCCTTTCCATCGAAGGGTCTTGACGTCTGCATCTTCAGAACGTGTGCGAACTTCGACTGAACTTGTAATGCGTCCAGTGATTTTTCTTGTCCAGGTGAAGGCTGTGAGTGTGGCATAAAGCTGATGGACCCGCGCTCGTACGGAGCAAAGGTAGGCTGCTGTTGCTGATTTCCTCGTGCATATGATGAGCCGTCGAGACTCATGGGTGTTGCTCCGTTGTTGTTGCTGTTGTGTGACTGCGCAGGTGCCGATTGTTGGTGTTGCTCGTAGAAGGACATGAAGGAGAAAAACTTCTCCATCATGCTCTGGTCGAAGTCTGCAGGTTGATTCGTGGGAGTCTCGGTAGATGTTGCTCTGGGTCTTGTTGCTGTGCCCTCCTCTGTCTGTAGGCCAGAGGCAGGAGGTGGAGTAGGAGTAGTGCCCTGGGAGCCATTGGAGTTGCTCCTTTCCTTTTGTGTAGCCATGCTTGTTGATGTTGTCGGTATAGAAGTTGAATTCCCCCTGATAGCTCTGATACCATGTTAGGCTAAAAACCCTTAGGATCTTTGCAGGGGTGAACTCTGGGTAGAGTTGGTGTAGTAGCGGAAGCGTTAATTAAAAGGAGTTGTGAACCACCTTGCACTAGTGTGTGAGGGCAAAGTAAGTTGATGATAATAAAGGAGATACAAGCTTTTATAAGAATACAAAGGAATATGAAGAGATACAATTAACTGTTTTACTGTTGCTGTTGCGGTTCGATACAGTGTCGACTCGGGCAACTGCTCAGTATCGAGACAGGTGGTTGTCCTTGCTGTCGCGCTGCATTTGTCAGGTCAAAGGTCGCTGACCTTTGACTTTCGCGTAACCTCCAACAGTTATTCAACCTCCGAGGGTTGACTCACCGATATTTCGATACGAGCTGCTTCGCTTCTATCTTGGTGTTTCGACACGACAGAGGCGCCTAAATCAGTTGTTTCCAACACCTGTAACCCTTCCTTAGGATCAACCGAGGATCACCAGTGGAACTCTGACACCCCTCGGCGCTGGGATGCCCGAAGTGCACACACTGGGATTCGAACCCGAAACCTTCACTCTGATACCCTGTCCAAATACTGAACGAGAAGGAATGCATTGACCAGGAAGTTGGAACAAGTATTAACTTTAATCGGATTATACCCCTTATGGGCTACCCTACTACAGCCTACACAATGTAAGCATTATAACATTTTGATACCCTGCTCCATTCACGATAGCTCCTAGCTTCTCGTAACTTCTAAAAATTCGCAAAAGTGAACCCGATACAGCGTCTGAAACGGATGCGCCCCCACTCCATCGACGGTAGCTTCTAGATTGACCGTATATGTGCTCCAACCACTCCTGCCTTTGAGGCGCCTCAAAACTCCATTCACGGTAGCTTCTAGATTGACCGTATATGTGCTCCGTCCACTCCTGCCATCCACTCCTCTAGACAGCGTGCCTTGACCACCCTGCAACCTTGCCCCCCATTGTTGCAATTCTTAACACCCATTCGGCTAACAAATACCCCTAACTCCCATTGTTGCAATTCTTAACACCCATTCGGCTAACGGATGCCCCTGACTCCCATTTTTGCGATTCAGACCAGCTTCTGTGCCCCCACACTCCATCCACAGTAGCTTCTAGTACCGTGGATTGACGTAAAAGTGACCCCAATACAGCGTCCGAAACGGATGCGCCCCCACTTTATTCACAGTAACTTCTAGATTGGACTGTATATGTGCTCTGACCACTCCTGTCATCCACTCCTCTAGACAGCGCGCCTTAACCACCCTGCAAGCTCCGTCAGTCCCCTTGCACTGCACTCTACGTTACTACGCCCTGTGTCCTCCCTTGCCCCGCACACCACGTCACTACACCCCGCGTCCTGCGGCCTCCCTTGCTCTCCACATACGAGGCGAAGCTAACGGCACACGAGGAGCAGCGGCACGGGGACAAGGAGCGTCAGCATGGCATGACATGTAAACACCTGCGTCACGAAACAAGTGTCCTTTGGAACCCTCTGGAGTCATTTTGAGTCGACTAAAATGAAGGACCGAGGCAGTCCGGAGGTACACTACACGAGGAAGAGCGTCATGAGCAGTCTCCTTTAGAGAAGCCTACAGGGTAGTAAAATCTTCAGTCAACTAAAAGAACAGGCGAAGCGAAGCTGGAGCTACACGAGGAAGAGCGTCATGGGCAGTCTCGTTTAGAGGCGCCTACAGAATAGTAGTTTTTTTTTTTTTTTTTTTTTTTTTTTTTTCGACTAAAAGAGGATACTAAACGATTCTGGGGCTATGCGAGGAAGAGCGTCATGAGAACGAACAGCCCCAGCATCAGCAGCAGCCGCGACAGGAACGATTTTTTAGACGTCTAAAAAGCAGACTAAGCGAATCAGGGCCTACACGAGGAAGAGCGTCATGAGCACGAAAAGCCCCAGCATCAGCAGCAGCCGCGACAGGAACGCCTGCTGCTGCAGCTCCACCGGGTTCAGATTCTGCTGCTGCGGATTCACGGGCTGGTTCAGCCCTCCCCCAGATGCACCTCCCCCGATTCCACCAGCCCCGGGCACCCCATCCTGCCCGGGAAAAGCGTGTAGTTGGAGGCCAAAAAGCGCGGGAAACAATCCGAACCCTGCGGAAACAGTAAACCCGCCAAATTGGGCCGTCGCGAACGGGCCGCCTGCTCCTGCGAAAACTCCCATGCCTGGGTGGTTGTAACCCCACCCGCCGCCTCCGCCGGCTCCAGCTCCGCTTCCGTTAGGGTTCCTGACGGATTCCGTCCGCTGGCCGGCCGGCCGGCTAGGGATGTCTTCGTCTTCGTCAGGAACGGGTTTCTTGCGAGGATCGGACGGCGCTTTGCCTCTGCCGTACAGCGGAATAACTTTGGCTTCGTCGACTGCAGCCTTACAAACGGGGCACTCTTTATTGTGAGGGTTTCGGCGAAGCCACCGATATAGGCACGCCCAGCAGAAGAGGTGGCCGCAGAGCGTTATAACGGGGTCGTTGGCAGTTTCAAAGCAGATGTTACACTCGAAGTTACCGTCTGAACTAGGAGCTCCGGAAGTTGACGGCATGGTGCCGCTGCTCTCCCTGCCGTCTCTACTCTCGTCGCCGCTGCCGCTGCCGCTTCCGCTGCCACTTCCGCTGCCGCCGGGAATGTGGGAGGACGAGTGCGGGAATGATGAGGAGACGCCAGCAGTCGCCATCTTTGTCGAACAAGCAAGGAGTCTTACCAGAACACGGGCTCAAAGAATGCTGGCTTGTCAGCTAGACGGGACTTGAAAGAATATACACACGGTCCTTATACTTCTAAACTAGGACAACCAGCTCAGATGATGTTGTAGATTCCAGCTTCCGGATTCTAGAAGCTCGCGCAAGAGGTAACTACAGTACACACCGAGCGAATGGTTTTTTCACAACCCTAGATTTGCTGACAAACGCGTTTGTGAATGACCCGTTTCCAGACGAGCACTTTCAACTTGGACGTGAGGTGAGGTGGAAGGTAGAGACAGGTTAACCCATAACAGAGTGCACTCGTAACACTCGTGCTTCGCAGCTGTTCGCACAAGCTAGATGATCAGGATGCCGCGATACGAACTATTTTGGGACGCGTCATAAACCCTAGACGCACCCCAAACAGGACTTTTTGTATGGGACTTCCGGTAATGCCGCCAAAGCTGCAACTTGTTTTTCGGCCCAATCCGTTGAGGCACCACTCGTACATCGATGGATTATTAGGGTACGTTATGATAAGACACACCAGAAACCAGTAAATGAGAGACATTTTCCATTTCACAGAATGAGATATTCAACGTTTTTGTCTGGGTACTGTGATACTAAATGTTCTGCATCGATGTGAGATTGCACATTAAAGCAGGTTGAGCGCGGGTGCTGTTTACCAAGCAAAGGTGCTGGTTCACAGACGCTATTGTGGGCTTTTCTCAAACGCAGCCCTTGAAAAGCCAGATGTGAGCCCTGGTGTTCTGGAAATTTCGAGCGTTTGCCTCTGTACCTACAAGGCTGGTGTAGGACCATTTTTCTGACGCGACGCGAATGGTACGGTTGAAATTTGGAATGTGTTGATTGGCCTTGACAGGTGGAAGGGCGGCGACATCAGCTCCTTTCTGTCGTTACCAATCCAATCAAAAACGAGCAATCAGGACAACTCCTCCCCCCTTCCCACCCACCCCACCAGTTGGAAGAACTCCATCTCCCTCCTGCGATAAGCTTCCTTGGCTACAGTGAGAGACAGTACATTACATTACGTTGCCGTACGTTACAAAGCGGTACGTCTATGTCCTTGGAGCGACAATTTATTTAGACGACTCATTATCAACCTGCGTCCTCCTTCCTATGGCCTTTGCTGTCGTCTTCCCTTACGTTCGGTGCAGCATTAGGACCAACGTGGAGACTGTAGTGGATGCAAAACCTGCTCACAGCAGCAAGCATCCTCGTCGTTTGACATCCAGGTTCCCCTCCGTCGTTCTTCCCGTCACCTTGCCAGCCATGTCTGGGTATGTGTACCGTCACCTCGCCGTGTCTATCTGGGTTCCGTCCGTCGCCAGCACAAGGCATGGCTGTTCTCTACCTCAAGCTACGGTCATGCCATCGTCTCAATTACTATGGCCGAAAAAATTGACCCGTTCTAGAATCCTATCATTTCCAGCCCACGTTCCCCGTGGGACAGGACAAGCCAGGAATCGTCTTGACGGTCGACACCTGGCTCCGAACTATGTTTTTCCAGTCCAGAATCTTTTATGATTTTCAATATATGTACATAATACAGCAGTTTCAATATACCCTGAAGCATCGCGCAACTCCCCGCGTCGCTCGCCCCACGTCCCTACTAATGACAAGCGCAGCGGCATTCGCACTCAAACGGTAGGCGTGGATTACGTTGAAACTCTCTGGTCATCCCTCTCTCCACGAAAAGGGATTTTCTGACCCTGTGAGATATTAGTTTTTTGTTGAGCCAGGAGTCGAGCCACAGCTTCCGCAGTACTTATTACGGGAACTCTCGCCGCGTTGCGACTCCGAAGGACGCAGCGCGGCCGCCGCACGTAGGAAGCACCGTCGCAGTCGTAGTAGAAGATTCTGAAAGGTGCAACAGCCGCAGCGCTAACCCCAACGGAATCACATCATCAGAGGAAGAATGGGTTTTGCAGCAGATAGCGGCGCAATCGACGCGGCATTCCCGTGCATCGAAACTGACAGACAGATGCTGGCGGACTTCACCGCCACGGGCGCTGGTTGGCGTGGCTCGTCGTTTAGCAGCAGCGCGACATCGCTCGCACCATCAGCAGCAGCAGGTCGACAGTTGCCGCCCGTTCAGCGGGCGATTCAGACGGAACATGAAGCTGATTGTGACGGCCGGCAAGTCGTGCTCTTAGCTCACCCGGCAAACGACGACTCGTCGTCGGATGACGACGATGACGTGGCAGAACGCGCGATGCGAGCCGTAGGGCGAGCCGCGCCGCCGACGAGCTTGCCGTCGCTTGTGTTTCCCGGAAATATTTCGCAGCGCGACGCGGATGCGAGTAACGGCCATCGGCGTAGCCCCTCCTCCCCGATCATGCCGCTAGCCATGGCGTTTAAGGAGTGTGATAGTAACGGGAATCCGCGCGCAAACGCGGTGCGCCGACACGTTCAAGGAGCTCGTAGTGAAGCTGAGGCTTCGCTGGCGGCGAATGCGCCTGCAGCAGTCGCACGGAGTGAACGACAGTCGCCGAGGTGTCGCACAATGTCGCAGTCGATGCACGACATGACCCACGTCCCACGTACCAGTACCGGTACTTGTAGGGCCGAGGCTCTGAAACCGCAGCCTTGGGAGTTTCAGCAGCAGCAGCAGCAGCGTGAGTGTAACGCTAGAAGCACTACAAGTAGTAGTAGAAGCAGAGGAGGCGCCAACCGCGGCGACATTTTTGAGTCGACTCAAGAAACGCAGCAGTGTGAGTGTAACAACGCTGGTACTAGCAGAGGCGAAGCAGCAGCAACTATTCGTAGAAGAGGAGGCGCCAATCGTAACAGCATAAACAGAAGCAGCAGCGACGTGATGACTCGTCTCGAGGCGCACAACCAGCTACGGCGACGCGCGTACCTGTCGACGCGATCCGCGGCTGCCAGCCAATCATTCTCCGCCGCAGCAGCAGCGGCAGCGGCGATAGTTAAGGCGACTGCGACGGCTGCGACCGCGGCGACGTCTGCGACCGCGGCGACGGCTGCGACCCCGTCTGGAACAGCGACTGTTGCGGCAGTATCGCCAAGAGCCCCAGCGGTTGTACAACCAGCTTCGCAACTCCTCCAGCGCCGGTTCTAGCAGCAGACGCGGAAGCAGCGGAAGCCGCCGCCGTTTCGTCCGCGGCGCGGCCGGATGCACCCCGCGGCCGGCGCGTGCTGCGCAAGGCGCAGTCGGAGACGCAGAGGGCCACGCTGTGGCGGCGCAGTCTCTCCCCCTCCCCCTCCCCGCCGCGCCAGGGCCCCGCTCCGCCGTCGCTCCGCGCTACGAGAGCCGCCGCCGCCGCGAGTGCCCGCGCCAGCTGTAGCAGCAACCGTAGCAGCTGCTGTAGCTGCGCCTGTGGCAGCAGTTGTAGCGGCAGCTGTAGCAGTAACCGTAGCAGCAGCAGCAGCAGCAGCAGCAGCCCTAATTCCACTCTGTTGGTGCGCCGCGATGCGAGCAGAAACCCCCTGGTGCTACGACTGTCTAAGGACGTCGCTAAGAGTAGCTCTGTGAACCCTATAACTGCTACTGGTGCTTCCGCGTCGCAGGCCCCGCGCGCGTTGCGCAAGGCGCAGTCGCTGAACCAGACCGCGTGGACGCGCAACTCTCCCTCTTCCTCCCCCTCCCCCTCCCCTCCGCGCCAGGACCTTCCGCCGCTCCGCCCCGAGCGCCCGCCACGGAACCCCTCCCCTGCCCCCTCCCTCTCCCCCTCGCCTTCCCCCTCCCCTTCCCCCTCCGCCTGCCTCTCCCCTTCCCCAACGCGCTTGCGCCAACTCACCCCGCCAAATTCCTCTTCTAGAAGTCGGGCAGATGAAAGGGCAGGTGAACGGGCAGATGAAGATTATATTGAGGAGGACCGCGGTTTTGTCTTCACGCCGTCATACATGTACGCGAAACCCCCTCCCCAGCCAATTTCTCTGTCGCCTCGGCCGCCGCCCGTTCCCTCGCCACGTGGCAGTCTCCCATTGGGGCAAGCTGTCAAATCGCCACGTGGCAGTCTTCCACTGGGGCAAGCTGTCAAATCGCCACGTAGCAGTCTCACGTTCGGGCAATCTCATAGCTATACACGTGGCAGTCTCACGACGGCTGTCACATCGCCACGTGGCAGCCCCCCATTGGTCGCGAACGCGCTGCTGCCGCCCCTCTCTCCGCGGCCGTCCACGGCGCCGCAAGAGTCGCCCCGCCTGCAGCCCCTCCCCGTCGTTTCGCCACGTGGAAGCCTGGCCCGTGATTCTCGGTCAGAAGCAGCGAATGAGAGGCCAGAGCTTCAGCGTGAGCAGTGAGAGTAGAAGCAGCGGCGAGGAGATTTTATCTGGTGCAGCCGCAGCAGCAGCAGCAGTAGCAGCAGTAGCACGAGAGCAGCAACAACAACAGGCAGCAGCGGCGGCAGTGGCAGGTGCAGGTGTATGGGGAGGGGTGGGAGGGGGAGGAGCAGCGGCAAGGGGAGGGGGAGAATCAGCGGCGGCGGCGGCGGCGGTATCCCGCGGGGGGCGGCACACGCGGAGCGCGTCCGCCGTGGTGCAGAGCCCCACGCACCCGCTCCCGCCGCTCCCCCAATCAGCTGCTGCCACGTGGCGCAGCTGGGGCCGCGCGAGCATGTCGTGGGTGGGCAGGCGCAGCGCGCGGGAAGGGCAGGCGCAGCCCCGGGGGGAGGGCGAGCGCGGGGAGGCTGAACAGGGGAAGGTAGAGCTGGGGAGGCTGGAACTGGGGAAGGTAGATCTGGGCAGGGAAGAACTGAGAGGGGCGGAGGTGGGGCAGAGGGATGACGAGGTAGAACCAGGAAAGGTAAGTCCCAGCAGCGAAGCTGACGAGTGCCAGGCGGCGTTGACTTGCGTTGACTCACCAGGAAGCCAAACTCCACCGTCGCCGACCCTTGGGAATACCGGCGCTAGAGCTGGGGACCTTAGAATGGGGGGGACCGGGGAGGTCAAGATGGGGGAAGCTGGGGATCTGAGAACGGGAGCAAGGTCATCAAGGCGAATGGCCCCTCCTCCGCTCCCTCCGCCTCCTTCTCTCTGCCCTCCTCCTCCGCCGCTCCCCCCTCCTCCTCCCCTTGGGCTCTCCTCCTCCCGCCGCCGCGCCTCCTGCCCCTCGTTCCTCCTCGCCGCGCCCCCGCTGCTCCGCGACCTCCTTAGAGGCTGCCTCGATAACTCGTTTAAAGACGCGCCGGACGACTATGTAGACGAGTATTTAGACGACCAGGAGGGCGGGGCTGGGGCAGGGGAGGAGAAAACGAAAGGTGGTGGTACAAGGGAGGAGAAGGGAGGTGGTTTAGACGGGGCGAAGAGGCATGGTAAGGCTAGTGAGGGGGTTCAGCATGGGGATTTGAGTTTTGAGATGCCGACTCAGAAACAGGCGGTTGGGAAGGGAGATTTGTATTGCCAGGGGGACCTCTATGGGAAACAGCTCAGAGGAGAGGATAAGAGGGATGGCAAGGCTGGTGAGGTGGTAGCGCGTGCGGATTTTAGTTTCGAGGCGCCTCAGAACTCAAGGCGTGGCAAGGCTGCTGGTGACGAGGTTCAGCATGGGGACTTGTATGGGGAACGGCCAAGAGGAGCGGATAAGGGTGATGGGAACGCTGGTGAGGTGGTTGGGCGTGGGGATTTGTATCGCCATGGGGATCTGTATGGGGAACCGTTGATATCGCAACTATCATCCCCATCCTCCTCGTCCTCCTCCTCAGCATCAGAGGGAGCAGCAGAGGGAACAGAAGGGGAGGCAGCAGGGAAGAATGAGCGGGGTGCTGGCAGGATGACAGACGACAGATCAATCGGCAGAGAGAGTGGCAGGGAGAGTGGCAGGGAGAGTGGCAGGGAGAGTGGCAGGGAGAGTTGCAGGGAGAGTGGCAGGGAGAGTGGAAGATCAGCCCGCAGGAGTATGAGGGGAACCTCTATCACTCCTGACAGCCCCTCTATCAGGAGGCGTGGGGGGGCGGTGGGCAGTGGCAGGCAGCTGGGCTACGGCGGTGCTGTGGGGTCCTTTAGAGACTTTGTGCCTTCACATAACATCGTGCCTTCAAACGACATGTGTGACGCCGTTCAGTTAAGGGATCCCGTGCCGTCGCACATGCCATTTCAAGCAAGTGATTCGGTTCCGAGTGATTTGGTTTCAGGTGATTCCGGCCAGTTTGACTCGTTGCCTGCTGTCGATGCGGGTGGCTCAGGTCGCTGGAACGGTTCAGAACAGTTCAGTGGGCGTGCGGAGGGGCATGGGGAGGTGCAGAAGCTCCAGAAAAAGCAGCAGGAGGATAAGCAGCAGCAGAAGCAGAAGCAGAAGCAGCAGCAGGAACAGCGTGAGCAGAAGCGGGTGCAGGCAGCAATCCCGCCACCTTTGAAACTAGTAGAGGGGGGAGGCGTGCAGGGGAGCGTGCTAGGGCGGCCGTACGTTGCACTGCAGAGCCGCTTCGTGGTGGGGAGAAGGGAGATCGGGCGAGGGCAGTTTGGTGTGATCTACAAGTGTGTGCCTCGCGGTGCGCTTGGAGGGGCGGCGTTCGCCTGCAAGTCCATAAAAAAGAAGGACATCCAGGTGGGAAGGGCATCTTTAGTCTAAGTAATGCTGGTTTTTTTCCCTGGTGTGCATAAGAACCCACTGCTACTGCTGTTGCTGCTGCTGCTGCTGCTGCTGCTGCTGCATCTTCATCCCACCACTCTTCCATTTCTGCTCCCTCCCGTCCATCCCCAGACCCTGCCAGGAGCAGAGGATATCCGGAGGGAGGTAGAAGCATTGGAGCGAGTGAAAGGGCATCCCGGGATAGTGGAGTTGAACTCCACGTTCGAGGACCCCCATGCGGTGCACCTGGTGATGCAGCTGTGCCGCCATGGGGACCTCTTCGACCACGTCAAGACGCGCACACGCCTCCCGGAGCCCACCGCCGCGTGCATTCTGAGCCAGCTGCTGCACGCGCTGCAGCACTGCCATGACTTGGGCGTGATTCACCGCGACGTGAAGCCGGAGAATGTGCTTATATATGCACGGGGAGGGGGAGGCGGGGACGGGGAGAAGGTTCTTGTGAAGCTGGGGGACTTTGGCGTCGCAACCCGGTTCTCCCCAGGTGAGAAGTGGTGCCGTGCCATACTAGTATTCACAACTGCTGCCACGTGCTCCAGGCACGCCCTGCACGAACCCATTGGGAACGGCCCTTGCAAGGCATGTAAGACACGGAAGCTGCTGCAAGGCATGTAAGACACGGAAGCTGCTGCAAGGCAGCTATGGGCCCGCCCTACCCAATACAACCCCTGTCTGGGTATTGACTCATCTAGACCCTCGGTTCCCTTCCTTCCTGACTTGATCTGTTGTTTTCCAGGCATGCCCTGCACGGACCCAGTGGGAACGGCCATGAACATGTCACCAGAGCAGCTGCAAGGCAGCTACGGGTTGGCCAACGCGATACAGGCACAGTCAGGGCTGTGACTCATCTTATCCCTCGATTCCCCCTCTGTCCCCCCCTATGGACTTGTAAATTTATATTGCAGGCATGCCCTGCACGGACCCAGTGGGAACGGCCATGTACATGTCACCAGAGCTGCTGCAAGGCAGCTACGGGCCGGCAGCAGACGTGTGGAGCGCCGGCATCGTGCTCTATGTGATGCTCTCCGGGGCTCTTCCGTTCTTTGCCACCAAGAACCGCTCGCTTATTGAGGCGATCATGCATGGGCCGGCTCGGATGGAGGGGCCGCGGTGGGAAGGAGTGTCGGAGGGAGCGAAAGCAGTGGTGCGGAGGATGCTTGAGAAAGATCCAGCGGAGAGGGCCACAATACAACAGATTCATGGTGAGCTTTTATTATTTAAATGTTTAAGAGAAAAGGACTCCTCCGTTTTGCTTCTTCGTGCAACAAATTTTGATTTCACGTGTCTTACCTCCAACGGCTTGCTCATGTTGTGCCTGTGGAAAATGCAGAAATTTCCTGGATGAAGTACAACAATTGAAGGCATGTTATTGAGCATGTGTACAGCATGATTGTATCCGTTATTCTATATAATCCGATAGTGCTGGATGCGTTTTGTTTCCATGGTTTAGATTCAAGCAAATTCAGTTTGATTCCACGGCTTCGGTTTCACGTTACTGTACTGTGCGCGACAAGATTTGGGGCCTTCCAACCAATCCGTTTTTCCCGTCCAATTCTCGGGAGACCTGCCGTCAAAATTCAGGTTCCTCGAGAACCTCAACCTGAGAACACTCGCGAACTGGTTTCAGGTGCTCACCAATGAATTGGTAATCATCGTCATAAGCTGACGAGTGAGGTAACCAATTTCGCCATACCTGCGAGCTTGTTTCAGGTCATGCTGGCGAAGCCATAGGGACTGTTCCCAAGGGCAAACCAGCTTCGTCAGGCTGTGTGAGGCGTGCTCGAGAAATGTGCACAAGCCAACAGACGAACCCACCTCCCCTTTCCCGCTCACGCTGCACCAGCATTCAGCACACCAATGAACAGACCGCTTGAGACCAGACTCCAAAGCAGTTGAGCATTGACGGGGAGGGAAGCATACTGTAGAGAGAGATACAGGTCACGATGCGAGTTCACTCATACACAGTATATTAATGAATGTTCAGGGTGGTTAACAGCGGTTCAAAGTGGTGAAGCGAGATATCGCTCTAGATTGCACTACATCGTCCTCAACCGCTTCTACCGAACAGAAAGTTTCACCCTTGTGATGTGCCCTAAGTTTCTTCGTGAATATGTGAAGTCCTTACTAGTTGCTGTCCCGCCATGAAGTGATTGATTAACTACTAACAGACAGACACAAAGCTCTAGGCACGACTTTTATGTCAGTTACGTTTACCAATCCAAGTTACAAGCGGTAGCGGAGTTCGTAGTAAGCGGAGAGCTGGAATGGACGTGAAAGGCTCTATGGGAGACTGGTTTCGGTCTATTTTCCGCATTGACCTTGCTTCAAGATAGCATTCAACGATTTGGATGCGAGTGACACGAATCGAGCTCCCGATTTAGCAAGATGGATGGAAACCAATTAACTGCAGAGTCTCAAACTGACCGAGCCGCACCGCGGCTCGCATCACTAGGCCCAGCGGCGCGCGATGCGGCGCAGGATGAGTACGCTTTGGCGGACGATCATCGGTCGCAGGGCGACGTCGCAGAGTGGCCGTCGGCTCTTGACCAGCTGTCGCAGCCGAACTCGTTTCGCGCGGACGACTGGGACCTGGAGCAGGGCGACAGCCGAGATCCCGACGGCGAAATCGGCGAGGATACCGGTTTTCGCGACAGCCGAATCGACCGCGACGCCAGCGGGAGAATGGGGCAGTCCGTCGGCGCGAGCAGGAGGGGGGAAGGCGGGGATAGCATGATACGCGGAGAGAGAGGCGGAGAGAGGGACGATGGGGGATATAGAGGCAGCGCTAGAAGCGGAAGGAGCGAGGGGGGGGCTTACGTAGTCGAGATGGACATGGGTAGACAGGAGACTCTTTCGCATGGCCTCGCGGACATGCCGGATGGTAACCCGGTAACCATAGCGACTGCCAGAGGCTTGGTCGATGGCGATACCGCCGCGAGAGACGGTGAGAGTGAGAGCAGCGGCGACTCGTACCGCGACGCGGAGAGCTTCTCGTCTTCTGGCGAGTCTAGCCTTAACGAGTACGGGCAGGAGGGCGACGAAGAGGAGAGTCTCAGCAGCCACGCCGGGGACGACGAGGAGGACGAAATCGGGGAAGCTTATAACGGGGCGAAGAGGAACACGTGGCCGTTGGTGGTTGGCATGAGGGAATTAAAGTGGTGGCAGCAGGCGGTGCTGGTGCTGGTGGTGGCGGTGGGACTCATTGGAGTGTCATACGCCATGCTGGCAGCGGCCAAAGTGGGAGACTTGCTCTTCCTGCCTGCGCCTGTCTGGCCCCCCACAGGCCTCGCGCTCTTTGCTGTCCTCGTAAGCTCTCTCTCCCTCTACTTGGTACCACAGGGTGTTCTTTGGCTTTTCTGTCGTCACGTGCTCTCCCTTCACTTGGTTCCACAGGGTGTTTCAAAGAATCCCTAAAAAAGGACGCTCTCCCTCACCTACAATTCAGACGTTTCTAGCCAAATCTTATGCTCCGTTGTCCTGCCTTTGCCCCGTACCCACCCCATCCCTCCTCCCAACAGGCACTGGGCTACCGCATCTGGCCGACTCTTTTCCTCTCAGGCACCACGCTCTCCCTCATTTGATAACTCTGGGACGTTTTAGGCTGATCCTACTCTCTGTTGGCCTGCCCTCCCCTCTCTCCCCGCATCCCCACCCCTATCCCTCCCCCCACCAGGCACTGGGCTACTGCATCTGGCCGGCACTCTTCCTCTCAGGCACGGCCCTCTCGCTCACCTACGGCACCCTCCACGTCACCCTGCCGCGCCTGCAGCTCATCCTCTACTCCCTCGTTATAGGCACGGACCGCACGCTCTTCGTGCTCCTCCTCGCATTCTTCCCCTCCTACCACTCTGGAACGTTTTAGCCAATCCTGCTCTCTGTTGACCTGTCCACCCCTCCCCTCATCCCCAACCCCATCCCTCCTCCCAACAGGCACTGGGCTATCGCATCTGGTCGGCACTCTTCCTCTCAGGCACGGCCCTCTCCCTCACCTACGGCGCCATCCACGTCACCCTCCCGCGCCTTTGAGGCGCCTCAAAAGTTCCCTCATCTCCACCCCCACCCCTATCCCTCCCCCCAACAGGCTCTAGGCTACCGCATCTGGCCGGCACTCTTCCTCTCAGGCACGGCCCTCTCGCTCACCTACGGCACCCTCCACGTCACCCTGCCGCGCCTCCAGCTCATCCTCTACTCCCTCGTTATAGGCACCGACCGCACGCTCTTCGTGCTCCTCCTCGCCTTCTTCCTCACGCGCTTCCTCCGCCGCCAACCCACCGACCTCACCCCGCTAGACCGCGTGTCCAACAACTTCCGCCTCTTCTTCTTCTCCTTCCTCATCTCGTTCATCTTCGAGGGGATCGTGTCAATCGTCCTGAGTCTTATCGGAGCAGAGACACCTGAAACTGCTGCCATTACTGGGTGCTTTCGAACGCTGGCGAGCTTCTCAGGGATCATTCTCACGCTGCCGTTGCTTATGCAAGTGGCGGTGTGGAAACCTTTCCCAGCAGCGTCATCAGCGTCATCACCATCAGCCGCAGCAGCAGCTGCACAAATCCAACCTAATCCTCGTTCTCCACATTCCTCCACATCCCATCCGCCTTCCCACTCCTTCCCTCCCACGCAATCCTGGCTACCCTTCCTCTGCCAACTTCTCTCCACCCCCAAGAGCTGGGAATTCCTCGCTCTATTCCTCCTCAACACAGGCATATCTCTCCTCATTTTCGCCCCAGGAACCAGCCCTCTCATCGTCTCCCTCCCCTACATGCTCTTCCCAGGGGTCCTCTGGGCAGCGGTTAGATTTAACCGCCACGGCTCGGGCCTCATGCTGCTGCTGGTGGTGCTGATCGCGTGCTGCTGCACGGCCAGAGGGTGGGGCCCGCTGGTGAGGGAGAAGGCGAATGAGACGACTCTGCAGCTGCAGGTGTTTGTGGTGACGGTGGGCGTGGTGGGAGTGGTGGTGGCTGCAGCTGTGAGGGACACGAATCGGCTGAGGAAGGAGCTGCGAAGGTTAAATGCGCGGCTTGAGGGGGAGGTGCAGCGACGCACGGAGCAGATCCGGCAGTACAACGAGGTGAGTGGGGTGGGTCGTGTGGTTGGGTGACCCCTGAAGCAAGCATGACGAGGTGAGTGGGGGCCGCTGGTGAGGGAAAAGGCAAATGAGACGACTCTGCAGCTGCAGGTGTTTGTGGTGACGGTGGGCGTGGTGGGAGTGGTGGTGGCTGCAGCTGTGAGGGACACGAATCGGCTGAGGAAGGAGCTGAGAAGGTTAAATGCGCGGCTTGAGGGGGAGGTGCAGCGACGTACGGAGCAGATCCGGCAGTACAACGAGGTGAGTGAGTGGGGTGGGTCGTGTGGTTGGGAAACGCCTGAAGCAAGCATGACGAGGTGAGTGGGAGCCGCTGGTGAGGGAAAAGGCAAATGAGACGACTCCGCAGCTGCAGGTGTTTGTGGTGACGGTGGGCGTGGTGGGAGTGGTGGTGGCTGCAGCTGTGAGGGACACGAATCGGCTGAGGAAGGAGCTGAGAAGGTTAAATGCGCGGCTTGAGGGGGAGGTGCAGCGACGCACGGAGCAGATCCGGCAGTATAACGAGGTGAGTGGGGTGGGTCGTGTGGTTGGGTGACCCCTGAAGCAAGCATGACGAGGTGAGTGGGGGCCGCTGGTGAGGGAAAAGGTAAATGAGACGACTCTGCAGCTGCAGGTGTTTGTGGTGACGGTGGGCGTGGTGGGAGTGGTGGTGGCTGCAGCTGTGAGGGACACGAATCGGCTGAGGAAGGAGCTGAGAAGGTTAAATGTGAGGTTGGAAAGGGAGGAGCAGCGTCAGACGGAGCAAATCCGGCAGTACAATGAGGTGAGTGGGGTGGCCCATGCAGTGAGTGACTGAAACACCTGGCGGCATGAGGTGGAGAGGACTAAGACAGAGTTTAATGTTTCAAGCGCCTGAAAAGATTCTCCCCCGTTTCCTCCTCCTCGCCTTCCCCACCTGCACGCATGGTGTGTGTGTGATGACATGAGATGACATGACAGGACTTGAAGATGTCAAAGGAGGAGCTGGAGGAAGCGGGGAGGGCCAAGACGGAGTTCCTGGCCAACATGAGCCATGAGATACGGTAACGTCGCCCTGATGCCACTAAGTAATAATTAAGCTTGCTTGTCTCTCTCCCAGCGTTGTTGTTGTTGCTGCTGCTGCCGCCGCCGCTGCCGCTGCTGCTGCAATGCTTGCCTGTCATCCCGGGCCACCAGCAGCTCTGCTGGGCCTCCGCTGCTCCCACCCATGGATTCTCTCAAAGCTCCCCATTGCGCCGTGTCTTCCTTCACCTCACCTCCTCCTCATCCCAGCCCTGATTTTTTGTTATTTCCCTGCTCTACACAACAAACAACCTGCTACTCCTAGTTAAAAAAAATCCACCGGCTTGTTGTGGCTCGAACTCTTAGTTCTCTCTTCCTTCACCCCATCTCCTCCTCCTTCCCCCTCCGTCTTCCCCATTCTCAATCCTCTTCTCCTCCCTTCCTGTCTTCTCCCTTCCCACTCCTCTTCTTCTCCCTTCCTGTCTTCCCCCTTCCCAATCCTCTATGCTCTACCCTTCCCCCCCCAGCACGCCCATCCACGGCATCATCGGCAGGACAGCTCTCGCCATGGACACCCTCGAGTCCCTCCATGCCGTCCCTCTGACGCCCATACCGTTTTGCCTCACCTCCTCGTCCCCCTCCCATCATCACCCCCATCCCCCCAACCCCCCTTGCCCCCACCTCACAGTACACCCATCCACGGCATGATCGGAATGACAGCTCTCGCCATGGACACTCTCGAGTCCTTCTGAGCCACCCCCCTGCCGGCCATACCACCACCCCACTCCTCCTCCCACTCCCCAGACCGTCCCGCCCGTCCTCAAATCCTCAATCTTCTCCCATCCTCCCCTCCCGTCCTTTCCCTCCCATCCTTTCCCTCCCGCCCTTTCCCTCCCGCCCTTTCCCTCCCGCCCTTTCCCTCCCGCCCTTTCCCTCCCGCCCTTTCCCTCCCGCCCTTTCCCTCCCGCCCTTTCCCTCCCGCCCTTTCCCTCCCGTCCTTTCCCTCCCGCCTCCCTCCCGTCCTTTCCCTCCCGCCCTTCCCTCCCGCCCTTCCCTCCCCCAGCACGCCCATCCACGGCATCATCGGGATGACAGCCCTCGCCATGGACACTCTCGAGTCCCTCCGCGCCATCCCGTTACCACCCATCCCACACCACTCCTCCCACTCCGCCTCTGCCGCCGCCGCCGCCGCAGCAGCAGCGCTGGCGGAGCGGAGCGATCTGACGGTGGAGGTGCACGAGCATCTGACGGTGGTGGCGCAATCGGCCGATTGCCTGCTGAACATCGCCAATACTGTTCTGGACCTCGCGAGAATAGAAGCAGGGCAGCTTGCTTTGGATAAAGTGCCTTTCAGGCTGCGGGATGTGGTTGGCTCGACCATGAGAATGCTGCAGGTGAGTGGATGGGTTCACAGGGATTGTCTGCTGAACATCGCCAACACTGTTCTGGACCTGGCCAGGATCGAAGCAGGGCAGATTGCTCTGGATAAAGTGCCTTTCCGGCTGCGGGATGTGGTTGGCTCGACCATGAGAATGCTGCAGGTGAGTGGGGGAAGGAAACAAGGTAAAACAGGGTTGGCAGGGTCATGCATGGCGGATTGTCTGCTGAACATTTCTGAGGCGCCTCAAAAGTCATCTTTTGAGGCGCCTCGAAAGTCATGCATGGCGGACTGTCAGCTGAACATTTCCAACACCGTGCTGGACCTTGCCAGGATCGAAGCAGGGCAGCTGGCTTTGGATAAAGTGCCGTTCAGACTGAGGGATGTTGTTGGCTCCACCATGCGCATGCTGCAGGTGAATGGAGTGGACCATATGGTGGTGCTGGTAGTGCTGGCTGGCAGTGCTGATGGAGCTGAGCTGATGGGGGCATTGCTTGATGCAGCATTCAGTTTTTCCCTTCCTCGCCTCACTCCCCTCCCCCTCTCTCCACCACCCTCCAGGTACGGGCGGGAAAGAAGTAGCTGCCTTCTCATTGCACCTTGTGGAGAACGTGCCTCTGGAGCCTACGGGAGCAGATGCTTGGTAGGAGCGCTCACATCCCTTTCGTCCTCTCGTTTCTCCCCGTCCTCCCGTTCCCTTTTTTCTTCCTGTTCCTCCCACTCCTCCCGTTCCTTTCCACCCTCCTGGCTCTTTTCCCCTCTCTCTCCCCTCTCTGCAGGTGCGAGCGGAGCAGAAGCAGCTGGCCTTCTCATGGCACGTGGCAGAGAAGGTACCTCTGGAGCTCATGGGGGACCCGGGCAGATTGCAGCAGTGCCTCATCAATCTGGGTAAGGAGGCTTTGGCTCATGATCCCCCTCTTGTCAGAAAAGTCAATGCTGGGTCAATCATTGCATTTCTTGCTATCCCGACTCTTTCCCAAAGAGCCTCTGGAGCTGATGGGAGAGGAGACACAGGCGGGCTGCAGCAGTGCCTCATCAACCTTGGTAAGGAGTGCCATGGTAAGGAGTGCCATGGTAAGGAGTGCCATGGTAAGGAGTGCCATGGTAAGGAGTGCCATGGTAAGGAGTGCATTGACTGCCTTGCTCTGATCTGCTGTTCCCTTGAAACATTTTCTGCACAGGTGTTCTTGCCGAGTGTCAACTCTCCTCTTTTCGTCTCTCTTCCTCCCCATCCCTCAACCAGTGGGTAATGCGATCAAGTTCACAGAGATAGGGTCAGTGACGCTCGAGATTTCCCTGCTCTTCCGCAGCAGCACCCGTATCCTCACCAACATTCCAATTCTCCCTCCCCTTCTCTTTTTCCACTGCCAATCTCTCCCCATCCCTCCACCAGTGGGCAATGCGATCAAGTTCACAGAGACAGGGTCGGTTACCCTCGAGATCTCCCTGCTCTTCCGCAGCAGCCGGCACCAGCAGCACTGCCAGAAGCAGGGGCAGCGGCGCAAAGACAGGCAGCAGCGCCACCACCGCCACCACAAGTCCTGTATCTCCAACCTCGAGGAGCAAGGGCCAGGGCAGGCGCAGGGGCAGGGGCAAGCGCAGGGGCAGCAGCAGGGGCAGCGTCACAGCCATCAGAAAAGGCAGCGAAAGGCTGTTCCCAGGTCTATGACTTGTCCCGCAACCCCCAGCACTCCCGCTGGTGCTGGTGGTGTGGGTTCTCTGGCTGCTGCTGCTGCTGCTGCTGCTGCTGCCGCAGCTGAATCGTCGCGTATGCAAGGCCGACCACAGTCAAGGGAAGGGATTTTGTTGTCTGCTTCTGACAAGGTTCCTGGAAGTTTCCTCGCGTTTTTAGGAAGGTCTTTCACCAAGAGGAGAGGAGACGGCAGGAGGGAGGAGAGGGAGGGAGAGAGAGAGGAGGAGAGGAGAGGATGGGAGGGAGGAGAAGAAAGAGTGAGACCAGCATCGAGTGACGCATATACTCGTCATGCTGCTCCTGCATTAGGCGATGGTTATGGCACAGCAGCACAATCATCACAACTATCACCGTCAGGAGGAGGAGCAGCAGCCGCAGCAGCAGAGGCAGCAGCAGGAGTAGCAGGGCCAGCAGCAGAGGCAGATGCCACCGTCCCTAGGCCCACCTATCCAGATTCTAGCTCTGGCTGGCACTCCGACCCTCCCAGCCGCCCAACCTCCTCCCACCGACCCTCACTCGGCAGGTCCGGCAGCCGCCGAGCCTCCCTCTTTGGTCCGGGAAAGAGAAGCCGACGTGGCAGCCAGGAGTTGGCTGAGCTGGGAGGGGGGTTAGGAGTATACCAGTGTCTTGGTTACGAGGCTGGTGATTGGTCAGAACCCTGGGCAGGGGGGGAGGGACGCACAGATAGCGGGGAGGAAACAGCGGAGTTGGGAGGGGTTTGGAGGGGTGGGAGGTGGCGGGAGAAGAGCTGGGGGCGGGGGTCGAGAAGAGGTGGAGAGGGAGGGGGAGTGGGGGGGAGAGGACGAGGGAGTGAAGGGGTGGTGGAGTGTGGGAGTCTGTCAGATGGAGAGTCGTTTCCTAGAGAGAGGGGTAGAGGTAGGAGTATAGAGAGGGGTGTAGGGAGAGGTGGAGATGTGGACAGAGAGGAGGAGAGGGATGAGGAGGAAATGCAGGTGCCTGTGTCTCGAACGCGGTCCAGTGAGACTCGCAGCAGGCGGGTTGACTTCTTAGACGTGGGTCTGGCGGGCAGTGGCAGGAGCAGTGGCAAGTGGAGCGAGGGCGGCCTGAGCAGCCGCAGGGGGGGAGCAGGGTCGCGGGGTGGTAGCGGGTTCTTCTCACGGGCAAGAGAGGAGAGAGAGAGGGAGGAGAGGGAGAGGGATAGTGATAAGGAATTGGGGTCGCCACACCCTCAGAGGGTGTTGGATTTCAGAGACCTAGGGGAAACAGATGGAGCTCAACCCATGCCCTCGTTTCTAGGTGCCATGCAAGCATGCGCTGCCCCCTTTGCCTCTTCCCCTTTTGGTGCCTCTTCCACCCCCCCTCTACTCTCCCCCATGGCTCGTGCTCTCCCCCCACCACAACCCATCCTCGCTCGCCAGTCCATGCCGGCCCTCGCATCCGCTTCCGCACCTGTTTCCGCGCCTGGCTCCGAGCCTCGCTCCGTGCCTGAGCCTGCGCTCGCCCCAGGCTCGGCTCCCGGGCCTCTGGTGTCGCAACGGAGCAACATGTCCCAAGCTAGTGACTACTCCTCTGTAGTGGAGCTCAGCCGAAACAGCAGCGCACGTTCACACTCACACGTTAGAGGCAGCGCGTTTAGACCATCTGAGGTATCCCAGGCTCAGGCATTGCTGTATACTGGGTATAATACCTCCCAAGGGAAGGCATACCCTGGGAATTCTCAGAGTGTACAGCCCTTGGTTTATGCGCCTGAGGGGACTGTGTTGGACCGGACCGAGAGTGATAACCTGGCAAGGGCGGTGGGTGCGGAGCTGTTGGAGGGGTTTGGGAGGAGTAGGAGTGTGCGGGTGCAGGAGGGGCGGGGGCAGGGAGGAGGGTGGCCGAGAGGTGGTGGGAGGTATTTTTACTCACAGCAGCACCAGAGGCAGCCTAGGGAGGGCCGCAGGGGAGAAAGTGGAGGCGGGGGAGGGGTAGCAGGAGGGGGAGCAGCAGGAGGAACGGGGAGAGGGGAGGAGGGAGGGAGGGGGAAGCGCGGCGCAGGTATGAGTGTGGGAATGAGTATAAAGAACATGCTGTGGAGGCAGTCCTCTCATGTGAGCACCCAGCGGCTTGATACTAGTGATGAGGAGGAGGAGACGGAAGGAGAAGGGAGGCGAGGAGGAGGAGGGAGGGAGAGGGAGGGAGAGGAGGATGAGGAGGAGGATGGGGAGGAGGAAGGGGAGGAGGGGAGTGAGGGAGGGAGGTCGGTGTGGCTGATGGTGGCGGTGAGGGATACGGGGATTGGGATCAGCCGGGAGAAACAGGGCGAGATTTTCCACAACTTCGTGCAGGCAGATACGTCGAGCACACGGGTGTATGGCGGCATTGGGCTTGGTCTCAGCATTGTGCAGAGGTGAGCTTCTTGAGACGTATTAGGAGAAGCAGGGGGGGATTTTCCACAACTAAGTGCAGGCAGATGCGTCGAGCACACGGGTGCATGGCGGCATTGGGCTCGGGCTTAGCATCGTGCAAAGGTGAGATGGGAAGGAGGGAGGGAGGGAGGGAGGGATGTGTGGTGATGAATGAGGGACGGGGGGGAGGGCGGTAGGGCGTAGAGGCACCTTGTATTAGGCAAGGTTGTGGGCTGTGGGGAACGTATGGGATGGTGCGTCCAGTTTTGAGTCGGCTCAAAACAGGGTTATGGCGGACGTATGGGATGGTGCGTCCATCACTCGGGTGTATGGCGGCATTGGGCGGGGGCTCTGCCTTCTTCTTCACAGCTCGCGTTTGCTCTGGTTCTAACTCCCCTCTCCTATGTATTTTCCTGCTTCCCCATCCCCCAGTCTGGTGCACATGATGGGGGGCGAGAATTGGGTGGAGAGTGAATCCGATCGAGGCTCTGCCTCCTTCTTCACAGCTCACTTCAACCCTCCATCAATCCCCCTTCCCCGCCTGCCCCTTCCCTCCTCTCCCCCCAGTCTCGTGCACATGATGGGAGGTGAGATCTGGGTGGAGAGTGAACCAGACCGCGGCTCGGCTTTCTTCTTCACAGCTCGCCCTAGCTCCACCATTTCCTTCCTGTCTTTCTTGCCCCCCTCCACTCACCTCTATGTTTCCCTGCCCTCCCTAATCCCTCGCCACAGTCTGGTGCACATGATGGGGGGGAAGATCTGGGTGGAGAGTGAACCAGATCGAGGCTCTTCCTTCTTCTTCACGGCTCGCCTCAACCGCGCCCCCCCCGGCTCTGCTCCCATGTTTGGCAGCGGTCTCACCGCCTCCCTCCTCCCCGACCCTCTCCCCGCCTCGCCCTCCCGCCTCTCCTCCCCCACACGCTCCATTTCCGCTGCTCCTCCTTCCGAGCATCACCACCAGCAGCACCAGCTACAGCACCAGCACAGCCACCATCAGCAGCAGCTGGAGCAAGAGTACCAGCAGCACGCACAGCAGCAGCAGATCCAACAACAGGGTTCCGAAATATCCGGCCCACGGCACCACCACGGGTACCCATCAGATATGCATGCAGGTATGGCTATCCTCCGCAGCAACCTGCCTCTGGACATCCCTGCCACCCCAGGCTCCAGCCACGGGGGCAGCGGCAGGCGCCCCTCCTCCCGAGGCGGCCCTGGGGGAGGCTTATCCCGGGTAGGCAGCAGCTCGGGCAGGGCTGACCGGCTGAGAATGGGGATTTCAGGAGGAGCAGGAGGAGCGGGAGGAGCAGGGGGAGCGGGAGCAGCGGGTGTGATGGAATATTCTAGTCCGAGATCTCAGCTGATAGGGGCGCTGGGTATGGGTCTTCCCCTTGTGCTTCCAAGCCCTATGGCATACCCTGGTGGTCCCGGCACTCGCAGTGGCCGTTACTCCAACCTCGCCTCCCCCTCCCCCTCTGCTGCCCACACCGCCACTGCCGCACCGTTCAGCATGAAATATGCACCGCTCTCCACCCCTTCCCCTCGCTCTGCTGGCATCTGGAGGGATTTAGAGCCTTCCCCCCTGTGGTCGAGACCTGTTAGTAGGGAGGGGCGGGCTAGGGCAACGCGGATGGCGCCTGGAGGTTTTGGAGGGGGAGGAGGGCGAGGAAGCTGGCTGGGGCAGAGTATGGGAGGGGATTCGGGGTCCTTGGGAGGGGATTCCGGGAGGGCCGGTTCAAGGGGAGGGGATTCGGGTTCGAGAGGAGGGGATTCAGGGAGTAGGGGGTCAAGGGGAGGGGAATCGGTGGCAGGGGAGGTGGTAGAGGTGACAGTGTCTGGTGCTGCTGGTATGGGAACTGCTGCTGCCGTCTCTGCTGCTGTTGCTGCTGTTGACGCTGCTGCTAACGCTGCTGATAATGCTAGTAGAGCTTCTGACGCTGCTGCTGTGGAGGGGGGAGGAGGAGCAGCAGCACTGTCGGCACGAATGCCATCAGCTGGAGCCGCAAGGCTGAGCGTGGGCGTCAGAGGAGGCACGCTCAACGCCTCGAATTCCTATAACGGCTCGTCTGGAGCATCGTCCCCCTCAGATGATGCATTTGACTTCAACATGTTCAACACCCAGATGAAGGCCAATGCCGCCCTGCCCTCCCCCTCAGCCGCTGGTGGTGGTGCTGCTGGTGGTGGTGGTGCTGGTGGTGGTGCTGCTGCTGCTGCTGCTGAGTCGCGGTATTACCACTCCATGCCCATATCCCCCACGCCCATCCGCTCCCACTCCGCCTCCGCCGTGCCTCGAGTGACACCCGTGGCAGCAGGGGGAGCAGTGGTACCAGGGGCAGCAGTAGCAGCAGTAGCAGCGCCGAGTGCCATGGTATCAGCGTCAGCAGGAGCGTCCCCAGCTGCAGCAAGCTCAGCAGGAGCGGTGGTGGCAGTAGTGGCAGCAGCAGTGCCCCCACGGCCGCAGTCGCAACATGCCCCCTCTGCATCCACCATCACAGGCATCAGTCTGCTGGATGACTGGGGTTTCATGGCTCCTCCACCCGTTTCCCACAGCATGCCCACCCTCTTCCCCCTGCCTGCTTCTGCTTCTGCTGCTTCTTCTGCGTCTGGTGCTGCCACTCCGCCTGCTGCTGCCATTCCGTCAGCCTGGGTCCCCTTCGGTGTGGCTGGTAACTCGCAGCAGCACCCGCCACAGCAGCAGCAGCAGCAGCAGCAAGTGGGGGGGCAGGTGGGTTCCCGCCACAGGGTCAGCAGCAGCTGGTGCCCGGAACTAGGAACAGCAGCTGCTGCTGCTCTTGCAACCACCACAGCTTCTGCTGCTGCTGCCCCCAGCGGTCCTCCTATCAGTGGCGTTCGAGGGGTGGGTGGCAGTGCAATCGGTGGTACTGCTGCTGCTGCTAGTATCGCCGGTGCAGTAGGTGCTATAGGCAGTGGGGCGGTATCAGACCCGTCACTCTATTCCCAAGTGGTGTCAGGCAATTTCGATCTTCTCACTGGGGGTTATTCGCCTCCTCCTAACAACGACTCCTTCTCCTCCTTCCTCACCACCTTCGCATCTGGTCCCGCCCCTCTGCGTTCTTCTGCTGCGCCTAGTATGGCTGCCGCAATGCCAGTCGCACCAGCAGCTTCAGCTGTAGCACCAGCCGTAGCAGCATCTCCTACTGTAGCACCTGCTACTGCAGCACCTGCTACTGCAACACCTGTTACTGTAGCACCTGTTACTGTAGCACCTGCTGCAGTAGCATCCAGAGGGGATGGTGGGGGCGGCAGTGGAGGAAGCAATGGGGTGAGCGCTGGGAGTGGCGGAGCTAGCAGCTGCACTGGGAAGGCTGGCACAGAGAGGCAGACAAGGAGCAGTAGCAGCAGTGATGCTGGTGCTGCTGCTGGTGCCGCTGATGCTGCTGCTGCTGGTGTGAAGGCACGAGGTACGCCTTGCTCCTCACATCCCGCTGCTGCCAACAGTTGGCCTACTGGTCATTCCCCCTCACACACTGTCACAGCAAACACTGCTGGAGCCGCCACTGCCGTTGGCGCTGCTGCCACTACTTATATTAATAACAACCACAGCAGCAACAACACTGCTAATACCGCCACCACCAACACTGTCTCTACTACCGCCATAACCACCAACAACGCCAATAGTGTTACCATGACCGCTAACGCCAACGCTGCCGCTGCCAGTGCCTATATTCCCAGCCTGGCGTCTCAGCTGCGGCCAGTCACACCAGGCCACGTGGACCCCCCTCCCCCTCTCGTCTCCGGCCAATCACGGCTGCACACGTCAGTCACAACCGGCCGGCTGCACAGCGTGCGAAGCGAGGAGCAAGGGCGGCTTGCATACGAGGCCTCTCAGGTTTACGGTGTGAGGAGAGAGGGGCAAGTGTATGGTATGAGGGGCGATGGGGAGATTCAGGGTGTGAGGAGCGAGGAGCAAGGTGGGGGGACCAGTGTTGACGTTTCGGCATTGCAGGTTGTGAAGAGCGAGGGGGGGCAGGTTGAACGAACGCTGGATCGCTTTCGGCACAGGCAGCAGCAGCAGCAGCAGTATCAGCGTCATAACTACCAGCAGCAGAATCTAACACAAGACGCACAACCCACCCCGCAGCAGCAGCAGGAGAAGCAGCAGCGGCTGCTGCAGCAGCTGGAGCTGCGAAGTCAAGTCTCAGCGCAGTTCTACCAGCCACCCCCGCCGCACCTGCACCCGCTCTGGCCCCTCCCTTCCCGCCCCCTGGAGCACCGAAGCTCCGACCCAGGCTTGGTGGCGAGGCACCTGGCAGCTCTGGAGTCTGCCGTGGGTAGCTCTTGGCCCGGGAAAGAGGCTGGGGAAGGGAAGCAAGCAGCGAAGCCTGTAAGTTGTGTGCTGATGTGGCTGATGTGTGTTTATGCACTGTCCCCAACTCTCTGGGCCTCCCAAACCCCTCTGCTGCATCTGCTTTCACACTCCTCACTACCACGCTCCCCCTCTCCTCATCTGCCCCCCAGTTCCTCTCCATTGCTCCTCCCCATACACATACTTGAATCGTCACTGTATCTGCTGCCGGCAGCCTGACAACAACATCCTCCCCACCCCCTCTTGGGATATCGCTGGTGGCTGTATCCTCACAGCCACCTCCCTCCCCACCCCTTCTTGTTCAACCCCCCTCCTTCCTCCCAACACAGGCATTCCAATCCATTTCCTCTGCTGCCCTCAACCCGCCCCACAAGCGCCAGCCCCTTCTCCTCACAGCCACCTCCCCACTCCCTCTTGTTCCCTCCACTATAGGCACGCCTATCCTTTGTCTCTGCTGCCCCCAACCTGCCCTACAAACGCCAGCCCCCACTCCTCACAGCCACCTCCCCACTCCCTCTTGTTCCCTCCACCACAGGCACGCCAGTCCTCTGCCTCTGCTGCCCTCAACCTGCCCCACAAGCTCCAGTGCCCTCTCCTCACGGCCAACTTCCTACCTCCTTTGTTCCCCGTCCATTTTGCCTCCTGCTCCCCCTCCCTCTGCCCCTTCCTCTTCCCCACCTTTCTTCCCTTCTCCCTCCCAACACAGGCACTCCAATCCTCTGTCTCTGCTGCCCTCTCAACCCGCCCCACAAGCGCCAACGCGCTCTCCTCACAGCCACATCCCTGCTCCCTCTTGTCTCCTCCCCACCCTCCCTTCCTCTATCTTCTCTCCCACCCTTTCCCCACACACAGGCACTCCAATCCTCTGTCTCTGCTGCCCTCAATCCGCCCCACAAGCGTCAGCGCCCTCTCCTCACAGCCACCTCGCTGCCTCACCCTGCCTCTCACGCCTCTCGCTCCTTCACCTCTGCGGCTGCGCCTGCTGCAGCTGCTGCTGGCGGTGGTGTTGCTTCAGGCGGATTCTCAGGTGCTGGCTCAGGTGGGAAGCTAGCCCGAACAGGGTCTGGTGCCGGTGCTGGTATCAGTGTTGCCACATCAGCCATGGGAAAAGATCCAGCCGCAGTTCCTGGGGGAAAGAAGAAGCAGCATCAGCAGCAACAGCAGCCGCAGTTCCAGTTGCTCTCATCCCACCCTCTCTCCTCCACCACCGTTCCCTCTGCTGCCTCCATCCCTCACTTCTCCTTCAGCAGCAAGAGCCTACGCACCTCGCCCTCCCACTCCTACACCTCTGCTGTTGCTCCCATTGCTGCTCCGACTGCCCTCTCTGCTGGCCTTCCCCCCCACCCCCAGTCCGCCCTTATGCGCACACGCTCTGACCCATCCCAACTCCTCGGTATCCCCAGAAAGGTTCGGGATAGGAGCCCGGTTCGGCCCGAACCTGCGATTCGGCCTGCACCTGGACCTGCAGGATCCGGGCCTGCAGCAGGCTTGGAGACGGGTCGGCTAGCCGGTAGCCATATGTCTGGTTCGGGCGCAGGTTTGCAGATAGGTTCGGAAAGCAGGCCCGGGCTGAGCTACGGGAGCAGGTCTGCCTCGGTGTTGGTTCCAGGTCCGGTGCTGGGCGGCATGAGCTTCGGTAGCCGGTCGGCATCTGGTGCGGTACTTTCCAGGAAGCTGAGCCGAGTGAGAGAAGGGGAGAGGGAGGGGGAAGGGTCGCAGAGAGAGAGGGAAGGGGATGGGATTGTGGAGGAAAAGGAGGAAGGAGAAGAGGCAGGGGGAAGGGAAGGGGGAGCGGTTTCAGAAGGAACGGAGGAAGGGGAAGGGGAAAGGGAAGTGGGTGGGCATGGGATGGATATGGAGAGGAGGGAGGTGAAAGAAGGAGCAGGGCATGATGCTGTGGTGAGAGCACTGACGCAGCTTGGGCAGCAACAGGGACAGCAGCAGGGACAGCTGCAGGGACGGCAGAAGCAGCAACAGTGGCAGCAGGGGCAGGAGAAGCAGCAAGATGAGCAGCAGGCATCGGAGCCAGATTCCAGCCCATGGAACATCTTACTCTCGCCAATGGACCCCAACCACACACCCCATCCCTTCCCCTCTCTCCCTCCTGCCCTCCTCTCCCACCCCCCGGCCTCCCATGCTCTCCCCCGCCCAGCCCCCCCTTCGCCTCTTGACCTGCCTCCTGTCCCACAGCCCTGCCTCTCCTCCCCCCACTTTGTCTCTGATGCTTCCGAACCCGCACGTTCTGATTCTTCCAAGCCCGCTACTGCAGCTACAACCACCAAGCCTCCGCTTACTATCTCTGCTGCTGCAGCTGCTGCTGCTTATGATTCTGCCGCTCCTGGTGCAGAAGCTGCTGACACCACTGCTGCTGCTACAGATGCAACAGCTGCAGCTGCATCTATTAGAAAGGAAGCAGATGATGGATCTGGTCCCCTATCAGGTTCCCTATCAGGGCTCCTATCAGGCCCCCTATCAGAACCGCTACCAGGCCCCCTATCAGAACCACTATCAGGCCCCCTATCAGAACCGCTATCAGGCCCCCTATCAGGGCTCCTATCAGGCCCCCCATCAGAACTGCTATCAGGCCCCGTATCAGGGTCCCTGGAAGAGGCGTATCGACAGGACAAGGGAGGAAAAGCGGGTGGGAGGAGCAGGAGGATCAGCAGAAACACCAGCAGCAGCAGTGGCGGCAGTGGGACGGCGGGTTTCAGTGGGCCCTGGGTGGGCTCCTCTCGTGGCCTTGAACCATCATGCACACTTGAATCCTCATGTACTGTTGATTCCTCTCGAACCTTTGGTTCAGAGCCGTGGACTCCCACCACTGCCGATGGCTCTACCTCCTTCTTCCACTCGTTTGCCACCTCTTCCACCTCCACCACCCCCACTGCGCTCACCCCTGCTGATGGCACCACCCCCACCACCACCGCTGCCAACACTCCTGTTGAGGGAGTCACTCCTACCACCCCTGCCAGCAGCACCGCGTTCAACCGCGCTCAAAAGTCCCCCACCACCCCTGGTGCGTCTGAGAAGGATTCTCCAGCTGCCGTTGCTATGAGCAGGCCTATCAGCAGGGGAGGTAAGAGTGGGCAAGGGATCAGCAGCAGCGGCAGCCTCAGCAGCAGCAGAAGCAGCTTTGAGGCGCCTCCGAAAAGCTCTATGAGCACTGCTGCTGTGAGTGGGAATCCTGGAGGCAGTAGGAGCAGCAGGAGCAGCCTTGAGGAGCCTCGGAAAAGCTATATGAGCTCTGCTGTGAGTGGAAATGCAGGAGGCAGTAGAAGCAGCAGGAGCAGCCGCAGCAGCACAAGCCTGTCTCCGACTGGGCTTGGGCAGGGCAGTGGGGATGGCAGTGCTGCTACTGCTGGCACGGGTGGCGATGATAGGTGCAGCTCAGAGCAGCAGGCAGGGGAGAGGCAGCACAAGAAGCATCAACACCACCATCGCCATCATCACCATCACGAGGGGCAGCATGAGCAGCATGAGCAGCAGCCGCAGCAGCAGCAGGCAGTGAGCAGCACTGCAGCAGGAACAGCGGCAGTGGGACCAGCAGGAGCAGCAGCAGCAGGAGCAGTAGCAGCGCGGCACAAGAGCGGGCCTCTGGTGGCGATGCTGGCAGGGGTGCGCATTCTCCTAGCAGAGGACAACCTGGTGAACCAGCGCGTGGCCACACACGCCCTCTCCAAGCAGGGAGCGCGGGTCGAGGTGGTGGGCAATGGGCAGCTCGCTCTCACTGCTGTGGAAGAACGGGCGGATTCTTTCGATCTCATACTCATGGACATTCAGGTGAGCTCTCGTGAACCGTTGTTGTCGGGTGACAAGAGCGGGCCTCTGGTGGCCATGCTGGCAGGGGTGCGCATTCTCTTGGCAGAGGACAACCTGGTGAACCAGGGCGTGGCCACACATGCCCTCTCCAAGCAGGGCGCTCGGGTCGAGGTGGTGGGAAATGGCCAGCGCGCTCTCACTGCCATGGAGGAACGGGCGGCGTCGTTCGACCTCATTCTCATGGACATTCAGGTGTGTTGTGTTTGTCGGCATAGTTTTTGCTATCGTCGGCAGCAGTGGAGTTATCGACTCCGCCACCCCTGCCGCCACCCGCCGCCACCACCACCATCATTGTCCCTGTCTCGATGCCCACCATCATTCCTGGTCCTTCATTTCTGAACTGGGAACGGGGCATGAAGAGCCTAGTCTTTTCTTTTTGTGTCTCCTCTCTTCTCCCTCCCCACCCTAACCGTTTTGGCAGTGGCGATCCCCTTGCTGCTCTTCCCACACGTTCCTTCCCCACCCCCTTCCTCCGCTCCCCTCCCCGGCTTCAATTCGATTCGACCAAACCCTAATCCAGATGCCCGGAATATATAGACTGGAAGCCTGAAATGTCTCAAAGCACACTTTACACCCCCCACCTTCCCCCCCTCTTCATTTCTGTCCAAACCCTAATCCAGATGCCGGTCATGGATGGGATGGAGATTACTTGCCGCATTCTTGATCTGATATTAATCGATCTAAAGAAAGATGCTTTCCTCCTTCACCAACTTTCATTTCCTTTCAGATGCCCGTGATGGATGGGCTGGAGGCCACTCGCCGCATTCGCCAGCTGGAAGCTTCCAGGAGGCGTCTGTCGGGCAGCAAAGCAGCACGGCAGCACCACAAGGGGCAGCAGCACGGGCAGAAGGAGGGGAAAGAAGGGGGAGGGTCAGGGGGAGGGGGAGGGGCGGGTGGAGGGGGAGGGGGAGGGGGAGAGGGAGGGAGGATAGGCATAGTGGGGTTGACAGCACATGCAATGGCTGGGTACAAGGAGCAGTGCTTTGAAGCCGGTATGGATGGGTATGCTACTAAACCCTTCAAAATTGAGATGCTGGTGCGAGCGATTAAAGCTGTGCTGGGAGGGGCTGTGAACGTGGATGCCACTAAGTAAAATGGGATATAATGTGGATGGCATGGCATGGCATGGCACGAAACACGAGATTGGTTTTAACTACAATAAGTTACTGGGAACGAATGGGTCAGAGGAAAGGAAGCGCAAGCGACGAGGGGAAGATTATTGTTGGAATGAAACCACCTCAACACTTGAGATTTGGTTTTAGGGACACAAGTCAGCTGAGATTCGTTTTCACATAAAGATCTCCCAGGGTCGCCGCCATCTTTCTTTCAAAACAAGGAAGGTACCGTAACTCTGTTATTTGAGATTCCAAGTTCTTCTATCTTGAACTGTACTCGGGCCTTAAACGAACAGTGTCAAGCTCCTTCCACACTACGTAGGCTGTGATTCTTTCTTAGGTGCTCACAGCAATTTCTGCTGCACAGGCTGGAATTTCTTTGGATCTTAGTTCCCTAATAGTAATAAGAGAACTTCTTGTAGTATTTTCAGTTCGCTAGTTATTGTTCCTTGTTTAATCTTATGTAGCTCCGTACAGTTATCACAGAAATGATAAGTTGCTTGATGGCAGTGAAGAATACTAAGTTACCATTGTCCACTCTGGATCTGGAACACGTAAATAAACCGCCGAAGTGTTGACCAGGCCTGGCGAAGTTTTTTTTTTTTTTTTTTTTTTTTTTTTGAAAACGCAGCCTCAAGAACACCCCAGTAGAACAGCACATAAGGAACCCCAAAAGACACCCCAACGAGATACCCCCAACGAGACACCCCAACGAGACACCCCAACGAGACACCCCAACAATACGCCCCATCTAACCAAACCCCCCACCCCCCTCACCTAAACCCACCCTCTAAACCCGCATGTCCACCAAATAGGGCGCATCCGCCCACGGAGCATCCCATCCCATCTCCTCCTCAAAATCCTCCCGCTCCACCGAAACAGCCTCTGGGCCTCTCATCATCGACGCCGCGCGCAACAAGATCACACGCGCCTGAGCCCGCTGCAAAGCCACACCTATGGCCGCTTTAAGTGATCCAAGCAAGTAAGCCGAGAAACCTTTCCCCGTAGCTCTCGCCGCCCCTTTCGTCTTCGCTACCTCAATCTGCGCGTCGCCCTGTTTCTTAAGCCACCGCCCAAAACTCCCCCCCAGGCAACCCCATGTCTCAGCAATGAGAGGTGTAAACTGCACTCCCCTATGTCGCTGCAGAAGCAATTTGTAGTCCGCCGCCTTCCGCTTTTCCCTCTCTCTAGCGGCAAAACCCACCTTGCGACCAATCTGTCCATGGTGCTGCGCGGACAACGAGATAGGGTCCACCACACTAACCTCCAGCGCATGCTCCTCCCCCTCCCTCAGTCTCCGCACCGCCACATCCACCCTCTTCCCTGGCAGCAACGTGTCGTCTTCCATGGTCACGACCCCACCCGCCCCTTTAGCTATCTTCGCCACCACAAACTTAACCGCGTCGGGAACACGAGAAGGTGCGTACTGCAGCGAAGGGCATGATGCGGGTCAGAGGGATCAGCAAACTCAAACCCACACGCGCACTTGCCGGCGACTATCAGCTGCTGTATGGGGAGGCCTAGGCGCATGGACGCACAGATGCTCCACTCGGCTGCGGTGAAGGTAGCCTCTTCGTGCGAAGGGACGGCGGAGACCCACGCCCCTGCCCCCGGGCCCTGAAGGGATGTCAAACGGGCCATGGTGGCGTCGTCGTGGGCCATACCCCGAAGAGTCTGCAGACTCTCAACCGCTAGGCGACGGTGTTGTGTGGGGAAAAGCAGCACAGGGGGGTCAGCGGTGCATAAGGCTAGGGGTGGCATCTCCTGCCTGACCGACTGTGGCAGCAGCTCCACTGCTCTCGCAAACCAAGGATCCAGCAAGGTCGTAGCCTCGGACGTGCGGAAAAACTCCTCAAACATCCGTTCCTCCCCTGCCACCCCCATCCGAGCCACATCGCTCACTGCCTGGCACCAACCACATGCGTACGACAGAGGGCTAAGGTCAGCTGCAGATCGAATGCCAAACCCTCCAAGTCTGGCTGGAAGGTGCAGCTGTAGACGGGCCATCTGCGACCTTGCCGAATCATGATCTCTGGTGCTATCTGGAAACAGCTGCTCAAAACAATCCTCAAGCTTCGTGTCCCAGTCGCGGAAAGCCTCCACAACCTCAGGCCGTGGAGGCATCGTCCTTGTGAGGTAAATCGGGCGCGCTGACACTGCGATCGCCAGCAGATGGGACGCAATCTGTGGGTGGTCGAGCAAAGGAAGCCAAGGGACAGGTGCATGCAGCTGCATCAGCCGGCCTCGCAAGCTGGCCACCTCCCACTCCTCCTCCCCAATAGGAACCCCCCACTACGGTGAGCCCCGTCCATGTTTGCTGCATGCCGGGCGGGACGGTCTCGTTCCTCACCTCTCCCTCCTGGTCCACCCCTCGCTCCCAAAGCTTGCACTTATGCGGCTGCACCTCCAGACCAAGCCCGCCCAGTCGTTCCCGCAAGACCTCATAAGCTGCTAGCACCCGCTCCCTAGGCCCCAAGATGTACGTATCATCGGCGTAGCTGAGAAAGAGTAGGTCGGCGAATTCTTGTTTGGTGGGCTCCATAACCAGCTGCTGTGTGAACGCGAACAGAAACGGCCCCAATGGGTCCCCTTGCCTCGATCCTCGCTCTGAAGCCAAAGCTTCGACGAAGGGGCCCGCACGGAAGTAGAGGTCGCTAGGAGTGCCGTAGAAGACACGCAGGAATGGGATCAAACCCGCAAAAGGCGACTGTCGAAGTCCTTCAAACATTTCCCGCCGATGGAAGGAGTTGAAAGCATTCGCCACATCAATTTGAAGCGCGCACCATGACGGGTGAGTAGAGATGGCAGAACGAAAGGCATGTGCGAGGACTTCCACTCCCGACCTGGATCCGACTCCTAGCTGGTTACACGGCGCAAAGTGCGACATCATCTTCGGCCGAAGCACGATGCATAGGGCCCGAGATAGTATGCGGGGGAGCACCTCGCCTATAGCCACCGGGCGAACGTCACCATTCGGCTTCGACAGGCCCACAAGGTTGGACGGAGTGAGCCAGGGTCGCACGCGCTCCGCTACCTCTCCCTTGGTCCACTGGGTGAAGACTCCTAGCAGGTGAGGCAGGTATGCGGGCTCAGAGAGAAAAGTGTCGCGCAGGTGCTCCGTCACCCACCCCGACGGTCCTGGTGCCGACGCCCTAGCCGCAGAGTGGATCGCCTGACCAAGTACCTCCACTGAGAGCTGCGGGATAAGGGAAGGCTCAACTATCTCCTCCTGCAACCACTCCGGAATGGCGGTCTCGCTCGATGGGTGTTTCGCTCGCAGCGCGTCCACCATGTGCTGAGAGGGCTGAGCGATGCTACCGGCAGTAAGACACGCCAAACCCCGACTCCATTCTCCCACTTTGCACCTTGTGCGGCAGCGAGCCAGGCGCACCGCATCAGGATCATGCTCGGGGGGGGTGAAGGACAAAGGACGCGCCGCAGGTTGCATTACCGCCACCGCCAACTCAAACAGCTCCCGCCACTCCCCGACCCAAAACTTCTCCAACCGCTCCCTGATTGCCGCCCTATGCCCCTGGCCTTGCCCAGTTGGCATCCCCAAGATAAGACGAGGGAAGGCCAAAAAGACCAAGGACGCCGCCTCGTCTGCTGCCTTTAACTGTAGCCGCTGCAGGACACAAGACAGTGCATCAAGCACCCCCAATCTAGCGCGCTGTGGGATACGACGCATGATTCTCCCTGGCACCAATTCGATCCCAAAAAACGACTCCCAGTCCCATGTAGGAACTGCGGCCCATACCTCTTCACTGATATCACGTGGTGGCGGGGGTTCGCCGTCCGAGTCATCTGTGACGTCGCGGGTCAACCCAAGCGCCTGAGCACGACGCTGGGCGTCCGCTGCCCTGCAGGCCGACATATGGCGTGTGGCCTTTCCTCTCTCCGTGAACGTGCGATAACAGGTTTCGCACGGAATGCGGGGCGGGGGTGTCAATGTAGGGTCTGGGTGCTCCTCTCCACTCGAACACGCCGGCAAGACCCTCCTGCTAGACTCCGTCTCCATGCCCCCCTCTAACGGCCTTGCAAGCTCCATCCCTCCGCACTGCAGCTGCTGCTGCCCTCCGCTCTGCAACTGCTGCTGCCCTTCGCTCTGCAATTGCCGTTGCCCTCCGCTCTGCAGCTCCTGCTGCCCTCCGCTCTGCAGCTGCTGCTGCCCTCCGCTCTGCAGCTGCTGCTGCCCTCCGCTCTGCAGCTGCTGCTGCCCTCCGCTCTGCAGCTGCTGCTGCCCTCCACTCTGCAGCTGCTGCTGCCCTCCGCTCTGCAGCTGCTGCTGCCCTCCGCTCTGCAGCTCCCGCTGCCCTCCGCTCGGCAGCTGCTGCTGCCCTCCGCTCTGCAGCTGCTGCTGCCCTCCGCTCTGCAGCTGCTGCTGCCCTCCGCTCTGCAGCTCCTGCTGCCCTCCGCTCTGCAGCTGCTGCTGCCCTCCGATCTGCAGCTGCTGCTGCCCTCCGCTCGGCAGCTGGTGCCCTCCGCTCTGCAGCTGCTGCTGCCCTCCGCTCGGCAGCTGCTGCTGCCCTCCGCTCTGCAGCTGCAGCTGCCCTCCGCTCGGCAACTGCTGCTGCCCTCCGCTCTGCAGCTGCTGCTGCTCTCCGCTCGGCAGCTGCTGCTGCCCTCCGCTCTGCAGCTGCTGCAGTTTGGTTGCCCGTCGCCTCCGGCCCCGGCCCCGCGCTCGGGGCCTTTCCGCTTGGTCCGGGGAATCAGGGTTGGCATTCTCCCCCTCCATGGGGCTTGATTCCAGCTCATCGGTGCAAGCCTCGTCCGCCATCTCCACATCCAACACCCAAACCGGCTCTTGCTGCCCTCCGCTCTGCAGCTGCTGCTGCCCTCCGCTCTGCAGCTCCCGCTGCCCTCCGCTCGGCAGCTGCTGCTGCCCTCCGCTCTGCAGCTGCTGCTGCCCTCCGCTCTGCAGCTGCTGCTGCCCTCCGCTCTGCAGCTCCTGCTGCCCTTCGCTCTGCAGCTCCTGCTGCCCTCCGCTCTGCAGCTGCCGCTGCCCTCCACTCGGCAGCTGCCGCTGCCCTCCGCTCGGCAGCTCCTGCTGCCCTCCGCTCTGCAGCTGCTGCTGCCCTCCGCTCGGCAGCTGCTGTTGCCCTCCGCTCTGCAGCTCCTGCTGCCCTCCGCTCTGCAGCTCCTGCTGCCCTCCGCTCTGCAGCTCCTGCTGCCCTCCGCTCTGCAGCTCCTGCTGCCCTCCGCTCTGCAGCTCCTGCTGCCCTCCGCTCTGCAGCTGCTGCTGCCCTCCGCTCGGCAGCTGCTGCTGCCCTCCGCTCGGCAGCTGCTGCTGCCCTCCGCTCTGCAGCTGCTGCTGCCCTCCGCTCGGCAGCTGCTGCTGCCCTCCGCTCTGCAGCTGCTGCTGCCCTCCGCTCGGCAGCTGCTGCTGCCCTCCGCTCTGCAGCTGCTGCTGCCCTCCGCTCGGCAGCTGCTGCTGCCCTCCGCTCTGCAGCTGCTGCTGCCCTCCGCTCGGCAGCTGCTGCTGCCCTCCGCTCTGCAGCTGCTGCAGTTTGGTTGCCCGTCGCCTCCGGCCCCGGCCCCGCGCTCGGGGCCTTTCCGCTTGGTCCGGGGAATCAGGGTTGGCATTCTCCCCCTCCATGGGGCTTGATTCCAGCTCATCGGTGCAAGCCTCGTCCGCCATCTCCACATCCAACACCCAAACCGGCTCTTGCTGCCCTCCGCTCTGCAGCTGCTGCTGCCCTCCGCTCTGCAGCTCCCGCTGCCCTCCGCTCGGCAGCTGCTGCTGCCCTCCGCTCTGCAGCTGCTGCTGCCCTCCGCTCTGCAGCTGCTGCTGCCCTCCGCTCTGCAGCTCCTGCTGCCCTTCGCTCTGCAGCTCCTGCTGCCCTCCGCTCTGCAGCTGCCGCTGCCCTCCACTCGGCAGCTGCCGCTGCCCTCCGCTCGGCAGCTCCTGCTGCCCTCCGCTCTGCAGCTGCTGCTGCCCTCCGCTCGGCAGCTGCTGTTGCCCTCCGCTCTGCAGCTCCTGCTGCCCTCCGCTCTGCAGCTCCTGCTGCCCTCCGCTCTGCAGCTCCTGCTGCCCTCCGCTCTGCAGCTCCTGCTGCCCTCCGCTCTGCAGCTCCTGCTGCCCTCCGCTCTGCAGCTGCTGCTGCCCTCCGCTCGGCAGCTGCTGCTGCCCTCCGCTCGGCAGCTGCTGCTGCCCTCCGCTCTGCAGCTGCTGCTGCCCTCCGCTCGGCAGCTGCTGCTGCCCTCCGCTCTGCAGCTGCTGCTGCCCTCCGCTCGGCAGCTGCTGCTGCCCTCCGCTCTGCAGCTGCTGCTGCCCTCCGCTCGGCAGCTGCTGCTGCCCTCCGCTCTGCAGCTGCTGCTGCCCTCCGCTCGGCAGCTGCTGCTGCCCTCCGCTCTGCAGCTGCTGCAGTTTGGTTGCCCGTCGCCTCCGGCCCCGGCCCCGCGCTCGGGGCCTTTCCGCTTGGTCCGGGGAATCAGGGTTGGCATTCTCCCCCTCCATTGGGCTTGATTCCAGCTCATCGGTGCAAGCCTCGTTCGCCATCTCCACATCCAACACCCAAACCGGCTCTTGCTGCCCTCCGCTCCGCAGCTGCTGCTGCCCTCCGCTCTGCAGCTCCCGCTGCCCTCCGCTCGGCAGCTGCTGCTGCCCTCCGCTCTGCAGCTGCTGCTGCCCTCCGCTCTGCAGCTCCTGCTGCCCTTCGCTCTGCAGCTCCTGCTGCCCTCCGCTCTGCAGCTGCCGCTGCCCTCCACTCGGCAGCTGCCGCTGCCCTCCGCTCGGCAGCTCCTGCTGCCCTCCGCTCTGCAGCTGCTGCTGCCCTCCGCTCGGCAGCTGCTGTTGCCCTCCGCTCTGCAGCTCCTGCTGCCCTCCGCTCTGCAGCTCCTGCTGCCCTCCGCTCTGCAGCTCCTGCTGCCCTCCGCTCTGCAGCTCCTGCTGCCCTCCGCTCTGCAGCTCCTGCTGCCCTCCGCTCTGCAGCTGCTGCTGCCCTCCGGTCTGCAGCTGCTGCTGCCCTCCGCTCGGCAGCTGCTGCTGCCCTCCGCTCTGCAGCTGCTGCTGCCCTCCGCTCGGCAGCTGCTGCTGCCCTCCGCTCTGCAGCTGCTGCTGCCCTCCGCTCGGCAGCTGCTGCTGCCCTCCGCTCTGCAGCTGCTGCTGCCCTCCGCTCGGCAGCTGCTGCTGCCCTCCGCTCTGCAGCTGCTGCTGCCCTCCGCTCGGCAGCTGCTGCTGCCCTCCGCTCTGCAGCTGCTGCAGTTTGGTTGCCCGTCGCCTCCGGCCCCGGCCCCGCGCTCGGGGCCTTTCCGCTTGGTCCGGGGAATCAGGGTTGGCATTCTCCCCCTCCATGGGGCTTGATTCCAGCTCATCGGTGCAAGCCTCGTCCGCCATCTCCACATCCAACACCCAAACCGGCTCTTGCTGCCCTCCGCTCTGCAGCTGCTGCTGCCCTCCGCTCTGCAGCTCCCGCTGCCCTCCGCTCGGCAGCTGCTGCTGCCCTCCGCTCTGCAGCTGCTGCTGCCCTCCGCTCTGCAGCTGCTGCTGCCCTCCGCTCTGCAGCTCCTGCTGCCCTTCGCTCTGCAGCTCCTGCTGCCCTCCGCTCTGCAGCTGCCGCTGCCCTCCACTCGGCAGCTGCCGCTGCCCTCCGCTCGGCAGCTCCTGCTGCCCTCCGCTCTGCAGCTGCTGCTGCCCTCCGCTCGGCAGCTGCTGTTGCCCTCCGCTCTGCAGCTCCTGCTGCCCTCCGCTCTGCAGCTCCTGCTGCCCTCCGCTCTGCAGCTCCTGCTGCCCTCCGCTCTGCAGCTCCTGCTGCCCTCCGCTCTGCAGCTCCTGCTGCCCTCCGCTCTGCAGCTGCTGCTGCCCTCCGCTCGGCAGCTGCTGCTGCCCTCCGCTCGGCAGCTGCTGCTGCCCTCCGGTCTGCAGCTGCTGCTGCCCTCCGCTCGGCAGCTGCTGCTGCCCTCCGCTCTGCAGCTGCTGCTGCCCTCCGCTCGGCAGCTGCTGCTGCCCTCCGCTCTGCAGCTGCTGCTGCCCTCCGCTCGGCAGCTGCTGCTGCCCTCCGCTCTGCAGCTGCTGCTGCCCTCCGCTCGGCAGCTGCTGCTGCCCTCCGCTCTGCAGCTGCTGCTGCCCTCCGCTCGGCAGCTGCTGCTGCCCTCCGCTCTGCAGCTGCTGCTGCCCTCCGCTCGGCAGCTGCTGCTGCCCTCCGCTCTGCAGCTGCTGCTGCCCTCCGCTCGGCAGCTGCTGCTGCCCTCCGCTCTGCAGCTGCTGCAGTTTGGTTGCCCGTCACCTCCGGCCCCGGCCCCGCGCTCGGGGCCTTTCCGCTTGGTCCGGGGAATCAGGGTTGGCATTCTCCCCCTCCATGGGGCTTGATTCCAGCTCATCGGTGCAAGCCTCGTCCGCCATCTCCACATCCAACACCCAAACCGGCTCTTGCTGCCCTCCGCTCTGCAGCTCCTGCTGCCCTCCGCTCTGCAGCTCCTGCTGCCCTCCGCTCTGCAGCTGCTGCTGCCCTAGTTATACTGGTAAGAGAACAGACTTTGCGCGAAATAAACAAAACATGGGCGAAAGGTCCAAGACAACAAGAACTCCAGACAATGGCAACTGGGAATGGCGAATGCATACAATGCTGATTATTTCAGCACATTACGAAAGCAGCACATTCTCGTGCGCAAATTCAGATATGGATGGGTTAGAAGCATATCAATACTCATGAACATGAAAGCCTTCTATTTGTGCTTACGGCCGCGCCTGAAGACACCCTTATGCTTGCCACGAAAGCCCTTTTAGAGCGGTTTGTCTGTTCCACCTCTTTGAACCATGACCCACCAGTCTGAACAGTGATTCATGGGCTGAAAACGATCTTGTGGGACACTCACTCATAATCTTGAGGATTGCACAGATGGAAATAGAATACGTACGACTGCATAACATTCTTTTCTTTTGAATAATATTTTTGCTTTCAACCGTCAGCCTGCAAAAATCATTTGAGTTCCGTCGACTGGAACTTGCTCTGATGTGCTCTGAAGTTTGGAGGGGGGCTTCCGTGATTGGGAGTTCTTGTTTGCAAATCTGGGCATAATAATGTCCAGTCATTCCAACAACACTTTGGGGCAGGGAATGTCAAAACATATTTGTATGTTTGGCGATAGTGAAGATAACTATAGGGGGTACATAAGTCTTAGGGTTTCATATTTGTACCCACATTCTTCATGGTATCGAACGCTAGGTTAATGTCAATAACTGAATTGTTAAGAATAGAATGATGGTTTGACTAAGGTTGGTTGGGGTACATAATGTCAAACTTATATAGAGCTTACATTGTGTAGGCTGTAGTGGGGTAGCCCATAAGGGGTACAACCCAATTAGGGTTAGTACTTGTACCCAACTTCTCTTCAATGCATCCATTCTCGTTCGTTAGTTTTAACATGGTTTCAGAGCAGGACCGAATTTTTTTTTAGGGCCCACCATAGAGCTGCCCCACTAGCTGCCCTGCCGCCCTACCCTACTGACGCGCCGCCCTGTTGGCTGCGGCACCGCCCCTAGCAGCTCGTCGCGCCGCCCCTAGCAGCTCGTCGCGCTGCCCCTAGCAGCCCACGAGCCGTCCTTGCAGCCAGCGCGCTGCCCCTGCAGCCCGCTCGCCACTTCCTTGAGGCCCGCGCGCCGCCCCTGCAGCCCGCGCGCCGCCCGCTTGCAGCCCGCCCGCCGCCCCTAGGCCCGCTCGCCACCCTTGCGGCCCGCTAGCCGCCCTTGCGGCCCGCTCGCCGCCCCTAAGGCCCGCTCACCGCCCCTAAGGCCCGCTCGCCGCCCTGGCGGCCTGCTCGCTGCCCCTAAGGCCCGCCCACCGCCCCTAAGGCCCGCTCGCTGCCCGCTTGCGGCTCGCTCGCCGCCCCTGTTGCTCGCTCGCCGCTTGCTCGCGGCCCGCTCGCTGCCACTGCAGCCCGCTTGCTGCCCCTATGGCCCGCTCGCCGCCCCTGCAGCTTGCTCGCCGCCTGCCTGCGGCTCGCTCGCCGCCCCTGTCGCCCGATCGCCGCTTGCTCGCGACCCGCTAGCCGCCCTTGCAGCCCGCTCGCCGCCTGCCTGCGGCCCGCTCGCCGTGTCAGAATATTATAGTGCTTACATTTGTGTAGGCTATAGTAGGGTAGCCCATAAGGGGTACAACCCAATTAGGGTTAGTACTTGTACCCAACTCTTTCATAGTTCATTCATTCTCGTTCATTCTTCTGACATGGTATCAGAGCAAGTCCTTCGCTAGGACCGTTTTTTTTCCTTGGGCCCACCACAGCGCTACCCCGCTAGCCGCCCTCTGCAGCCATCGTGCTGCCCCTACTGCCCGTCGCGACCCGTTGACCCCTAGGCCAAGCCCCTAGGCCCGTCGCGACCCGTCGCCCCTAGGCCCGTCGCGACCCGTCGCCCCTAGGCCCGTCGCCTCGGCCCGTCGCTCCTAGTGTGAATTAAGAAAACAGGAATGGAATGACTAAGTGAAAGTTGGGTACAAAAAGCAAACCCTAGAAAAACTGTACCCCATATGTGCTACCCCACTATAGCCTACAGTAGCTATGTCATATAAATCTGACACACCCCCATAGGCAAAGTGGGGGAGAACAAGGGGTCACAAGACCAGTCAAGCAAAGCAAAACAAGCTCAGGGTGGATCACAAAGTCACCACACATTCCGAGCACAAGTTCAAGGCCACAAGGCCAGTTCACATGCAGGATTGCATATATATATACATAAGACTAGACAAGCAAGAGCAGGTGTATATATATATGCAACAGTACAAACAAGGTCAAGGGGTGAGCAAGTGAGGCAAGGTAGGCACAAGACCAAGCTGAGTACAGAAGCGCTGATGATCACAAGGCGCAAGTGCCTTGGTGAAGATATCAGCAGTGTTGGCCTCAGAGGCCACGTACGCAAGCCGCAGCTGACCACGCTGCTGTAGCTCACGAGCAAGGAAGTAGCGGAGAGCAATGTGCTTCGTTCTGTGCTCCAGTCTCTGCTCTCGACACAAGGCCAGCATGGCCTTGTTGTCTACGTACAGCACTGGAGGAGAACGAGGCGGCTCTCCGAGGTCAGTCAGCAGGTAGGTGAGCTAGCGAAGCTCCTGTGCAGCCATGGCCCCGGCGTAGATCTCAGCCTCACAACTGGAGCCGAGAACAGAAGACGAGCGGGTAGCCCGCCACGAAACAGAGCCGGAACCAAGGCTGAAGGTGTAACCCTGTGACGACCGCTGCGTAGCCTGGTCGTCAGCCCAAGAAGCGTCTGCGTGCCCAGTGAGGACCACTGGACTCTGCCCTCCAAGCACAAGCCCCATGCCCGACGTACTGCACAAGTAGCGCAACACCCTCTTCGCTGCAGCCATGTGCTCCGGTCCGTGTCTCCCAGGAGCAACATAGCGTGCAAGAATGCTAAGAGGGTACGCAAGGTCAGGTCGTGTGCAGGTCATCAGGTACATGAGGCAGCCAACAAGCTCCGGGTACGGGCCACTCGACTCTACGGACTCATCCGAAGGCAGAGGAGTGGCCTGAGGCGAGGAGTACGTGAAGCCGAAGCGCTGAAGGACCTGCTGCACCATGTGTGACTGAGTCAGGGTAATGGTGCGGCGTGCTCTGTCCCGGGTGATCTGCAAGCCAAGGTAGCTGCGCAGTTCACCCAGGTCTGTGCACGTGTGTCTTTTCTGCAGCTCGGACTTCACGTGGGCGAGTCCAGCAGTGTCAGCTGTGGCGAAGACCAAGTCGTCGACGTACACGAGGATGTAGAACGGCGGCAAAGAAGTGTCGGTGCGCAGAAACAGCGACGGGTCGGCAGTAGAGGGAGCAAACCCAAGAGCCGCAAGTGTAGTCCTCAGTGTGTCGTGCCACTCACGCGGTGCCTGGCGGAGACCGTAGACTGGCCGCCGGAGGCTCCACTGGGTGCCAGGAGGAAAAGACCCAGTGAAGCCAGGTGGGCGACGCAGCCAGATCTCCTCGTGCAGGCTGCCCTGCAAGAAAGCAGTGCTGAAGTCAAGAGAGTGCAGCTCGTAGTCGCGGTGAGCAGCTATGTGCAGCAGTACCCGAAGAGTGGTCATCTTCGGGGTGGGAGAGAAGGTCTGAAAGTAGTCAACTCCCTGCCGCTGACTGAAGCCACAAGCCACGTAACGCGCCTTGAAGACAGGCGGAGAACCCGGCGGCCGCTTCACCCTGAAAATCCACATGCCACTGACGATGTTCGCCCCAGGCGGGGGAACCTCGTCAACGTAGGTGCCTGTGGACTTCCAGGAAGCCATCTCTGCGTCCATAGCTGCCTGCCACTGAGAGGAGTAGGGACCCTCTATCGCCTCCGCGTAAGAGCGCGGAGTCGGGATGTCAAGTGCATCCGGGTCTCCCTCAGGGGTAAGCAGTACGGACACGAGATGAGGTGAAGCAGCAGCCAAACACTGGAACTCCTCCTGCCTGTCCTCAAGGACGTCCGTGCCAAGGGCACACTCACCCCCGACGGACGGAGGACAGACAGACTCAGACTCAGCAACAAGACTAGCAGCGTAGTCTAGACGACAGCGAGCAGCAAAGTTGACGAGCTCAGTAACTAGGGCAGACGCAGCAGTGGACTCAAAGGAAGGGTCAGTGACAACAGTAGCAAGGAGACGCGTGACAGTAGGACTGGCAGCACGAAGAGAGTCCGACTCCGGGTCAGGAAGAGCAGGAAGAGAGGACTCAGGAGGAGAAGGCAAAGGGGCACGCAGAGGAGCAGTGGACGGACGCAGAGACATCCGGTGCGTGCCAGGGACAGGAGGAGGACGCTGACGCGAACCACGACCACTAGTGTGAGCAGCACGGACAGGCGACGCAGGGCGAGACGCTGGCTCACGACGCTCAGCAAGACCTCCAGTAGGACCAGTGTAGGGAGAAGGAGCAGGCAGTGGGGAGGCCGGCTGTAACTGTAACTGTGACGGGACAGGCTGTGGACACTCTAAGGGAGGAGGAGGACCAGTAGAAGGCGGGAGACCAAGAACCTGCTGAAGGAGCGGAACAAAGTACGGCCGAGGCCGCGCGGCGACTCCAGACACAGCAGGGACAGCACCAGTACCCCCAGCGGCAGCACCAGCGCCAGCAGCACCTCCAGCTCCAGTACCTCCAGCAGCACCAGTAGCACCCCCAGCAGGACCGCCTCTAGGACCGACAGCAGTAGCCTCAGCGCCAACACCCTCAGCAGCTCCAGCTCCAGTCGTACCCGCAGGCCTAGCAGCTCCAGTACTCCCAGTACGAGCACCTCCGGGACCCGCGGCACCAGCACCCTCAGCAGTCGAAGAACCTCCAGCTCCAGCAGCACGCCTCCAGCGCTGGGCAAACCACTCGCGCAGCTCCTGTGGAGAGAGTGGCTCCCGCCGAGACGAAGCACCCAGAGAACCTCCAGGCTCAGCACCTCCAGACGCCACACGAGCAGGCCCAGCTCCCTCAAGCTCCGCACCCCCAGGCTCAGCACCTCCAGGCGTAGCACCCCCAGGCTCAGCACCCCCAGGCGTAGCACCCCCAGGCTCAGCACCCCCAGGCTCAGCACCCCCAGTAGTAGCACCCCCAGGCTCAGCACCCCCAGGCTCAGGACCCCCAGTAGTAGCACCCTCAGGCTCAGCACCCCCAGGCGTAGCACCCACACGCTCAGCACCCCCAGAGTCAGCACTCCCAGGCTCAGCACCCTCAGCAGCACCAGAGTCACCAGCGACCTCGACAGGCTCAACAACGTCTACCTGGGACACACCTGAAGGGGCAGGACCCTGAGGGGGGAGGGGGTCTACCGGGGGGGGACCTGGTACAAGGAAGAGCGGTGGCGGGGGGAGGGACGGAGTGCGGTAGGGGAAGAGGCGGTAGTAGGGGACCGACTCGTCAAACGTGACGTCCTGGGAGGACAGAACACGGCGAGAGGTGGGGTGGTAGAACTGCCACCCTGGCGCGTCAGGGGGGAAGCCAAGGAAGACGCAAGGAGCAGCACGAGGGGACAGCTTGTCCGCAGACAAGTCGCGGACAAACGCCCGAGATCCCCAGACACGGAACGCAGACGCATCGCCAACCTTCCCCGTCCACAGCAAGGCTGGGGAGGTCTCCGGCATGGAGACCCTGGGGTGAAGGTTGATCTGATGCGCCGCGTACCGAACAGCAAACGGCCACAGAAAATGGGGGGCAGCCGCATGCATCATGGGCGTACGGGCGACGTCCATGACCATGCCAATGCGGCGCTCAGCAATCCCATTTTGCTGTGGAGAGTCCGGAAGCGTGAAGGTCTGGCGGATGCCTCGTGCACGACAGTAGGCTCGCAGAAGGCCAGAGGAGAACTCTCCACCTCTGTCAGAGTGCAGACGCAGAACAGGAAAGTCCGAGCCGAAGCTCTGCCTGAGCTGGAGACGAGCTGCGCGGATCCAGTCGATCAACACCTCAGTGACATCACCCTTGCTGCGCAAGGGGAAGACCGTGGTGTAACGCGAGTAGTCGTCAACCACCAGCAGGAAGTAGCGCTCGTGACCCTGTCCACGGACGCGGGCCGGGCCCCACACGTCCATGTGAAGCGTCTGCAGCGGGGCCTCTGTCGGAGGAAACTGAGAGGAGTGAGGGGCAGCCCGCTGCCGCCCCTCGACACAGGGGACGCAGGTAGGGCCAGGCCCCGGAGGAAGGGGAGGGAGGGACCGGGGAAGACCAGAGACAAGGACACGGGAGGCCATGTCTCGGAGACGAAGCAGAGAGGGGTGACCAAGGCGGTGGTGCCAGAGGAGAGTCTCGTGAGACAGGAGGCGACACGAACAGGGGGCGGACTCAGGACCAGACCTGGACGCTGCAGCAAACACCTGACCTGACGCAGCTACCTGACCAGACGCAGTGACCGGAGGAGACGCAGTGGTCAGTGTGTACAGGCTCGACCCCGGCCGACGGGTAAACGTGGCCAGGTGTCGGCCTGTCCGAGCGTCCGTACAGTGGGTCACCCGCTGACTCGCAGGAGTGAACTGGTGAACCCCCGCATCCTGTAGGTCAGCACCACTCACCAAGTTCGTAGAGAACGAGGGGAGGTAAAGACCAGACAGGGTGCCAGAGGGGGCCGCCGGACACGGGAGGACAGTGGAGAAGTGAGCAAGGACAGGACCCCCAGAGGGGTCTGCCAGAGAGACTGCAACTGGCCGGCCAAGTGGCGTGAGTGTGGTGCGGTCTCGAAAGAAGGAGCGAGAAGCCCCCGAGTCAAGGGTGAAGGTGTGGGAGGCCGAAGCCGACGCAGAACCTGAGAGAGCAGACTCACCAGCACCTGAGGGAGCAGACGCACCTAGAGCAGCAGCCTCGCTAGCACCTAGAGCAGCAGCCTCACCAGTACCTAGAGCAGCAGTCTCAATGCCCGGGTCAGGCGGAAAACACCGGTAACAGTCACCCTCATCACTAATAGTCACAGTATACATGGCAGCAAGAATAGCATCAAAGTCAAGGTCAAAGACAGCTACACCCGCCCTAGACAGCTCACCCCAGCGGGGGATCTCAGTGGCCTCAGGGAACTGGTGACGCCAAGCGTCCGTCAGACGGCCAAAGCAGCGCTGGGTGGAGTGCGCACCCCCGCACTGGTCACCCGCGCGGTCGCCGGTGCGGAGGACGTAGGTACACGGACCAGTACCCCCACCCCTCTGGCGTGCAGTGTACCACTCACGGAGCTGCTGAGGGGAGGGGATGTCACGAGTGCGCTGCTGCTGCTGCTGCTGCTGGCGCTGACCACCACCGGAGCCGACCCTCTGCGCAGCGCCACCCCGACCAGCTCCACCTCCTCCGCCGCCTCCTCCTCCACCGCCGCCACCTCCGCTCCCACCGCCACCGCCGCCTCCGCCTCCGCCTCCACTGCTGCCACCGACACCTCCACCGCCGCCACCACCCCCACCGCCACCCCCACCCCCTCCACCGCCTCCACCTCCGCCTCCACCGCCCCCGCTAGCTCCTCCAGTGCCCCTGCCCCCCTTGCCCTTGCCAGGGCGACGTCTCCCGCTAGGGGTAGACGCCGCACCGACCGACTCAAGCCCAACGAGGTCGGCCGCAGCAGCAGAGGCAACAGAGGGCAAAAGGGGGGAGGGGGAACACCCCTCAAAGATGGGGGTGCGAGGGTCACCACGAGAGGCTCCTACAGCGACTATGCTCTTCTCTGCTGCTAGGAGGGACTTCTCGAGGAGGTCAACGGTGAGAGTGGTGGGGCAAACTGAGAGGAAGTGGTCCCTGACTACGCGAAGGGAGTCAGGGAGCCGGGTGACTATGTAGTAGAGGGTGATGTACATGGGGGGGGGGTTCTTGGCGCAGAACTCAGCAGGAAGCGCAGCGCGGTAGCGAGTGTCACTAGTGCGGAGGTGCGTAATGAGGTCAGCGACTGTGGGAAAGGCAGCAAGGTCAGGGAAGAGGTACGGTAGCATGAGGCGGCTCAGTGCAGCAGTGGCAGGGGAGGAGTAGCGCGCAACTACAGCGTCGTACAAGGTCTGAGCACTCTTGTACTGGCTAAAGTGCGCACGCTCAGAGGTAGGCAGGTGGCGACGCACAGCAAGACGTGCAGCAGCATCGCGCGTGGCCCACTGTGAGCGAACAGTGGCGTCAGCATCAGCAGCGGGGGCAGGAGAGGCACCAGAAGTGAGGTCAAAGAGGGAGAGGCCGTCTGCCCTGTCGCACTGTAAGAAAAGCTGCAGGTCATCTATCCAGACATCAAAGTCAATGGCCCGACCCTCAGCGTCAAAAGCGAGGACACTAGGGGTAGCCATGACAGTAGTAGACTAGCAGCGCAAACAGTAGGGTGAGGGCAGTGCTGTGAAAGGGGCGCTGCTCTTACCGGACAGGGCGGCTCGAGTGGCTCGGCTGCAGGGCGGCTCGGCGGCTCGGCGGCTCGGCTGCTGGGCGGCTCGGCGGCTTGGCGGCTCGGTTGCTGGGCGGCTCGGCTGCTGGGCGGTTTGGCGGCTCGGCTGCTGGGCGGCTCGGCTGCTGGGCGGTTTGGCGGCTCGGCGGCTCGGCTGCTGGGCGGCTCGGCGGCTCGGCCGTTCGGCTGCGACTGCTGCTGCAGAGACGGCGGCGGCTGCTGCCTCAGGGACGACAGCGGTCGGCCGCTAGGGGCCGCGTCAGGTGCAGGAGAGGGCCGCGTCAGGGGCGGCGTAGGGGCCGCGGCAGGGGCGGCGAAGGGGCCGCATCAGGGGCCGCGTCAGGGGCCGCGGCAGGGGCCGCGGCAGGGGCCGCGTCAGGGGCCGCGTCAGGGGCCGCGGCAGGGGCCGCGGCAGGGGCCGCGTCAGGGGCCGCGTCAGGGGCCGCGTCAGGGGCCGCGTCAGGGGCCGCGTCAGGGGCGGCGTAGGGGCCGCGTCAGGGGCCGCGTCAGGGGCCTCGTCAGGGGCCGCGGCAGGGGCGGCGTCAGGGGCCGCGTCAGGGGCGGCGTCAGGGGCCGCGGCAGGGGCCGCGTCAGGGGCTGCGTAGGGGCCGCGTCAGGGGCCGCGTTGGGGCCGCGTCAGGGGCCGCGTTGGGGCCGCGTCAGGGGCCGCGTAGGGGCCACGTCAGGGGCCGCGTCAGAGGCGACGTAGGGGCCGGGTAGGGGCCGCGTAGGGGTCGCGTAGGGGCCGCTAGGGGGGGGCAGGTAAAAAAAAAAAATTTAGGGCAGGGGCGCAATGCGCGTCGGGCAGCTAAAAAAAAAAATTCGTTATGGTGGGCCCTTAGGAAGGAACGGTCCCATGTAGGAACCCGCTCTATACCATGTGAATTAAGAAAACAGGAATGGAATGACTAAGTGAAAGTTGGGTACAAAAAGCAAACCCTAGAAAAACTGTACCCCATATGTGCTACCCCACTATAGCCTACAGTAGCTATGTCATATAAATCTGACACCTAGGCCCGTCGCTCCTAGGCCCGTCGTCCCGGCCCGTCGACCCCCGGCCCGTCGCCCCAAGCCCGTCGCCTAGGCCCGTCGCCCTCGGCCTGTCGCCCCGGCCCGTCGACCCCCCGGCCCGTCGCCCCTAGCTCGTCGACACTAGGCCCGTTGACCCCCGGCCCGTCGCCCCTAGCCCGTCGCCCCTAGGCCCGTCGACCCCCGGCCCGTCGCCCGCTAGAGGCTCGCCCGCCGCCCCTACCGCCCTCGCGCGGCCCGCCAGCTGCCTCTGCCGCCCGCGCGCCGCTCGCTATAGGGCCGCCAGCCGTCCCTGCCGCCCGCGCGCCGCTTGCTATAGGCCCGCCAGCCGCCCCTGCCGCCCGCGCGCCGCCCGCTAGTGGCCCGCCAGCCGCCTCTACCGCCCGCAAGCCGCCCGGTCTTGGCCCGCCAGCTGCCCCCGCCGCCCGGGCGCCGCCCGCTATCGGCCCGCCAGCCGCCTCTGCCGCCCGTGCGCCGCCTACTAACGGCCCGCCAGCCGCCTTTGGCGCCCACGCGCCGCCAGCTATTGGCCCGCCCGCCGCCCCTGCCGCCCGCGCGCCGCCCGCTAGCGGCCCGCCAGCCGCTCCTGCCGCCTGCACGCCGCTCTCTAACGGCCCGCTAGCCGCCCCTGCCGCCCACGCGCCGCCCGCTTAAGGCCCGCTTGCCGCCCCCTGTAGCCTGCGCACTGCCTTCTTGCAGCCCGCTTGCTCCCCCCCCTCTGCGCCGCCCGGCTTTTGCCCGCCCTGCGTGCTGCACCGCTATGGCTTCTCTTCGCGTTCTTGCGTTCGATCATGAGGGCCGTCCGATCCAGTTTGACACGTGGCTTGACGACCTGCAGTTGTACCTCTTGAGCGACTCTAGGGACAGTGATTCGTTGTTTGACCACACGTCTGGTGCTCCCGCCCCTCCCACCACAGCTGACAGTGCGACTCGCTCATAGTGGCTTACTCGTGACGCTGCTGCTCGCTTAGCCATTCGCAACCACCTGCCGTTAGCCGAATGCGCTCACTTCGGACAGCATAGGACAGCACAGGCGCTGTACGACGCTGTAGTCGCCCGTTACTCCTCGCCTGCCACTGCTGCTTTAGGCCGCCTGCTCCTGCCCTACCTGTTCCCAGAGCTGTCCGCCTTTGCCACAGTCGAGGACCTGGTTTCTCACCTTCGCGCTAGCGACGCTCGCTACCGCGCTGCCGCCCCCGCTGAGTTCCATGACAGGAACCAGCCCCCGATGTTCATCACTCTCTACTTTATAGTCACCCGCCTCCCTGACTATCTTCGCTCTGTCAGGGACCACTTTCTCTCCCTTGACCCCACCGACCTCACTGTTGACTTCCTCGAGCAGCACCTCCTTGCAGCTGAGACTAGTGTAGTCGCTGTAGGTGCTGCTCGTGGCACTCCGCGCCCGCCCTTCTTTGAGGGGTGCTCCCCCTCCCCCCTTGCCCCCTCCTACGCCTCTGCTGCTGCTGTTGACGTCCTTGGAGCTGAGGATGTTGGGACTGCTTCTGCTAGTGAGAAGCGCCGTAGCAGCAAGGGCAAGGGTGGCAGGGGTGGTGGAGGTGGCAGCGGGAGTGGTGGTGGGAGCAGCAGTGGAGGTAGTGGAGGCAGTGGAGGTGGTGGCAGCGGTGGGAGTGGTGGCGGGAGTGGGGGCGTTGGTGGCGGCGGTGGTGGCAGCAGTGGGAGTGGCGGTAGTGGCAGCGGTGAGAGTGGTGTCAGTAGGACTGGAGCTCAGCGTGGAGGTTCTGGAGGAGGCCAGAGGCAGCGTCAGCAGCGTCGGAGCGAGACCCCGTCGCCCCAGCAGCTTCATGAGTGGTTGTTTCCGCGTGGGGCGTCTGGGGGTAGTGTGAGCTGCTCGTATGTCATTCGCACGGGTGACCGTGCTGGTCAGACATGCGGAAAGCCTCACACGCAGCACCGCTGCTTCTCACGCCTCGACGACGCTTGGCGCGCTGAGTTTGGTGATGAGGTCGAGCGCCCCCACTGGGCAGAGCTGCTTAGGTCTGGTGTTGCGATCTTTGACCTAGACTATGATGCTATTCTTTCTGCTATGTATGCTTTGTCTGCTAGTGCTGAGGGTGACTGTTATCGGTGTGTGCCGCCTGACCCAGGTATAGAGGCTGCTGCTCTAGGTGCTAGTGAGTCTTCTCTCCCTGGTACTGCGCCTGCTGAGGCCTTGCACACTTTCACACTAGACTCAGGTGCCTCACGCTGTTTCTTTCGTGACAGCACCACCCTCACTCCTCTCCCTGCACCTGTCCCGGTCAGACTGGCTGACCCCTCCACTGTTCTCCCTTGTCCGGCAGATCCGTCCGGCTAACTGTCAGGTCTTCACCTCCCCTCGTTCTCTACGAACTTGGTGAGTACCGCGGCCCTCCAGGATGCGATGGTCACTACCACCACTCCTGGGGGTGAGCGTGTGTCGATCTGCACGTGTACACGGACGGGTCGTCACCTGGCCACGTTCACACGTCGGCCAGGGTCGAGTTTGCACACACTGGCTATCGAGCCTCCTCAGGTAGCTGCGTCTGCCTAGGTGTCCGCGTCAGGTCAGGTAGCATCCCCTTGCTCGTGTCGCCTCCTGTCGCACCACACTCTCCTCTGGCACCACCGCCTTGGACACCCCTCCCTGCCACGCCTACGTGGCATGCACTCCCGCCTCCTTGTCTCTGGTCTTCCCAGGTCTCTGCCTCCCCTCCCGCCCTCGCCGGCCCCGCCCTGCCTTCCTTGCGTCGAGGGGCGGCAGCGTGCCGCTCCTCACTCCTCCTCGTTTCCCCCGACAACTGCTCCTCTGCAGACTCTCCACATGGACGTGTGGAGCCCAGCCCGCGTCAGTGGACAGGGCCGCGAGCGCTACTTTCTGCTGGTCATTGACGACTACACGCGGTACACCACGGTCTTCCCATTGTGCACCAAGGATCAGGTCGTTGATGTCTTGATCCCTTGGATCCGTGCAGTTCGTCTCCAGCTCCGCGAGCGGTTCCACAAGGACCTTCCTGTCCTGCATCTGCACTCTGACAGAGGTGGTGAGTTCTCCTCCAACCTCTTGCGGAACTTTTGTCGTGGGGAGGGCATTCTCCAGTCGTTCACGCTTCCGGCCTCACCACAGCAAAATGGGATTGCTGAGCACCGCATTGGCTTAGTCATGGAGGTCGCTCGTACATCCATGATCCATGCGGCTGCTCCCCATTTTCTGTGGCCGTTTGCGGTCCGGTACGCTGCGCATCAGCTCAACCTCTGGCCCCGTGTCTCCTTGCCGGAGACCTTGCCCACACTGCGTTGTCCGGGGGAGGTTGGCGATGCGTCGGTGTTCCGGGTCTGGGGCTCTCGTGCCTTTGTCCGCGATACGTCCGCGGAGAAGCTCTCCGCCCATGCTATCCCCTGCGTCTTCCTTGGATTTCCCCCTGACGCGCCTGGCTGGCAGTTTTACCACCCCACCTCGTGATGTGTCTTCCCCTCTCAGGACGTCATGTTTGACTAGTCGGTTCCCTTTTACAGTCTCTTCCCCTACCGCTCTGCCCCTCCCCCACCCCCGCCGCTCTTCCTTGCTCCCGGTCCCCCTCAGGTAGACCCCCTCCCGCCCCAGGGTCTTGCTCCCTCAGGTGTGTCTCAGGTAGACCCTCTCCCTGGTACTGTGCCTGTTGAGGTAGCTGGCGACTCAGGTGCTGCTCGAGGTACTGCGTCTGCGGGTGCTGAGTCTAGGGGTGCGGAGCCTGGGGGCGTTGAGTCTGAGGGTGCTGGGTCTGGGGGTGCTGAGCCTGGGGGTGCGGAGCCTGGGGGTGCTGAGCCTGCGGGTGTGGAGCCTCGGGGTGCTGAGCCTGAGAGTGTTGAGCCTGGGGGTGCGGAGTCTGAGGGTGCGGAGTCTGGGGGTGCTGAGCCTCGGGGTGCTGCTTCGTCTGGGGGTCCTGCTGGTGCTTCGCCGCGGCTGTCTCCCCGGCCTGAGCCTCTCTCCCGGCGGCAGCTGCGTGATTGGCTTGTTCGACGCGCACGCCTTCGGAGTGGAGTTGCTGGAGCTGGAGACACTGGAGACACTGGAGCTGGAGGTGCTGGAGTTACTGCTGGAGCTGGTGGTACTGGAGGTACTGGGGCTGCTGGTCCTGGAGGTGCTCGTCCCGAGGGTACTGGAGCTGCCGAGACTGGTGGTGTTGGAGGAGCTGGAGCTGGAGACCCTACGGAGCCTGGAGATGGAGGCACTGTCGCTGGAGCTGGAGGAGCTGGAGCTGGAGGCACTGGCGCGGGAGGCGCTGGAGCTGGAGGAGCTGGAGTTGTTGACCCTGGAGCTGGAGGTGCCGGAGCTGGGGGTGCTGGTGGTACTGGTGCTGGAGGCACTGTGCGGCCGCGACCGTGCTTTGTTCCCTTGCTTCAGCAGGTTCTTGGTGACCCGTCTTCTCCTAGCCTTACTCCTCCCCTGCTGTGTCCACCGCCTGACCAGTCGCAGCTGCCGTTGCAGCCAGCATCCCCACTGCCTGCCCCTTCTCCTTACACTGAGGAGTTCGGCGGACTTACCGAGCGTCGTGAGCCTGCGTCTCGTCCTGTCTCGCCTGTTCGCACTGCTCGTCACGTTCCTCGTTCGCATCCTCCTCCTGTCCCTGGCACGCACGCTATGGCGCTTCGTCCTTCCTCTGTTCCACTGCGTGTTCGTCTGCTGCCTCCTGAGTCCTCTCTTCGTGCTGTCCCTGACCCTGGGTCTGACCTTGTGCGTGCTGCCAGTCCCACTGTCTCTTGTCTCCTCGCTACTGTTGTCACTGACACTTCTTTTGAGTCCACTGCTGCGTCTGCCCTCGTTCCTGAGCTGCTTGACTTTGCTACTGCCTGTCGTCTAGACTACGCCACTGCTCTTGTGACTGAGTCTGAGTCTGCTAGTCCTCTGTCCATCGGGGGTGAGTGTGCTCTTGGCACGGACGTCCTTGAGGACAGGCAGGAGGAATTTGAGTGTCTTGCAGCTGCTGTACCTCGTTTCGCTTCCATGTTGCTTGCCCCTGAGGGAGACCCGGATGGACCAGACATCCTGACCCTGCGCTCTTACGCAGAGGCGATTACGGTTCCTTACTCCTCTCAGTGGCAGGCAACCATGGATACCGAGATGGCATCTTAGAAGTCCACAGGCACCTACGTTGACGAGGTTCCCCCACATGGGGCGAACATAGTCGATGGCATGTGGATTTTCAGGGTGAAGCGGCCGCCCGGTTCTCCGCCTGCCTTCAAGGCGCGATACGTTGCTCGAGGCTTCAGTCAGCGACAGGGGGTTGACTAATTTCAGACCTTCTCCCCCACCCCGAAGATGACTACTCTTCGGGTGTTGCTGCACGTCGCTGCTCAGCGTGACTACGAGTTGCACTCTCTGGACTTCAGTACAGCTTTCTTGCGGGGCAGTCTGCACGAGGAGATCTGGCTGCGCTGCCCACCTGGCTTCACTGGGTCGTTTCCTGCAGGTACCCAGTGGAGCCTCTGGAGGCCAGTCTACGGTCTTCGCCAGGTGCCTCGCGAGTGGCACAACACACTGAGGACTACACTTGCGGCTCTTGGGTTTGCACCTTCTACTGCTGACCCGTCGCTGTTTCTACGCACCGACACCTCGCTGCCGCCGTTCTACATCCTCGTGTACGTCGACGACCTCGTCTTTGCCACTGCTGACACTGAGGCACTGACCCTTGTGAAGTCGGAGCTGCAGAAGAGACACACATGCACTAACCTGGGTGAACTGTGTAGTTATCTTGGCTTGCAGATCACCCGGGATAGAGCACGACGCACCATCACCTTGACTCAGTCACACATGGTGCACCAGGTCCTTCAGCGCTTCGGCTTCCAGTTCTCCTCGCCACAGCCCACTCCTTTGTCTACCAGCCACTCGCTCTCAGCTCCACCTTCGGACGAGTCCGTAGAGCCGAGTGGTCCGTACCAAGAGCTTGTGGGTTGCCTCATGTACCTGATGACGTGCACACGACCTGACCTCTCGTACCCTCTCAGCCTTCTGGCTCGCTACGTGGCTCCCGGTAGGCACCGAAAGGTGCACTGGGATGCTGCGAAGAGGGTACTGCGTTACTTGTGTAGGACGTCGGGCATGGGGCTCGTGCTTGGAGGACGGGGTCCAGTTGTCCTCACTGGTCACGCAGACACTTCTTGGGTTGAAGACTCAGCTACGCATCGGTCGTCACAGGGTTACACTTTCAGCCTCGTTTCCGGCTCTGTTTCCTGGCGGTCTCCCCGCTCGTCTTCGGTTCTCAGCTCTAGTTGTGAGGCTGAGATCTATGTCGGGGCCATGGCTGCACAGGAGCTACGCTGGCTCATCTACCTGCTGACTGACTTGGGAGAGCAGCCTCGTTCGCCTCCAGTTCTGTACGTAGACAACAAGGCCATGATTGCCTTGTGTCAGGAGCACAGACTGGAGCACTGAACGAAGCACATCGCTCTGCGATGCTTCCTTGCTCGAGAGTTGCAGCAGCGTGGCCAGCTTCGTCTTGCGTATGTGGCCACTAGGGCCAACACTGCTGATATATTCACCAAGGCACTTCCGCCTGGTGATCATCAGCGCTTCTCTACTGTGTTAGGCCTTGTGCCTACTTTGCCTCACTTGCTCACTGCGCGACTTTGCTTGTACTGTTATCTATATATAAACCTGCATGCTTGCACTTGCTAGGGTATGATCATTGTATTGTTTTGTGCTCTTTTATATAACTCTGCATGTGAAATGGCCTTCTGGCCCTTTGCTTGTGCTCGGACTGTGTGGTGACTTTGTGATCCACCCTGAGCTTGTTTTGCTTTCTTGACTGGTCTTGTGACCACTTGTTCTCCCCCACTTTGCCTATGGGGGTGTGTCAGAATGTTATAGTGCTTACATTTGTGTAGGCTATAGTGGGGTAGCCCATAAGGGGTACAACCCAATGAGGGTTAGTACTTGTACCCAACTGTTTCATAGTTCATTCATTCTCGTTCATTCTTCTGACACGCCACCCGTGCTGCCCGCTTGCCGCCCATTTGCGGCCAGCTCGCCGCCCCTGCAGCCCGCTTGCCACCCCTGTAGCCCGCTTGCCGCCCCTGCAGCCCGCTCACCGCCCCTGTAGCCCACTCGCCGCCCGCCTGCAGCCCGCTTGCCACCCCTTGCAGCCCGCGATCCGCCCCTCTTGCAGCCTTCGCGCCGCCACTTGCAGCCCACTCGCCGCCCCTTGCAGCCCGCTTGCCGCCTCCTCTGGAGCTCTTGCGCCGCCCGGCTGCTGCCCGCCCTGCTGCTTGCGCTGCCCGGCTGCTGTCAGCCCTGCTGTGCACCGCCTTGCCCTGCACTGTGCGCTTCCCTAGTGCTCTAGCGCCGCCCTCCCTGCGTGCTGCTCTGCTGGTCACGTGCCACCCTACTCTCCCTGCTATGGCTTCTCTCAGTGTTCTTAGCTTCGATCATGAGGGCCGTCTAATTCAGTTCGATACGTGGCTCGATAACTTACTGCTATACTTACTGAGCGATTCTAGAGGCAGCGTTTCGTTGTTTGACCACACGTCTGGAGCCTCTCTTGCCGCTCCCGCCACAGCTAACAGTGCGACTCGCTCATAGTGGCTTACTCGTGACGATGCTGCTCGCTTAACCATTCGCAACCACCTGCTGTTAGCCAAACGCACTCACTTCGGACAGCACAAGACTGCTAAAGCACTGTACGACGCTTTAGTCCCCCGCTACTCCTCCCTGCCACTGCTGCTCTATGCCGTCTTCTACTGCCCTACCTGTTTCCCGAGCTGTCCGCTTTTGCAACAGTAGAGGACCTCGTTACCCACCTTCGCACTAGCGACGCTCGCTACCGCGCTGCCCTCCCAGCAGAGTTACTTGACAGGAACCCGCCCCCAATGTACATCATTCTCTACTTCATAGTCACCCGCCTCCCTGACTCTCTTCGCGCTGTCAGGGACCACTTTCTCGCACTTGACCCCACAGACCTCACTGTCGACCTGATCGAGAAGCACCTCCTTGCAGCTGAGACTAGCGTAGTCGCTGTAGGTGCTGCTCGTGGCACTCCTCGCACTCCCTTCTTTGAGGGGTGTTCCCCCTCCCCCCTTGCCCCCTCCTACGCTTCTGCTGCTGCTGTTGGCGTCCTTGGTGCTGAGAATGTCAGGGCTACTTCTGCTATTGGTGGGAAGCGCCGCACCAGCAAGGGCAAGGGTGGCAGGAGTGGTGGAGGGGGCAGCGGGGGTGGTGGTGGGGGCGGCAGTGGAGGTGGTGGAGGTAGCGGAGGTGGTGGCAGCGGTGGGCGTGGTGGCGGGAGTGGGGGCTTTGGTGGCGGTAGCGGTGGGGGCGGTGGAGGTGGCGGTCGTGGCAGCGGTGGGAGTGGTGGCAGTCAAGTTGGAGCTGTTCAGAGGGGAGGTTCTGGTGGTGGCTAGAGGCAGCAGTATAGCAGCGTCGGAGCAAGACCCCTTCGCCCCAGCAGCTTCGTGAGTGGTTTACTCAGCATGGGGCGTCTTGGGGTAGTGATAGCTGCCCGTATGTCATTCGCACGGGTGACCGTGCTGGTCAGACATGCGGGAAGCCTCACACTCAGCACCGCTGCTTCTCCCGCCTAGACGACACTTGGCGCGCAGAGTTTGGTGACGAGGCCGAGCGCCCCCGCTGGGCAGAGCTGCTTAGGTCTGGAGTTGCTATCTTTGATCTTGACTATGATGCTATCCTTGCTGCTATGTATGCCTTGTCTGTTAGTGCTGAGGGTGACTGTTACCTGTGTGCGCCACCCGACCCAGGTATAGCGGCTGCTGCTCTAGGTGCTAGTGAGTTTGCTCTCACTGGTACTATGCCTGCTAAGGCCTTGCGCACCTTTACGCTTGACTCGGGTGCTTCCTGCTGTTTCTTTCGCGATAGCACCACCCTCACTCCTCTCTCTGCACCTGTACCGGTCAAACTGGCTGACCCCTCAGGGGGCCCAGTTCTTGCCCGTTCCTCCACTGTTCTCCTGTGTCCGACGGTTCCTTCCGGTTCACTCTCACGTCTTCACCTCCCCTTGTTCTCTACGAACTTGGTGAGTACCACTGCCCTACAGGACGAGATGGTCACTACCACCACTCCTGGGGGTCAGCGTGTGTCGATCTGCATGTGTACACGGACGGGCCGCCACCTGGCCACGTTCACTCGTCGGCCTGGGTCGAGTCTGTACACACTGGCTACTGAGCCTCCTCAGGTAGCTGCGTCTGCCCAGGTGTCCGCATCAGGTTCGGTAGCACCCCCTTGCTCGTGTCGCCTCCTGTCGCACCAGACTCTCCTGTGGCGCCACTGCCTTGGTCACCCCTCCCTGCCACGCCTTCGTGGCATGCACTCCCGCCTCCTTGTCTCTAGTCTTCCCAGGTCTCTGCCTCCCCTCCCGCCCTCGCCTGCCCCGCCCGGCCTTCCTTGCGTCGAGGGGCGGCAGCGCGCCGCTCCTCACTCATCGTTTCCCCCGACTACTGCTCCCCTGCAGACTCTCCACATGGACGTGTGGGGCCCAGTCCACGTTAGTGGATAGGGCCGCGAGCGCTACTTACTGCTGGTTGTTGACGACTACACGCGTTACACCATGGTCTTCCCCTTGTGCACCAAGGATCAGGTCGTTGATGTCTTGATCCCTTGGATCCGTGCAGTTCGTCTCCAGCTCCGCGAGCGGTTCCACAAGGACCTTCCTGTCCTGCATCTGCACTCTGACAGAGGTGGTGAGTTCTCCTCCAACCTCTTGCGGAACTTTTGTCGTGGGGAGGGCATCCTCCAGTCGTTCAAGCTTCCGGCCTCCCCGCAGCAAAATGGGATTGCTGAGCGCCGCATTGGCTTAGTCATGGAGGTGGCTCGTACATCCATGATCCATGCGGCTGCTCCCCATTTTCTGTGGCCGTTTGCGGTCTGGTACGCTGCGCATCAGCTCAACCTTTGGCCCTGTGTCTCCTTGCCGGAGACCTCGCCCACACTGCGTTGGACGGGGAAGGTTGGCGATGCGTTGGTGTTCCGGGTCTAGGGCTCTCGTGCCTTTGCTTGTGATACGTCCGCGGACAAGCTCTCCTCCCGTGCTATTCCCTGCGTCTTCCTTGGCTTTCCCCCTGACGCGCCTGGCTGGTAGTTTTACCACCCCACCTCGCGCCGTGTCCTTCCCTCTGAGGACGTCACGTTTGACGAGTCGGTTCCCTTTTACCGTCTCTTCCCCTACCGCTCTGCCCCTCTCCCACCCCTGCCGCTCTTCCTTGCTCCAGGTCCCCCTCCGGTAGACCCCCTCCCCCCTCAGGGTCCTGCTGCCTCAGGTGTGTCTCAGGTAGACCCACTCCCTGGGACTGTGCCTGTCGAGGTCGCTGTAGACTCAGGTGCTGCTAGAGGTACTGCGTCTGGGGGTGCTATGTCTGGGGGTGCTGAGCCTGCGAGTGTGGAGCCTAGAGGTGCTGAGCCTGCGTGTGCGGAGCCTAGGGTTGGTGAGTCTGAGGGTGCGGAGTCTGGGGGTGCTGAGCCTGGGGGTGCGGAGTCTGGGGGTGCTGAGCCTGGGGGTGCGGAGCTTGGGGGTACTAAGCCTGAGGGTGCGGAGCCTGGGGGTGCTGATTCTAAGGGTGCGGAGTCTGGGGGTGCTGCGCCCAGGGGTACTGCGTCTGCTGGAGGCCTTGCGGATGCCTCGCCACGACTGTCTCCCCGAAGGGAGCGCCTCTCCGCGCCGCAGCTGCACAAGTAGTTTTCTCAGCGCACTCGCCTTAGGAGTGGAGCTGCCGGAGCTGGAGGCTCTGCCGCTGGAGGCACTGGAGTTGGAGGTGCTGGAGCTACTTGTCTTGGAGGTGTTGGAGTTCCTGCTAGAGCTGGGGGTATAGGAGGTGCTTGTGCAGCTGGTCCTGGAGGTGCTCGTACTAGAGGTGCTGGAGTTGCCGGGGCTAGTGGTGCTGGAGGCGCTGGAGCTGGAGGAGCTGGAGCTGGAGGAGCTGGAGGAGCTGGATCTGGAGACCCTGGCGCTGGAGGCGCTGGAGCTGGAGACACTGGCGCTAGCGGCGCTGGAGCTGGAAGAGCTGGAGCTGGAGGCACTGGCGCTGGAGGCGCTGGAGCTGGTGGAGCTAGAGCGGGAGACCCTGGAGCTGGAGGCGCTGGAGCTGGAGGCACTAGAACTGGAGGCACTGGAGCTATTGACCCTGGAGCTGGAGGTGCTGGCGCTGGGGGTACAGGAGCTGGCCGTACTGGTTCTGGAGGCACTGTGCAGCTGCGACCATTTTTCGTTCCGCCGCCTCTGTCGTCTCTGCCGCCACCTGACTCGGACCTTTGCCAGGTTCTTAGTCTCCCGTCTTCTACTGGCCTTCCTCCTAGCCTACTGAGTCCCCCGCCTCGCCGGTCACAGCCAGATTTACAGCCAGACTCCCCACTGCCTGCTCCTTCTCCTTACGCTGGGCAGACAGACTCTTTTACAAAGCGTCGTGAGCCTGAGTCTCGTCCTGCCTCGCCTGTTCGCGCTGTTTGCACTGGTCGTCGTGTTCCTCGTCCGCGTCCTCCTCCTGTCCCAAGCACGCACGTTATGGCACTTCGTCCTTCCTCTGTGCCACTGCGAGTTCCCCTGCCGCCTCCTCCTGCGTCCTCTCTTCCTGCCGTTCCTAACCCTGAGTCTGACCTAGCTCATGCTGCCAGTCCCAATGTCCCTTGTCTTCTCGCCACTGTTGTCACTCACCCTTCGTTTGAGTCCACTGCTGCGTCTGCCCTCGTTGATGAGCTGGTTGACTTTGCTGCCACTTGTCGTCTCGACTACGCCACTGCTCTTGTTGCTGAGTATGAGTCTGCCTGTCCTCCATCCGTCGAGGGTGAGTGTGCTCTTGGCACGGACGTCCTTGAGGACAGGTGGGAGGACTTTGAGTGCCTTGCAGCTGCTGTACCTCATCTCGTGCCCAAGGGAGACCCGGATGCACCAGACATCCCGACCCCGCGCTCTTACGCAGAGGCGATTACAGGTCCCTACAGCTCTCAGTGGCAGATAGCCATGGACGCAGAGATGGCATCCTGGAAGTCCACAGGCACCTATGTCGACGCAGTTCCCCCTTCTGGGGCGAACATAGTCGATGGCATGTGGATTTTCAGGGTGAAGCGGCCGCCGGGTTCTCCGCCTGTCTTCAAGGGTCATTACGTTGCACGAGGCTTCAGTCAGCAAGAGGGAGTTGACTTCTTCCATACCTTCTCCCCTACCCCAAAGATGACCACTCTTCGGGTGTTGCTGCACTCTCTTGACTTCAGCACAGCTTTCCTGCAGGGCAGCCTGCACGAGGAGATTTGGCTGTGCCGCCCACCTGGCTTCACTGGGTCGTTTCCTACAGGTACCCAGTGGAGCCTCCAGCGGCCACTCTACGGTCTCCGCCAGGCGCCTCGCGAGTGGCATGACACACTGAGGACGACACTTGCGGCTCTTGGGTTTGCTCCTTCGACTGCTGACCCGTCGCTGTTTCTACGCACCGACACTTCGCTGCCGCCGTTCTACGTCCTCGTGTACGTCGATGACTTGGTCTTTGCCACTGCTGACACTGAGGCACTGGCCCTTGTGAAGTCGGAGCTGCAGAAGAGACACACCTGCACTGACCTGGGTGAGCTGCGCAGCTATCTTGGCTTGCAAATCACCTCGGACAGAGCACGGCGCACCATCACCCTGACTCAGTCATACATGGTGCACCAGGTCCTTCAGCGCTTCGGCTTCCGGTACTCCTCGCCTCAGTCCCCTCCTCTGCCTACCGGTCACTCGCTCTCAGCTCCACCTTCGGATGAGTCCGTAGAGCCGAGTGGCCTGTATCCAGAGCTTGTGGGCTGCCTCATATACCTGATGACCTGCACTCGACCTGACCTTGCCTACCATCTTAGCATCCTGGCACGCTACGTTGCGCCCGGGAGACACCGACCAGAGCACTGGGAGGCCGCAAAGAGGGTGTTGCGCTACTTGTGCAGTACGTCGGGCATGGGGCTCCTGCTTGGAGGACGGGGTCCAGTTGTCCTCATTGGCCACGCAGACGCTTCTTAGGTTGACGACTTGGCTACGCAGCGGTCGTCACAGGGTTACACTTTCAGCCTTGGCTCCGGCTCTGTTTCTTGGCGGTCTACCCGCTCGTCTTCTGTTCTCAGCTCCAGTTGTGAGGCTGAGATCTACGTAGGGGCCATGGCTGCACAGGAGTTACGCTGGCTCACCTACCTGCTGACCGACCTGGGAGAGCGGCCTAGTTCTTCTCCAAATCTGTACGTAGACAACAAGGCCATGCTTGCCTTGTGTCAGGAGCACAGACTGGAGCACAGAACGAAGCACATCGCTCTGCGTTACTTCCTTGCTCGAGAGTTGCAGCAGCGTGGCCAGCTTCGTCTCGCTTACGTGGCACTAGGGCCAACACTGCTGATATATTCACCAAGGCACTCCAGTCTAGTGATCATCAGCGTTTCTGTATTGTTTTAGGCCTTGTGCCTACTTTGCCTCACTTGCTCACTGCTTGACTTTGCTTGTATTGTGATCTATATATATACCTGCATGCTTACACTTGCTAGGGTATGATCACTGTACTGTTTGTTCTCTTTTATATAACTCTGCATGTGAACCGGCCTTGGCCTTTTGCTTGTACTCAGAGTGTGTGGTGTAGCCGGACACGGAAGCGTAGTAGTGTAGCGAGCAGTGATTGCTCCCCAAGTGGGATCAGCTAGTGCTACTGAAACCAGCGCAGGAAGCGGAGTAAGCGACGTGTGGTCGCGGAAGAAACAATGTGAAGCTCCGGAGTCCAGAGTGAAAGACAGCGAAGCGTCCTCCGGAGCAGCTCCTGGACTAGTGTCTACACAAGTACCTACACTAGCAACAGGCACCTCAGCAACACTAGCACCTAAGCTAAAAACACTCAAGTAAATAGAGTCAGAAGCACTAGAGTCAAGAAAATCATACATAGCATGGGGAGTTCCTAAGACATCAAGCAAATGAGAAGCAAACATGCCCCACAGGGCAGCACCATGCGAATGAATAAAAGGAAGCCAGTCAGGGGCAGGGTCATCGATGTCGTAGGCCGCGCGAAGAGTGTTAATGAGCTGAGCAAAGCACTGACCCGGGGTGTGGCTACGGCCACAGGGGAGGCCTCGGCAAGTACCTATCTGGACGATATAGGTGCAGGGAGGGTGGACGGCACCGCGCGACAGCTGACGCGGTCCTGACCCCTGCCTTGGAACCTGCTGCTGCGGCTGCTGCTACTGCTTTCGCTGACTCAGGTACCAAGCCGCCACTCTGGCACCTACAGTCGGCAGTCCAGCAGGCGTCTGACGCCCCTGAGCGTCACCTCCACCAGCTGCAACAGGGGAGTCACTAGTGTCAAAATAACGAACGAGAATGAATGCATTGAGCAGAAATTGGGTACAAGTACTAACCCTAATTGGGTTGTACCCCTTATGGGCTACCCCACTATAGCCTACACAAAGTAAGCACTATAACATTCTGACACACCCCCATAGGCAAAGTGGGGGAGAATATGAGGTCACAAGACCAGACAAGAAAAGCAAAGCAAGCTCGGGGGGGATCACGAAGTCACCACACATTCTGAGTGCAAGCAAAGGGCCACAAGGCCAGTTCAAATGCAGTGTTATATAAAAGAGAACAAACAGTACAGTGATAATACCCTAGCAAGTGTAAGCATGCAGGTATACGTATACAGATCACAGTACAAGCAAAGTCAAGCAGTGAGCAAGTCAGGTAAGGAAGGCACAACGCCAAAAACAGTACCGAAACGCTGATGATCACTAGACTGAAGTGCCTTGGTGAATATATCAGTAGTGTTGGCCCTAGTGGCCACGTAAGCAAGGCGAAGCTGACGATGCTGCTGCAACTCTCGAGCAAGGAAGTAGCGCTGAGCGATGTGCTTCGTTCTGTGCTCCAGTCTGTGCTCCTGACACAAGGCAATCATGGCCTTGTTGTCTACGTACAGAACTGGAGAAGAACGAGGCCTCTCTCCCAAGTTGGTCAGCAAGTAGGTGAGCCAGGGTAACTCCTGTGCAGCCATGGCCCCTGCGTAGATCTCAGCCTCACAACTGGAACTGAGAACAGAAGATGAGCGGGTAGACCGCCAAGAAACAGAACCGGAGCCAAGGCTGAAAGTGTAACCCTCTGACGACCGCTGCGTAGCCAAGTTGTCAACCCAAGAAGCGGCTGCGTGTCCAGTGAGGACAACTGGACCCCGTCCTCCAAGCACGAGCCCCATGCCCGATGTACTGCACAAGTAGCGCAACACCCTCTTAGCGGCCTCCCAGTGCTCTGGTTGGTGTCTCCCGGGCGCAACGTAGCGTGCCATGATGCTAAGAGGGTAGGCAAGGTCAGGTCGAGTGCAGGTCATCAGGTACATGAGGAAGCCCACAAGCTCTGGATACGGGCCACTCGGCTCTACGGACTCGTCCGAAGGTGGAGCTGAAAGCGAGTGACCGGTAGGCAAAGGAGTGGACTGTGACGAGGAGTACCGAAAGCCGAAGCGCTGAAGGATCTGGTGCACCATGTGTGACTGAGTCAGGGTGATGGTGCGCCGTGCTCTGTCCCGGGTGATTTGCAAGCCAAGATAGCTGCACAGCTCACCCAAGTCAGTGCAGGTGTGTCTCTTCTGCAGCTTGGACTTCACAAGGGCCAGTACCTCAGTGTTAGCAGTAGCAAAGACCAAGTCGTCGACGTACACGAGGACGTAGAACGGCGGCAGCGAAGTGTCGGTGCGCAGAAACAGCGACGGGTCAGCAGTCGAAGGAGCAAACCCAAGAGCACCAAGCGTCGTCCTCAGTGTGTCGTGCCACTCGCGAGGCGCCTGGCGGAGACCGTAGACTGGCCGCTGGAGGCTCCACTGGGTACCTGCAGGAAACGACCCAGTGAAGCCAGGTGGGCGGCGCAGCCAGATCTCCTCGTGCAGGCTGCCCTGTAAGAAAGAAGTGCTGAAGTCAAGAGAGTGCAGCTCGTAGTTACGCTAAGTGGCGACGTGCAGCAGCACCCGAAGAGTGGCAATCTTCGGGGTAGGGGAGAAGGTATGGAGGAAGTCAACTCCCTGTCGCTGACTGAAGCCTCGTGCAACGTAACGAGCCTTGAAGACAGGCGGAGAACCCGGCAGCCGCTTCACCCTGAAAATCCACATGCCATCGACTATGTTCGCCGCAGGTTGGGCGTCGACGTAAGTGCCTGTGGACTTCCAGGATGCCATCTCTACGTCTATGGCTGTTTGCCACTGAGAGGAGTAGGGACCCGTAATCGCCTCTGCGTAAGAGCGCGGGGTCGGGATGTCTAGTGCATCCGGGTCTCCCTCAGATGCAATCAGCATGGACACGAGATGAGGTACAGCAGATGCAAAACAGTCAAAGTCCTCCTGCCTGTCCTCAAGGATGTCCGTGCCAAGAGCACACTCACCCTCGACGGACGGAGGACAGTCAGACTTAGACTCAGCAACAAGACAAGCGGCGTAGTCGAGACGACAGGCGGCAGCAAAGTCAACAAGCTTAGCAACTAGGGCAGACGCAGCAGTAGACTCAAACGAAGGGTCAGTGACAACAGTGGCTAGAAGACGAGGGACAGTAGGACTGGCAGCACGAACTAAGTCAGAGTCAGGGTCCAGACCGTCAGCAAGAGAAGACGCAGGAGGAGACGGCAGGGGGACACGCTATGGAACAGAGGAAGGACGAAGTGTCATATGGTGCGTGTCGGGGACAGGGGGAGGACGCGGACGAGGAACATGACGACTCGTGCGAACAGGCGAGACAGGACGAGACACTGGCTCACGGCGCTCTGTAAGACCACCGGTCTGCTCAGTGTAAGGAGAAGGAGCAGGCAGTGGGGAGGCTGGCTGTAACGGCGGCTGCGACTGGTCAGGCGGTGGAAACAGTAAGGGAGGAGCAAGGCCAGTAGAAGACGGGAGACCAAGAACCTGCTGAAGCAGGGGAACAAAGTACGGTCGCGACCGTCCGGGGTCTCCAGAACCAGCACCAACAGCACCTGCACCACCAGAGCCAGCGCCTCCAGCTCCGGTGTCTCCGACTCCAGGGTCTCCAGCTCCAACTTCTGCAGTACCACCAGCTCCAGCAGCTCCAGTACCTCCAGTACAAGCACCTCCGGGACCAGCAGCTCGAGTACCTCCAGCAGCTCCAGCTTTAGGGTCTCCAGCTCCAACGCCTGCAGCACCACCAGCTCCAGCAGCTCTAGGTCCAGTTATTCCAGCAGCTCCAGCACTAGTGCCTCCAGCTCCAACTCCTGTAGCACCTCCAGCTCCAGCAGCTCCAGTACCTCCAGGACTAGGAGCTCCAGTGCCTCCAGCAGAAGACCCCCCGGCTCCAGCAGAGCCACTCCGAAGGCGGGTGCACCGAGCAAGCCACTCACGCAGCTGCAGTGGAGAGAGAGGCTCCCGGAGGACCTCCAGTAGACAAAGTACTCCTAGGGTCAGTACGCTAAGGCTCAGTACCCCCAGGCTCCGAACGCTCAGGCTCAGCACCCTCAAGTTCAGCATCCCCAGGCCCCGCACGCTCACGCTCAGCACCCCCAGGCCCCGCACCCTCAGACTCAGCGCCCCCAGGCTCCGCACCCCCAGGCTCATCACCCCCAGACCTCGCACCTCAGACTCAGCACCCCCAGGCTCCGCACCCGCAGGCTCAGCACCCCCAGACGCAGCACCTGAGTCTACAGCGACCTCAATAGGCACAATACCAGGGAGTGGTTCTACCTGAGACACACCTGAGGGAGTAGGACCCTGAGGGGGGAGGGGGTCTACCGGAGGGGGACCTGGAGCAAGGAAGAGCGGCGTGGGTGGGAGAGGAGCAGAGCGGTAGGGAAAGAGACGGTAACAGGGAACCGACTCGTCAAACGTGGAGACGGACTGCGCGGATCCAATGGATCAAGACATCAGGGACCTCACCCTTGCTGCGCAAGGGGAAGACCGTGGTGTAACGCGTGTAGTCGTCAACAACCAGTAGAAAGTAGCGCTCGCGGCCCTGTCCACTGACGCGGGCTGGGCCCCACACGTCCATGTGGAGAGTCTGCAGGGGAGCAATCGTCGGGGGAAACGAGGAGTGAGGAGCGGCGCGCTACCGCCCCTCGACACAAGGAAGGCAGGGCGGGGCAGGCGAGGGCGGGAGGGGAGGCAAAGACCTGGGAAGACCAGAGACAAGGAGGCGGGACTGCATGCCACGGAGGCGTGGCAGGGAGGGGTGACCAAGGCGGTGGTGCCACAGGAGAGTCTGGTGCGATAGGAGGTGACACGAGCAGGGGGGTGCTTCCGGACCTGACACGGACACCTGGGCAGACACAGCTATCTGAGGAGGCTCGGTAGCCAGTATGCACAGTCTCGACCCAGGCCGATGGGTGAACGTAGCCAGGTGACGGCCCATCCGTGTACACGTGCAGATCGACACACGTTGACCCACAGGAGTGGTGGTAGTGACCATCGCATCCTGGAGGGCAGCGGTACTCACCAAGTTCATAGAGAACGAGGGGAGGTGAAGACCTGACAGTGAGCCGGACGGAACCGTCGGAAACGGGAGAACAGTGGAGGAACGGGCAAGGACTGGGCCCCCTGAGGGGTCAGCCAGTCTAACCGGTATAGGTGCAGAGAGAGGAGTGAGGGTGATGCTGTCATGAAAGAAACAGCGGGAAGCACCTGAGTCAAGTGTAAAGGTGTGCAAGGCCTTCGCAAGCGCAGTACCAGGGAGAGCAGACTCACTAGCACCTAGAGCAGCAGCCTCTATACCTGGGTCGGGCGGCACACACAGGTAACAGTCACCCTCAGCACTAATAGACAAGGCATACATAGCAGCAATGATAGCATCATAGTCAAGAGCAAATATAGCAACTCCAGACCTATGCAGCTCTGCCCAGCGGGGGCGCTCGGCCTCGTCACCAAACTCTGCGCCCCGAGCGTCATCTAGGCGGGAGAAGCAGTGGTGCTGAGTGTGCGGCATCCCGCATGTCTGACCAGCACGGTCACCCGTGCGAATGACATACGAGCAGCTAACACTACCCCTAGACGCCCCACGCGAAGCAAACCACTCACGAAACTGCTGGGGCGACGGGGTCTTGCTCCGACGCTTCTGCTGCTGCCTCTAGCCACCGCCAGAACCTCCTCTCTGAACAGCTCCACCCCGACTGCCACCACTCCCGCTGTCACCACTACCGCCACTCCCACCGCTGCCACCACCGCCACCACCAAAGCCCCCACTCCCGCCACCACTCCCACCACTGCCACCACCTCCACTACCTCCACCACCCCCACTGCTGCCCCCACCACCACCCCCGCTGTCACCGCCACCACCCCTGCCACCCTTGCCCTTGCTGGTGCGGCACTTCCCACTAGCAGAAGCAGCCCCGACATCCTCAGCACCAAGGACGTCAACAGCAACAGCAGAGGCGTAGGAGGGGGCAAGAGGGGAGGGGGAACATCCCTCAAAGAAGGGTGTGTGAGGAGTGCCACGAGCGGCACCTACAGCGATTACGCTAGTCTCAGCTGCAAGGAGGTGTTGCTCGAGCAGGTTGACAGTGAGGTTTGTGGGGTCAAGTGCGAGAAAGTGGTCCCTGACAGCGCGAAGAGAGTCAGGGAGGCGGGTGACTATGAAGTAGAGAGTGATGTACATCGGGGGCGGGTTCCTGTTAAGGAACTCTGCTGGGAGGGCAGCGTGGTAGCGAGCGTTGCTAGTGCGAAGGTGGGTAACAAGGTCCTCTATTGTGGCAAAAGCGGACAGCTCGGGAAACAGGTAGGGCAGTAGAAGACGGCCTAGAGCAGCAGTGGCAGGGGAGGAGTAACGGGCGACTACAGCATTGTACAGTGCTTTAGCAGTCTTGTGCTGTCTTAAGTGAGCGCATTCGGCTAACGGCAGGTGGTTGCGAATGGCTAAGCGAGCAGCAGCGTCACGAGTAAGCCACTGTGAGCGAGTCGCACTGTTAGTTGTGGCGGGAGGGGCGAGAGAGGCTCCAGACGTGTGGTCAAACAACGAAACGCTGTCTCTAGAGTCGCTCAGTAGGTACAGCTATAAGTCGTCGAGCCACGTATCGAACTGGATCGGACGGCCCTCATGATCGAACGTGAGTATGCGGAGAGAAGCCTTAGCGGGCAGAGCAGGGTGGCGCGCTACCAGCAGAGCAGCACGCAGGCAGGGCAGGGCGGCGCACAGCTAGGCTGGCCAGCAGCAGGGCGGGCAGGAAAGGGGCGGCGAGAGGGCTGCCAGAGGGCGGTGCGCAGGCTGCAAGGGGCGGCAAGCAGGCCGCAAGGGGCGGCGAGCGGGCTGCAAGGGGCGGCGCGCGAGCTGCAGGGACCGCGAGCGGGCTGCAAGGGGCGGCGCAGCGGGCCGCAAGTGGCAGTGAGCGGGCTGCAAGGGGCGGCGCGCGGGCCGTAAGAGGGCAGCAAGTGGGCTGCAGGGGCTGCGAGTGGGGCATAGGCGGGCGGCGTGCGGGCTGCGTGCAGGCAGCAAGCGGGCTGCAGGGGCGGCGAGCGGGCCGCAGGCAAGCGGCGAGCGGGCAGCAGGGACGGCGAGGGGGCCGTGAGCAAGCGGCGAGCGGGCAGCGTAGCGGGCCGCAAGCTGGCGGCAAGCAGGCTGCAGGGGCGGCTAGTGGGCCGCGAGCATGCGGCAAGCGGGTCGCACGGGCGGTGAGCGGGCCGCAAGGGCGGCGAGCGGGCCTAGGGGCGACGGGCGGGCCGCAATAGGGCGACGCGTGGGCTGCAGGGGCGGCGCGCGGGCCGTGAGCAGGTGGCGAGCGGGCTGCAGGGCCGGCTCGTGGGCTGCTAGGGATGGCGCGACGAGCTGCTAGGGGCGACGCGACGGGCTGCTAGGGGCGACGCGACGGGCCTTTAGGGCAGGGCAATTCGTGGGGCAGCTCTGTGGTGGTCCCTAAACAAAAACCGGTCCTAGCGAAGGACCTGCTCTGAAACCATGTCAAAATAACGAACGAGAATGAATGCATTGAGCAGAAGTTGGGTACAAGTACTAACCCTAATTGGGTTGTACCCCTTATGGGCTACCCCACTATAGCCTACACAAAAGTAAGCACTATAACATTCTGACAACTAGGCGCTGCACAAGGCGCTCCTCCACCTCCTGCACTCCCGTCACCGCCACTCGTCACGCCACCTCCGCCACCTCCGCCCGCATCCTGATCGCCCCTCCTACCACTCCTACCCCTAGACCGCGAAGAAGTCGTAATAGCAGTTGCGGTCACGTCAGAAGCGGCAATGACGAGGGAGGCAGTAAAGGTGGGCAGCTGAGGGACAATGCACCTGTGAGCAGACTCAAGAACCTCAATAGTGAGCTCACTAGGGTGCTTCAGAAGAAGCGCGTCAAGAACCAAGGCAAGGCGGTCAGGGAGGCTAGTGGCAATGAAATAGATAGTAATCGCCATGAGGGGAGGGAGTAGTGCAAGCTATGCGTCAGTACAGGCAGCGCGGTAGCTAGAATCGAGTGAGCGCATGTGAGCGATCAAGTCAGCATAGCGCTCAAACGAGGCGAGGTTAGGAAACAGGAATGGGAGGAAAAGTCGACCAAGAGAGACAGTGGTGGGAGTAGCGTAGCGGGACTTGATCGCAGTCAGGAACTCACTAGCAGTGCGAACCTCAGTGAAGTGGGCCTCCTCAGACTCAGGGAGGAGGCTGCTAAGGGCGATGCAGGCCGCAGTGTCACGCGACTTCCACGCTGTCATGTTAGCACGCTGGCGTGCATAACAGTCTCTGTCTGCAGTGCTGGCGTCAGCGCCTAAGGGTGCAGGGTCGGAGGGCGCAGGAAGGTCACCAGAAGCGTGCGCCCACAGAGACTGGTCTGCCTGAACTTGACTCTCTAGGAGGCGGCACACACGCAGGAGTCAGACCGAGAACTCGAGCGGCCTACCCTCGGTGTCAAAGCGCAGGACCCTAGGGGTCACCATAGCGGAAGCGAATAGGTGGAAAGTGCTCCTGCCGAAACCCTAAACGCCTAAAGGGCCTGCGTAGGGCGTGACAGGTAGTGCGTGAGGCGCAGAGGACTGTAGGACGGTAGGGTAGGGCGCGACACGGCAGGATGGGCAGTGCGGCGCGACGGGACAGGACGGGCGCAGTGCAGCGTGGCAGGACGGGACGAGCGCAGCGCGGCACTGCGAGGGACTGGACAAAACGCGCGCGGGACGGGACAGGATATGGCGTGCGCGGGACGGGATGGGACGGGACAAGACAGGACGCATGCGGGATGGGACGGGACAGGAAGTGGCGCGACTTGGCGCTGCGCGGGACAAGACGGGACGCGGCGCGACTCGGCGCTGCGCGGGACAGGACGAGACGCGCGCGGGACGGGACGGGACGGGACGTGCGCGGGACGAGACGGGACTGGACGCGCGTGGCTCGGTGCTGCGTGGCAGGCAGGACAGGACGGGCGCGTCGCGGCGGACAGGCGCAACGCGACGGACGGGACAGGCAAGGGGGGGGGGGGGGGGGGAGGGACGCGACGCGATGGGGAAAGCGGACGCGACGCGACCAGCAGGCGCAGCAGGCGCTAGGGAACGATATGAGCGTGACTAACACTACCGGTAGGATACGGGACAAGCTCAGGCGTTACGGACGTGAGCGGGAGGAACGGGATCCCACAGGATCCGAACCTAGGTGATACCATGTCAAGAACTGAATGATTGTTTGACTAAGGTTGGTTGGGGTACATAAGCCTAACCCTAACTGCTGTACCCCATATGACACACATCACTAACGGCTACAACATTTGACAGTTAGGACCGTTCCTACTGCCTGTTACCCGTACTTACTCGACACACTGGCCCTCGCTGGCTCTGCCCCGCGCGCGCCTATTGGAATACTAAGGAAGAAGTGTCGATTAGGTCAAGGGAGGGGGTACAAGGAAAGTATCGAGATGGTTTGTACACCCCCTAAAGATAGCCCCAATGTAACCTAGAGAAATGTAAACATAAACATATATGTTTTGACACACCCCCATAGGCGAAATGGGGGATAGCCAGAGCAAGCAATGGCTCCAAGACAGGGTTTTACAGTGGGTGCGCTTATAATTGAGGATCAGCCATAAGCGCACTGCTCCAGATATTAGCGCATCCGCTTAACATAGGCCTGCACTTATAGCCAGGAACATATGGTATATCAGGGCGATTGCAATACTCTCACAACAAGCACACATTACAAGCACATGACACATGAAAGGCACGCACACATTTCAGGAACAACACATGAATGCACTCCTAATTGCTACTTATTGATGCTCCATGCAGCAGTGTCGATCCTACATCCACACGCCCTACCATACATTTCTCCAAAAAGGACCACGGCACACACCATGCACGGACGAGGCAAGGACGAGACGAGACGAGACGGGGACGAGACGGGCATGAGGCGAGGAGCGAGGCTAGGATAAGATGTAGACACCAGGCAAGCACTTTCAATATTCATGCCTCCACAGGACGAGGCGAGGATGAGGCAAGGATATGGCAAAGATCAGGAGTAGAGTTTATTAGACACTAGGCAAGGAGGTTCATGCTTCCACGGGACGAGGTGAGGACGAGAGCGCATGAGCCACAGCAGAGAGTGAAGCAGAGGAGTCCAGCCGGCCATCCCCTGCAGCTGCAGCAGCGGCGGCCACAGCAGCAGCCAGACCCATCCCACTGCGCACCACCAGGGGAGTCGGCTTGCTGCTGCGTTGCACGCCAGACCTCTGCCTTCTCAGCCCTACTCCTCCCTGCTGCTGCTGCTGTTGCTGCTGCTGTTGGTGTGTCTGGCACGCTGCTACTGGTCTGGATTGAAAGGAAGCTGAACCAAATGAGAGATCCTCTGTCTCAAACTGCTGCAGCTGCTCACAGGAGTTACCAAATGAGAGATCACCACCGTTCTGAGAGGAGCAGCTGTTGCTGTAGGTGCCACCACCATCCAGGGGTGGTTGAGGTAGGGCTGCAGCCGCAGCAGCAAGCATCCCATTTGCCCCGTTCGCACCTTGTCTACCATCAAAGAACGGCTGTGAGGGTGATTTGGAGGAGGAGGCAGCAGCAGCAGCAACGCCAGCAGCTGCTGCCCCTCCTCCTCTACCGTTTTTTGGCACCCCTCGGCCTCGGAATGTGGGTGTTTCACACTCTCTGCCGTCCATGAACGGCCCGGAGTGGGGCGCAGGCAGCACCAGCGACCCGCTGCTGCTGTTGCTGTTGCTGTTGTCTTCCAAATAAGGTGAGGCGTGTTGTGAAGGGTGTGTTTGAGGGAGTGTGGAGCGGTGAGGATGAGTGTGGCGGGACGAGGAGGATGGGTAGGAGGAGGAGGGGGGTGTTGTGAAGGCAGCGCTGTGTGCTCGTGACTTGTGCAGCATATTGACCATTGAAGGCGTCTGATGGTGAGAAACGCTGAAAAGGGAAGGGGTAGAAAGGGTAAGGGAAACAGCGTAAAGGAATATGGAGAACAAAACAGAGGAGCAGAGGGTTGAAACATCACCTGGAAAACGCACAAAAATGAAAAAAAAAAAAAAAAAAAAAAAAAAAAGAGGTATATAGTAAGAACAATAAGAGGGCATTAGGGAGGGGAAGTTGGAGTGTTGGTTTGTTGGTTCGTAAGGCAAAGAAGAGACGGGCACATTAACCAAGACACAGCAGAATAATGCTGGGTGTGTTACCATGTAGTCGAGGCCAGCTGTGCTGTCTGCTGCGGCCCCTCCCCCCCTCGTGTTGGCTCGCTGCAGCAGATGAGCTGACTGCGCAGAGAGAGCATACGCCAGACCTGCTCCCTTGTACGTCTGTGGAAAGGGAGGGGAAGAGATGGGAGAAGAGTTGGTGAGGAGACGTGAGAGTGTGAGACGTGAGAGTGTGTGTGGGCGGCAGCAGATAGTGCAGGCTGACTGCACTGAAAGTGCATACGCCAAACCTGGGAGAGGGGGAATAGGAAGTGGGAATAGGAAGTGGGAGAAAGAGGAGAAGAGCAGGAATAGGAAGTAGTATGTCTTTAAGAGGGGGAATAGGAATTGGGAGAAAGAGGAGAAGAGGAGGAAGATGTGAGGGAGTGAATGGAGGCATGCTGTGAGACGGGGCAGCAGCAGATGAGCTGACTGCACTGAGAGAGCAAAAAAAAGAAAAGATCATGATGAGACATTCTTACTAACTCAGAGAAAGTGCTGCCACCCATATGACATGTAACCGACACTCCCATTCACCTGCATGTTGCACATGCGTCTCTCTATTTCCATCAGCTCGTTTATCAAGTGCATTGACGCCTCATCCCCTTGCTGCACACGAAATTGCATGGAATAGAAGAGAGGAACGAGGCAGGGAGAGGCAAGACAGCGGGACAGGAAAGCGAGAGAGGCATGACAGTGGGAAAGGGTTGTGTAAGCTGGAGACGAGGAGGATGGAAGGATTTACATTGCTAAAAGAAATCAAACGAGGAAAAATAGGGGGGATGTGTGTGGGGAGGAAGAGGGAGGGGGAGGGGCAGGGGGAGGGTTGGGTGGGGGGGGTAAAAAAAAAAAAAAAAAAAAAAAATCTTGGACAACATACCTGCATGGCATAAGACGCTTGGATGGCTGCCACGCCTTGCTGTATGGTGCGCTGTGCTGCTGCCAGGCTACCCACCTCTGCCTGCTGCAACGCCTGGAGTAAAGAGAGACGCAGGGATGCGAGTCGGGTCCGGACAGCAGAGATGGGGACGCCGGGGACAGAGGGAGTGAGGAGAGGGAAGTGAGTGAGGAGGGAATATGGAGTAGAACGATGAAGAGACGAAGTGTGAGTGAGTGAGTGCATGACGGAGAGAGCAAGTGACAGAGTGAGTGAGTGCATGAGTGAGAGAGCGAGAGAGTGACTGAGTGCATGAGTGCATAAGTGAGAGAGCAAGTGAGAGAGTGAGTGAGAGAATGACTGCATGAGTGAGAGAGCAAGTGAGAGAGTGAGTGAGAGCATACTGCAGTGATGCATTTGGTGGCGGCAAGTCGGTTCTTCTGTCTCTCCAGGGCCAAGGGCGGAGGAGCCTTCTTCCTCTTCCTCTCCCTCGCCACCTCTGCCTTTCTCCTCCTCCCTTCTCCCCCCTGCCGTCCAGACTCCATAGCTCCTGACACTGGCGGTGACACACCATGGGACGCCCCTCCTTGCCTGCCACTGACCTGCCTGCTGCTTCCCTGCGCGCCACTGTCCCACCCGCCTGCTGCTGCGAGCGCCACCGCAAAGCTATCATGCCCGCTGCTGTGCGCCCCATACTCCCCTTCCTCCTGCCCATGCTGTTCATCATACCACTCTCCTTCTGCACCCTCCTCCCACATGCGCCCTTCTTCCTTCCACCCTTCCTCCACCTCCTCTCCCTCCTCCTCATCCTCCTCCTCCTGATCCTCCGCTCGTGCTACGGCCAGCTCTACCAGCGGTGTACGGTGGGTATCCTGGAAGAGCGGGCCGCATCTGTAGCTGCACCGTGCTCTCAGAATGCGACACATGTCGCGCTGCGCTGCTCCTGAAGTGTCCCTCGCTCGGGATTCATCCTGCAATAGATAGGAGAGGGATGGGAGTTGAACAAATGAAAGACGGAAAGGTGAAGAGCGGGCGGCATCTGTAGCTGCACCGCCCCCGCAGAATGCGACACATGTCGCGCTGCGCTGCTCCTGCTGCTGACGTGTCTCTGGTTCGGGATTCGTCCAGCAGGAGAAATGGGAGGAGAAATGGGAGAAGGGGTTGCGTGTGTGGGCCAATATGTGTCAGGAGGACGCACTGAGAAGGAAGAGTGAGGAGGCAAGAAGGAAAATGAAAAGGACTGATGACTAATCCTTCAGTCGCGAAACTAGTAGGCATGATAGGTAATGACACAGAGCAGCATTGCCAATCAGATGACAGGTTTGTCTTTCCCCCCTCAACTTTTGAGACGTCTCAAAAGACAGCATTGCCAATCAGATGACATGTTTGTCTTACCCCCCTCAACTTTTGAGACGTCTCAAAAGACAGCATTGCCAATCAGATGACATGTTTGTCTTACCCCCCTCAACTTTTGAGACGTCTCAAAAGACAGCATTGCCAATCAGATGACATGTTTGTCTTTCCCCCCTCAACTTTTGAGACGTCTCAAAAGACAGCATTGCCAATCAGATGACATGTTTGTCTTACCCCCCTCAACTTTTGAGACGTCTCAAAAGACAGCATTGCCAATCAGATGACATGTTTGTCTTACCCCCCTCAACTTTTGAGACGTCTCAAAAGACAGCATTGCCAATCAGATGACATGTTTGTCTTACCCCCCTCAACTTTTGAGACGTCTCAAAAGACAGCATTGCCAATCAGATGACATGTTTGTCTTGCCCCCCTCAACTTTTGAGACGTCTCAAAAGACAGCATTGCCAATCAGATGACATGTTTGTCTTGCCCCCCTCAACTTTTGAGACGTCTCAAAAGACAGCATTGCCAATCAGATGACATGTTTGTCTTTCCCCCCTCAGCTTTTGAGACGTCTCAAAAGACAGCATTGCCAATCAGATGACATGTTTGTCTTACCCCCCTCAACTTTTGAGACGTCTCAAAAGACAGCATTGCCAATCAGATGACATGTTTGTCTTACCCCCCTCAACTTTTGAGACGTCTCAAAAGACAGCATTGCCAATCAGATGACATGTTTGTCTTTCCCCCCTCAACTTTTGAGACGTCTCAAAAGACAGCATTGCCAATCAGATGACATGTTTGTCTTGCCCCCCTCAACTTTTGAGACGTCTCAAAAGACAGCATTGCCAATCAGATGACATGTTTGTCTTGCCCCCCTCAACTTTTGAGACGTCTCAAAAGACAGCATTGCCAATCAGATGACATGTTTGTCTTTCCCCCCTCAGCTTTTGAGACGTCTCAAAAGACAGCATTGCCAATCAGATGACATGTTTGTCTTTCCCCCCTCAACTTTTGAGACGTCTCAAAAGACAGCATTGCCAATCAGATGACATGTTTGTCTTACCCCCCTCAACTTTTGAGACGTCTCAAAAGACAGCATTGCCAATCAGATGACATGTTTGTCTTACCCCCCTCAACTTTTGAGACGTCTCAAAAGACAGCATTGCCAATCAGATGACATGTTTGTCTTACCCCCCTCAACTTTTGAGACGTCTCAAAAGACAGCATTGCCAATCAGATGACATGTTTGTCTTGCCCCCCTCAACTTTTGAGACGTCTCAAAAGACAGCATTGCCAATCAGATGACATGTTTGTCTTGCCCCCCTCAACTTTTGAGACGTCTCAAAAGACAGCATTGCCAATCAGATGACATGTTTGTCTTTCCCCCCTCAGCTTTTGAGACGTCTCAAAAGACAGCATTGCCAATCAGATGACATGTTTGTCTTACCCCCCTCAACTTTTGAGACGTCTCAAAAGACAGCATTGCCAATCAGATGACATGTTTGTCTTACCCCCCTCAACTTTTGAGACGTCTCAAAAGACAGCATTGCCAATCAGATGACATGTTTGTCTTGCCCCCCTCAACTTTTGAGACGTCTCAAAAGACAGCATTGCCAATCAGATGACATGTTTGTCTTGCCCCCCTCAACTTTTGAGACGTCTCAAAAGACAGCATTGCCAATCAGATGACATGTTTGTCTTACCCCCCTCAACTTTTGAGACGTCTCAAAAGACAGCATTGCCAATCAGATGACATGTTTGTCTTACCCCCCTCAACTTTTGAGACGTCTCAAAAGACAGCATTGCCAATCAGATGACATGTTTGTCTTTCCCCCCTCAACTTTTGAGACGTCTCAAAAGACAGCATTGCCAATCAGATGACATGTTTGTCTTTCCCCCCTCAACTTTTGAGACGTCTCAAAAGACAGCATTGCCAATCAGATGACATGTTTGTCTTACCCCCCTCAACTTTTGAGACGTCTCAAAAGACAGCATTGCCAATCAGATGACATGTTTGTCTTACCCCCCTCAACTTTTGAGACGTCTCAAAAGACAGCATTGCCAATCAGATGACATGTTTGTCTTTCCCCCCTCAACTTTTGAGACGTCTCAAAAGACAGCATTGCCAATCAGATGACATGTTTGTCTTTCCCCCCTCAACTTTTGAGACGTCTCAAAAGACAGCATTGCCAATCAGATGACATGTTTGTCTTTCCCCCCTCAACTTTTGAGACGTCTCAAAAGACAGCATTGCCAATCAGATGACATGTTTGTCTTTCCCCCCTCAACTTTTGAGACGTCTCAAAAGACAGCATTGCCAATCAGATGACATGTTTGTCTTTCCCCCCTCAACTTTTGAGACGTCTCAAAAGACAGCATTGCCAATCAGATGACATGTTTGTCTTTCCCCCCTCAACTTTTGAGACGTCTCAAAAGACAGCATTGCCAATCAGATGACATGTTTGTCTTACCCCCCTCAACTTTTGAGACGTCTCAAAAGATAGCACACACGCCCTGCGTGAGACAAGGGGTGGGGTGGGAGAGAGGTAGGGGGTGAGGTTATGCAGTGGAAGTGGAAGGTGTGCCCGCACTCTGCTGTGAAGAGAGCATGGCCCCTCCCTGCTCTTTGACGCTCCAGGCAAATAGCACACACGCCCTGCGTGAAGGGGAGAGTGGGAGGGAAAAGGGCGGAGTAGGAGGGGGACGTAGGGGGTGAGGTTATGCAGTGGAAGTGGAAGGTGTGCCCGCACTCCACTGTGAACAGGGCGTGTCCTCTCCCTGCTCGTTGCCGCTCCAGGCAGATGGCACACACACCCTGCGTAACAGAAAAAAGTGGGAGGGGAACAATGGAAGGGGGGATTGGGTGAGGAGATGGTGTGGAAGCGGAAGGTGTGCCCGCACTCCGCTATGAAGCGAGAGCATGACCCGCACTCACCTTCATGCTGCCAGCACCGCCACCCGAGGCATCGTGTAGCACGTTGACCACCTCGCCACTGGACGACATGGACTCATCGCTGCCAAAGCTGCGGTCCAGCTGCGCCAACGCACGTGGAGACAGCGCAGGTGGCTGTGCTGACACAACCCCCCCTCCTCCTGCTCCCCCACCGAATCCTCCTCCGCCTCCGCCCAGCCCCTCCCCGCCTGCTCCCGCTACAGCTGTGGTGACTGTAACGGTGGATATGGTGCGCCTCCTGCCTCGTATGAAGCTGCTGCTGCTGCTGCTATTGACCGCGTGGGCGTTGATGCTGCCGCTCACATACCCCACGCCACTGCCACTGGCACCACCGGCAGCACCACCACCAGCAAAGGCACCACCACCACCAAAGGCACCACCACCAGCAAAGGCACTGCTACTGGCGAAGGTGCTTCCAGTGAGGCCGGACCGAGCAGCCAGGCCAGGAGACAGGCCAGCTGTCAAGCCGCCTGAGTGCGACACCAGCGACCGCTGCCGCCCGTGCGGCCTGCCGCCCATGCCGCCTGCGCCAGCTGAGCCCAGATTGCCGCCTCGTTGACCGGCGTTGACTTGTCCGGACGCGGTTTGACTGGCGGAGTGGGGGTACCCAGAGAGGCTGCTGCCCCCGCCCGGCTGCGGCTGTAGCTGCTGCTGCCGGCCAAGCAGCCCACTTCGCTCACCCACAAGCACCACGCTCTGTGACGTGCCCCGTCTCCAGCCGGGTATCGTTTGCCCCAGTGACGCCTGCCGCTGATGCTGCTGCGGCTGCTGTTGTTGTTGCTGCTGTTGCTGTTGGAAAGACTGGTGCTGGGATCGCCTGATGGGAGACCTCTCTGCTGTGCGGAACGTGCCTTCCTCTATAGTCACACTGGGCGGCAGCAGCGTGGATATCGTCGCCGCCCGGCCCCGGAAAAGCACTCCACTCCTCTCCCTCTCCTCCTCCTCCTCATCATCCTCATCATCATCTCCCTCCTCGTTAATCCCTGCCTCTCCTCGACCCTCCCCTCCACTTCCCCCTCCAGCCTGACCCAGCCCTTCTCCCTCTGCAGCGCTTCTGGACCGGCTGTGCCTGTGCCCGCCGTGGCTTATAACGGAGGATTGTGCTCCTGGGGGGGAAGCCCCACTCGGTATAGTCACAGCTGCCGCTGCTACAGCCGCAGCTGCGGCTACAGCCGTGCTTCTGGGAGGTGAGGGTCGGAGTGTTACAGAACCAATGCCGGTTACAGGGTTACCACATGCGGAAGAAACAGCAGCAGCGAGACCCTGGGAAAGGACCATCTGCTGCTGCTCCCGAGCCGCTTGGTTTGACTGCGCTGATGTCAGCGGCAACGTGCTCCGCCGAACCAACATCCTCGGGGACGTCGCCGAACCTCCTCTGGTTCGGCCTGCAAATGACGAAACCTCAGACACCCGCTCCTCCTGGAAAGATGTGACCAGGCCGGAGTTGAACACAAGACCTTTCGAATCCCAGAAACTCCCAAGATTTCTGGAGTCATTGAGCCCCTGGGGCGGGACTGTGGGATTCATTCCAAAGCTTCCTTGGGAATTCCGATCCTGGAGAGATGCGGAGGAACCAGCGGTGGGGAGGGGTGACCGGACAGCCGGAGACAAGTGCTGCAAAGGTGTGGGAGAGAGGGACGGGAGACGGACCGACACAGGGTCCAGATATGCTGAAGCTGCAGCTGATGATGCTCCTGCGGTTGCTCTGCTGACAGGACCACTTGAGATATGGCTCTGGTGAGGGCCGCTGAAGAATCCGGGAATCTGCTGCTGCTGCTGCTGCTGGCTCTGCTGTTGCTGTTGCTGCGTCTGCTGCAGGCGTGCTTGCTGGTGCGGTGAGGAGTGGGACGACGACGATTGTGACGACGCGTGCGACGACGACGACTGCGGCGACAGCTTCCTGTGGGACGACGACGACGACGACGCGGAGGAGGAGGAGGAGCCGCCGCCGCCGCCGCTGCTGCCGCCGAGCATCGCGCGGTAGAATCGCTGAAACGGCTTGCGGAACCCCGAGCTCACCGCGGATCCGCGGCTCCCCGCCGCGGCGGACGCTGCGCCGGCGCAAACCTCCATGGCGGGCGACTTGGGCGACGGTGGCGACGCCGACGCGGCTGTCGCATGGTGATGATCATCGTGCATGGCGAAAAACGCAGATTATTCGAACTATTACCTTGGTAGTAGCAGTAGAGAAAGCAGGGACAGCTGGTAGTTCCAAGGCTGCGCGCCACCACACGCTGCGTTATTAGTGTGAATCACGTTGCACGGTTACTAGCGTGAATCACGGAGAGAGTAAATATCACTGCTCGCGTCAGAGAGCAGAACGAGGCCGTTGAGTTAGTTGGTTAAGTTACGGAGCTTAATTTCCGTCCGATGGAGTCAGCGAGTCGCTGCAGCCGTCAGATAATAATCGAGACATCAGCGGGCGAGCGTCAACTGCGCCCGTCAGGGCCGTCGCGGCCGTGTCTGAGGAATCCAATTCACACAATTCTCTCAGACGGCAGTTCCAAGGTAATAAGTAGTACTATCCGTAGCGCCTGAGAGAAACGCAGGTAAGCTTTCTTCTAGTAATACCACCAGGGAAAAGCACCTCGATCGGCGGGATTGCCAGGAAGCAGCGGCAGCGGTATGATGGTGTAACTCACACGCCAATAAAACACTACGACTGATCACAAAATCGAGAGGCTCTTGGGCCAACGAGAGAGGCAGTTCAGGCTTCAGAGGAAACCGCCTTTGAGGTCTGAATTGAGGACTCTTTTAACGGAATTAAATTGAAACAACCGCCGATGCCACAACCTACTAGCACCAATGGTTCCGGTGGTGGTAATTTTAAACGTCATCGCCCATACTAATCGACATCATTCGAATCTGAACGCGTGCAAGTAGTAGAATTCTTAGTCTCTAGCCGGCGATCGTGTCGAGGTCCTGTCAAATTTTAATAGTAAGACCGTGGGGACTATTAGTAATGCATTCCGGCACACCATGGCGTAGTAACTCGGAGTGTGCAGTGGAGTGCAGTAGCCTACTGAGTATGCATTCAGGGATGCTCCTGTTCCTCCTGGTGCTGCTGCTGCTGCTGCTGTTGCTGCAGTCCGCCGCTTCGGAGCGCTCTATCTTTACTTCAACTGCTCCTGCTACTCGCGGTCTGTTTCAAAGTGGTTCCGACGGCGAGGATGCGAGCAGCCGAAGCAACAGCATCACGCGACAATAAATCAGGGCGGTCTGGGCGGTTGCGGCTGCGTGTGAGTAATTTCTACCAGCGCCAGCAGCAGAGGCCGTTCTGTAACTGCACCAGAACCTTGTCCGGCATTAAAGCACATCGTATTACTCATGGCGAGAAATGCTACTTGCTTGGATTTCTTGCAACGAGAACCCAAGATCGTCGGCAGTGGATCTGTACGACAGATTGCCGCGGGACCCGCTGTTACTATGAGACGGACGAAGGCAGAAAGGAAGCAGATAGAACTGTATCGAGCATCGGGTCAGCCTGATATCAGGGCCCTATGAACACAGCCGAGCGTGTTATTAGCTGCCTTTGAGAGTAGCTCTGGGATTTAGGGCTGGTTTCTTCCAAACCTAAGAGATGGACCCAAGCGAACCAAGGCGCAACTAAGCGCGTGCAGCAGTACAAAATCAAGCCGCCCCAAATCTTTCAAGCTTCCACACGAAACGCTGGCTTGGGCTTTTCCACGAGTGGAAGGAAGTTGCATTGTTGTAGCAGGCGTTGATGTTTCGTTTCAAGCTCACGCCCTAACGGACCAGTAGCAAGCTAGCTACCGTATTACGGAAGTCCAGACGTCTTTCAGTTGTGGAATGAAATGAGAGACTCACAGAGAAAGCGTGACTCTGTTCACCCGAACTTGAGATGCATGAAATGATACTGTAAGAGCAAGCCAAGCCAATGTGAGGCGGTTGTGGTTGGAAGAACTCGGGAATCAGGCAGACAAGGCGGTGTGGGGTGGTTTGGACGGGAGCCGAGCCAAGCTGGGAAACTCCACATCGCAGCGCGAAACGGAGAATGGTTGAATTTCTCTCGAGACGGTTGCATTTCCCCTCAAAATGCGATTTTGTCTATCCGTTACAGGTCAGCTCCGCGCATAGTTGAAAGTTACCTACACTACAGAAAAAAACACTGCTTGGTCAAATTATAGTGGAGTTGACAAACCCAGTTTGTCAACAATAACCAGTCAGGTTGTGACATTGTACGCCATCCATGGACATCAAGTTTTTTAGTCTGAAAAAAACCCTTCGGATCAAGACTAAAGTCTCAGAATAGTGATGTGTTTAGCGGAAGCGTAATAGTAAACCAATTGAACCACCTTGCACTAGTATATGAGAACAATATGACTTGATTATAGCAAAGAGATACAAGGTTTTATATTATTACAAGGAATACGAAAGCTTTAACTGTAACTGCTGTTGCGGTTCAATACAGCGACGACTCGGGTAACTGCTCAATAGCGAGTCAGCTATTTGTCCTTGCTGTCGCGCTGCCTTTGTCTAGTCAAAGGTTGCTGACCTTTGACCTTTGCTTCAACCTCCTGATGTTGTCGCCTTGTCAACCGCTTTGCTGTATCTTGGTTGACTCGGTGTTGCTTCGCTGTGGATATGCTTCATTCTTGTTATAGTGCTCGACACATCAGAAGCGTGAATTAGATGTTTCCGACCCTCCCCTTCGCTTCTGGAGTGTCATCGCCTTCGTTGCTGGTGACGTGGCCCTGTCCAGTTAGCAGCATGCAGTATTCGAACTTCTGCTTTCCGGGTTTCTTGGTCGGGTAATATGCTGCCATCTCGGATGTTGGGCAGTAAGATAGCTCGAGTCTCCCTTTCTCGATCTCGTCCTTCACGAAGAAGTCGCGCAGGGCAATGTGCTTCGTTCGGTTCGCGAACCCGCTCTTATTCGCTATGCGAATTGCAGATTGGTTGTCGCAGAAGAGGGAGAAGCTGGGTAACTGGCCCAGGTTTGTTTCTTCCAGTAGTTCGCGAAGGTATAGTCCTTCCTTGGTGGCTGAGCAGAGTGCAATGTATTCTGCTTCAGCAGAGGAGAGAGCAATTAGTTCTTGCTTGCTCGACTGCCACGAGATAGGACCGACGAGCTCAAGTCGATAGATGTAGCCGGTGCGCGATCGCCTGTTATCAGAATCGCCTGCGTGGTCAGCATCTACGCAGCCGATTAGCTTTGGAGTAGTGGTTCCAGTCTTGTGGTAGGTTAGGCCGATCGTAGGTGTGCTGACGAGGTAGTATAACGCGCGGTCGAGTTCCGCCATATGCTATGCTTCGGGCCATTTGAGATAGGTGGCAAGCTGGCTCGCTGAGTACGACAGGTACGGTCGGCAGGTAACGGCTATGAAGAATAAGCATCCAAGTTTCCGCTGGTAGTCGTGTAGTCCGGCAGGTCCGAGCGGATTAAAATTTTCCTGGTGATTTCCGGCGGTGTAGCGATAGGGCGTGGATATGGCGGCTGGCGATAATCCAAAGCATTTGGCGATTGTGTCGGCGTATTTTGCGGCGCTGAGGTAGATTGCGTTCTCTCCGTCGAGTATGTTGAGTCCCAGGTACTGGGTTACGGTGGAAGAGACCGTGAGTGAGAGATCCCGTTGTAGCTCCCCTTCAAACCAGGTGGTGATGTCGTTGGTAGAGCCTATGTAGAGCAGGTCGTCTACGTACACGATCAGCAAGATGTATTCGGCTTCCATCGTGAGTCTGTACATGCCCTGGTCGTGTGGTAGTTGCTGAAAGCCAATGCGGATTAATCGGTCGTGTAGGTACTGCTTCCACAGCCGCGGAGCTTGCTTGATGCCGTACAAGGACTTCAGCAGCTGACAGACTTTATTAGGGTCTGTGTCGGATCCATGTGGTTTCTCGACGAAGATTTCGGCGTCGACGGGAGCGTAGAGAAACACGTTAGCTACGTCGATTTGGCGGAGCTTCTTTTGCTTCATGGCAGCTATCGCGACGAGGATTCGTAAAGAGGTATGTCGGCTGACTGGCGCGAAATTCTCGGTGAAGTTTCGTCCGTGTTCTTGATCGAAGCCACGCACGACCCATCGTGCTTTGAATTTGTCAATTGTCCCGTCAGCTTTCGTTTTCATGCACAAGACCCATTTTTCCGTGAGAATGGTTTTGTTGCGTGCCACTCCAATGGGTACTATCTTCCAGGTGTTTCTGTCTTCCAGCGCTTTTAACTCCCTGTCCATGGCTTCATGCCATTTTTCCCTGTGCTCCACCCCCAGAGCCTGCTGAACCGTAGCAGGCTCTCACGGCATTGGTGCGCCATGGACTGCGGTGACGAGCCCAAGAATCTGCAGCCCACTCTGTGTGTAGCGAGGGAGATTTGGGTCCTCGGGATAAACTTATCGTCTCCTGCTTCTGGATTAGGTAAAATTTTGGGGCCTATGCGTTCTGAAACGTTCGTGTTGACCGGCTGGGGTGTAACGTAACCATTGTCGGCGAAGTCGTAGTAGACTTCGGCGTTGATGCTTTCGTGAGGGTTTTCGTCGTCCATCGGAATGGGTACCGAACAGTAGGGAAGAGGTCCGGCTTCCTCCGATGCTCCGTCCACACTTTGTTCATCCCAGTCAGCCTCATCTGCTGGCAAGGCAAAGGCTCGGTTGCCACAGAAGCCGCCCGTGAGGTCTCGTTTTGCTGCCAAGTTGTCCAGGTACGTTTGGAGAGTGAGTCGTTTGTAGAAAATCACGTCACGTGCTGCTACTGATTCCTTCGAGTGGACGTCGAAAATCTTCCACGCGTTGTAATGTTTTTCGATGCCCAGGTGTAATCCCCATTGTACGCGTTGTGAGAATCGTCCGGCTCGTGCAGTGTGGGGTCGGTACTGTACCATGCAACAAAAAACTTGTAACATTTTGTGTTGCCCAATTTTCCTGTCCACATCACATGCGGTGATGCATTGTTCGGAAGCGAAGATGGCGAAAGCAAGTTGTGTAGCAGTACAGCGTGGTCCATCGCCTCAGGCCATTGATGGCTGGGTAGTCGCATGCCACGTAGCAGCTTGCGCATGGTGTTCTGGAGGGTCCTGTTCATTCTTTCTACCACGCCTTGCTGTTGATGAGCGTAGGGAAGAGAGATGAGTCTCTTGATGCCTCTCTCCGCCAGGTATTGCTTGAAGCGTTGTGATTGATGTTCTCCTCCCCCGTCTGACTGGAAACTTTTCAGCTTCACTCTTGATTCCCTCTCTGCTACTGGGAGCCAAGCGACGAAGGCTTCGAAGGCCATGTCGCGTCTCGGAAGATTGAGGTGCCAGACGTATCTGGTGGCGGCGTCGATGAACGTGATTACGTAGTTGTATGCTCCCTGTTCGCTTTCGCGGGTGTACAGTATGTCGCTATAGACCTTTTCCAGCGCTGCATATGCTGGCGTGCTTGGGTTGTGGTGAGATACAAACGGCTTATGAGGTAAGTCGGCTTCAGGACATGTAAAGCAGGTTCCGCAGACTCGTTGAAGTTCTCTTCCGTCGGGTAAGAGTAGTGAATCTTTGTCGAGAACTCCTGCTCTTATCGTGTTGTTCAGTGTCGTGTTGCTGGGATGTCCTAGCCTTTGATGCCACAATGATTCGTCGGCGCGATGTCCAGGTGAACGTCTGTACAGGTCGGAGTTGGAGTAGAAACCTGCAGTGATGTTGGCACTTCTATGTATGTCTCGTGGAGCGGAAGTCAGCTGTTGAGCAGGAGTCGGTGTTGATGAAGAGCTGGCGATTGGTGCTGGTACTGCTGTTGTTGTTTCTGCTTCTGCCGATGTTGCTGCTGCTGCTATTGTCTCTGCTGCTGCCAATGTTGTTGCTGTTGCTGTTGTCTGTTGAATCGCTGCTAACGCCCTTGTCCGTTCTGCTTCAGGTATAGTGTGTGAGTACCAGAAGCCTCCGGGGCTGAAGTCTGAGTCGAGATCTGGTGGGTGCGACCAAGTGGTGACGTTGATGATCGCGTCACTGTCAGTAGTTCCTTGATCTGGGACAAAGTCGAGAACGAAGATGGTGTTCTTCAGGACCGCTTTCCCGATGTAAAGTCCTCCCCTCCCGTTGTACAGTTTGAATTCCTGAGTGGTGCTGTCGGCTTCAAGATGAATCCCTTTTGTCATGAGCTGGCTGATGCTTAGTAAGTGGTAGCCCACTCCTTCTGCAATCAAAACCTTCGACATCGGCAAAATGACGTTAGTTTCGCGGGAATGAAGTTGAGCTACTCCTTGTCGTCGTGTGTGCAGGTTCTGGTTGTTGGCGACGGTGATCACGACTTCCCGGTTGAGGTGTTGTTCCCGTTGAACGAAGCGATTTGATGAGCACATGTGTGTTAGAATAGTAGCTTGACTTAGGAACCATGGCTAGGGAGAATGTCGAGAGAGTTTGGGTGAGTGAAAGTCGAGGAGGATTAGAATGATTTCACTAGCAAGAGTTGGGATACAAATAGCAACCCCTAAATTGGGTTGTACTCACTACAGAGTACCCCACTGCAGGCTAGACAGCAAATACATTCTGACAATGTGTTGTCCGCAGCAGCTGTCCAAGAACCAAGTGTCTTGACCGGACGGTTCGCTCTGTGCGATAGCTCCGTATGTCGGGTTTGGTTCTAGTAATTCACGACGAGGTGTGATTTCGTCGATCGACTCTTCTGGTGAGTAGGTCGGTGGTGAACCAGTGATGCAGGAGTCCGTTCTTGTCATACAGCTTATGATGTTTCTTGTTCCTCGTGCGGGTTGTGACGTTGTCGTTGAAGGCGGCGCCTGATTGGAAGGATGCTGCTGTGTGGAAGTCACTTGACTACTTGAAGGTCGAAGCTGACGTGGTGATGGTGTCGATTGCTGCTGATTCAGGCAGTGAATTCGAGAGTGTCCTGACGTTCGGCAGAGATGACAGAACGGTGGTACGTATCTTCGTGCTTGGTGCTCTTGTTGTCGGTTGTTGTCGGTTGTTGTTGTTGTTGTTGTTGTTGTTGTTGTTGTTGTTGTTGTTGTTGTTGTTGTTGTTGTTGTTGTTGTTGTTGTTGTTGTTGTTGTTGTTGTTGTTGTTGTTGATGTTGTTGTTGTTGTTGTTGTTGTTGTTGTTGTTGTTGTTGTTGTTGTTGTTGTTGTTGTTGTTGTTGTTGTTGTTGTTGTTGTTGTTGTTGTTGTTGTTGTTGTTGTTGTTGTTGTTGTTGTTGTTGTTGTTGCGGCATGAATTTCGGTGCAGAGATTTGCTTTGGAGATTCTTCCGTGGGCTCGGAGAATGGCTCAAGTGGAGTGCGACTGAGGACCGAGACCTGTGATGACGACAGTGACGAACGCTTCTTCGGATATTGATCCGCCGCATCGAAGGAGTCTATCGCGCAGACCGCGACGGCGACTGATATATGCAATTCCCTTTTCGCCGGGTTGCATTTGGACCGTTGTTAATTGCGCCATGAGACGACTTTGATTAACGCTGTCGGCTGCTTGATACAGGTTCTTCAAATGGTTGTACGCGAGCTCGGCGGAGTTTCCGTATCCGCGATAAGACCGGATGTTCTGCTGCTCGTTTGCCGTTATGTTTCGCAGAAGTATGGTGTACGCCATCAGTGACTGGTACGTGTACTGCTGCTTGTTGTATCGTGTCTCGTGCGTTGGATATGGCAGGAAGCCGTCAAAGAAACCAAGAATTTGAGCGCCTTCCATCATCAGCTCGAATTCGAAGGACCAAGTATAGAAGTCATTTCCATCAAATGGTGTTGATGTTTGCAGTTTCAGCACGTGTGCGAATTGTGACTGCAACTGATTTGCATCCAGTGTCTTCGTCTCTTGTCCAGGTGGGAGTCGATTCGGCATGAAGCTGATGGAGCCGCGTTGAGATACATACGGTGCGAAGATAGGCTATTGATTTCCGCGCGCAAAAGATGAGCCGTCAAGAATCATGGGAGTGACTCTGTTGTTGTTGTCGCTGTTGTTTGACTGCGCAGGTGCCGCTTGTTGATGTTGCTCGTAGAACGACATGAAGGAGAAGAATTTCTCCATCATGCTTGGGTCGAGGCCGGTTACTTGGTTCGCATGAGTTTCAGTTGACTCAGCAGTGTCATAATCTTACGGAAAAGTTGTGTGTCGACTATGGAGGGAAAAGATACAAAGGAGAAACCAAAGGGGTTGTACCCCACAGTGAGTACCCCACTAAGCCTAACCAAACTATAACAAATATACACATATGTTTGACACACCCCCATAGGCAAAGTGGGGGAGAACAGAGGGTCACAAGACCAGTCAGGAATTGCAAAGCAAACTCAGGGTGGATCACAACGTCACCACGCAGTCTGAGCACAATCAAGAAGGCCACAAGGCCAGTTCACATGCAGAAATATATATATAACAACAACAGTACAGTGATATCTACCTACAAGAACAAGCATGCAGGAATACATATAAATCATGGTACAAACAAGGCCTACAGCAAGTGAGGAAGAGTGGGCACAAGGCCTAACAAAGTGCAGAAACGCTGATGATCACCAGGCGGAAGCGCCTTGGTGAATATATCAGCAGTGTTGGCCCGAGTGGCCACGTAGGTAAGACGAAGCTGGCCACGCTGCTGCAGCTCTCGAGCAAGAAAGTAACGGAGAGCTATGTGCTTTGTTCTTTGCTCCAGTCTGTGCTCCTGACACAAGGCAATGGCGGCCTTGTTGTCGACGTACAGAACTGGAGGAGAACGAGGCCTCTCTCCCAAGTCGGTCAGCAGGTAGGTGAGCCAGCGCAGCTCCTGTGCAGCCATGGCTGTGGCGTAGATCTCTGCCTCACAGCTGGAGCCTAGAACTGAAGACGAACGTGTAGAACGCCAGGAAACTGAACCAGGTGTAACCCTGTGACGACCGCTGCGTAGCCTGGTCGTCAACCCAAGAGGCGTCCGAGTGACCTGTGAGGACAACGTCACCCCGTCCTCCAAGCACGAGCCCCATGCTCGATGTACTGCACAAGTAGCGTAGTACCCTCTTGGCAGCATCCATGTGCACCTTTCGGTGCCGACCAGGAGCCACGTAGCGAGCCAGAAGGCCAAGAGGGTACGCAAGGTCAGGACGAGTGCAAGTCATCAAGTACATGAGGCAGCCCACTAACTCTGGGTAAGGACCACTCGGCTCTATGAACTCGTCCGAAGGTGGAGCTGAGAGCGAGTGACCTGTAGCCAGAGGAGTGGCCTGTGCTGAGGACCAGGTGAAACCGAAGCGCTGAAGGACCTGCTGCACCATGTGTGACTGAGTCAGTGTGATGGTGCGGCGTGCTCTGTCCCGGGTGATCTGCAAGCCAAGGTAGCTGCGCAGTTCACCCAGGTCTGTGCACGTGTGTCTCTTCTGCAGCTTCGACTTCACCAGGGCGAGAGCCTCAGTGTCAGCAGTGGCAAAGACCAAGTCGTCGACGTACACGAGAACGTAGAACGGCGGCAGAGAAGTGTCGGTGCGCAAAAACAGCGACGGGTCAGCAGTTGACGGAGCAAACCCAAGAGTCGAAAGTGTCGTCCTCGTTGTGTCGTGCCACTCACGTGGCACCTGGCGGAGACCGTAGACCGGCCGCCGGAGGCTCCACTGGGTACCAGGAGGGAACGACCCAGTGAAGCCAGGAGGGCGGCGCAGCCAAATCTCCTTGTGCAGGCTGCCCTGTAAGAAGGCTGTGCTGAAGTCAAGAGAGTGAAGCTCGTAGTCACGCTGAGCGGCAACGTGCAGCAGCACCCGAAGAGTGGTCATCTTCGGGGTGGGGGAGAAGGTCTGGAAGAAGTCAACTCCCTCTCGCTGACTGAAGCCTCGAGCCACGTACCGAGCCTTGAAGACAGGCGGAGAACCCGGCGGCCGCTTCACCCTAAAAATCCACATGCCACTGACAATGTTCGCCCCAGGAGGGGGACCCTCGTCGACGTAGGTGCCTGTGGACTTCCAGGATGCCATCTCTGCGTCCATGGCTGTCTGCCACTGAGAGGAGTACTCACCCGCGATCGCCTCAGCGTAAGAGCGCGGGGTAGGGATGTCTGGTGCATCCGGGTCTCCCTCAGGGGCAAGCAGCATGGATACGAGATGAGGCGCAGTGGCTGCAAGACACTCAAGGTCCTCCTGTCTGTCCTCAAGGACGTCCGTGCCAAGAGCACACTCACCCCCGATGGACGGAGGACAGACAGACTCAGACTCAGCAACAAGACTGGCGGCGTAGTCGAGACGACAGGCAGCAGCAAAGTCAACAAGCTTAGCGACTAAGGCAGACGCAGCAGCAGACTCAAACGACGTGTCAGTGACAACAGTGGCAAGCAGACGCGTGATAGTAGAGTGCTCAGCACGAAACTGGTCAGACGCAGGGTCAGCAACGACAGGCAGAGAGGACGCAGGGGGAGACGGCAGAGGAACACACAGCGGAGGAGAGGAAGGACGACAAACTACAAGGTGAGAGCCGGAGACAGCCGGCTGCCGCTGACGAGGAACACAACGACCGGAACGACCAGAACGGACAGGTGAGACAGGACGGGACGCAGGCTCACGACGCTCAGCAAGGCCCCTAGTCTGCTCTGTGTACGGAGAAGGAGCAGGCAGCGGTGAGCCAGGCTGTAACAGAAGACCAGTAGACGAGGGAAGACTGAGAACCTGGCGAAGTGCAGAGTCAGGTGGTGGCTGAGACGACGGAGACGGCGGAGCGAAGAACAGGCGCTGCTGAGCAGTGCCACCAGCACCAGTAGCTCCAGCACCTCCAGCAGCTCCAGTACCCTCAGCAGCTCCAGCACCGCTATTAGCTCCAGTACCCTCAGCAGCTCCAGCACCGCCAGCACCTCCAGCAGCTCCAGTACCTCCAGCAGCTCCAGCACCCTCTGCAGCGCCAGTACCCTCAGTCACAACACCGCCAGCCCCAGCAGCTCCAGTACCCTCAGTACGAGCACCTCCGGGACCAGCGACACCAGCAGAAGAACCCCCAGCAGTAGAGCCCTGAGGTGCAGAAGCGCGACGCTGACGGCGACCGTACCAGTCGTGCAGCTGCTGGGAGGTGAGGGGCACACGCGGACGAAGACGGCTACTCCAAGGAGACCGCGGAAAAGCAGTCGCAGAACCCTCAGGCGACTCACCCCCAGACTCAGCACCCCCAGGCTCCGCTCACGCAGGCTCAGCACCCCCAGACGCAGCACCTCCAGACGCAGCACCCCCAGGCTCCTCACGCTCAGCGCCCCCAGACTCAGCACCCCCAAGCTCCGCACCCCCAGGGACAGCACCACTCGCAGCAGGACCGGAGTCACCAGTGACCTCAACAGGCGCAGGCGCGGAGGGGTCTACCTGAGAGACACCTGAAGGAGCAGGACCTGGCGCGGGGAGGGGGTCTACCTGGGGAGGACCTGGGGCGAGAAAGAGCGGCGGGGGGGGGCGAGGAGCAGTGCGGTAGGGGAAGAGGCGGTAAAAGGGGACGGACTCGTCAAAGGTGACGTCCTGAGACGCAAAGACACGGCGCGAGGCGGGGTCGTAAAACTGCCAGCCAGGCGCGTCAGGGACAAAGCCAAGGAAGACGCAAGGAATGGCGCGAGGGGAGAGCTTGTCCGCGGTGGTATCGCGGACAAAGGCACGAGCACCCCAGACCCGGAAACGCGACGCGTCGCCAACCTTCCCCGTCCACAGCATTGTGGGCGAGGTCTCCGGCAAGGAGACACGGGGCCAAAGGTTGAGCTGATGCGCGGCGTACCGGACTGCAAACGGCCACAGAAAATGGGGGGCAGCCGCATGGATCATGGAGGTACGAGCGACCTCCATGACTAAGCCAATGCGGCGCTCAGCAACCCCATTCTGCTGAGGAGAGGCCGGAAGCGTGAAAGTCTGGCGGATGTCGTGCTCCGCACAGAAGGCTGCCAAGAGGTCTGAGGAGAACTCACCACCTCTGTCAGAGTGCAGACGCAGGACAGGAAAGTCCGACTGGAACCGCTCGCGGAGCTGGAGACGAGTAGCGCGGATCCAGGGGATCAAAACATCAGGGACATCCCCCTTGCGCTGCAAGGGGAAGACCGTGGTGTAGCGCGTGTAGTCGTCGACAACCAGCAGGAAGTACCGCTCGTGGCCCTGTCCACCGACGCGGGCTGGGCCCCACACGTCCAGGTGGAGAGTCTGCAGTGGAGCCTCTGTGGGAGAGAACGAGGAGGAGTGAGGAGCGGCGCGCTGCCGCCCCTCGACGCAGGGAATGCAGGGTGGCGCAGGCGAGGGAGGGAGGGGAGGCAGAGACCTGGGAAGCCCAGAAACCAGGAGGCGGGAGTGCATGCTGCGTAGGCGAGGCAGGGAGGGGTGACCAAGGCGGTGGTGCCACAGGAGAGTGTCGTGCGACAGCCGGCGACACTCACACTGTGTAGCTACCTGAGCAGACACGTGCAACTGGGGAGACAAAGGGGCGGAGCGTGACGCAGTGGTGAGGGTGTACAGACTGGACCCCGGCGCACGAGCGAACGTGGCCAGGTGGCGACCAGTCTGGGAGCACGTGCAAATCGCCACACGCTGCCGGCCAGGGGTGAAGGTGTCAACCCCCGCATCCTGGAGGACAGCGTTACTCACCAAGTTTGTAGAGAACGAGGGGAGGTGGAGACCAGACAGCTCACCAGACGGGACCGCTGGACACGGAAGCACAGTGGAAGACCGTGCAAGCACTGGGCCCTTAGAGGGGTCAGCCAATGAGACAGGAACAGGTGCAGGGAGGGGAGTGACTGTGGTACTGTCGCGAAAGAAACAGCGGGAAGCACCAGAGTCAAGTGTAAAGGTGTGCAAAGCCTGTGCAGGCGCAGTACCAAGGGGAGCAGACGCACAAGCACCTAGTGCTGCAGGGGCTATACCAGGGGTTATACCAGGATCCGGCGGCACACACAAGTAGCAGTCACCCTCAGCACTAACAGACAAGGCATACATAGCAGCAAGAATTGCCTCATAGTCAAGATCAAAGATAGGTACATCACGCCTAAGCAAGTCTGCCCAGTTGGGGAACTCAGTAGCATCAGGAAACTTGGCGCGCCAGGCGTCGCTAAGCCGAGCGAAGCAGCGCTGCTCAGTGTGAAAACCTGTGCATTGGCGACCAGCGTGGGGACCTGTGCGGATGATATAGGGGCAGCGACCAGGACCCCCAGACGCCCCACGCCCGGCATACCAGTCAAGAAGCTGCTGGGAAGTGGGGGTCTGGCGCTGACGCTGATGCTGCTGCTGCTGCTGCGGCTGCTGCTGCTGCTGCGGCTGCTGCTGGCCCTGACCACCACTGCCACCACCGCTCCCTCCTCCCCCACCTCTGCTGCTGCCGCCTCCACCGCTCCCAGTGCCTCCGCCGCCCCCACCACCACCTCCACCGCCTCCACCCCCACGACCACCCCCACCACCGCCTCCACCTCCACCACCTCCACCACCTCCACCACCTCCACCCCCACCGCCCCTGCCACCCCTGCCGCCCCTGCCGCTGCGACGCTTCCCACTGTGAGCGGAAGCAGCTCCGACCCCCTCAGCACCAAGGTAGTCGTGAGCAGCAGCTGCGGAGGCGTAGGAGGGGGTGAGAGGGGAGGGGGAGCACCCCTCAAAGAGGGGAGAGTGAGGAGTGCCACGAGCAGCACCTACAGCGAGGATGTTCTTCTCTGCTGCGAGGAGGTGCTTCTCGAAGTCGTCTACAGTGAGAGTGGTGGGGTCTAGCGCTAGGAAGTGGTCCCTGACAGAGCTAAGAGTGTCAGGGAGGCAGGTGACGAGGAAATAAAGAGTGAAGTACATCGGGGGGGGGGGTTTGCGGCGCAGAACTCGGCTGAAAGGGCGGCACGAAAGCGAGAGTCAGTAGCGCGCAGGTGAGAAACTAGGTCCTCAGCAGTGGTGAACGAGGAAAGATCGGGGAACAGGTACGGTAGCATGAGTCGACCTATGGCTGCAGTGGTCGGGGAGGAGTAGCGCGCAACTACAGCGTCGTACAGTGTCTGAGCAATTCTGTGCTGGCTGAAATGCGCTCGCTCAGTAATCGGCAGGTGGTTCCTAATAGCTAGACGTGCAAAAGCATCACGAGTCTGCCACTGGGAGCGTTCTAGAGCAGGAGCATCAGCAGCAGGAGCAACAGCAGAGCCAGAGACGTAATCAAACAAGGAAACGCCATCTTTGGCATCAGTCAGAAGGAACAGTTGGAGATCGTCTAACCATACACTGAACTCGATGGGACGACCGTCAGGCTCGAACGCTAGAACGTTAGGCGTCGCCATATTGGCTTAAGGCAGGAGGTAGCAGGCAGCAGGCAGCAGGCAGAGGCAGCAGGCACCAAGTAGGAGGCAGGAGGCAGAGGCAGGAGGCAGGGGCAGCAAGCAGCAGGCAGAGGCAGTAGGCACCAAGTAGGAGGCAGGAGGCAGAGGCAGGAGGCAGGGGCAGCAAGCAGTAAGTAGGAGGCAGGAGGCAGAGGCAGGAGGCAGGGGCAGCAAGCAGCAGGCAGAGGCAGCAGGCACCAAGTAGGAGGCAGGAGGCAGGAGGTAGAGGCAGGAGGCAGGGGCAGCAAGCAGCAGGCAGGCAGGAGGCAAGCTGCAGGCAGGCGGCAGCAGGCAGCAAGCAGGCAGGCAGGCAGGCGGCAGGCAGGCAGCAGCAGGCAGCAAGCAGGCAGGCGAGAGCAGGCAGCAAGTAGCAGGCAGGCAGCAGGTAGGCAGCAGGCAGGTTGCAGGCAGGCGGCAGTAGGCAGCAAGTAGGCAGGCAGGTAGGCTGCAGGCAGTAAGCAGGCAGGCTGCAGCAGGCAGGCAGGCTGCAGGCAGGCGGCAGCAGGCAGCAAGCAGGCAGGCAGGCAGGCTGCAGGCAGTAGGCAGGCAGGCGGCAGCAGGCAGGCAGAAGGCAGGCTGCAGACAGGCGGCAGGCAGGCGGCAAGCAGGCAGGCAGGCAGGCTGTAGGCAGCAAGCAGCAGGCAGGCAGCAGGCAGGCAGCAGGCAGGCTGCAGGCAGGTGGCAGCAGGCAGCAAGCAGCAGGCAGGCGGCAGGCAGGAGCGGCAGGCAGCAGGCAGGCGGCAGGCAGCAGGCAGCAGGCAGGAGCGGCAGGCAGCAGGCAGCAGGCAGGAGCGGCCTGAGGGCTGCGTGTGGCGGCTTGCTGCACGAGGCTGCAGGCTGCGCGTGGCTACGGGCAGCGCGCACGGCCGCAGGCTACGCGCGGCGACTGATTGCGCGAGCTGTGGGCTGCTTGCAGCTGCGGGCTATGCGTGGCTACAGCGTGCGCGGCTGCATTCTACGTGTGGTTTCGGGCTGCGCTGGGCGACGGGCCGCACGTGCACGGCTGCGGGCTGGTCGCTACGCTACGGGCTACGCTGGGCGACGGGCCGCTCTGGCTTGGCCTAATCAGGTTTCGCACGGGCGGCTTAAGGGGCGCACAGGCGGGGCCGAAACGGGCTACGCGGGCTGCTGAGACGGCGCATGTGGGAAAAAAAAGGACCGCCCGAGGCGCGCGCGGGCAGCCGAGGCGCGCGTAGGCACTAGGTACGACAGGTAATCGTGGTGGGCCCTAATCGTAGGTCCTAAGGACCTATGCTCTATACCATGTCATAATCTTACGGAAAAGTTGTGTGTCGACTATGGAGGGAAAAGATACAAAGGAGAAACCAAAGGGGTTGTACCCCACAGTGAGTACCCCACTAAGCCTAACCAAACTATAACAAATATACACATATGTTTGACACAAGCAGCTGGTCTTTGAGTTGTGCTTTCCTTCTGTCTGCAGTCCAGAGGCTGGCGGTGGAGTAGGAGTAGTACCGGGAGATCCAGTAGACGAGCTTCTTGCTTTCTTTGTTGCCTTGTCTTCTGTTGTTGCAGGAAGTTGAACAGCATTGAGTTTTGTGTTGCAGGCTCTCATACCATGTTGGGCTCAAAAGCCCTGAGGATCGTTTTCAAGACTAAAGTCTCAGAGTAGTGATGTATTTAGCGGAAGCGTAATAGTAAACCAATTGAACCACCTTGCACTAGTATGTGAGATGAGTTTATTATAGCAAAGAGATACAAGGTTTTACACGATTACAAGGAATACGAAAGGTTTAACTGTAACTGTTGTTGTGGTTCGATACGGCGACGACTCGGGTAACTGCTCAATAGCGAGTCAGTTATTTGTCCTTGCTGTCGCGCTGCCTTTGTCGAGTCAAAGGTTGCTGACCTTTGACCTTCGCTTCAACCTCCTGCTGTTGTCGCCTTGTCAACCACTTTGCTGTATCTTGGTTGACTCGGTGTTGCTTCGCTGTGGATATGCTTTGTTCTTGTTTTAGTGCTCGACACATGAGAAGCGTGAATTAGATGTTTCCAACAAAGTTTCAGGCCTACAGCTATTAATCCTCAACATGAAGGGCTTCTCATGATGGTACGGTACATATGGGAAAGGAAAGGAACACCTTGGAACAAGCATCACAAGACGATTAGTCTTCTGCAGTGTGCAAACTGGATTTTGCATGTCAACAAAAATTAAGGCAAGATACTCCGCTGTAATAAATCACAGCACACGCACCATCCTAAATGACTGCCTTGCCTTTCTCATGGTACATGCACTTGCTGCTAGCGCACACTGCATCCTCTGGTCTAACAGTTCCCTATACACCACACATAATCAAAATAAACAATTTCACCTTTTAAGGGAACTCTCCTTAAAGAGACAGATTGGCAGGCTTGGGCAGGAGCCCCAGCAGCTGAAACATCTCCGCATCCTCATCCTTGTCATTATTCGCCGTCGTCAGCAGCCGCTCCCCGGTAAAAATCGAATTAGCGCCGGCCAAAAAGCACAGCGCCTGCTCCGCTACAGACAAGCCGAGCCGCCCAGCGGACATGCGCACCATGGCTTGCGGCATGATGATGCGGGCGGTGGCAATCATGCGGAGGACGTCCCACACGGGCACGCGCGGTTGGCTCTCGAGCGGCGTGCCGGGGATGGGCACGAGGAGGTTGACAGGAACACTCTCTGGGTGCTGTGGCATGGTGGCGAGCTCATAGAGCAGCCCCACCCTGTCCTCCGCTGCCTCCCCCATCCCTATGATTCCTCCTGTTGGGTTCAAGGGGGAGGGTGGATGGGAAAGTGACGAACGGGGGGATGACAGGGGAGGGGGGCACGCGGGTTTGGAAAAATGGGGATGGGGATGGGGACGATGGGGGGGGAAAGAAGGGGAGATGGGCACGAGGAGGTTGACAGGAACACTCTCTGGGTGCTGCGGCATGGTGGCGAGCTCATAGAGCAGCCCCACCCTGTCCTCCGCTGCCTCCCCCATCCCTATGATTCCTCCTGTTGGGTTCAAGGGGGAGGGTGGATGGGAAAGTGACGAACGGGGGGATGACAGGGGAGGGGGGCACGCGGGTTTGGAAAAATGGGGATGGGGATGGGGACGATGGGGGGGGAAAGAAGGGGAGATGGGCACGAGGAGGTTGACAGGAACACTCTCTGGGTGCTGCGGCATGGTGGCGAGCTCATAGAGCAGCCCCACCCTGTCCTCCGCTGCCTCCCCCATCCCTATGATTCCTCCTGTTGGGTTCAAGGGGGAGGGTGGATGGGAAAGTGAGGAACGGGGGGATGACAGGGGAGGGGGGCATGCGGGTTTGGAAAAATGGGGATGGGGATGGGGACGATGGGGGGGGAAAGAAGGGGAGATGGGCACGAGGAGGTTGACAGGAACACTCTCTGGGTGCTGCGGCATGGTGGCGAGCTCATAGAGCAGCCCCACCCTGTCCTCCGCTGCCTCCCCCATCCCTATGATTCCGCCTGTTGGGTTCAAGGGGGAGGGTGGAAGGGTGCCGATGATGCTGAAGAGGAATTCCAAGACTACGAGCAGCAAGAGAAGCAGAAGCCACTGACTTTGAGGCACAGGCACAGGTGAACTCACTGGAGCAGACAGAGATGCCGGCGTTGTGTTTTGAGTCGACTCAAAACACCACTGACTTGAGGCACAGGCACAGGTGAACTCACCGGAACACACGGAGATGCCGGCGTTGCGCGCATAGGCAATGGTGTGCAGGCAGTCATCGTAGGTGCATGTGGTGATGACGTTGGGATAATACTCGCGGGACCACCCACCCACCCACCAAGAGCAGCACAATCACCACAAGCAGCAAGCACACCCCAGCACAGGACAGGCAACTGGTCGGAGGAGGATACAAAGAGGCCACTCACCAGAGATATTGGAGTGACTTTTGAGAATTCTCAAAAGTCGGAGGAGGATACAAAGAGGCCACTCACCAGAGCACACGGAGATGCCGGCGTTGCGCGCATACGCAATGGTCTGCAGGCGGTCATCATAGGTGCGCGTGCTGATGACGTTGGGGTAGAACTCGCGGGACGTGTCGAGGTTGTGGTTGTAAGCTGTCAGCCCCGCCTGCTTCAGCTGCACCGCCTGCTGCTCCGTGAGCATGCCCAGCGTGCAGCACACCTCCATTCCCATGTCCCTGGGAAGAGGAAAAACCATTCGGGAGGAGGGTGGTGCGGAAGAAAGGGGAGCAGTGCGGAATACACAGGGGTTGGTTGGGCGTGGTGGAATACACAGAGAAAAGGGGGGAGGCAAGGGGAGGAACTCGCGGGAGGTGTCGAGGTTGTGGTTGTAGGCCGTCAGCCCCGCCTGCTTCAGCTGCACCGCCTGCTGCTCCGTCAGCATTCCCAGCGTGCAGCACACCTCCATGCCCATGTCCCTGGGACGAGGGGAAGGGGGAAGGGGGGGGTGCGGAAGACACAGGGGAATGGTGCGAATACACAGGGTTTTAGTCTGGAGCACACAGCGCTTGATAGGAACACACAGAGGAAAGGGGGGATGAAACGGGTGTAACTCGCGAAAGGTGTCGAGGTTGTGGTTGTAAACGGTCAGCCCAGCCTGCTTCAGATTCCTGCGCCTGCCACCGTGCAGCACACCTCCATGCCCATGTGCCCTTATCACCTTTGAGACCCCTCTACAACACAACACGCACTCCTTGACTCAGCTGCTGTAAGCCAAGCAGCTCTCAACCCCCCACGCTCCCTTTGATGCTGCGCACACCCAAGCCCCCCACTCGCCTACTCAACTGAAAAGCGCACATACCCGACCCCAGAACTTTGCTGAAGTGCTAGTGTGCGGCTTCTCCATCACACACGCGATTAGTTTGCGAGAGTGGCGCTTAGCGTTTATGCCAAATCCCATTTGCTCACTCACTTGATGGTGCGCACGTAGCCCAGCACTTTGTTGAAGTCGTCCGAGTGGCCCCCCTCTCTCTGTCATGCATGCATGCACTTTGCTGCCCACGCATCCAGCCCCACTCGATGCTGCTCACTCACTTGATGCTGCTCACTCACTTGATGCTGCTCACTCACTTGATGCTGCTCACTCACTCGATGCTGCTCACTCACTTGATGCTGCTCACTCACTTGATGCTGCTCACTCACTTGATGCTGCTCACTCACTCGATGCTGCTCACTCACTCGATGCTGCTCACTCACTCGATGCTGCTCACTCACTTGATGCTGCTCACTCACTTGATGCTGCTCACTCACTTGATGCTGCTCACTCACTTGATGCTGCTCACTCACTTGATGCTGCTCACTCACTTGATGCTGCTCACTCACTTGATGCTGCTCACTCACTTGATGCTGCTCACTCACTTGATGCTGCTCACTCACTTGATGCTGCTCACTCACTTGATGCTGCTCACTCACTTGATGCTGCTCACTCACTTGATGCTGCTCACTCACTCGATGCTGCTCACTCACTTGATGCTGCTCACTCACTTGATGCTGCTCACTCACTTGATGCTGCTCACTCACTCGATGCTGCTCACTCACTTGATGCTGCTCACTCACTTGATGCTGCTCACTCACTTGATGCTGCTCACTCACTCGATGCTGCTCACTCACTCGATGCTGCTCACTCACTCGATGCTGCTCACTCACTTGATGCTGCTCACTCACTTGATGCTGCTCACTCACTTGATGCTGCTCACTCACTTGATGCTGCTCACTCACTTGATGCTGCTCACTCACTTGATGCTGCTCACTCACTTGATGCTGCTCACTCACTCGATGCTGCTCACTCACTTGATGCTGCTCACTCACTTGATGCTGCTCACTCACTTGATGCTGCTCACTCACTCGATGCTGCTCACTCACTCGATGCTGCTCACTCACTCGATGCTGCTCACTCACTTGATGCTGCTCACTCACTTGATGCTGCTCACTCACTTGATGCTGCTCACTCACTTGATGCTGCTCACTCACTTGATGCTGCTCACTCACTTGATGCTGCTCACTCACTTGATGCTGCTCACTCACTTGATGCTGCTCACTCACTTGATGCTGCTCACTCACTTGATGCTGCTCACTCACTTGATGCTGCTCACTCACTTGATGCTGCTCACTCACTTGATGCTGCTCACTCACTTGATGCTGCTCACTCAATTGATGCTGCTCACTCACTTGATGCTGCTCACTCACTTGATGCTGCTCACTCACTTGATGCTGCTCACTCACTTGATGCTGCTCACTCACTTGATGCTGCTCACTCACTTGATGCTGCTCACTCCCTTGATGCTGCTCACTCACTTGATGCTGCTCACTCACTTGATGCTGCTCACTCACTTGATGCTGCTCACTCACTTGATGCTGCTCACTCCCTTGATGCTGCTCACTCACTTGATGCTGCTCACTCACTTGATGCTGCTCTCTCACTTGATGCTGCTCACTCACTTGATGCTGCTCACTCACTTGATGCTGCTCACTCACTTGATGGTGCGCACATAGCCCAGCACTTTGTTGAAGTCGTCCGAGTGGCCTGTGGCGCCACGCCACGCCGTGCCCATGCAGAAGCGCGTGCTGCCGCTCTCCTTCGCCTGGCGTGGATGGGGGCGAGATGGAGGGATACAAGGCACAAAGCACTAAGCACACACGCAGACAAGTACATATGCACACAGGCACACAGGCACAGAAGCAAACCCCGTGGCACCACGCCACGCCATGCTGTGCCCATGCAGAAGAACCGTGTGCTGCCGCTCTCGTTCGCCTGATAAGAGGGATGAAGGGTGGGATGATACGAGAGATGAGAGGTTGGGACGACACGGAAGATGATATGCGGAACATCGAGAGTGAAGGACTAAATGGATTGTGCCAGAACATCCAATCCGCTTCACCTTCTGCTAAGAACTCACTAGGTTCGAGGCTTGTGTTACATCATGGTTTCTGTTCAACTTGCTACTAAAACGATTCGCTATGAGAACAACTCGTTAAGGCATGGCTCTACAACAGCCAACCCGTTATAGGCTCGCTCACCTCCGGCATGAACTTGCGCAGCTCCAGACTGTTGTCGTAGCGACGACTGCGCTCATTATAAGCACAACCCGTTACAAGCACATCCCGCTATAAGCCCAACCCATTATAATCCCTCTCACCTTCTTGGCAGCGCTGATAACCTCGTCCTCCGGCATGAACTTGCCCGGCTCCAGACTGGTGTCGTAGCGCGACGACTGCGCGCAGTAGGAGCAATCCTCGGAGCATCCGCCCGTCTTCACGGACAGCAGCGTGCACTGCTGCACCTCCCTGTTCCCGTGCACCGCGCGGTGCACCTGCGACTGTAGCGGGGATAATGGGGACGAAGGGAGGAACCAGAGACGTTGGCGATCAGAGCACTGCACGTAGTAGGGGCAATTCTCCGAATTTTGAATCGAGTCAAAACTCGTCTCATTTCTGCGCGCAGTAGGAGCAATCCTCGGAGCATCCGCCGGTTTTCACGGACAGCAGCGTGCACTGCTGCACCTCCCTGTTCCCGTGCACCGCGCGGTGCACCAGCGACTGTAGAAGCACGCGGATGGAGGGGAAGGAGTGGAACTAAATGGGTTGGGATAGGGGTTGCGAAACCGGGACGGAGACAGGAGGATAATGGGGACGGGAGAGACACAGAGTGGTACGAAGGTGCCTGGATTCAGAAGATTCTAATTTCGTCTCAATACGGACGGTAGCGCGGGTGTGTGGGGGGTTGCGGTGAAGGGACGGGGGGAAGGGGAAGGGAAGAGGGGAAGGGGGAGTGGGGGGAAGAAAAGGAGGGGTTGAGGGAAGGGGATGGCAGAAAGGTGCCGGGCTTTAGAAACGCGCACTGCCGCACCAGCCAACTTTACCTTCCCGCTCTACCTCGCTGCGGCAACCGGCAATATCTGAGTCACTTTTGAGAGATTTAAAAGTTACCTCCCCGCTGGCACCTCGATGCTGCCGTGCAGCTACCGCCAACGGTCACAGGCATTTGACGTTCATGGGATCGTCGCCACTGTCGCCTGATTTCGGAAACAGCTTTTTGTGTTACCCCCACTGTCGTGCTTTTTCGTTCACAGGCACTAGAAACTGATGGGATCGTCGCCACGATCGCCTGATCTCGCATCGCGTTCGGCTTGAAACGGCCTCTTCCGTTCCGCGAAACGTCGTGCTTATTTGTTCAGACGTCACATACCCTTCAGACCACACCCCTACGGACCATCCTTCTTCCACGGACCGCACCCCTACGGTCCGTACCCATTCTACGAACCTTACCCTTAGAAACCATAGGATAGTCGTCACAGGCATTTGAAACTTATGGAGTCTTCTCCACAATCGCCTGATCTCGTCTCTCGTTTAGTTTGAAACCGTACCAATAAGGACACACCCGCTTCAGAACCTACCTGTTCTGAGGACCGTAACCCTACAGACCGTACCCCTTCGGACCGTACCCCTTTGGACCGTACTCCTTCGGACCGTACCCCGTGGAAAATAAGGTCGAGCAGCGACGACGCGTAGATCGACTGGATCTCGTCCCTCGTCCAGTCTGTTCTCGGAGGGTTCGCCATGCCGTACCTCTTCGGACCGCACCCCTTCAAGTCGCACCCCTTCGGGCCGCACCCCCTTCAAGCCGTACCCCTACAAGCCGTACCCCTTCGGACCGTACCCAGACGGACCGTACCCCTACGGACGGACCGTACCCCTACGGACCTTAACCCTACCGACTGTACCCCTACGGACCGTACCCCGTGGAAGATGAGGTCGAGCAGCGGCGACGAGTAGATCGTCTGGATCTCGTCCCTCGTCCAGTCCGTTCTCGGCGGGTTCGCAATTGCGTACGCAGCCGCATCGCTCGCTGCTGACGTCAGCGACGGCGTCAGCTGCGGCGACGCGGGCGCTGCGGTTGACGCGGCAGGCGGCGCGGCTGTAACCGCTGCGGACGCTGCTGCTGCAGAAGCGGAGACTGATCCGTTGGATGGCGAGCCGCAGCAGCTTCCGGACTTGGCGGTGGCGGGAAACGCGGAGGACGCGGAGGAGGAGGAAGGGGTGGAGGAAGGACCGACGGACACGCAGACGACACGTGGCGCGATTTTAGGAGCGAGCCGTGAGGCCGTGCGCGACGGGCACGCCAGCACGCGAGACGCGGTAAGCGACGTGGTAGCCATGGGAAATTGAACCCAAGGACGAAAAAACGATCTAGATCAGGCGACGAAGCAGAGTGAAGGCTAACGAATTCTCGACACAGACTGCACTGATCCGACCGTTGTAACTAGCAGACCGACCGATCACGTACTATACCGAGCGTCTGATCCGCCTGCTGACGAATGGCTGAGAAGACGACTTCGGCTGATGCAATGAGAGATTGGCCAACTTTGGGAAGCTCGAGCTTCAGATGAAGCAGAAAAGCATAAAGCGATGAAATCAGGGAAAGGGAGAAGCAGTGAACGGATTGAGGTCAGGTCATGGGTTTGCGGTTAATCTGTGTAGTTACTCCTGATTTTTTTTTTCATGGATATAATGCAGTTCGGCGATCTGAACACGCTTGAACTACTCACTTGTGAAACTTAGGTGAAGGAAAGAAGATACTGGGGTTTGAAAAGTTGCAGCTGGTTAGAAATAGCAGTGCCATAATAAGAATGCTGCTAAATCGTTTGGTTCTGTTGTGAAATCCAAGGCTGGTGCTTGACGATTCTCGGGATTTGTGTGACATGACTATCCGTGTCTTGGTCGGAGTGACACGTGGCATGCACATCAGAACCTAATTCTTCTCCAATCAGAGAGTACCGAGAGTTTGTGGCACTGGCTCGCTAAAGGTGATAGCATATGAGCCTCCTCGACACTGTTTAACCGAAATTATATTTCAGTAGATCATTTCTGTAATGTATTAGGTCCTTCGTCCATCACCTCTTTGAGGCTCTTTTGTAAACAAGTTAACATTAGTCTCTCTGGAAGATCTTGTGCAACAGCCCTCTAGATTTGTGCATATCCTTCTCCGCTCCAACCGAATCATGCGCCTCCAGTTCCTTGCCTGCTGATTCCTAACGCCTGCTACCTCCTCTACTCTTCCTACCCAAAGCCCTCTCATTCTCATCGTCATCATCATCATCGTCCGACAAGTGACGCTCAAGGCTCTTTCGCGGCTTTTGACTTGCTCCCAAAGCTGCAATTTTGCAGTTATCTTCATCATCCTCCTCGTCAATACTCCTCTCAAGCCTCCTCCCTGATGGTGACGCATTATTTTCACCAGCAATCTCGCCATCCTTCTTGTCATCATCATCCAAGCTCCGATCCAGTTTCACCGGCTGCCTCCTCCCATGCCCACTCCCGCCCTGGCTGTTCTCCCCTCCCCTCTCCCCACCACGCACACCTCTCCGCCCAACCACACCACGCTCACTCGCCACACCATCCCCATGCCCAACCCCAAACCTGACGCCCCGGCTCGGCAATTTCTTACCAACCACCGAGCCTTGCTGAGCAGCCCCACCCTCCTTCTCCACACACCCTCCAAGCCTGCTGTTCTGCCGGGAACTAGAAGCATCACTACCAGCCCTTCCTACACCACCATCCCTCTCCATGCCCCTGCTCGGCCTGCTGCTCTGCCGTGTGCTAGCACCCTCACCCCTCCCAGCCGCTGCCCCAGCTGTCCGTGGGCCAGATCCTGACCTCGTGGCGTTACTACCAGCAGGGCCTACGCGGGGTGAGCTGCTGCGCTCTCGAGCCTCTCCCGACGGCAGGCGATCTGAGCCTGATGCTGACACCCGGGGGGATCTGCTGCGGTGCTCGCAGTCATCCTCCTCCAGGTTCCACTGAATTTGGCTTCTCTGCTTCGCTTGGCCCTGCGAATTTGGCTGAGTCCGTGTGGGGTTCGGTTGAGTACTACGTGTGGTTCCGTCTGGCTGCCTCCCGTCTCCTTCCGATCCTCCCTTCGCGTGGCGGGGCAGTGGATTGCGGCGCGCAGCGGACAGCCCCGCTGGAACACGCTGACGTGGCGGCGTACCATCAGCCGCTGCCACGTCGTCGTTCTCCAAGTTCCTCCGCAGCCTCCCTGACCCACCCTTTCCTGACCGTTGATCCTCGTCCTCGTCGTCCCCCAGATTCCTGCACAGCCGTCCAGATGATATTTTCCCTGACCCTGCCACACTCCTCCCTACGCCCCCTGACCCAGCCAATTTCTCCTCGCTGTCTCCTGATTCACTCCGGCCATTCGTCCTCCCATCCATCCTACCAGATCCTCGTTTTTCTCTACTGCGTGAACATGCTGCCCGTTCCTTCCCCACCCCTTCCGCGCTCGGTTTGCCACGCTGGCACGGCGCCGCTCCCTCTGCCACGTCATCGTCCTGAACACTCCTGCACAGCCGCCCAGATCCTCGTTTTTCTGAAGCGAAACCACCTGGGTTGGCGGAAACACTCGCCACCGTGACGTTACCACCATTGGTGGTTACCACTGCCACGTCATGTGACGTAACTCTGGGTACTGGCCCTGTTCCTTCGTTGCTGTACCGCCTGGGCCCACCCTGCCAGGTGAGGCAGTGGGTGTACTCGGATGGCTGTTGCGGCTCAGCACGAAGGTGGTAACCCGCTGGGTTCATGTTCGTCTGCTCGTCGCTCATGCTGCTTCGCGAGCGGCGATGGTGCGACTTGTGAGGAGGACCCACCGTGTGAGGAGGAAAGCCGGGAGCAGCCATTAGCCGTGGTATGTCCACTTGCGAAGAATCTGTAATCAGGAATTCCAAGAATAGCAGGAAAATATAAGATTAGGACGGAATAAGAGCAGGACTCCTGGACTTTCGCAGGAGCAGGGCGGAAGAGCAGGCTGGAAAACGGTAAGACTTCGGCTTTCGTCGACTCAAAATAAACGATAACGTGAAGGTACGGATGATGTAGCCAACTCAAATAAAGGAAGTGTCCAAAACAGCACACACCTGGGTAAAGGTCCTCGGACTCCGCACTATTCGACAGCGTAGAGTAATGAGGTGAATCTTGAGTCGACTCAAAGTCGCCTCAGAATAAAAAAAGCGTCAAAAGCAGCACACACCTGGGTAAAGGTCGTCAGACTCCGTACTTGGCGACCGCGGAAAGTGAAACATCTCCGCCGCGCTGCTTCTCGCCGATTGCAAAAGCGCAGGGATGTAGTACGGTTGAGGCGCACCGGCGAACGACAGCCGCGACGACGCCACTGGCAGCACCCCTGGCGGGCCCATGAAAATCCCTTGACCCGCCTCCAGCGCCGCCGATTGCGGAGAAAACGCGGATGAGCTTCCGCCACAAAGGTTCTGCGCACCGCGGAAGCACGCGGCGGGAATTCTCGCTGGACTTGAGCCGCAAGAGGCCGTTGAAGGCGGGAGCGCTTCGAGCTGGCGCCGCGGCGAATGAGAGCCTGTGCGCGGTACCGTACCAGCGGCGTTGGGATGTCGCAAGCTTGGCGGCGGATGAAACGGCGCGAAGCTCGTCCGTTGCTGGGTAAGGCCTACTACGGGGTTCTGAGACGTCTCAAAGCTTGCCGTACTATTAACTTCGAGCGGGGGAAACGGCGCGAAGCCCGGCGTGTGCTGCTGAGCGAGGCCTACGGGGCCTTGGCCGCGCGTCGGCATGGTGACGAGAGCTGGAGGAGCCGCGATGATGACTGCGCGTCGACGCGCGACACTGGACTGGGTACGAGTTTGACTCTAGGTTGACGTTAACTCGACGATATATTGAGTTTCCTAGTAGCTGTGACGGTAATTTGACGCTTGACGTTAGCCTCCCGATACGCTAGCCTGTCGTTGCCAGCGTTATTAATGGTGCATTGTGGCCTCACTACGACAAGCAATGGTCAGTCATTCGTGCTAATGTTGGTGGTCGGAAGAAGACACCATGACCAGCATTTGAGGCTTCAACTTGAAGACCGCGACGCCCTTGTGCGTGGTGCTCCTATCGTGATATCGTACTACACGTATGGTATTAGGTAGTGGTGCTTCTTTCTTTCAAGAAAAAATCCTTTCCGCCTAACGCGACAACGCATCAGCAGCAACCCACAGATCTCGTTCGCTCCCTCCCTCCTCCCGTGGCTCGACCCTCACGCTTTGCTTGGTTTCCTGTCCTTGTGCCTACCCCGGTTTCGGGACTACAGCTAAAACAAAACTGTTCATCCTGCAAATTTATCTGTGGTAGTGAGAAACAAGGAAACTTGCAACTGGAGTTTTGTTCCTCAGCTTCCCAGACGAGACGCATGGTTTCCCTCGAAACCCTATCCAACCGTTTTTTATTAGCACTTTAGAGCTCTAAACCAGGGGAGACCTGAGTGAGCCGTTTCAACCCATCCTCAGGGTACCATACATGCCTTCGCTGGCTGTACGAGAATTTCGTGCGATTTCCCCCACAGACGCGACTCGATGTAGAAGATTGCGGCTCCATGATGATGAGCAGCGGTGTGATGTCCATGTGCCTCGGCAACTGGGATGTGAGATTCACAAATTCTATTCTGCGTCAACAACTGAGTTTTTTCACATGCCATATCCATCCATACAGTCGTACATTGGCTTCTGTTGGGCAGGGCACAATAGGGCGTGTCCAGCGCGTACATTTTGGGAAAGTAGTACCTTCACACGTTTCCCGGCTCAAAATATCTCACTGTACCAAAAAAACGAATATAAGGCAAGTCGAGTCCGAAGGAGTGGGCCTTCCAGCGCGCGGACACAACCCTCTGCACACAAATTTCTACAGTTCGTGGAAGACGAGGTAACTGTTTGCCTCGTCTATCATCGCACAGAAATTCACGCACAAGCGAAAATTCCTCGCTTGAACGAAAATTACTGTAGCGGGCAGGACGCAATGCTGTATCATTGTTCGCGCGACACTCATTCCAGTAACGTGTGTTAGACGATTCGTCGTACGTGCAGCGGGCGTGCCGTTTTGTGTACGGAAGCTGATCTTGTCCAACCTTTTTGTAAAATGCAGTGTTACAAAAGAAAATGTGGTAACCGAACGGGTTTATGAACTGTAAATGTACGCGCTGGACACGCCCTCAGACCGCTATTTGGAGGAAAACCTTGACAAGAACTCAGCGGGGGCGAGAGCTCCACCAAGATTCAAGAAAAATTGCAACCATTTTGACGCGCCAGTGAAGATATTGACAGGCTAAGAACTGTTGCTGCTGGGATTGCGAAGTGAGGCCTCCTCGCGTATCGAGTCAGCTGGAATCAAGCTTGCACTGCTGTTGCTGGTTGTCAGAAGGACCAGGTTCAGTTCTCGCTTATGCTCCATCCGCAACTCGTTATTGAAGCTGCTATCGTGTCGTTAAGAGACCACTTGAATTGAAGTGGATAGTGCATCAGAACAACAGACAAATAAACGCGTTCAGGTGGTAAATAAACAGCATCCAGCATTAGGGCAGGAGGGTGGGAAGACTATAAATCGTGGCTAGATACATTGCTCCTAAACAGAAAGAGGAAAAGGGGAAAGCGAGACATAGATGAAGGAGAAGGGAACTCGAGAAAGATGTTGGGCTGAGAACAAGCCCTTAGGATCTTTTCAAGGCTAAGACTTTGGGTAGAGATGTTGTAATTGAGGAAGCGTATAGTAATCTTGTCGAACCACCTTGCACTAGTGTGTGAGAGCAAGAGATTGATTATAGTAAGGTAATACAAGGTCTTTTATAGGATTACAAGGAATATGAAAAGGTGCAACTAACTGTTTTGTTGTTGCGGTTCGATACAGTAACGACTCGGGCAACTGCTCAATACCGAGTCAGTTGTTTGTCCTTGATGTCACGCTGTATTTCGTCGAGTCAAGGGTCGCTGACCTTAGACATTCACGTAACTTTCAGATGTTACGTTTTGTTAACCTCATTGGTTGACTCATTTGTTGCTTCATTGTAGTCTGCTTCGTTCGTGTTATTACTTCGATACTTCAGAAGCGCCAACTAGTATGTGTTTCCAACAAAAGAAAGGGAAAAGGAAAGAAAAAATCCTGTAATAGAGTTGTTGAGGGTATGTTCTTAGCCTGTGTCAGGTTTCCTGACACAAGGCAATTGACAGCTTAGATCGTTCCACGTCATCATCAATCAAATCCGAACCCTTCACTACTTCATGTCAGCCTGCCTGACACAGGCTAAGAACGTACCCTCTAGAGATGTGGGTGGGATGAGATTATATCAAGTTTACGTTTTTGTATTTCAAAGGCAACCTACGGTAGCATTTGTATTTCAAATATCTAGATTGTGCCATTTTCTGTCAATAATTGATGGTGATGAAATGCATATGCCGGTACCTGCTGCGCGCAATGGAGAAACCCCAGTTCCGTTATATGGGATTCGCAACTGTGAACTTTATGCAGTGCAGAGCCATTACACATGCTCGACCATGCCGGATGGATATGTGAGGTGGTAGCTCAATTGTGACAAGACTCTGAAAAGAGTTTGCAATGCAGTCGTCATAGCAATGCAGTCGTCATAGATTCATCATCAATTTACATGGCACAGAATATGTTTCAATGGTACGCAAAGCTACCGTATGAAAGTAAGCTAACTAGCATCGATGCATAATGCGCAAGGGTGGGACGGGCGGGAACTCAAATTGAGATGAGTGAAATGAGACTAGGTGGCAGGTCTGTGGACCTGCCGAAGGATAAGATGGGAATGCCTCTTTATTGCATTCCCCTTTTCCGAAGCTTGTCACAATCATTAAATTTAGAAATATATTTCTAAATTGTTCATATTGTGACAAGACTCTGAAAAGAGTTTGCAATGCAGTCGTCATAGGACAACGAAACATCATGGTAGGGGGCGGTGACGGACGCGGCCGACAGTAGCCGCATAACGGGTTGCAGGGCTTTGTCGAGTCGGGTCTTGCAGGAGTCGGGATGCGCGAATCAACTCCGAGTCAAGCTGGGTGACGTACATCTCTTTCGCACCATCGCTACGCCACCGCCCGAGAGCTTTGAAGAGGCGATCGGGAACCCCAGCGTCAACAGCGAGTGTGGCCGCAGTCTTCCGAAATGAGTGTGTCCCAAGGGTGGAAGGATCCAAACCGTCGCGAGCGAAGGCCTCGCGGCACCAATTCCGCACAGTAGAGTAGGACGGAGGGGCGTCCGACGGCAGCGCGCCCGAACCAGGTCGAAAGACGCGAATGAGAGAGCCAATGGAGACGTGAGAGAATCCCGCCAAAAATAGAAATTCCTTAACGCGAGCAACGGGGCAGTGACGAGCGTCCGACGTAGCCACTGGAACCCAGGCACCGGCTCCCCTTTGATCGGTCTTAGAACGGGGGATGAATAGCCACATGCAGTCAGAGTCGAACTCAATTTGGTGCCATTGGAGGGCAACGAGGTCGGAGAAGCGCAGAAAGGCCGAAAACATGAGGAGAGGAATGAGCCCTTTTTGGAAGATGGCGGGGTCTCGAGAGGAAAAATAAGCATCGCACATGTCGTATATCTTAGAGGGGGGCACAGGATCCTTTGCCCGGTGGGGACGTGCACAAGTGCGCTGGGCGTAGTCCCTAACCTGTGACGAGAGTGGACCCTTGATAGGGGATGGGGCGCCTAGGAGCCAGTGAGCGCACGAGATGGCAGAACAGATAGAACGAACAGCTGACAGCGTCGCTCCCGACCGAATAGAGTATAAGAGGAAGAGGGCCGCAGTGAGATCATTGGCGGGAAGTGGCTGGAGCGAATTTTTGGCGCAAAAAGTGCGATACTGCCGCCAGTAGGGCTCGTACGTGCGAATGGTGGATTGAGCACGGAGGTCCACAGTGAGCGTGAGTAGGTCCAGAAGAAGTTGATAAATATTGGATTCTGCCACACATGAAGATGTTCATTCAAAGGAAAAATCCATGCGAAGAACAATGAGTGGCGAGTTAGGTAACCCCGATCCACCGAACGCATGCACATCACTACCGAGTGCAAGACAATAAGTGCCTAGGGGAAGTGTAATGTGATCTAATATGAAAGAGGCACATGAAGTACCGCCCGGGTATAAAATAGGCCACCAAAAGGCGCTTGGCCAGCGAGGGACAAGGAGTGTTAGCCTAGCACGCGAACGTCGTGCGTGTGCGATGACCGCCGGAATCAATGAGGGTGGGGGAAACGCGTACGCATTCTCCGCATGCCAACTGATAGAAAAGGCATCGTGCGCCACGGCCCGGGGATGGAAGGCGAGCGTACAGAAACGGGGCACGTGGTGGTTGGTGGATGTCGCGAACAGGTCGATTGTATGGGGTCCCCATCGACGATCGACAAGTAGAAACCAAGGGGGAAGAAGCGAGTAATCGTCGTAGTGGATGACCTTGGATAAGTCATCAGCCTCTGTATTGAGCTCACGCGGAATCCATTGAACCGTCAGGCGGATGCGATAGCTTACGCAGAGCTGAATGATGGCACGACAGACAAGGGTAATCTCGGCACGTCGAGAACCCCCTTTTCGCAGGATGTAATAGGCAGCTTGGCTGTCGCTGCGCAATAGGACGTGCTTGTCTTGGATGCACGGCGCAAAAGAGGTGAGTGCCCAAAGAATGCCCGTCATTTCGCGGAGTGTGCTAGAGGTAGCGGACAAGGCGTGGGGCATCGGAGCAGACAGCGGTTGCACGCGAGTTCTGAGATCGGAAAGCACGGCTCCCCAAGAGATGTCGCTAGTGTCGACGTAGATGATTGCCTCGTATGTGTGAGGGTTATGAAAACGAGAGCCATTGAACTCGTCAAATCGCGCCATCCAGAACCGAAGCTCATCCACCGAGCTATCAGATAGGAGAATTCTGTGATTCCAAGACGGACATTCTGCTATTTGCGTGAGCAGATTATGTGAGAACGCGCGGGCCACGGTGCCGAGCGCGAGCGACATGGATGCGAGCATTCCTGTGATGCGCGCGAGGCGGCGAACCGGGACGAGACGTCTGCTGCTGCCCTCTGAACAAGTCATGCGCATTTCCTCCAGAAGGCGTGCGCGTCGTATCGAGTCCACGGAAAAAGACAGCTCATTGGTGTCCAGGAGCAGGCCGAGGAATTTGAGGCGTTGAACTGGTTCGAGCTGAGACTTTTTTGTATTAATAATAAATCCAGCATGTCGGAGATCTTGTAGAATGGTGTCCCGAGATTGCAGTGCGCTAGTAAGGGTCTCATTGATTACGAGGATATCATCGACGTAAGGAATTACTCGAATCCCTCGACTTCGCCACCGTTTGGCAAGCTGCTTGATGAGCTGAGTGAACACGAAGGGTGCGGTCGCGAGTCCAAACGGGAGTGAGAGAAACTGATATTCCACGCCTTGGAAAGAGAATCCGAGAAAGCGCCAAAAGCTAGGATGAATGTCGACATGATGGTATCCTGATTTGAGGTCGATTGTGAATAACCAGGCATCCTGCTGAACGAGATCAGGGATACGATTAAGTCCCTCATATCGGAATTTAGATGTATGTAAAAAACTATTCACGTGCCTCAGGTCGAGGATGAGCCGCTTCTTGGTCGGTTGTGCAACCACATTCAGAGGACTAGAGCATGTATTTACTGTCTGGGACGAGATAACGCGTGCTGCTCCAGTGGCTACGAGCTCGGCAATTGCCTCTGTCGTGAAAGCGATATGCTGGGCTACGCCAGGGTGGTTGGGTGCACGCTGGGGTGTGGGCTCGTTTTTCACCCATGGTAACTGGTAACCGCGCGAGATTATGGAAAGTATAAATCTGCTGTCACACCACGTGGACCACCATGCCGTGCATCCTCGTAATCGGCCGCGCATATGAACTTGGGTTGAGAGTGGTGGTATAGATTGGACTAGCGCGCCTGGGAGATGGGTGGCCGTTGTGAAATACAAAAACAAATGCATATATGGACCACAGGCCTGGCCTTTTGGGCAAAAGGGGGATGCAAAATATGGGAAGCCCCCCTACTCTCTCTCTTTGATTTTTTAATAAACTTCAAACATTAAACAGTTTCCATGTCCACAAGCTAAGCAATAGATTTGCAAAGCATTCACGCATTGAAATATGCAAAGGCAGCCGATCAAACGATACGCGCGAGCTGGTTCGCTCCTTGCTCGCGCTGGGGGCACTGCGCAAAGCCATGGCCCGGCTCGCGGCAAATGAAGCAACGTCCATCCCCGTCGCGACGCCACTTGTTCCAAGAGCGTTCGCCATTGCCTCGACCACTGTTATTCTGGTTGTACCGCTGGGGGTAGGAGGTGGTACGATCGGGGCGACTCTTTTTCATTGCCGCCACAATTTGAGCGGCGGACTTTACCGTCTTATCCTCCACCACCTCCCCATATTTAATCTTTAGGGCCACATTTGCCACGTCAAAGCCGCGTTGGTCAGCGGTGAACAGAAACAGAATCTTTTCCTCGGCCTCTTGTTCAATCTCTTTTAAATAGAGAGCCGCTTGTTCGCTTCCCTCGGAAGGCAAGGCACTCAACGCATGGCGAGCAATGATTTGAACTCTTTCAAAACCAAACATTTGAGTACGAACACCGTCGCTCTTAACGAGAGCAGATCGCAAATGCGGGCGTGCTGGAGGAATAGGAACAAGTGCCGATGACGAGTGGGGAGTGGGGGCGTGCGGAAGAGGGCGAGGGCCGTTACCTTCGTTATTTTCCTCGAAAATGCCACGCTCGCCTTCTTCCTCGTCCGTGGCCGCCTCGGGAGCCTCGACATGGCGTGTTGCTGGGCGAAGGTTCTCAGGATGAGCCAGCCTCCCGTTGGCGTGGTTGCGCTGGAGCGTCGCCAAAAGCTCGGTCATTTGGTGAAGTGCGTCGACATTGTGCGCCGGGTTGCTAACATTACGACGCTCTATACGGTCGCTCCGAGAAGGTGTAGCCCGAGCGTTCGCTGCCGAAGGAGAAGCGGGGCGTTCCATAACGCGTCTTGCAGGGGCGCCAGAAAGTTGCGCCAGAATCTGGAGCAGATTCGCCTGTGCAGTGTTGTCCAGACTCTCGAGAATCGCGGCGAAATCTGGACGAGCGGCTGCACGCGCGGTCTCGATTTCAGATTCTGCTGCGACGGGGGCTGCGAATTTCTCCCAGGCGAAAGATTCGCCACGCGCGCTGCTGACGCTGGCGCGCGATCTCCCTGTCCCTCAGGCGCGTGCCTTTCCTGACCTGACGCACGCGCCTGAGGGGCCTGAGGGGCCCGAGGGGCCTGAGGGGCCGAGACTGCCGCGGCCACAGTGCCAACCTCCGGATTTCCGAATCCGGGAGGCACCTCGTGGTTGACGCGACTGCCAGGGGCGTCATCATTACGCCCCTGGCGGTTTTCTGCTCCTGCTGCAACAGTCGCGCCGGCAGGGCGGGATCTCGCTCGAGGTCCGTCCTGATTGCGTTCGTCGGGGCGACTGTTGCGAGCACCCGTCGTGGCGATTGGAGCCCGATGGTCGTCGTCGTTCCGGTTGGTTCCGCGAGCTGCGGCGCCAATTAAATCAAGAGCAGTAACTGCCGCGCGATGTTCATTTCGGGGCGAGCGAGACCTCTCCCTTCCAGAAGTTGAAGTTCTGTCTTCGTCTCGCCGAGGCGATCCACGCATTGATGAACTTCTGGTGTTAATGCGAGTAGGAGGAGGTCGTCCGTTAACGGCAGAAACAAATCCGCTCGCCATTTCGTTAAGACTAGCAGCAAAAACGTCTTGAAGGAGGGTTGAGGGTTGATGAGATCCAAGTCTAACCATAGGAGGGAGATTGTGCCAACTCAAATTGAGATGAGTGAAATGAGACTAGGTGGCAGGTCTGTGGACCTGCCGAAGGATAAGATGGGAATGCCTCTTTATTGCATTCCCCTTTTCCGAAGCTTGTCACAATCATTAAATTTAGAAATATATTTCTAAATTATTCATATTGCGGGCAGGCGGAGCCTCATACGTTTTATACCCACCACGCTAAAGATTGGCTACACACTGGTGGCAGCTGTATGTTCAGGACCTAGGATGATTGAACAGTATCATGAACATGGCTAGGCACATGCCATCAGGGCATGGGAGTTTCATACACCTCAGAAAAGCGGCACTTCCATAATCTTTCACTTGCTCTGCTATTTTCGTCCTCGTCGTCTTGTGCGTGCGCGTGTGTGTGCGTGTGTGTGTGTGCGTGTGCGTGTGTGTGTGTGTGTGTGTGTGTGTGTGTGTGTGTTTGAGGTGGGGCATTAGGGGGGTGACTTCAAGCAGGAATGCGGTCTTCAAGGTACGCCAGAAGCGCTTTAGTGCCACCGTTTATGATGCTCCACCTGATGCTGCTCGGTGTACAGGAGGCACATGGGAGGGGGCAGCGAGAGAGGGCATAGGATGGCATGGGAAGGACAGAAAGGGGGTTTGGAACAGAGGGCAAGATAAGGTAAACCTGCAGGGTCTTTTAGATATAGAATTAGTTATATTTGATTGTGTGGTAGTGGAGGCACATGAGAGGGAACAGAGAGTATATAAAACAGGGGGCAAGACCAAGTAAGTCTGGAAATTCCAGATGCAGGCGAAAAAAAGGGGGGAAGAGAAAAAGCAACAGTAAGAGTCCACTCCACCTCACGTGCGAATGTGGCTGTCATTAAAACTTAAGGATGCCGAACAATGACCTCATGTGTTGCAATTGTTTTTTTGTAACAAGGGATGATTATTGGAATAATGTGCCTATAACTGACCAAGAGCCCATGGCATCTTCGATACTCCTAGAATCTGAAAGTGCTTCAAGAAAGGCAAGGGTTTGGTTTATGGCATCTCACGTGCGGATGGGATTGCCATCGACTCGAAGGAGCGAGAGAGTCTTCATCAAGCCCTGAATGAGTTGATAACAAAAGCGGGGAGGGGGAGTCATGTTTTGAGTTGTGTTTCGAGTCGTGTTTTGAGTCATGTTTTGAGTTGTGTTTCGAGTCCTGTTTTGAGTCGTGTTTCGAGTCATGTTTTGAGTCGTGTTTTGAGCCGACTCAAAACACGGCTCGAAGGAGCGAGAGATTCTTCATCAAGCCCTGAATGGATTCAGAGGAGAACAAAAGCAAGGCGGGGAGGTGTGGAACCAAGTCCAAAGGGTTTGAAACACGCTTGATTGGGATTGCTTATGTAACACAGGTGAGAGAGAGGACGAGGGAGCTGGAGAGACATCAGCAAACCATGGAATGACTTTGCTTATAGTGGAAGAAACAAGTGGTCGGCTTTGCTTATAGTCCTTGAAAACACACTCAGTGACAGTGCAGGAACAGTAGCAGCAAAATCAACAGCAACATAAGAGCTAGCAGATAATTGGGTCCCCTCAACAAGTGAAGCAGTTGAAACAGGAGCACCAACAGCAGCAGATGCAGTTGCAGCGACACAGACACCGTCAACAGTGGATGCAGGAGCAGCAGCAGCAGCAGGGGAGGAGAGGTGAGAGAAGCAGACTCACATGCTTGAGGGTCAGCATGGAGACCTTGTTGGCCGATACATCAAGAGCGTTGTATTTTGGGGGGATTCACAAAACAGACTTACAACAAAACAGACTAAAGACCTGCCTGCAACAGAACAGACTCACGAGTTTGGGCGGCAGCATGGGAATGTTGTTGTCCGAAACGTCGAGAGACTCCAATTGAGTCAGCTGTGTCACTTCCTGGTATGGATTGAGGTGGTGAATGCGGTTACACAGTTATCAGGTTACACAGTAACGAGGCTACACATTTACCATGCTACAGTATTATTACAGGGCCGTGCGAATCACTGGAAGGTGCACGATCTAGCTAGTGAATTACAGCAATGAAAACAACAAAATGAGACACAGAGAAACTGCGTCAGAAGTGCTTATAAGGAGTACAGCATGGTGTGCCTGTAAAGAGACACAAAAGTTTCAGGTAAGGCAGTGGTGTGTTTAGCAGGTTGGCGAGGCATGCTTACAACGGGTATGGATTCACTTACAACGGGTATGGATTCAATTTGATTCTGTGAGAGATTGAGGACTCGGAGGGAGAGGAGAGAGTCAAAGCCTGCAGGAAAAGCAGTGAGGCGATTGCCTCTGGCGGATAAGGGAAGTGGAAGGGGATGAGAGGAGGTGAGATGCGATGCAGTGCGGTGCCATGCAGTACAATGACTGGAAAGAGCCAAAGCTTGGAGGGAGGGCAGATAGGCGACAGTGTTCCCTTTCACCCTAGCCTGCGCATTCACGTTTCTACCTGAGGGGATTTTAGAGGGAACCTTTCAGAATTCCCAACGTTGCCCTTCCTCTACCTGAGGCGCAGGCTACAGATTAGGGAAAAACACTTTTGAGTTGAGCTTTGAGGACCTTTTAGAGCTTTGTCTACCTGAGGTGCAGCTCTGTGAGGCACGGAAGAGCGGCCAGGGAGGAGGGTGCGAGCAGTGGCAGGGAGGAGACCCCCTTTGACTCGACTTATCACTTTTCAGTCGACTCAAAGGGCAGGCCAGTAAGGGCGTTGCATGTTCCCTACCTGAGGTGCAGCTCCCTACCTGAGGTGCAGCTCTGTCAGGCGTGGAAGGGCGGCCTGGGAGAACCTTAGGATGGCTATCAAGAACTTTGAATGTTCACAAACACTGCTGCCCGTTCATCTCTCTTCCTTTCCCTACCTGAGGTGTAGCACAGTGAGGCGGCGAAGGGCGGCCAGGAAGAACCTTAGGATGGCCATTAAGAACCTTGACTGTTCACCAACCCCGCCTACCCATTTTTCTCTCAAAGTTTCCCTACCTGAGGTGCAGCTCAGCGAGGCGCGGAAGGGCGGCCAGGGCGGCCAGGGAGACGGAGGGGGCGAGCAGTGGGGGGGAGGAGGGCGGGCAGCAGCAGGAGAGATTCAAGCATTGTAACGAGGGGATGTCCTGTAGTGCTGTCAGGGGCAGCTGGAGGGGAGGGTCGGGAGTGGAGAAGGGAGAAGAGAGATGGATGAGGGGAAAAAGAGCGGGAGGACGGGCAGCAGCAGGAGAGGTTCAGGTGGTGCAGCGAGGGGCCGTCCTGAGGTACTGTTAGGGTTTTAGAGGCGCCTAAAAAATAAAAAATCTTTTGAGGCGCCTCAAAAAGAGGTCCAGGTGGTGCAGCGAGGGCCGTTCTGTGCTGCTGATAGTGGCAGCTGGAGGTGGAGAGAGGAGAGTAGGTGTGTAGGACCTGTGCTGTACCATCTCCGTTGTATGCATGTCAATCATTAATACAACGGACCATTTGAGGAGAGGAGAAGGGGAAGGGAGTGTTGGGAAGGAAAAAGTCAGCAAAGGGAGAAATCCCCACTGTGAAAGGCATGCTCTTTCATTTCTAGCCCACTAGCCCACTAGCCCACTAGCCCACTAGCCCACTAGCCCACTAGTCCACTAGCCCCAGTCACACCTGTCCCAGAGGGTCGGTGGGGAGGGAGAGGGTGGTACATGGTGGGAGCGAGCGAGCGGAGAGCAACAAAACGCGAATTCTGAACTCGACTTAGACCCCACCTGCTTTGCAGCGTCTCAAAACCGACACCACCCACCTCAACCTCACCTCACCTGCCCCTATCCCCACCTCCCCCACAAGGGAGAGCGTGTGGTGTGATTGGAGAAAGCACAAAACATCAAAGTGTGCATTCTGGATGTGACTCAATCCCAAACTGCTTGTAGTGTCCTCATCCCCACCCGCTCCGGTCCCAACCGCCCCTATACACACCTGCCCCAGCCCCACCTGCCCCAGGGGGTTGTTTGCGAGGGAGAGCGTGCGGAGCAATGGGAGAGAACGCAGAGCGATGGAAGGCCAGGCTGCAATCTTATTGGTTGAAAGATCTAGCTCCTGTAATGGGGAGCATGTTGGGGAGTATGGTGGGGGGCATGGTGCGGGACACGGAATGGTGGTGGTGGTGGTGGTGGTGGTGGTGGTGGTGGTGGTGGAGGAGCAAAGAACGTTTCATACACTCACAGTCAGGGAGGTGCAAGCTGAGAGGAAAGAGGGCAGCAAGATGATCGGGCTGTGGTTACAGTTGATTTTCAAAAAGGAGACTTGCTCACTCACCGCGAGGGAGGTGCAGGTTGAGAGGAAGGAGGGCAACGAGGTGAGAGAGTTGTGAGAGGCGTTGATGGACGTCAGTGGGATGTCACCCGCAGCCAATGCCGTGATGCCAAGTGGCAGCTCTTCTAGGCTCTTCTTTGACAGCTGGAGTGTCTGTGCGGAAGGGAAGGAGGGGAAGGTGGGGATGGGAAGGGAAGGGGGGAGACGAGGGAAAGGAGGGGAAGGACGGGCAGAAGGGGAAGAAGGGAAAGGAGGGAAAGGAGGGGAAGGAGGGGAAGGAAGGGAAGGAGGGTATGGGAAGGGAAGGAAGGGATGGGAGGGGAGGGAGGGGAAGGGGCAAGGGAGGGGAGGGAGGGGAAGGAGGGGATGGGAGGGGAGGGAGGGGAAGGAGGGGATGGGAGGGGAGGGAGGGGAGGGAGGGGATGGGAGGGGCAGGAGAGGAAGAGGAGGGGCAGGAGGGGAAGAGGAGGGGCAGGAGGGGAAGGAGGGGCGAGGGATCGTCAGCTGGTTAGTTTTGATTTCATTTCACTCTGAATAAGGAAGATGCTGTACAATGGACGAAGGTCGCTCTGAATAAGGAAGAACAAAGCCAGCCAGATGCCTAAGTGAAAGGGGCTTCACTGATTATGACATCCCAAAGAACCGCTTTCCACCCACCCCTTTCTCTCATCCTGATAGATTTATTCACTCACCCCTCCCTCAAAGCACTCCCTCAGCCATGGCTCTGCCACTGCTGCTTCTGCAGCCGCCACCGCACCTCCCTCCCCCTCCACCCCTCCCTCCACTCCTCCTGCTCTCTCCACCCTGTCTCCTAATCCGCTCTTTATCTCCTCGATCTGCCTCGATTGCAAAATCTGTGGCACCGAGTCAGCCTCAGCAGCAGTCACAGCAGCAGCAGCAGCAGCAGCGGCAGGAGCAGCAGCAGCAGCAGCAGCAGCCCGCGGTGATTCTAGATTCAGATCACGCAATGCAGCAGGTGCAGCAGCGCTGACAGTATCTGGTGTGGAGCATGAGACAGTGAGGAGAGGAGGAAAAGGAAAATAAAAGACGTTTGGAATACCTCTAGATTTGAAAAATCTCAGAAACAAACTATTCAGAAAGGAGAAAAGGAAAAGGAAAAACTGAAGTTCGACAAAATATATTTTCTCCAAGGCCAAGGAATGTTTGCAGATGTGAATTCAGTGGTGGAATGCAAGTGGAGCGAAGGGGGGAAAGGCAGCACAGGCCGAGAGAACAATGGTGCCGAAAAGCTGCAGGGTTCTTTAGAGAGCCTCTAAAACAGGCAGGCAGGCACAGGGAAATGGGCATTGTAGATATTGCGAGGGCTGGCAGCAGGCTGGTAAACGAGCAGAAGAAACACTGAAAGATTGTTGAAACATTGTGGAAAATAGCTGTCGAAAGCGGAATTAGGTAGACGAGAGAGAAGGAAACCAGGGAGGAAGCTCATTGCTGGGGCCGTGAGGATAAGGTAATATCTGGCCATATCTGGACCTGGAGGCTGGAGCAGGTGGTATCTGAGGCAGGTCGCACCTGAGTCGTTGTCATCAGCAGAAGCAGCAGGGAGGCGAGAGCGCAGATAGTCCAGAAGGTTCTTGGCAGGGCCGTTGATGAGCGTGCTGTGAAGGGGAGGGGCGGTTGAGAAGGATGAGCAGGTGATAGGAAGTGCATGAGACTCTTGGAACAAGAGCGCAGATAGTCCGAAAGGTTCTTGGCAGATGAGCGTGCTGTGAGGGGGGGGGGATGAGGAGATTCGGGGATGAGAGGATGAGGTGATGAGGCAAAGGAATCAGCAGGGAGGCGAGAGCGGAGACAGTTTAGAAGGTTCTTGGCAGGGCCGTTGATGAGCGTGCTGTAATGGTGGGAAGGGGTTGAGGGTGTTTTGAGTCGACTCAAAACACACACGGTGTGGTTCAGGGAAGACTCAGAGCATAGATAGTCCAGAAGGTTCTTAGCAGGGCCGTTGATGAGAGCACTGTGGGGAAGGGGTGGGGTTGAGGGGCATGAGGGGCATGGTGTGTTTCGAGTCGACTCAAAACACAGATGGTGTGTTGAGGGTGGACTCAGAGCGCAGGTAGTCTAGAAGGTTGTTGATGAGCGTGCTGTGGGGGGGAGGGGGAAGGTTGAGGGAACTAGGGGATGAGGGGATGAGGGGATGAGGGGATGAGGGGATGAGGGGAAGAGGTGATGAGGTGATGAGGTGATGAGCTGATGAGGTGATGAGGTGATGAGGGGAGGACAGGGATGGAGATGAAGGGATGAGGCAAGGCATGGTTAACAATGAGGCAAGGCATGGTTAACAATGAGGCAAGGCATGGTTAACAATGAGGCAAGGCATGGTTAACAATGAGGCAAGGCATGGTTAACAATGAGGCAAGGCATGGTTAACAATGAGGCAAGGCATGGTTAACAATGAGGCAAGGCATGGTTAACAATGAGGCAAGGCATGGTTAACAATGAGGCAAGGCATGGTTAACAATGAGGCAAGGCATGGTTAACAATGAGGCAAGGCATGGTTAACAATGAGGCAAGGCATGGTTAACAATGAGGCAAGGCATGGTTAACAATGAGGCAAGGCATGGTTAACAATGAGGCAAGGCATGGTTAACAATGAGGCAAGGCATGGTTAACAATGAGGCAAGGCATGGTTAACAATGAGGCAAGGCATGGTTAACAATGAGGCTGCTGATCCGAAAATCAGAGTGCTTGTGCTACGGGGGCACTAGGAACGGTCACCAACAATGGGGAAATGTCGTAGAGATCCGACCACTTTTGCAACTTCTCAAAGGTAGGGTTGTTAGGAGAGCGATACCTTCGGATTGTTCTGATGGGATTGCCTGCTGCTGCGACCCTCTGCAGCGATGTCATGCTACCTGCAGGAGGGAAGGGAATGGGGTGGCACGGATTGGATTTGAAGGCAGCTCAAAAACCGTCTCACTTGCTGCAACCCTCTGCCGCGATGCCATGCTACCTGCAGGAGGGAATCGAGTTTTGAGTCGACTCAAAACTCAAGCTGCAGGAGGGAACGGAATGAGAGTGGAGGTGCAGATGTGCGTGGCGTGCTCGAATGACCCGACATGCGTGCATGCATGCTCTTGACATATGCTATTCTCAAGAAGAATTCTTGAGTCGACTCAAAAATTGCATGTTCTTGACATATGCTATTCTCAAGAAGAATTCTTGAGTCGACTCAAAAATTGCATGTTCTTGACATATGCTATTCTCAAGAAGAATTCTTGAGTCGACTCAAAAATTGCATGTTCTTGACATATGCTATTCTCAAGAAGAATTCGATGCCGTGCTGCTGCTGCCTGACGGATGGGAAGGGACAAGGGCAGATAGCGAAGCGTGTTCAAAGCATGGTATCAACCACATGCTATCAACCACATGCTATCAACCACATGCTATTTTGGAAAAATAGCTGGCACAAGTTTGCAGCGGTCTGTGATGATGTGACACGGTGGCAAGGCAGGCAGGCAGGTTCAGCATCCCGAGCCACGCAGGCAGGCTAGGCATACCGAGCCAGGCAGGCAGGGTGGGGAGGTCATTGTCGGAGACATCAATAGCCTGAATGCTCAGGCGGCGCAGCGACGGAGGGAGGTCCTCCAGCTGGCAGAGCAGGGATGGGGAGGGGGAAAAGGGAGGGGGGAAGGAGGAGAAAGCAGTGAGGAAGAGGACAGGTGGGGATGGTGGGGAGATCATTGTTGGAGACAGTGACCAGGTAGTGCAGCAGTGGGGGGAGAGGGAGGTAAGGAGCATGGGAGTTGCAACAAGTGAGTCACAGCACGTGAGACACAGCACATAAGATGCAAGTGCCTCACCATGGGACGATGCACACACAGAGAGGGTCACAAGAACGAATGTCTGGTTAGACGCTTTATAGCGAGCAAGCATGCATGCGAGAACGCACACCTTATTGGAAGGCACAGAGAGCGTCACAAGGGAGCGCAGGTGGCCGATTTCGGCTGGCAGCTGCTTCAGCTTGTTGCGGCTGGGGCACGGAGTGGAGAGACAGTGATTTGTATGAGCAGGGCACAGGGGTGAAAGGGAAAGTAAGAAGCGGTTTTTTGAAGCGACTACAGAAATATATTTCGGCTGGCAGCTGCTTCAGCTTGTTGCGGCTGGGGCACAGCGTGGAGCCACAGTGAGATGCATGAGCAGGGCACGGGGGCGACGGGGAAAAGGGGGTGAAAGGGAATGGGGTTGGAAGGGAAAGGGGAGAAGGAGAAAGGGGGTTTAGTGAAGGACCATTCGAGAAAAGGGGGAGAACGGTAAAGTGGGGTGAAAGGGAAACGGGGGTCAAGGGGAAACGGGGGTGAAAGGGAAGGGGAGTGAAAGGGAAAAGGGGAGAAGGAGAAAGGGGGAGAAGGGGAAAGGGGGGAGAAGGGGAAAGTGGGGTGAAAGGGAATCGGGGGTGAAGAGGAAACGAGAGTGGAAGGGAAGGGGGGTGAAGGAGAAGGGGGAAGTGGGGAGACGGAGAAAGTGGGGTGAATGGGAAACGGGGGTGAAAGGGAAACGATGAATGGGGAATTGGGTGAAGGGGAAACGGGGGTGTGGGAGTTTAGGGTTTCGGGTCTATAATACGTACCCCAGGTGTGATTCAAAACGTACCCCAGGTGTAATTCAAAGCGTACCCCAGGTGTAACTGAAAACGTACTCCAAGTGGAACTCAAAACGTACCCCAAGTGGAACTCAAATCAGAACGTACCCTAGGTGTAGCTCCAGCAGGGAGGTGCAGCCGCCAATGGTGGATGGAACAGAAACAAGACCTGGCGGTGGTATTGCGCATGGGGAGACGGAGGGCGAGTGAGGGAAGAGAGGCTCAATTGACCTTTTTAGTCGCCAACTGAGATGCAGGCACCCATGGTGGATGAAACAGAAACAAGGCCTGGCCGTACTGGCATGGCACATGGAGAGAAGTGGAGGGCACATGGGGAGAAGAAGTGCAGGGATGGGTGAAGAGAGATTGGAAGATTCACAGCATCCCAGAAGTCAAGTGACGAGAATGGAGCAGGAAATTCAGGTGCCAAGAGATTCATGGGAGGAAGGGAATATGGACTCTTGGGGAGCGCAAAAAGGGCTCTGGCGTGAAGATCACGACCCCCCAAAGATTCATGAGGGCTCATGGGGGCTCGTGAGGGCTGTGTGGCCTGAGGAACATGGTTGGCCAAAGGTATGAACAGACATATGCGGTTTCAAATGCAGGCCCTACGACGAATTGTGAGGACTTGTGACACGGCGCACGGCAGTTACACACAGACACACGGCAGGTTTTATAGAGTCAGGACTTGTGAGACGCACGGTTCTGGGAGGCATTGAGGTGGAGTAGGGACGAGAGGCCCCCTATGTCGTCCGGGAAAGCCTGCAGCTGGTTGCGCCCTGGTGGAGGGAAAGCGGGGGTGATGACACAAGAGAAGAAGAGATCACAGGAGACAGGGAGTGAAAAGAGGAGACGAGGAGGGACGAGAGGCTCCAATGTCGTCTGGGAAAGCCTGCAGCTGGTTGCGCTCTGGGGGGTTGAACAGCAGGTGGGGTTGTAGAGACGAGACAAGATGTAAATCAGAGGAGACATGGAGTGAAAAGAAAAAGAGGAGACGAGGAGGGACGAGAGGCTCCAATGTCGTCTGGGAAAGCCTGCAGCTGGTTGCGCTCTGGGGGGTTGAACAGCGGGTGGGGTTGTAGAGACGAGACAAGATGTAAATTAGAGGAGACATGGAGTGAAAAGAGGAGACGAGGAGGGACGAGAAGCTCCTATGTCGTCTGGGAAAGCCTGCAGCTGGTTGCGCTCTGGGGGGTTGAACAGCGGGTGGGGTTGTAGAGACGAGACAAGATGTAAATTAGAGGAGACATGGAGTGAAAAGAGGAGACGAGGAGGGACGAGAAGCTCCTATGTCGTCTGGGAAAGCCTGCAGCTGGTTGCGCTCTGGGGGGTTGAACAGTGGGTGGGGTTGTAGAGACGAGGAAAGATGTAATTTAGAGGAGACATGGAGTGAAAAGAGGAGGGACGAGAGGCTCCTATGTCGTCCGGGAGAGCCTGCAGCTGGTTGCGCCCTGAGGGCTGGGAAGGAAAGACGAGGAGGAGAGATGGGAAACGTCAAGGATGGAGGAGGAGGAGACGTGGAAAGACAAGGAGAGAGGAGGAGACAGGGAAAAACAGAGAGAGAGGAGGAGGAGACACGGAGAGAGGAGAAGGACGACGACACTGAAGCTGCTGTTCTGTACCAGTCGGTTACATGCTTTCCACATCCCACAGAGAGCGATGTCTGTCATACTGACGTAGTATCATTGGGAAAACGGTGATGAAGAGGCATCGTGGATGGACGAGTGCCTACCACACTTGAGAGCTCTCAAAAGTGACACCAAACGAAGACGTTATGGATGAATGCTTACCAAGGTCGAGATGCCTTAGATTGCGGAGTGAGGAGAGCAGAGGCGAGGGGATGCTCTGCAGCTGGTTGTTCTGTCAGTGGCGCATGGCGAGGGAGAGGGGAGGATGAGGGAGTGGGGGGCGATAGGAGAAGGGGAAATTGGGAGAGAGGACGTGGAGAGGAGAGCAAATGGATTGGTTTCAGGGAGGGAATGTTAAACAGCTGGTGTGTGGGTTGAGACGGGAGAATGGGAGAGGGGGGAGAGGAAAGGAAGGAGGGAAGGGCTATTTCAAGAAAGAATATGTCTAAAAAAAGATCGAGGCGGATAACAACTCCGGAAACATGGGCCGATATGAGGTTCACAATACATCCAAACATCCGCGCATGTACCCAGTAAAACATGGACCATGGTACTTTTTACCTATGGGGGAACAGGGTCAAGCAGGAACACAACACACCTCAAGATTGAGATGAGAGAGAGCAGTGCAGGCACCCAAGGAGGCTGGAAGGGAAGCTATGCGATTGGAGCAGGCCTGCAGGGAATCGAAGGGACATAAAGAGGAGGGAGAAGAAGAGCCGCTGCTGGACTGCTTAAATTGTTCGTTCCAAGCAAAAACCTTTCCAGAAAAAATCTTGACTCAAAAATAAAAATTTCAGACGCAAAGGTGGAAATGGAAACGAAGGGTGGGGGAGGAGGGGAGCGGGGCTCGCGGACCTCGAGGTGGGCTAGGAGTGTACAGGCGGCAAGGGCAGCAGGCAGACCTTCCAGCACGTTGTGGGAGATGTCCAGCCTGCACCGTGGTTGGCGGGGATAGTGATAGGTGGATATAGTGATTGGTGGGGAAGGTGATTGGTGGACATGACACAGAAATTGTATAAACAGAACCTCTGGCGAATAATTGAACAAGAAAAGACAAGGCAACCTGGGAGCTACTGCTCCTGACTTGACCAGGTTCGCGTCACTCATTTCACCAGTTTCGTTGCACTCACTTGACCAGGTTCACTGCACCGCCGATCTCCTCTGGCAGGCACTCCAGCTTGTTGTGACTCGCCAGCAGACTCTTGAGCTCCACTAGCCTGAGTGGAGTGCAGTGGGGTGCAGTGGAGAGCAGTGGAGTGCAGTGGAATGCAGTGGAGTGCAGTGGAGTGCAGTGGAGTGCAGTGGAGTGCAGTGGAGTGCAGTGGAGTGCAGTGGAGTGCAGTGGAGTGAGGTGGAGAATGCAGGGACGGAGAGGCCTCTCAAGAGTCACATTTTTGGGGCTCGCCAGCAGGCTCTTGAGCTCCACGAGCCTGGGTGGAGTGGGGACACGAGGGGACGGAGGGAGGGACCACAGAATCATGGGACGAGCGAAGTGGTTGAATGAGAGGACCAGGGGGCACATGGAATAAATGTGTCCGAATGTGCTTCAGCATGTTGCCATGCCACGCCATGAACCATACACCTCAGAGCCAACAATCCACACTTCAATCTCCGCATTCCACAATCCACACACCATTACATGCACCACAGCATGAGCCCACGCATCACAATCCGTACACCCCACACACCACTCCAGTCGCCACACTCACTTGCCAGTGGAGGCAGGCACGCAGCGCAGGTCTATAGCTAACATCAAGCCATGTGAGTCAGGGCAGGCGGCCGATCTCCTTCACCCCCAGGCTCTCTTTCCCACACCCTGTACACACCACACCAGACAATCCAAGCCCCATCCACTCCACACACAACATGGACACACCACACACCAAACTGCTCACGCACTTGCCGACAGCTGCAGGCAGGCGGGGCAGGGAATTGTAACTGACGTCAAGCCACGTGAGGCAGGGCAGGCGGCCGATCTCCTCTGAGATGTGGGTCAGGCTGTTGCGCGCCAGCAGCACCTTCTGTAACTCCACCGCCTGAGGGGATGGAGGGGATAGGGGGAATAAACAGGCCGATCCCTAAGATGTGATCGAGGCCGTTGCTCGCCAGCAGCACCGTCTGCAGCTCCACGGCCTGGGGGGGAGATAACGGGGGATGGGGGGGATGGGTTAAGATAATCGGGGATGGGGGGAATGGGGTGTCCACTATCGGTGCACTGATTTCTACAAATATATCACCCATTATTTTTCGGAATATGGAACGTCATCCAGCAGCGAGTAGAAACTCGGAAGAAATCACTCGGGACAACGCACATCTCTCACCACACACGCATCTCACCACATGCAGTATATGCATGCACATCGACGCACCTCCCACCACTTCTCGGACTGAGGAACGTCGTCCAGCAGAGAGTAGACCTCGGGAGGCACTTCCCTGTGAGACACGACACGGAGGGACGGAAGAGAAGTCATGGAAACCATCTGAATTGAAGGAGGTGACGCAGGCGGATTTTTTGTCTACTCCTGCTAATTTACGAGGTGATCTTTTAGTTGACACCAGGTTATTCCTAGGTGACAAAAGTGATCATCGGAGACGCCTTGTCACGGCGACAAGCGTTGAGACGTCTCAATAGACGCCACGTCAGAGCGACAAGCGTAGAGACATCTCAAGAGAGCTATGTCAGGGCGTCAGGGAGACCGGATCACTGGTCTCGTCGTTGGCCGGAAGTTTACTTGGAAACGCGGTGTCAGGGAGGAATGGAGAGGCGATTACGGAGTGGGGATAACCTGCAGTCGTCGACTAGCAAGTCTCGCCGGCATGGTTCCGAAAGAAACTATGTAAGGTGAGAATACCAATGCACCGAGTGCTCGTGTTCTGTTTATTTATTTTCTTACACCAGCTCGAAACAAAGACAACAGTCACTAGAAAACAAGGCCCGCTTCGAAAACGAAAGATCAGGCATTAGTGGAAAACGTAGCATTTTGCTGACACGTCGTACACTGTATACTGTATAAACCACAAACGGGGTGTTAGTCACTCGGCTAGACCAGAGGAACAAATAAAGAATGGAAAGCTTTCTAATTCCTTAGATTCGTGGCTTCGTACTTGAGATCTTTCCCCGAGAGGTTGAGAGTCCCGGATGACCGGGCTGCCTTGAATACAGCGTCGAGTGCGGGCGTAACCACCACGATCCCGCGCTGCATATCGGCCCGCGCACCGCCCCTCCTCATTTCTCAAAACCGTTCGCGAACGGTTGCGAACAATCTCAAAGCTCGTGAATGCGCGTACAAGCGTGTGCAGAAAGGCTACAAAATCGTACCCGCGGGCCAAGAAGTTCAACCTTAGGAAGGTTGGTTGGGGCGAGCAATGTAATTGGCCAAGATTTTGGGTGTCAGGGCCAAACTCAACCGAAGTTAGGAAGGTTGAACCAATTTAGGCCTTCTTGGCCCTCCGGTTTTAAAGGTTTCGTGACCGAGGCTGGGAAGAACTCGCGACTAGCTAGTCCCAATGTGTTTCAAAGGAGCACATAAACAGCCTCGTAGACTAGTACATTGCCCTAGAAGATAACAAAAGTAAGTATCTCTGGCGAACAACCCGTCGTATCAGTCACGTAATCGCTCGCTCACTTCAATAGTTTCATAGATTCAAACAAGTGGAGACTTCTGATCTGGTACAGCATTTGCCAAACGCTGGAAGCAATGAACTCTTTTCTGATTGCAACGGCTCTATGATGATGGTTTCCAGGTCTGGGTTCTTGGGGTTGTGTCAGAATAGGCGAGGCGCGAAATCCTTGTATTGAGAAACTCGTTATAGAATTGTTGCGTCCAACGATTCTACAAGATGAAGTAGACCGATAAAGTCCATACATTGACCATCCAATTTGTGAGTTTCACCCTCTGTACGCTTGACCACGCACGAGCAGGGTTACAATTGGGAAATTGATATTTTTCTGTAATGTCCAGTCCAGTACCCCTTTCGCTATGATGGCCTCTTACGGGGGTGCCCCTTCTTTCTTGATTTGTGATTCGACATTGGCTTGTCAGTGGTTTGGTGATCACCCGAACGGGAATCTCTCGCCAGTGTGTACCAACTTCCGTGGCACTCAATAACACGCATGTATTCACTGTGTTGACTGTGCCGCGAATGAATAGCTGCCACCTTGAAGTTACTGTACTGCGGGATCACTGGGTCACACAAGCACTGGCAGACCCGGGCCAGTGAGGGTCTTCCTCCGTACAAGCACCGTACTTAACCGACGTGAGTTGTTTTTTAAACATACCTTACCTAACTTCATCCCTAAAATTCGGGCTTTAGAACAGCCTGTTTTCGCCCAATGTGACAAGCCCCTTACCTGCTATTGCCCGAATTTGGCAAGCGCGCGCCCATATATCGTCTGTCCTTGCCATTTCCATTCAGTCATTCCTTGTCACACTTGGAGTTAGCTTCCTTTCAACCCGGTCGTCAAGATGTCTTATTGTGAGTGATAGTGCTTCCGCCATTCCCAGCAGTGAGCTAGTTGTTTCCTTGATATGGCAGTACTGACTTAGGTCCGTGTGATCTGTGCCCCTGTCAGATGGCGGAAGCGACCCCAGCCCGTATGACTATCCTCTCCCAGGTGCGACTCGATCTTATCCTCACAATTCCAATTCCACGCGTTTCAGCATTATTCTTTTCTTTTGTATTCCGAATTTGCTTACGATCCCGTTGTATATTCGGAACACACTTTCAGGTGGACCCTCGCCACGTGGGGATGTGGTCGTGACTGGCCTCACTGGCGGATACGGCAGTGAGAAGAAAGGCAAGGGCAAGCATTTCAAGGGCCATTTCAAGGGACGTCACGGTCACCACAAGCATCATGGTCACCACGGAGGTCACAAGCATAAGGGGTTGGGCCACAGGATCGGCAAGCGCAAGGGCCTCTTCGGCCGTAGGCACAAGTAGAAGGCGTTCACATGCTCGTACGTGGTAAATGCTGCCACTATGTTGCTCCTGTTGAGAATCAATGTAACACGCATCTAACTATGCATGTTTTTTTTTTTTTCTCACGAAGGGCGTCGTGCTTTTATTGGAGGTAGTGCAACCTGCTTACGCTTCAGGAATTTCTGATGTTGAATGGTCTAAAATTTTTGCTGTTTCCAACTTTTGCACAAAATACGTTCTGCTGACAGCCTTTGGAGGAGCCTCTGATATTCAGAATCAGGAGGATGGGTTGGGAAGACGAAAATCCTGAATGGTAGTGGGAAGAGTTGAGGAGAAAATAGCATTGATTTTGACTTGTTTGTAAAACATACTACCTGTTATTGTACATGTATACTTGTTCTAGATGTCGGTTCGATTCGAGAAAGGTATACGGCTGGATCTGGGCTGGATGCAACGAACCAAGGCATTCTCCGGGTCTGGGAACCTTGAGCTTCCGCCCAACCGAACCGCTAGGCTCGCGTTTCCCAAGCGTCAATAAACTTGTCGGTGTTTGGGCGACGAACCTTGGGTGCATCTCTCAAGCGTGTCTCGAACCTCGTGGCATTCAGCAAGTGGAGAGATGTAGATTCTTTGACTGTGCTCGCCAATGTTCGACTGCCACGCTGGCTTGACCGGGACATTTCAGAAAGAACCAGCAAGCACTGACCAAGGCTTTGCCGTCGGCTTCACTCATCCCACAGCGTAAACCAAGTTATGCACCAAACGTGAATAAATGGAGCTCCGTCTGCGGAATTCTTCAGTCATCGTTTCACATTCTTGGAGTAGCAGTTCGCCAATTATTCACAATGTCTTTCTGTGAGTGTGCTTGCACCAATCCTTATAATTGGCTTCCTACCAGTAGGACGTTCCAGTCTGCGGGAGTACTGACCTGGTTTTTGTAATCCGTGTTGTCTCTTCATGCAGCCGGCGAAAGCAGCCCCAGCCCGTATGACTACCCTCTTCCAGGTACGGCTGGTCTCTACTCTTGGCGTTATGTGAATCTCAGCGTTTTCGCCTATCTGATTACTGATTTCGTTCTCGCGTTCATGATTCCGCTTTCGAAATGCAGGTGGCCCCGCACCACGCGGAGATGTCGTCGTGACTGGCCTTACCGGCGGATACGGCAGCGAGAAGAAGGGCAAGGGCCACCACTACGGCGGCAAGGGCCACGGTCACGGCCACGGTCACCACGGTCACCACGGCGGCAAGCACAAGGGTGGCCATTACGGTCACCATGGTGGCAAGCATAAGGGTGGCCACCACGGACACTATGGCCGCAAGCACAAGTAACAAGCTTGCACTGTATAATTTTGTTGATATGCCGCCGCCGTACGTGTGCTAGGTGACTTGCGAGAACTATCTGATATTTAGTGAACGAGGATGTGGGTTCATGATATAGTGGAATTTGTGTTGCAAGACGACATTTCTTCACTGGTCGCAGTACTGTATGTGCAACCCTCCGCCTAGGCCCTAAATTTCAAAATGACCCATTTCCAGTGTTGTCTCGGGCTCACCTATTGTCTCGGGCAGACATCATCACGCAATCTAGAGTGGAACAGGGAAACGCAACGTTATCGCCACTTGTTCCCCCAATCATTTGTTCATACATGGACGCACAACGCACTCTAGCTTCTGTTACATCACATTGCACTCCCTCATAGCCAGCAAGCAAACATTTCCGTCCCACACAGTCAGAGGCTTGGAGCACCAATGGCTTCATGCATCCCCCCTCTCCACGTTTCTCCCTCCCCGCTATCTCCTACACACTCCCAGGTGGTGCAGTGGTGCGCTGAGCACGGCAGTGCACATGGTGTTTGAGCCGGTGTTTAATGAGTTTGAGGACCATGGCCTCTCTTCATGCACGTCCACCCTTGACGTTTCTCCCTCCCACTCCCTCACACACACACTCACTCAATCAGGTGGTGCGACGACGCAGACTCAGCACAGCGGCGCACATGGTGATTGAGTCGGTGACTGACGCATTTGAGCACCGAGGCAGCAAGCAGTTCCTGAAGCAGCTGACCTTCCAGCACCCCCTCATCACCACTGATATCGCTCAAGTGCCCACCCACACACGTTATGTGCATCAAGGTGTGTAAGTATAGGTGGGTGTGTGTTTCCATCAAGGTACATGTGTGTGTGAGTCAGGGCCCAAATTATTAGGGTAAAATACCCTGTTTGCCCTGATGGGCGGCCGCTTTTTCCCAGTTACCCTTTTCAAAACAGGGTATCAAACTTTTTACCCTAGAGAAAAAAGGCTAAGTTTCGGATATACACTGATAGCAATTTTGGTTACCTTGGCGTGTTAGGGTGCACTGTACATTACACTGATACCGAATCTTCCGTAGTGAGGTTATTCCTTGCGATGCCGCGAAACATTAAGACGGCGCCAGGATTCAAACTTGCGTTCTTGCGAAACCTAGCCTAACATCTAACCAGCTGAGACACAACCTGTTGACATTTCACTACTAAAAACTATGTCAGATCATAATTTTTACGCTGTCATAATTAGTGTACAAGTTTTTTTAGGCTGTTTTTGGCAGGGTATGAAAATTTATACCCTATGAGTCAGGGTAGAGCTGGCCTGAAACCCTGATTAGTCAGGGTGGCCAAAACCAATTTTGGGCCCTGGTGTGAGTGCCTGATGGTGCGTCAAAACAAGCAGTTCCTGAAGCAGCTGACCTTCCAGCACCCCCTCACCACCACTGAGATTTCTCAAGTGCCCACGCACACCGTCAACCGACACGTCATGTGCGTTATCTGTGTGCGTGCGCGACTTGGCATGTGCACCTCTAGTCAACATGTCTGTAATTTTGTTTGGCTCACTTTTCACCCCCGTCTCCCCTCCCTCCTTCCTTCCCTCCCTCCCTCGTTGGCCGTCCCTCCTCCTCCTCCTCCTCCTCCAACCCACGGCCTTGTATGCTACCCACCAGGGGGACAACGACGTGGACATGGACGACCCATCGCGCGACCAGCTCACTCTCTCAACTCTGACAACTCCTCCTCTCTTCACCATCCTCCCAACATCACTCCCTCCCGGCTCCGATATCCGTGAACCACCAGGGGGACAACGACGAGGACACGGACGACCCATCGAGCAACCAGTACACTCCTTGACTCAACCATGACATCTCCTCACTGCACCTTCCACCAGTCAGAACCCTCTGCCTCCCTTCCACCACCGCTCCCACCTACCCTTCCCCACCAGAGAGGCAACGACGAGGACACGGACGACCCATCGCGCAACCCGTACACTCTTCTTGACTTCGCTTCAGTCCCTCCAGACGCGGGCCACCTCTCAGGCAGCACCTTCATCGCGCACAGCCAGTGGGGCTTCGAGGGCCGCTTCACTCTGCTGCACCTCGCCTCCTCCCTCGCCACATGGCGTCGCGCCCACGGCTGCTTCGGCCCCGCCAGGCTCATGCTGTTTCAAGGCGGCATGCTCAGGACGTAGGTGAGCAGATTGGGCTGATTTGGGTTGTGTATGGGCTTGGTTGGAGGTGGAGGGGCGGGGTGTGTGTCTTTTTCTCCTTCTCTTTCGCTCCCACGGCTGCTTCAGGCCCACCCGGCTGGCTCATGCTCTTCCAGGATGGCATGCCCAGGATGGCATGCTAGGGGGGTTGGGTGATTGTGTGCGTCTTTGAAAGGAGGAATGTCTGTACCTCTCGCGTCTTTTAGTGGTTTCCCACACTCATGTGCGGACCCACCCACACAGGTATCAGCGTGGCCCAGGAATCTGCTCGAGGCATTGTTGCGTAGGATGCAGCGGATTTCTTGAGGCAGCGGATTTCTTGAGGCAGCGGCTATCGACCCCCTCCTCCTCTCCCCCTCCACACTCTCTACCCCATTCACAGATATCAGCGTGGGCCAACAATCTGCTCAAGGCAGTGCTGGGGCTGGGGGCAGCGTCGCCGTTCAAGCCACTGAACGGGGTCACACCGCAGTGCCTGGCCCTGGAGAATGCGGTGGTGCTGCGGCAGCGAGACACCTTCAACGCCAGCGATGAACCATGCGCCTCTCTTTTGCACCAATTCACTAACCACTCTTTACCCCCTCCCCTCTGTTCCCCTCCCCCATACCCGCTTCTGTTTTTCCCCTTCTCCCCCGTCCCCTCCTCCCCACACACCCGCACAGGTATCAGCGTGGGCCAGCAATCTGCTCAAGGCAGTGCTGGGGCCAGGGGCAACACCGCCCTTCAGGCCACTGAACGGGGTCACACCGCTGTGGTGCTGCAGCATTTGCCTCTCAAATTCACCAACTCAACACCCCCCCCCTCCTTCCCACTCTCTCTCCTCTTCTACTCCGACCCCTCACTGCCCTCCCATTTCCCTTCCCTCACTCGACTTCCATCTCACCCACCCACGCAGATATCAGCGTGGGCCAGCAGTCTGCTTAAGCCCCGTTCGGTGGCTTGAAGGGCAGCGCCGCTCTTCAAGCCCCCAGACGGAGTCACGCCGCAGTGCCTAGAGAATGCGGTGGTGCTGCGGCAGTGAGACACCTTCAACGCCGATGAGACCAACCATTCGTCTCTCCTCTGCACCAATTCACAAAACCATCCTCCCCTCTCCCACCGCTCTTCACCCTCAACCCCCACAGGTATCAGCGTGGGTCAGCAATCTGCTCAAGGCAGTGCTGGGGCTGGGAGCCACGCCGCCAAGATAAAAAAAACTGCCGAGATTGAAAAACTGCCGAGATAAAAAAACTGCTGAGATAAAAAAAACTGCCGAGATAGAAAAACTGCCGAGATATAAAAACTGCCGAGATATAAAAACTGCCGAGATGAAAAAACTGCCGAGATGAAAAAACTGCCGAGATGAAAAAACTGCCGAGATAGAAAAACTGCCGAGATGAAAAAACTGCCGAGATAGAAAAACTGCCGAGATTGAGGCAGAGTGTCTCGACCCCTATGAGCAGGTAGGGTGGTTTGAGCAGGTAGGGTGGTTTGAGTAGGTAGGGTGGTTTGAGCAGGTAGGGTGGTTTGAGTAGGTAGGGTGGTTTGAGCAGGTAGGGTGGTTTGAGCAGGTAGGGTGGTTTGAGCAGGTAGGGTGGTTTGAGTAGGTAGGGTGGTTTGAGTAGGTAGGGTAGTTTGAGTGGGTAGGGTGGTTTGAGTAGGTGGGGTGGTTTGAGCAGGTAGAGTGGTTTGAGCAGGTAGGGTGGTTTGAGCAGGTAGGGTGGTTTGAGTAGGTAGGGTGGTTTGAGTAGGTAGGGTGGTTTGAGTAGGTAGGGTGGTTTGAGTAGGTAGGGTGGTTTGAGCAGGTGGGGTGGTTTGAGTAGGTGGGGTGGTTTGAGTAGGTAGGGTGGTTTGAGCAGGTGGGGTGGTTTGAGCAGGTAGGGTGGTTTGAGTGGGTAGGGTGGTTTGAGCAGGTAGGGTGGTTTGAGTAGGTAGGGGGGTTTGAGTAGGTGGGATGGTCTGGGTAATGGAGGGGACTGAGTTGGAGCAGTCTCCTCTACGCATCGACTCACGAACGCCCATGAGGAGGATAGGAAGACGGCCAATCTGGAGGCAGATTGCCTTGACCTGACTTATGCGAAGGTGGGGAGTTATGGGCTGGACAGGTGAGGGGTGGTGGGCAGGTGGGAGGTTGTGGGCGGTGGGGGGTGTTGGACAGGTGGGATGGTTAGGAGCAGGTGGGATGGTTAGGAGCAGGTGGGATGGTTAGGATCAGGTGGAGTGGTGATGAGCAGGTGGAGGGTTATGGGGAGGTGGGGGGTTTGGGCAGGTGGGCTGGTGTGAGCAGGTGGGCTGGTGTGAGCAGGTGGGCTGGTGTGAGCAGGTGGGCTGGTGATTAAGAGGAGAGGCAGGCTAGGCAGGTTGCAAAGAGAGTGGCGAGCCACTGGTGGGTGATTTTGGGGAGGTGTGGGTTATGGGGAGGTGTGGGGTATGAAATTGAGACAAAAATGGACATGGCAATGAAGGGCATGCTGTCGAGGATGGACAAGGGTGAGCAAGCATCTCGAGACGAGATGACTTTTGAGTGGACTCAAAAGTCACCTTGGACATGGCAATGAAGGGCGTGCTGTAAAGGATGGACAAGGGTGAGAAAGCTTCTCGAGACGCTAGCTCTCAGCTTTAATGAGATGAGACCCTCACCACACTCACTCCCTCTACACTCCCTCCCATCCCATCATCTCCCCTCCCACACCAACACTTTCTCAGCCCCATGAGGTGCGCATGGATGTGGCAATGAAGGACGTGCTTTCATGGGTGAGCAAGCACCTCGACGCACACATGCATGCATGAGCTCTCACACTGCACTCCACCCCTTGCCCCTGTTTTGCACCCCCCCCTCTCCTCCCTTCCTCTCCCCCATCAGATGCGGTAATGAGAGGGGGAAAGAAGAGGAAGAAGAGGGAGGGGGAGTGCTGTCGTGGGTGAGCAAGCACCTGGAGACGCTGGGTTGACGGCAGAAGGGAGGTGCAGAGGACGGCGATCCGACCTTCTTAGAGTTGTGTGTGCACCGCAACCTGCGGTACTGAACTCTGCAAGGGAGAAGAGGGGGCAGATGGGGAAGATGGGGCAGATGGGGAAGATGGGGAAGATGGGGCAGATGGGGAAGATAGGGCAGATGGGGAAGATGGGGAAGATGGGGAAGATGGGGAAGATGGGGAAGATAGGGCAGATGGGGAAGATGGGGAAGATGGGGAAGATGGGGAAGATGGGGAAGATGGGGCAGATGGGGAAGATGGGGAAGATGGGGAAGATGGGGAAGATAGGGCAGATGGGGAAGATGGGGAAGATGGGGAAGATGGGGAAGATGGGGAAGATGGGGAAGATGGGGAAGATGGGGAAGATAGGGCAGATGGGGAAGATGGGGAAGATGGGGAAGATGGGGAAGATGGGGAAGATAGGGCAGATGGGGAAGATGGGGAAGATGGGGAAGATGGGGAAGATGGGGAAGATGGGGAAGATGGGGCGGATGGGGAAGATGGGGAAGATGGGGAAGATGGGGAAGATGGGGAAGATGGGGGGCTGGATGAAGAGGGAGATAGGACGGCGAGCCCACCTTCGTGTGTGCACCACAACCTGCGGTACTGAATGGGTGAGAAGGGGGGGGGGGGGAGCAAGGGAGGGGAGTGGGTTGGGGAGGGGGGGTTGAGGGGGAACGGAGGGGAATTGAGCCCACCCTTTTAGAGTCCTGTGGACACCGCAACCTGCGGTACTGAGTGTGGAATGAGAAGGGGGAGAAGAGTGAGGGAAGGGGGAGGGGATGAGCCCACCTTTCTGGAGTCTTGTGCGCACCACAACCTGCGGTACTGAACCCTGCGCCCCTGAGCATGTGGATAATCATTGCAATATACGTAACACCACATCCCACTTGTGCTATGCACATCGAGGGTAAGCGAATTGGTGAATGGGTGGAGTGCAGCAATGGATGGAGAAGTGCAGAAGGTGTATATTTAGCCTTCATACGGTATCAGTAATTCTCGCCTGTTAGCTGTTTGGACCACTGTCATGTCATAGATACGAATGCAGACACTTGTTTGATTTTGGCCAATTATTGTAAACAGGAATCTTTCCGGAAATACATGCCATAAGCAGTCTGCTTCTGGCATGGCCGACCTACTTCCATGTGTGGAAGCCTTGAATTAAAACTTTCAAGTAAAAGAAACCAGCTTTTTGCGTAGATGAAGAAATGAACTCGTAAATCCATGTGTATAAGTAAACAACTAAGAACTTATCTGTATATTATATACAGGTGCTTCGTACTCTACTCTTCATCGTTAATGAACTTCCCTGTACCGGGGTTTATTGCCGCGACGAAGAAGAACGCGATGCTCGCCAGCAGCAGCGGCTCCAACTCAAAAATCGGCAGCCCGGTCTCAATATTCAGCTGCGCCAAAGCGCCTCTCCCGGTGATCACCTCACCGATCAAACTCGCCGCGAACCCTAATTGCGCCATGCGCCCCATAAACAGCTCGTTAGCCTTGGTAAACCCGAACAGAGGTCCGTCGTCACTCAGCCCAAGCGCGGCCTTGAAACTCCCCGGCTTCACTGGAGGACTCGCGGGCGCCTCGTCGTCGACGAATTTTCCGCGATCGCCCAGCCCGCCGATCGCGCCGAGCACGGTGAATGCGATGAAGAAGAGGAGCAGCGGCTCGGCTTCGGTGATGGGGATTCCGGTCTCGAGGTTGAGTTGCGAAAGAATTCCTTGCCCGGTTACCGCTTCGCCGAGGAGCGACGCGGCGAATCCGAGCATCGCCACGCGGCCGACGAAGAGTTCGTTGGCTTTCGTGAAGCCGAAGCCGCCGGATGTGCCAAAAATGCCATCTTCTGTACGGAGTTGCTTCTTCACGGGGGTGGACTTAGCGGGGACAGCGGTTTTGTTAAAACCGAGGAGTGCGGAGACTCCGAGTCCGTGGGGAGCAACGGCGGGAGCTGCTGCTACGCGATTCACAGAGAGAGCAGCGCCCTTCACCGCTGTGCTGAATGAGAGAGCAGAAAGCGATTGGCGTGCGACCAGGGAGGAAGCCATTGCTTAGTATTAGTGAAGGCAAGTAGTAGATTTATGGGCTGATAACTGGAACAAGCTCACGGCACTTGGGCTTGTTCAAGTTGTTTCTGGCTGAGAATTCTTCCCAAGAGAATTTCCTTAGAAGCAAGGAAGAACAAACAGAAAGAGAAACAGCAACTACTCTCTAATTCCTACGAATGCATTTTTATATGTACAGTACATTTACAATTCAGACATGCGGCTCGGAATGTCGATTCGGGTGGCCAGCCCCAACATCGAGCCGCATTCCATATTTCTACTCACATTTGTACACCTCACTGCACCCACACACGTGTTGCATTTCTATTCCTCCAAGTCTGGACTTTCGCCACCTGTCCCACGCGGAAGTCCCCCCAAGTCAGTCAAGGCACGAAACCTCAGTTTCGCCCTTCTCACGTGGGTCCCCCACGTCCTGCTCACTTCCGCCCCTTTGCTGCCCACGTTCGCAGTTGCACGCTGCTGCTGCATGCTTTTGCCTCCCGTGCGCTTCACGCTGCCCCCAGTGCAGACCCCACTTGTTACATTACCTCCCCTCCCTGAAGGCACCATCCTCGGTGCCAATGAGGCAAGATAGACTCCAATGGCACGAGGAGCATGGCTGAGGTTGGAGAACGGCTCCCATGAGTCTTCAGATGCTGAGGTGTTGCGCCAGTGAATGAGGTATTCACGGCCAACCGAAGTGTCACGGTGTGAGAGGATGGTGTCAACCTCATGCAGGTCCGGATGGGCAGAGAACATGGGTGGGCGGGGCTGGAATGGGTGAGAGGGAGTACGGTAAGGTCGAAGAAGGTGAACATGGAAAACAGGGTGTATGGTCATGTGAGGAGGAAGTTGAAGGCGGTAGCTGACCGGTGAGAGAACCTTGGTGATGGGGAATGGTCCAACGAATCTGGGTGCGAGCTTGCGAGAAGTTCCAGCATTCAGCAGGGGCAGGTTAGCCGTTGAAAGCAGCACCAAATCACCAACTCTGAAAGTGGTGTGACGCCTATGCTGGTTGGCATAGCGAACTTGGCGCTCTTGTGCAAGCTGAAGCTTCCTTCGGGCAAGTTGGAGAATGCGGTGATGAGAAGAGATGAAATCTGCTGCTGTGGGGTTAGGGGAATGAAGAGGGTGAGGGAGGGATGTGACTGAGCGTGGTAGCTGTCCAGTAGCTAAAAGAAACGGTGGCTCTCCCGTGGCAATGTTGGGGCTGCTGTTGTAGGCAAACTCCACTGCTGCCAAGTGCTGATCCCAGTCAGTTTGCATAGAATTCACACACGAGCGTAGCGCATCCTCCAAGGTTCTGTTCATGCGCTCTGTTTGACCATCAGTTTCAGGGTGGTAGGCTGTAGAGAGTCGAATCTGTGTGCCCAGCAGTTGAAACAGTGCAGTCCAGAAGTTGCTGAGGAACCGTGTGTCTCTGTCACTGATTATGGCTGAGGGCAGTCCGTGTAGCCTCACCACCTGTGTGAAAAACAGCTTGGCAGTTTCAGCAGCAGTCACTGTGCCAGTTGTAGGGATGAAGTGAGCCATCTTGGACAGCTTGTCAATCACCACAAGAATGCTGTCAAAGCCTGTAGGGGTGCGGGGTAGGTCTGTGATAAAATCCAGAGAAACACAAGTCCAGGGAGCTGTGGGTATCTCCAATGGTTGCAGCAGACCAGCCGGTGCAGTGGTGCGAGCCTTGTTGACCTGACAGGTAGGGCATGAAGCGACGTACTCAGCTACACTCCGGAACAGTCCAGGCCAGTAGTAGTCACGAGAAATGGCAGCATATGTCTTGTCACTGCCGAAGTGTGACCGGTTGTCATGGTACTCGTGTAGTAGCAGCTGGCGAAGCCTGGAGTCATCAGGTACACACACAGCACCAGAATCTGCACGGGTCCAAAAGGGATTGCTGAAAAGAAAGGATGGGTCATGGGAGGCTTTCTGTTGGTACAGCTGATCACGGTTGTAACCACGACTGAAACGAGTGATGAAGTTGCGGTCCCATGTAACCACTCCCATGACATTCAGCTCCTCTGCTGCTGGCCGTGACAGAACATCCGCCGGATTGAAGCGCCCTGGTTTGTACACAATCTGAAGGTTGGGGACGTACTGCTCCAGAAACTGAACCCACCGCGCCTGCCGTGGTGTGATCTGTGACTGTGTTTTCAAGTACTCCAGTGTTCGGTGATCAGTGAAGACTGTAACGGGCTGCATCTCCACATAACAGCGCCACTTCTTCAGTGCATGCACCACAGCAAGTGCCTCTCTCTCGTGAATGGGGTATGTGCGCTCTGCAGCAGTGAGCTTCCGTGACTCAAAGGCTATTGGCTGCAGCCCAGCTTCCTGCTCCTGGCAGAGAATTGCTCCAAGAGCAACGTCTGATGCATCACACCAAATGAAGTATGGGAGCTCTGGATTTGGTACTGCTAGGGCAGGGGGTGAAGTAAGAGAAGTTTTGAGCTGCTCAAAAGCTTGCTGCTGCAATGGTCCCCAACTGAATGATGAGTCCTTCCGTAAGAGATCGGTCAGAGGTGCTGCCACTGCTGCAAATCCCTTCACAAACCGCCGGTAGTAGTTAGCTAACCCCAAGAAAGCCTGCACCTCCTTCACTGTACTCGGCTGCTTCCACTCCTTCAGGACTGCTACCTTGCTGTTGTCTACCTCCAGCTTCTCATGTGAAATGACATGACCCAAGAAAGACAGCTTGGTCTTTGCAAACTCACACTTTGAACGCTTGGCATACAATCTGTGCTCACTCAGACGTGCAAGGACCAGCTCAAGGTGCTTTAGGTGTTCCTCACGAGTGCGACTGTAAACCAGCAAATCATCAATGAAAACCACCAGAAACTTGTCAATGAAATCACTGAAAATGCTCTGCATCATGCCTTGGAAAGTGGCTGGAGCGTTGGTGAGACCAAAGGGCAACACACGAAACTCATAGTGACCGTACCGTGTTCGGAATGCTGTTTTTGGGATGTCCTCACTCTGAATCCGCACCTGATGATACCCCGAACGCAGATCCAACTTCGAGAAGTACCGTGCCTCACCAACTTGCTCAAACAGTTCATCTATCCGTGGCAGTGGGTATCGGTTCTTCACTGTTATCTTGTTCAGCCCGCGGTAATCTACACACATCCGCAGAGAACCGTCCTTCTTCCGCACGAACAGCACCGGAGAAGCATACGGAGAAGAACTAGGCTGAATGAACTCCTTAGCTAACAGGTCCTCTAACTGCTTCTTCAGCTCCTTCAGCTCCAGTGCACTCATCTTGTAGGTCGGTCTAACAGGTGGGGTAGATCCAGGAATCAACTCTATCCTGTGATCTGCAGCTCGCTTAGGAGGAAGTCCAGCCGGTAAGTCCTCGGGGAACACCCCTGAAAAATTTTCCAGCAGCTTCTCTACACCCCGTGTTAACTCCTCATCCTCATGTGATGCTGAAACCGTTGGTGTTACTGCGTCAGGTGATGTAGGCTGGACCTCTGAGATGAGACCTAGAAAAACTGCTTCCTCCCCCCGAATGGCCTTACCAAACTGCTTCGCACTAATCAGCTGCAAGGTCATCCCCTCCTGCTGCTGCACCACTGGTAAACATACAGATCTGCCTCCAAACAGCACCTTGACCTCCCTGGTTCTCCAATCCACCTGAGGGTTCACTGTTGCCAACCAGTTCCTGCCCAAGATGATGTCATGACTGTCTAGCCAGATTTGTTGAAACCGAATTTTCCCATGAAACTCCCCTACGTTGCAGTTGACCGGGTACAACTCAGGTCCACAGCTCCTCACTACACCATCCGCCATGCGCACCGTACTCTCCACTGTACTGCTCTGCACAGGTAACTTCAATTCATGCACCAGCCGAGAAGAAATGAAATTGGATGAAGCACCACTATCCAGCAACATCTTTACCTCCTTACCACGAATCTGCCCCCGAAGTACTATGGCTCCTTCCGACTCCTGCTGCAGCGGCGTTGAGGATGGAGTCAGCAAGGTGGGGCACACCTCACCACCAGCAACTCGCCCCGAAGCTACTGGTGAGGCTTGTTTCCCGGCTGCCTTGGCTTGGTAGGGCAGTTGAGTGCTTTGTGACCGCGTTTCCCACACTTGAAGCAATTTCCAGCAAAGCCCTTTCGCTTCTCCTTGTTCTTATCAATCGTATCCAGCTCCATCGGTGTCGGTCCTGCACCACCACGCTGCTCCCCATGGAAAGGCTGGAACATGTTCGGACTGAACCGCATCCCACGGTTAAAACGGTTGCGACGGTTACCGAAATGAATCTCATCGTAACGTTCAGCGACACGCGCCATCTCCTCAAGCGAACTACAGCCCTGCACCTCTACCTCCATCCTAACATCGTCTTTCAACCCGCGCTTAAACTTGTCCAGCGCCTCAGCCGTTGAAAGGTCTGAAATTTTGGTGGAGATGTCACGAAATTCAGCGATGTAATCTGCTACAGAAGTACGCTGCCGCAGATTTGCAAGACGATCACGCGCCCTTGCCATCGCGTTGATAGGTTCGTATGCCGCAACGAGAGCTTCCTTGAATTGCTGCCAGGTTTGGATAGCAGGTCGCACCGATTGCCACCATGCAACCGCAGAGCCTCTGAGTAGGGTCCCGGCGAACGGTGCCCACTCTTCACCAGCCACGTGACTTAAGCGTAGATATTCTTCCACAAGGAAGAGCCATCGTCGAACCACCGGTTGTCCTTTCCCTGGAACAAAGGTGTCCGACATCGATGCTCTCACATGGGAAAGGGATCCCACTACGCTTCCCGGAGCTGTAGCTACGCTTTGCTGTGCAGCTGCGTTCTGCAGGGCAGCCTGCACCTCCTTAGCTACTAACTCTCGAACCGCGGCATCACGCTCTGAATCGGCCATGGTGCAAGAATCTCCCGGCAGCAACTCACGAGGAAAAAACAGGCTCTGAGACCAAGTGGAACAAGCTCACGGCACTTGGGCTTGTTCAAGTTGTTTCTGGCTGAGAATTCTTCCCAAGAGAATTTCCTTAGAAGCAAGGAAGAACAAACAGAAAGAGAAACAGCAACTACTCTCTAATTCCTACGAATGCATTTTTATATGTACAGTACATTTACAATTCAGACATGCGGCTCGGAATGTCGATTCGGGTGGCCAGCCCCAACATCGAGCCGCATTCCATATTTCTACTCACATTTGTACACCTCACTGCACCCACACACGTGTTACATTTCTATTCCTCCAAGTCGGACTTTCGCCACCTGTCCCACGCGGAAGTCCCCCCAAGTCAGTCAAGGCACGAAACCTCAGTTTCGCCCTTCTCACGTGGGTCCCCCACGTCCTGCTCACTTCCGCCCCTTTGCTGCCCACGTTCGCAGTTGCACGCTGCTGCTGCATGCTTTTGCCTCCCGTGCGCTTCACGCTGCCCCCAGTGCAGACCCCACTTGTTACAATAACTTGCGAAAACTTGAGTGACGAGAGAGTTCAGTCCGGTTGTAAAGTGGAAATGCAGGCGCTGTGGATTGGTAACAAGAAAGAGGACAAAGGCAATTTATTCCTCCTTGCCAAGGCGCAGATTGAAATTCCAAGCAAAGTGATAGGTACGTGACGCGACTCGCGAGCCCAAGTCTTGAAAGGGAGCAGTAATTCATCGCGAGACGTGGCCTCAAAACTGGAACGCCACGATGGATTGCCTGGTTCAAAGCTCAGCGGTTTGGGACCAAACTAGATCGATGTGGACCACTTGGTACACACTAATGTGGTCAATTACCAAGTAGAGGACAAAAACCGTCCACGTCAGATCTCTGACTCCGAGGGTGCAGAGGATCTGGCGTGGCTTCTGGAACCTTTGAGACCCTCCAGCAGCACCACTGTGGTGTTGCATGATTGACCTTGTGTGACCTGACATGCTGGCGGACTACACAGTGTACACCAACTTTGCCCAACTTTGTTTTGCGATTGGTACAAAGCGTTTAGAATGAGGATATATGCAAAAGAAGTTTGTTTTGAGAATGACTCCAGCATGAGCAAACTGTAGACTCACAAATGATGAAGAGCGATGGGAAGAGAACTGCAGGAGGACAACGAGCGTCTGACATGTATTTGAGTGGAATATGGCTGAAGAATACAACGTCTGTCGCTATGAAAACTGAGAGAGTGTTCGTTCATAATTCCTTTTCCTTACTGCGCGCCCCTGCTTACCACGTACAAGACCATTCCCACCATCGGCACCCAAACAGTGAAACGTTACCCGCTCGCGACACTCGCCTCGACTACGACTCCCGCCACTGACCACGACGTGACCCAACCTCACTGTTCGGTTGGTAACACGCGCTCTGGACCTCCGCCTCGACATATCCCAACCTCGGCGCTAGGCCCGTAGCGCACCCCAATTCCTCGCGTTACCGTTACCCCTCTAGTTCGCTATATATTCTTCGCACATGCCTTCACTCATTGTATTGTTTTGCTTCGATAGTGCAATTCTCGCTCGCTCGCTCAATTGCACTCGTAACACTTGGTATTCAGAGCCTACAATCTCCTCTCAGACCGCCACACCTTCACTTCCCCACTATCTCATTTTTTTTGGGGGAGGGGGGGGGGGGGGGGGGGGGGGGGGGGGGGGGGGGGGTTAGACATCTCTCAGCGAACAAGCACCGCCGCTCGAAGTGCTCTCTCGTAAGCACGCACGGCCACGACAGAGGCTCTCGCTGAGCTTGCCCGACACCCCTGCCATGGTCGAAATTAATCCCCTGCCATTTTTGTTCGCTATGCGAATAGCCGATTGGTTGTCACAGAAGAGGGAGAAGCTGGGTAACTGAGCCAATTTTGCTTCCTCCAGCAATTCGCGAAGATATAGCCCTTCCTTGGTGGCTGAGCAGAGTGCGATATATTTTGCTTCTGTTGAGGAGAGAGCGATTAGCTCTTGCTTGTTCGAGTGCCATGAGATGGGGCCGATAGGTTCGAGTCTGTAGATGTAGCCAGTTCGAGATCGTTTGTTGTTGGAGTCTCTAGCGTGATCGGCGTCGACGTAGCCGATTAACTTAGGTGTCGTAGTTCCGGTCTTGTGGTAGGTTGTGAGAATTGAGAATGGAATGGGGGATCACTAGCAAACATTGGGATACATATAGCAAACCCTAACAGGGCTGTACTCACTACAGAGTACCCCACTGCAGACTAGAGAAACATAATATTCTGACACACCCCCATAGTCAAAGTGGGGTATGATCAGCACAACAAGCAAAGCAAAGCAAGCTCAGGGTGGATCACAATGTCACCACACATTCTGAGCACAAGTACAAGAAGCAACAGTTTAAAGTTCACAAATGTAAGCAAAGCTAGAGGCTATCACAGAGGGCAAGTGAGGAGGAGGAGGCTGGACTAATAGGAAAGGAGAGAGGAGGCAATGGCGGAAGCTGCAGACACACGGGCAACAGGAGCGGCGCGCACTGTGGCTACCGGAGGCGCACCTCCGGACTACAGGAGTAACTGGCTCCGCGGCTAAGACGAGCGGCAGGAGCAACGGACCCACGGGCGACTAGCGCAGCGGCATCACTGGGCTACCGGAAGCGCACCTCCGGACTACAGGCACTGCTGGCAACACGACGGCTACCTCCACCCAACCTCCCTCTACTGCCGCACCCCCCATTCACACACCCCCTGCTGCACCCCTAGGTTCACTCACACTCCACCCCCTAGCACCACTCCTTTGGCTCCCACACATCCACCCCCCTCAGCGGCAGCTGCAGCAGTGGGAGACAGAGGAGGAGGAGGAGGAGCAGGGGAGTCCACACACCCGCCACCCCCTACACGCCACCCCCAAACCCTAACACAGGGCAGGGCCGTAGATGGGGGTAAGGGAGGGTAAGGGGGGGGGGGGGGGGGGGCAGGGCCGCAACAGGGCCGGGGCAGGGCAGCTGCAGGGCAGGGCGCCATGACGAAGACGGAGGGCCCCCCTCCAGGGCGCCGTGACGGGCGACAGAGGGGGGGGGGGCGGTGCGCGGGCCCCCGGTGCGCCGCGACAGGCATGAGGGGGGCGAGGCCTGGGCAGGGTCGGGGCATGGCAGGGGCAGGGCCGCGACAGGGCCGCGACAGGTCCGGGACAGGGGCGGCGCCGGGCGACTGGGCAGGGCCGAGACGGGGGGGGGGGGGGCGCGACGGGGGGCCGCGACGGGGGGCCGCGACGGGGGCCTGCGACGGGGGGGCCGTGACGGGGGGCCGCGACGGTGGGCCGCGACGGGGGGCCGCGACGGGGGGGCCGCGACGGGGGGCCGCGACGAGGGGGGGCCGCGACGGGGGCCTGCGACAGGGGGCCGCGACAGGGCCGTGAAGGGGCCGCAAGGGGGCCGCGACGGGGCCGTTAAGGGGCCGCAAAGGGGGCCGCGTAGGGGGCCGCAAAGGGCCGGCAGAGGGGCCGCAAAAGGCCGTGACGGGTCGCGAAAGGGGGCCGCGAAGGGCCGCGACGGGTCGCTAAAGGGGGCCGCGAAGGGCCGCGACGGGTCGCTAAAGGGGGCCGCGAAGGGCCGCGACGGGTCGCTAAAGGGGGCTGCGAAGGGCCTTAAGAGGGGCCGCGAAGGGCCTTAAGATGGGCCACTAAGGGCCGCGAAAGGGCAGCGACGGGCCACCAAAGGCCTCGAAGGGCAGACGCGACGCGCGCCTCGGGCAGGTAAGGAAAAAAAGGTTGTAGTGGTGGGCCCTAGAAGAAATCGAACCAGCTCTATACCATGTGAGAATTGAGAATGGAATGGGGGATCACTAGCAAACATTGGGATACATATAGCAAACCCTAACAGGGCTGTACTCACTACAGAGTACCCCACTGCAGACTAGAGAAACATAATATTCTGACATAGGTTAGTCCGATCGTCGAGGTACTGACGAGATAGTGAAGTGCACGGTCGAGTTCCAGCATGTGATCTGCTTCAGGCTTCTTGAGGTAGGTGGCGAGCTGACTAGCTGAGTAGGATAGATCCGGTCGGCAGGTAACGGCTGCGAAGAGTAGACAACCTAGTTTTCGTTGGTAGTCGTGAATGCCGGCGGGTTTGAGTAGGGCGGGGACTTTGCGATTTCCGTCGGTGTAGCGGTATGGCGTAGTGATGGCAGTTGGAGTAAGTCCGAATCGTTTAGCGATGGTGTCCGTGTATTTTTCGGCGCTGAGGTAGATTGCGTTGTCGCCGTCTTGTATGTTGAGTCCCAGGTACTGTGTCACTGTAGTTGTGACGATAAGTGTAAGATCTCGCTGCAGCTCCCCTTCAAACCAGGTCGTTATGTCGTCGGTGGAGCCTAAGTAGAGGAGGTCGTCTACGTAGACGATGAGTAGGATGTAGTCAGTCCCCTTAGTGAGTCGGTACATCCCTTGGTCGTGCGGTAGTTGGAGGAATCCGATGCGAATTAGGCGGGCGTGAAGATGCTGCTGCCACAGTCTTGGGGCTTGTTTGATCCCGTACAGTGACTTTTCCAGCTGACAGACTTGGTTGGGGTCTTCGTTAGACCAGTGCGGAAGTTCAACGAAGATCTCAGCATCGACGGGGGCATAGAGGAATGCGTTGGCGACATCAATTTATCGAAGTTTCTTCCGCTTCATGGCGGCTATCGGGAGGAGAATCCGCAGAGAGGTATGTCAGCTAACTGGTGCAAATGTTTCCGTGAAGTCTCGTCCTTGCTCTTGGTCGAAGCCACGCACGACCCAGCGTGCCTTGAATTTGTCGATTGTTCCGTTGGCTTTTGTTTTCACGTGGAAAACCCATTTTCCCGTGAGAATGGTTTTGTTACGTGCCACTCCGATAGGCACAAATTTCAGGTGTTGCGTTCTTGCAGCGCCTTTAACTCTCTGTCCATGGCTTCACGCCATTTTTCCCTGTGTTCCCCCCCCAGAGCCTGCTGAATGTTGGCAGGCTCCTTAGGCGGCGCTGCTCCGTGGACATCGGTGACAAGTCCCAGTACTTGCAGTCCACTCTGTGTGTAGCGGGGGAGATTTGCGTCCTCGGGATGAGCTGCTTCATCTCCCGCGTCTGGATCCGGGAGGAAATTGGGTCCTATGCATTCGGAGACGTTGGTGTCGACCGTTTGGGGTGTAACATAACCGCTGTCGGCGAAGTCGAAGTAGGTTTCGGCGTTGACACTTTCGCGAGGGTTATCGTCGTCCATGGGGATGTTCACAGAGCAATACGGGAGAGGTCCGGCTTCTTCTGAAGCTCCGTCCACGTTCTGCTCGTCCCAGTCAGCTTCGTCTGCTGCTGAAGCCAAGGCTCGGTTGCCACAGAAGCCGCCCGTGAGGTCTCGATGTGCTGCCAGGTTGTCCAGGTACGTTTGAAGTGTGAGTCGTTCGTAGAAAATGACATCACGTGCTGCTACTGTTTCCTTCGAGTGGACGTCGAAAATCTTCCATGCGTTGTAATGTTTTTCGATGCCCAGGCGTAGCCCCCACTGTGCGCGTTGTGAAAATCTTCCGGCTCTTGCAGTGTGCGGTCGGTACTGTACCATGCACCCAAAGACTCATAACATTTTTGTGTTGCCCAATTTTCCTGTCCACAGCAGGTGTGGTGATGCGTTGTTCGGGAGCGATGATGACGAGAGCAAGTTGTGCAGCATGACAGCGTGGTCCATCGCCTCAGGCCACTGGTGGCTGGGCAGTCGCATGCCACGCAACAGTTTGCGCATGGTGTTTTGGAGAGTTTTGTTCATCCGTTCTGCCACGCCTTGCTGTTGATGGGCATAGGGAAGCGAGATGAGTCGCTTGATGCCTCGTTCTGCGAGGTACTGCCTGAACCTTTGTGACTGATATTCCCCTCCTCCGTCTGACTGGAAGCTTTTCAGCTTTGCTCATGATTCTCGTTCAGCCACAGGTAGCCAGGCGACGAAGGCTTCGAAGGCCATGTCACGACTTGGGAGGTTGAGGTGCCAGACGTATCGGGTGGCGGCGTCGATGAAAGTAATCATATAGTTATATGCTCCCTGTCCTTGTTCACGAGTATACAGGATGTCGCTGTATACTTTCTCCAGTAGTGCGTATGCTGGCGCGCTTGGATTGTGGTGAGAGACAAATGGCTCATGAGGTAAGTTGGCTTCGGGGCAGGTAAAACAGGTTCCTCGGACTCGTTGAAGTTCTCTACCGTCGGGTAGAAGTAAGGAATCTTTGTCGAGTACTGCTGCTTTGATCGTGTTATTTAACGTTGTGTTGCTTGGATGTCCCAGTCTTTCGTGCCATAGTGATTCGCTCGCATGATGTCCGGGTGAGCGCCTGTACAGGTCGGAGTTGGAGTAAAAGCCCGCGGTGAAGTTGGCGCTTCTGTGAACTTCGCGTGGAGTGGGAGTTAACTGCTGCGCAGGAATCGGTGGAGTGTCGTTGATGAGAACTGGTGCCGTCGAAGAACCCGCGAGTGGTGCCGTAGGTGTTGCTGTTGTTGCAGATGTTGTCTCTGCTGCTATCGATGTTGTTGCTAATGCCCTTGTCCTTTCTGCTTCAGGTATGGTATGTGAATACCAGAATCCTCCAGGACTGAAGTCGGGGTCGAGATCGGGTGGATGTGTCCAAGAAGTGAAGTTGACGATGGCGTCGCTGTCGGCGGTACCTTGGTCCGGAACAAAGTCAAGAACGAAGACGTTATTCTGCAAGACTGCCTTGCCGATGTAGAGTCCGCCCTTTCCGTGGAATAGCTTGAACTCCTGAGTGGTGCTGTCTGCTTCGAGGTGAATGCCCTTCGCCATCAGTTGACTGACGCTGAGTAAGTTGTAGCCGAGTCCTTCTGCAATCAAAACTTTTGACATTTGTAGAATGACGTTAGTTTCTCGAGACTGATGTTGTACGATCCCTTGTCGTCGTGTGTGCAGGTTCTGGTTGTTGGCGACGGTGATTACAACTTCGCGCTGACGCTGATGTTCTTGTTGAACGAAGCGACCCGAGGAGCACATGTGTTGTCCGCAGCAACTGTCCTAGAACCAAGTGTCTTTCCCGGACGGCTCGCTCTGGGCGATGGCTGTGTACGCCGGGTTGGGCTCCAGTGATTCGTGGTGAGGAGTGCGCTCGTCGAGCCATTCTTCTGGTGAGTAGTGGGGTGGTGATCCGGTGATGCAGGAGTCTGTCGTTCTTGTCATGCAGCTCACGATATTTCTTGTTCCTTGTGCAGGTTTTGTTGTTGAAGACGTTGAGGACTGTACTTGATTGGTGGGATGCGCCTGTGTAGAAGTTACTTGACTGCTTGAGGGTCGAAGTTGACGTTGCGGCGACGTCGACTGCTGCTGATTCGGGCAGTGTGTGCGCGGATGTCTGGGCGTCTTGCAAAGATGACAGGATGGTGGGACGTATTGTTGTACTTGTCGGTTGTTGTTGTTGTTGTAGCGTCGTTGAGTGGGAAAAGCGAATTCTGGTGCTGACACTTTCTTCTTGTGTCGTTCTTCGTGCAGGTCCATATCCTGCTGTTCAGCGTGAATTTCGGCGCAGAGTGCTGCTTCGGAGATCTTCCCGTGAGCTCGAAGGAGTGCTCGAGTGGAGCGCTAATGAGGACCGAGGCCGGCGATGATGACTGTTACGAAGGCTTCTTCGGATATTGCTCCCCCGCATCAAAAGAGTCTGTCGCGCAGTCCACGACAACCGCTGATATATGCCATTCCCTTTTTGCTGGGTTTCATTTCCACTGTTGTCAGCTGTGCCATGAGACAACTTTGATTAACACTGTCTGTTGCTTGATACAGGCTCTTCAGGTGGTCGTACGCCAGCTCGGCGGAGTTGCCGTATCCTCGATAAGACCGAATGTTATGCTGCTCGTTGGCGTTATGTTTCGAAGAAGTATCGTGTACGCCATTAGCGTCTGATACGTATACTGCTGCTTGTCATATTGTGTCCCATGCGTTGGGTATGGCAGGGACCCGCCGAAGAATCCAAGTATTTGCGCGCCCTCCATCATCAGCTCGAATTCGAATGACCAGGTATAGAAGTCATTTCCGTCGAAAGGAGTTGATGTCTGCAGTTTTAACACATGTGCGAATTGTGATTGAACTTGAAGTGCGTCCAATGTCTTCTATTGTCCAGGTGAAGACTGTGGTTGTGGCACGAAGCTGATGGAGCCACGTTGAGGTTTGTACAGAGCAAAGGTGGGTTGTTGCTGATTTCCGCGCGCATACGATGAACCGTTAAGGCTCATTGGAGTAGCCCTGTTGTTGTTGTCACTGTTGTTTGATTGCGCAGGAGCTGCTTGCTGATGTTGCTCGTAGAAGGACATGAAGGAGAAGAATTTCTCCATCATGTTTGGGTCGAAGCCTGCTGCTTGATTCCCGGGAGTTTCGGTCGACTCCGCAGCTGGTCTTGTTGCTGTGCCTTCCTCTGTCTGTAGGCCAGAGGCTGGAGGTGGAGTAGGAGTAGTGCCGATAGATCCGTTGGAGGAGCTCCTCTCTTTCTGTGTTGCCATGTCTTGTGTTGTCGTCGAATTTTTGAAAATCGATCTTGCCTTGTTGTTGGGCTGAGAAAATAGCCCTTAGGATCTTTCAAGGCTAAGATCTAGTTGAAGTAGGAATGTTGTAGTTTGCGGAAGCGTTAATATCAGAGTTTGCTGAACCACCTTGTACTGGTGTGTGAGAACAAGATAAGTTGGTAATAGCAGAGAGATACATGCTATTTATATGATTACAAAGGAATATGAAAGTTCTACTTTAACTGTTTTTGCTGTTGCGATTCGATACAGTGCCGACTCGGGTAACTGCTCAGTATCGAGTCAGTTATGTGTCCTTGCTGTCGCACTGTAATTTTCGTCGAGTCAAAGGTCAGCGACCTTTGACCTTCGCTTAACCTCCAGCGGTTGCTTTTGTTGACTCGTGTATTGCTTCGCTGTAGTCTGCTCTGTTTCATGTCGATACTTCAGAAGCGTTTAAGTTACTTGTTTCCAACATCGTGCGCCAACTCGGAGATTCGGCGCTCGAAATTGCGACACTCACGGCGGAACGCGACTCCGCTCGCCAGCAATCGACGGTGAATGCACCAGCACCAACACACGCACCTGCACAATCGGAGGAGCCGATCGTCATCACATCAGGCACGCCGACACAGAATGACAGCATGGGACAACGCTCAGGCGTAGCCAGTGATGGCACCGCTCACTCAATGCCTGGCATGGAGAGGAACAAGGCCGCAATAGGCACAGAAGGGCCTCGCGAAGTCCGCCGGCACGTGGAGTTCGCCGCAACGAGTGGCAACAACGACATCATAGCGCCGATGCCACTCAAGCCGCAGCGCCCGCCCTGCTTCGATCCTAACCAACGTGGAGGCTCGACAGTTCAATCGTGGGTTTTCACGATGAACGTTTTCTTCGACGCAAATTACGTCGAGTCGGACGCAGCGAAGATTCGCTACGCAGTTTCGCTGCTGAGGGGCCCCGCCATGGACTGGTGGCGAGTCATCGTGACGTCGCCACGCGCCTATGAGCCGCCGTCGTAAGAGGGAGGGCCCTCGGGTCTAGCCGTCACATGGAGTTCTTTCTGCGAAACCGCCCAGTACAGCACGTGGGATGCGTGGTGCGCAGGGCTTCGGGCGCGCTTCGAGCCAGCTGCAGCTTCTATTTCAGCGCGTCAGAGACTGCGTACTTGGCGACAACTCGGGTCGGTCCAAGACTACACGAGCGGTTTTCTCGCATTATGCGAGCAAGTCGGCTACATGCACGAAGCGAAGCGGGGGGAACGTTACGTCGGAGGGCTGAAGCCGGACATCTCGCACGAAATCATGCTACGCGGGCTCTCGAAGTTTAACGAGACCCTCGCGCTCGCCGAGAAAATCGATATCCTACGCCGACCGAGACTGGGGTTCTACTACGGACAACGTTTTCGGGGACTGGCCGAGCATGCCACTGTACACGCCTTTGCAGCGATTGTAGCTGCCGCGCCATTTAAGGGGCGTTGCTTTGCTTGTAACAGGCCGGGCCATTGCAAGAGCGAATGCCCAGAGGTGCTGAGGCGCTGCGGAGCAGAGCTGGGGAGGGAGTATCAGAGGCAGGGAAACGCCAGCAGTCAGTAGAAATCGGGCCAACTACTGACGAGACTGTCAGAACATTATAGCTTATACATTTGTATAGGCTGTAGTGGGGTAGCCCATAAGGGGTACAACCCAATTAGGGTTAGTACTTGTACCCAAATGTTTGCTAGTTCATTCATTCTCGTTCATTAGTTTTGACATGGAATCAGAGCAGGTTCCTTGGACCCACCACCTGCTACGCTGCTACTAACCGCCCCTAGGCCAGTTGCTCCTAGCCTACGCGGCCCGTCGACCCCTAGCCCGCGCCCGGCCCCGTTCCTAGCCCGCGCCCGGCCACGTCGGCCCTTAGCCCCGCGCTCGGCCTCGTACCTAGCCCGCGCCCGGCCCCGTACCTAGCCTCACGCCCGGCCCTGTATGGCGCCCGGCCCCGTTTCGCACCCGGCCCCATATCGCGCCAGGCCCCGTATCGCGCCCGGCCCCGTACCTAGCCTCGCGCCCGGCCTCCGTTCCGCACCCAACGCCCGGCCCCGTACCTAGTCTAGCGCCCGGCCCTGTATCGCGCCCACCGCCCGGCCCCGTTCCTAGCCATGCGCCCGGCCCCGTACCTAGCCATGCGCCCGGCCCCGTATCGCGTCCGGCCCCATATCGCGCCCGGCCCCGTATCGGGCCCGGCCCCGAATCGCGCCCAACGCCCGGCCCCGTACCTCCCCAGCGCCTGGCCCCGTCCCTTGCCCAGCGCCCGGCCCCGTATCTAGCCCGCGCCCGGCCCCGTACTTAGCCCGCACCTGGCCCCGCACCTAGTCTCGCGCCCGGCCCCGTATCGCGCCCGGCCCCGTACCTGCCTAGCGCCCGGCCCCGTACCTGCCTAGCGCCTGGCCCCGTCCCTTGCCTAGCGCCCGGCCCGGTATCGTGCCCAACGCCCGGCCCCGTACCTCCCCAGCGCCCGGCCTCCGTCCCTTGCCCAGCGCCTGGCCCCGTACCTAGCCCGCGCCCGGCCCCGTACCTCGCCCCGCGCCTGGCCCAGTACCTAGCCCGTGCCCGGCACCGTACCTAGCCCGCCGCGCGGCCCCGTTTCGCGCCCCACGCCCGACCCCGTACCTGCCCAGAGCCCGGCCCCGTACCTAGCCCGCGCTCGGCCCCGTACCTAGCCCGCGCTCGGCCCCGTACCTAGCCCGCACCCGGCCCCGTACCTAGCCCGGGCCCGGCCCTGTTCCTAGCTCGCGACCGGCCCCGTACCTAGCCCACGCCCGGCCCAGTACCTAGCCAGCGCCCGGCCCCGTACCTAGCCAGCGCCCGGCCCCGTACCTAGCCCGCACCCGGCCCCGTACCTAGCCCGCGCCCGGCCCCGTACCTAGCCCGCGCCCGGCCCCGTACCTAGCCAGCGCCCGGCCCCGTACCTAGCCCGAGCCCGGCCCCATCCCTAGCCCGCGCCCGGCCCCGACGACCTCTTAGCCCCACTGTCACTGCTGCTCCTGCTACTGCTGCTACTGCTACTACTACAGCTGCTACTGCTGCTCCTACGTACTACACAGCTATGGCTTTGCTTCGTGTCCTTGCGTTTGATCATGAGGGTAGACCAGTTCAGTTTGACACGTGGCTTGACGACCTGCAGCTGTACCTACTGAGCGATTCTAAGGACAGTGTCTCGCTTTTGACCTAGCGTCAGGAGCTGCTACTGCCCCTCCCGCCACAGCCGACAGTTCGACTCGCTCACAGTGGCTTACTCGAGACGCTGCTGCCCGCTTAGCCATTCGCAACCACCTGCCATTAGCTGAGTGCGCTCACTTCGGTCAGCACAGGACAGCACAGGCACTGTACGACGCTGTAGTTGCCCGCTACTCCTCCCCTACCACTGCTGCTCTAGGCCGCCTCCTTCTGCCCTACCTGTTCCCCGAGCTGTCCGCCTTTGCCACAGTCGAGGACCTGGTTTCTCACCTTCGCGCTAGTGACGCTCGCTACCGCGCTGCCGTTCTTGCTAAGTTCCTTGACAGGAACCCGCCCCTGATGTACATCACTCTCTACTTTATACTCACCCGCCTCCCTGACTCTCTTCGCTCTGTCAGGGACCACTTCCTCTCTCTTGACCCCACCTCCCTCACTATTGACCTCCTCGAGCAGCATCTCCTCGCAGCTGAGACTAGTGCAGTTGCTGTAGGTGCTGCTCGTGGCACTCCGCGCCCGCCCTTCTTTGAGGGGTGTTCCCCCTCCCCACTTGCCCCCTCCTACGCCTCTGCTGGTGCTGCAGACGTCTCTGTTGCTGAGGACGTCGGGGCTGCTTCTGCTAGTGCGAAGTGCCGCAGCAGCAAGGGCAAGGGTGGCCGGGGTGGTGAGGGTGGCAGCGGCGGTAGTGGAGGTGGCAGCGGTATTGGTGGTGGGGGCAGCAGTGGAGGTGGTGGCGGCGGTGCGTCTGTTGGTGGTAGTGGGGGCTCTGGTGGCGGTGGTGGAGGCAGTGGTGGGAGTGGAGCTCGGCGTGTCGGTTCTGGGGGTGGTCAGCGTCAGCAGCAGCAGCGTCGGGGCGAGACCCCGTCTCCCCAACAGCTTCGTGAGAGGTTTCTGCGTGGGGCGTCTGGGGGTAGTTGCCTGTATGTCATTTGCACGGGTGACCGTGCTGGTCAGACTTGCGGGAGGCTCCACACTCAGAACCGCTGCTTCTCCCGCCTCGACGACGCTTGGCGTGCTGAGTTTGGTGACGACATCGAGCTCCCTCGCTAGGCAGATCTGCTTAAGTCTAGGATTGCTATCTTTGACCTAGACTATGATGCTATTCTTTCTGCTATGTATGCTTTGTCTGTTAGTGCTGAGGGTGACTGTTACTGGTGTGTGCCGCCTCACCCAGGTATAGCCGCTGCTGCTCTAGGTGCTAGTGAGTCTGGTACTCTCCTTGGTACTGCGCCTGCTGAGGCTTTGCACACCTTCACGTTGGACTCAGGTGCCTCGCGCTGTTTCTTTTGTGACAGCACCACCCTCACTCCTCTTCCTGCACCTGTCGCGGTCAGGCTGGCTGAACCCTCCGGGGGACCAGACGTGGCCCGTTCCTCCACTGTCCTCCCGTGTCCGGCGGTTCCGTCCGGCTCACTGTCAGGTCTTCACCACCCCTCGTTCTCTACGAACTTGGTGAGTACCGCTGCCCTCCAGGATGCGATGGTCACTACCACCACTCCTGGGGGTCAGCGTGTGTCGATCTGCACGTGCACACGGACGGGACGTCACCCGGCCACGTTCACTCGTCGGCCAGGGTCGAGTCTGTACACCTTCGCTACCCAGCCTTCTCAGGTAGCTGCGTCAACTCAGGTGTCCGCGTCAGGTCAGGTAGCCGCCTCTTGCTCGTGTCGCCTCCTGTCGCACCAGAATCTTCTGTGGCACCACCGCCTGGGTCACCCCTCCATGCCACGTCTTCGTGGCATGCACTCTCGTCTTCTTGTCTCTGGTCTTCCCAGGTCTCTGCCTCCCCTGCCGCCCTCGCGTGCCCCGCCTCGCCTCCCTTGCGTCGAGGGGCGGCAGCGCGCCGCTCCTCACTCCTCCTCGTTTCCCCTGACGACTGCTCCCCTGCAGACTCTCCACATGGACGTGTGGGGCCCGGCCCGCGTCAGTGGTCAGAGCCGCGAGCGCTACTTTCTGCTGGTTGTTGACGACTACACGCGGTACACCACGGTCTTCACCTTGCGCAGCAAGGGTCAGGTCGTTGATGTCTTGATCCCTTGGATCCCCACTGTCCGTCTTCAGCTCCGCGAGCACTTCGGCCAGGACCTTCCTGTCCTGCGTCTGCACTCTGACAGAGGTGGTGAGTTCTCGTCCAACCTCTTGAGGGAGTTTTGTCGTGGGGAGGGCATTCTCCAGTCGTTCACGCTTCCGGACTCCCCTCAGCAAAATGGGATTGCTGAGCGCCGCATTGGCTTAGTCATGGAGGTCGCTTGTACCTCCATGATCCATGCGGCTGCTCCCCATTTTCTGTGGCCGTTTGCGGTCCGGTACGCTGCGCATCAGCTCAACCTCTGGCCCCGTGTCTCCTTGCCGGAGACCTCGCCCACACTGCGTTGGACGGGGGAGGTTGGCGATGCGTCGGTGTTCCGGGTCTGGGGATCTCGTGCCTTTGTTCGCGATACGTCTGCGGACAAGCTCTCCCCCCGTGCTATCCCCTGCGTCTTCCTTGGCTTTGTCCCTGACCCGCCTGGCTGGCAGTTTTACCACCCCACCTCGCGCCGTGTCGTCCCGTCTCAGGGCGTCACGTTCGACGAGTCGGTTCCCTTCTACCGTCTCTTCCCCTACCGCTCTACCCCTCCCCCACCCCCGCCGCTCTTCCTTGCTCCCGGTCCCCCTCCGGTAGACCCCCTCCCGCCCCAGGGTCCTGCTCCCTCAGATGTGTCCCAGGTAGACCCTCTCCCTAGTCCTGCGCCTGTTGAGGTAGCTGTCGGCTCAGGTGCTGCTCGAGGTGCTGCGTCGAGGGGTGCTGTGTCTGGGGGTGCGGGGTCTGAGGGTGCTGAGACTGGGGGTGCTGAGCCTGGTGGTGTTGGGACTGAGGGTGCTGAGCCTGGGGGTGCTGAGCCTGAGGGTGTTGAGCCTGGGGGTGCTGCGTCGGAGGGTGCGGAGTCTGGGGGTGCCGAGCCTCAGGGTGCTGCTTCGTCTGGAGGTTCTGCTGGTGCTTCGCCAAGACTGTCTCCGCAGCAGGTGCGTGAGTGGTTTGTTCGACGCGCACGCCTTCGGAGTGGAGCCACCGGGACTGGAGGTGCTGGAGCTACTGAAGCTGGAGGTGCTGGAGTTGCTGCTGGAGCTAGCGGTGCTGGAGGTGCTGCGGCCACTGGTCCTGGAGGTGCTCGTACCCGGGATACTGGAGCTGCCGTGACTGGTGGTGTTGAGGGTGCTGGAGATGTCGGCCCCGGAGTAGGAGGCGCTGGAGCTGCCGGAGCTGGAGTTGGAGGCACTGGAGCTGGAGGCACTGGAGCTGTTGACCCTTGCGCTGGAGGTGCTGGAGGCATTGTGCGGCCGCGACCGTACTTTGTTCCCCTGCTGTAGCAGGTTCTTGGTACCCCGTCTTCTGCCGGCCTTACTCCTCCTCTCTTGTGTCCCCCGCCTGACCAGTCACAGCCGCCGTTACAGCCGGCCTCTCCACTGCCCGCTCCTTCTCCTTACACTGAGCAGTCCGGCGGTCTTACAGAGTGTTGTGAGCCTGCGTCTCGTCCTGTCTCGCCTGTTTGCACTGCTCGTCGCGTTCCTAGTTCGCGTCCTCCTCCTGTCCCTGGCACGCACGCTATGACCCTTCGTCCTTCCTCTGTTCCTCTGCGCGTTCCTCTGCCAGCTCCTCCTGAGTCCTCTCTTCCTCAACTCCCGGACCCTGAGTCTGACCGCGCTCGTGCTACCAGTCCCACTGTTTCTCGTCTCCTCGCCACTGCTGTCACTGACCCTTCTTTTGAGTCTGCTGCTGCGTCTGCTCTCGTTGCTGAGCTGCTCGACTTTGCTGCTGCCTGTCGTCTAGACTACGCCTCTGCTCTTGTTGCTGAGTCTGCGTCTGCCAGTCCTCAGTCCGTCCGGGGTGAGTGTGCTCTTGGCACGGACGTCCATGAGGAGAGGGAGGAGGACTTTGAGTCTCTTGCAGCTGCTGTACCTCGTTTCGCTTCCATGCTGCTTGCCCCTGAGGGAGATCCGGATGCTCCAGACATCCTGACCCCGCGCTCTTACGCAGAGGCGATTACGGGTCCTTACTCCTCTCAGTGGCAGGCAGCCATAGATGCCGAGATGGCATCCTGGAAGTCCACAGGCACCTACGTCGATGAGGTTCCCCCACCTGGGGCGAACATAGTCGATGGCATGTGGATCTTCAGGGTGAAGCGGCCGCCGGGTTCTCCGCCTGCCTTCAAGGCGCGTTACGTTGCTAGAGGCTTCAGTCAGCGACAGGGAGTTGACTACTTCCAGACCTTCTCCCCCACCCCGAAGATGACTACTCTTCGCGTGTTGCTGCACGTCGCTGCTCAGCGTGACTATGAGTTGCACTCTCTGGACTTCAGCACAGCTTTCCTGCAGGGCAGCCTGCACGAGGGATCTGGTTGCGCCGCCCACCTGGTTTCACAGAGTCTTTTCCTGCAGGTACTTAGTGGAGTCTTCGGCGGCCAGTCTACGGTCTCCGCCAGGCGCCTCGCAAGTGGCACGACACACTGAGGACTACACTTGCGGCTCTTGGGTTTGCTCCTGCTACTGCTGACCCGTCGCTGTTTCTACGCACCGACACCTCGCTGCCGCCATTCTACGTCCTTGTCTATGTCGACGACCTCGTCTTTGCCACTGCTGACACTGAGGCACTGACTCTTGTGAAGTCGGAGCAGCAGAAGAGACACACCTGCAATGACCTGGGTGAACTGCGCAGCTATCTTGGCTTGCAGATCACCTGGGACAGAGCTCGGCGCACCATTACCCTGACTCAGCTCCACCTTCGGACGAGTCCGTAGAGCCGAGTGGTCCGTACCCAGAGCTTGTGGGTTGCCTCATGTACCTGATGATGTGCACTCGACCCGACCTCGCGTACCCTCTCAGCCTCCTGGCTCGCTACGTGGCTCCCGGCAGGCACCGAAAGGTGCACTGGGATGCTGCGAAGAGGGTACTGCGTTACTTGTGCAGTACGTCGGGCATGGGGCTCGTGCTTGGAAGACGGGGTCCAGTTGTCCTCACCGGTCACGCAGAGGCATCCTGGGTTGACGACTCAGCTACGCAGCGGTCGTCACAGGGTTACACCTTCAGCCTTGGTTCCGGCTCTGTTTCTTGGCGGTCTAGTCGCTCGTCTTCGGTTCTCAGCTCCAGTTGTGAGGCTGAGATCTACGCTAGGGCCATGGCTGCTCAGGAGCTACGCTGGCTCATCTACCTGCTGACCGACTTGGGAGAGCAGCCTCGTTCGCCTCCAGTTCTGTACGTAGACAACAAGGCCATGATTGCCTTGTGTCAAGAGCACGGACTGGAGCACAGAACGAAGCACATCGCTCTCCGATACTTCCTTGCTCGAGAGTTGCAGCAGCGTGGCCAGCTTCGTCTTGCGTACGTGGCCACTCGGGCCAACACTGCTGATGTCTTCACCAAGGCACTTCTGCCTTGTGATCATCAGTGCTTTGCTACTGTGTTAGGCCTTGTGTCTACTTTGCCTCACTTGCTTACTTCTTGACTCTGCTTGTACTGTGATCTATATATATACCTGCATGCTTGCACTTGCTAGGGTATGATCACTGTATTGTTTGTTCTCTTTATATAACTCTGCATGTGAACTGGCCTTGTGGCCCTTTGCTTGTGCTCGGACTGTGTGGTGACTTTGTGATCCACCCCGAGCTTGCCTTGCTTTTCTTGACTGGTCTTGTGACCACTTGTTCTCCCCACTTTGCCTATGGGGGTGTGTCAGATCGTCGGTGGGAGGTAGGCAGTACGTTGGAGTCCCCGCCATGTGGGAAGGAGCAGGGCGTTCCATGCCTTGTCCCCAGCACCAGCCGTCTCTGCCTCAGCCACAGCACGTCCTCCATGTCTTTAAACGCCGCCTCGTCATCATCAGGATCTATGTTACCCATTTTTACGAACACTGATGAAAGTCCCGCTTGCATCGATGGGGAATCTTGAAGTGTCCTGCTTCTGTTGAGCTCGATCTTGCGGCGTTGCACCATCGTGGATAGGTCGGGTTCAGAAGCAACCCTGGGAGTCCTGAACGCTGATGAAAATCCCGCTTCGATCAACGAGGAGTCTTGAAATTTCCTGCTGCTGTTGAGCTCAGTCATGCGGCGTTGCGCCATCTTGGTTAGCTTGGGTTCGGAAGCAACCCTTCGCGGGGTTGGAAGCAGAGTGGGGTGGATTTCACTGACACGGGGAGGTATCATCGTTGGAGGGATTCTCATCGAGAGGTGCAAGCTTACGGCGAGGAGAGACGCGCTCCTGGAAGTCTCTCTCTCTTCTTTGAAAAAGGCTTCTCGTGTGCGTAGAAGAGCAGAAGCATTATTTTCGATCCCACTAATATATAGAGCGGCGATTGTGAGTTTAGGAGTGGAAGGCTTCTACTTTAGAAGGAAAACGAGGCCATGAGACGCGGTGTTTGATGGGAGCCTCTCTCTTTAAAGTGACTGAGGTGCCGCCATGGCTCCAGTAACTTGCGACGGTGACATGTTGGCAGGGCAATGAAGAGCAGCATCGATGATCGCTGCAGCCTCGTAGGAAAAAGGAATGCCATATCAGATCTGATTGATGGAGATTTGCGTGCTACCTCAGATTAGCAGAACATTGAGATCACTCTGATATTGAACTGACCAATCCGCGATGGACCGCAGAGAGGGATAGACGAAAGTGCGTCAGGTGAAATATCAAAGTGAATGACGTGTCCTCGCGAAAAAAATCTCCCTCCTCCCTCTCCCTAACAACGAAAGTGCGTCACGCTTTTCCAATAACTTGCCATTCGGTAGGGAAAACATCGCGAGGGTTACAAACGCGCAAGGCCAATCCACGAGCAAGAACAGCGAAATATCAGGAAATATCAATTAATCAGGCCCACAAATGCATGGTAAGGCAAGTGGCCGTTCCCCCCCCACCCCTGTGGCTTTGCTGGCTACTGTCTTGTGTCAAACTTATATGCTATAGTCTGTTTAGGCTAGAGTGGGGTAGTTCTTATAGGGTACAACACTTTTAGGTTTCCTACTTGTACCCACCTGCTTTCTAGTTCAGTCATTCATTTGGTCAGTATTCTAACATGGTATTATGAGCAGGTTCCCTCGTGGGAACGTTTTTTTTAGGGCCCACCACGAACTTTTTCCTGCCGTGCCCGAAGCGCGCCTCGCGCCTGCCCTAGCTACGCAGTCGCCCGCCCTTCCCTAGCCGGCCCCTTCTTAGCCGGCCCGTCCCGGCCTGTTCCTGGCCCGTCGCGGCCCCTTTGCCGCCCGTCGCGGCCTGTTCGCCGCCCGTCGCGGCCCCTTTGCCGCCCGTCGCGGCCTGTTCGCCGCCCGTCGCGGCCTGTTCGCCGCCCGTCGCGGCCCCTTTGCCGCCCGTCGCGGCCTATTCGCCGCCCGTCGCGGCCACTGCCCAGCAGCCGCCCTGTCGCGGCCTCTGCCCAACACTTCGCCACCCGTCGCGGCCTCTGCCCTGCAGCCGCCCCCTGTCGCGGCCACTGCCCTGCTGCCGTCCCAGTCGCGGCCGAGCCTTCGCCGCTGTCGCGGCCTCTGCCCTGCAGCTGCCCCTGTCGCGGCCCTGCTCTGCTGCCGCCCCTGTCGCGGCCCTCTTCTGCTGCCGCCCCTGTCGCGGCCCTGCCCTGCGGCCGCCCCCTGTCGCGGCCCTGCCTTCGCCGCCCGTCGCGGCCCCTACCCTGCAGCCCTGCCCTGCACCCGCCCCTGGTAAGCACCCGTGCCGCCCCGCCGCCTACTGCCCTGCCGCGCCGCGCAGCCTGCTGCCGCGCCGCGCCGCCCTGCCGAGCTGCGCCGCCCCGCCGAGCCGCGCCGCCCAGCCGAGCCGCGCCGCCCTACCGAGCCGCGCCGCCCAGCCGAGCCGTGCCGCCCTACCGAGCCGCGCTGCCCTCCTTCTTGCACTGCTCCTGCTGCTACTGCTGCTTCTGCTGCCTCTGCGGCTACTACTGCTACTGCTGCTACTGCTGCTATGGCTAGCCCTACTGTTCTCACCTTTGATGCTGAGGGGCGTGCAGTTGACTTTGACGTGTGGGTTGACGACCTGCAGCTCTTTCTTCAGTGTGACTCTAGGGATGGGGTATCCCTTTTCGATCGCACGTCTGGTGTCTCCACTGCTCCTGCTGCCACTGCTGACAGTACTGTTCGCTTGCAATGGACCACTCGTGACGCTGTTGCTCGCCTTGCTGTTCGTAGTCACCTGCCGCCTGCTGAGCGCACGCATTTTGGCCAGTACAAGACTGCTCAGTCTTTGTACGACGTTGTAGTTGCGCGCTACTCCTCCCCTTCCACTGCTGCCCTCAGCCGCCTCATGCTGCCGAACCTGTTCCCTGACCTTGCCCCCTTTGCCACAGTCGCTGACCTCATTACTCACCTCCGCACTAGTGACGCTCGCTACCGCGCTGCCCTTCCCACTGAGTTCTGTGCCAAGAACCCCCCCCCCATGTACATCACCCTTTACTACCTAGTCACCCGCCTCCCTGAATCCCTTGCTTCAGTCAGGGATCACTTTCTCTCCCTTTGCCCCACCGAGCTCACTATCGACCTGCTAGAGGAGCGCCTCACTGCAGCTGAGAAGAGTATCTTAGCTGTAGGTGCTTCTCGCGGCGACCGTCGCACCCCTTTCTTTGAGGGGTGTTCCCTTGTCCCCCTACTACCCTCTATTGCTTCTGCTGCTGCTGTCGACCTCGTTGGCACTGAGGAGGTTGGGGCTGCGTCTGCTCCCAGTGGGAGGCGCTGCAACAGCAAGGGCAAGGGGAGCAAGGGTGGTGGAGGGGACGGCGGGGGTGGCGGCGGAGGCGATGGAGGAGGCGGAGGGAGTGGCGGTGGAGGTGGGGGTGGTGCCGGGAGTGGGGGCTTCAGTGGCGGCGGTGGAGGTGGTGGAGGCAGCGGCGGAGGTGGTGGAGGCAGCGGCAGCGGTGGTGGAGGCAGCGGCAGTGGTGGCGGAGGTGGCGGTGGCGGTGGAGCTGGTCGAGGTGCAGCTGCGCAGCGTGGAGGCTTTGGTGGTAGCCAGCGCCAGCAGCAGCCGCGTTCCCGTGAGACCCCGTCGGCCCAGCAGCTTCGTGAGTGGTACGCTGGGCGTGGGAGGTCTGGGGGTGCTGGTCCCTGCACTTACGTTCTTCGCACCGGCAGTCGTCGTGGGGAGACGTGCGGGCTGTCACACACTGCGCAGCGCTGCTTCGGTTGCCTGACTGACACCTTGCGCGCCCAGTTTCCTGACGCTGTTGAGCTCCCTCGCTGGGGTGATCTGCTTAGGCAGAATGTGGCTATCTTTGATCTTGATTTCGATGCTATCCTTGCTGCCATGTATGCTTTGACTGATAGTGCTGAGGGTGACTGTTACCTGAGTGTCCCGCCTGACCCGGGCATTGAGGCTGCTGCTCTAGGTGCTAGTGCGTCTGCTGCTCCAGGTACTGGTGAGTCTGCTGCTCCAGGTGCTGGTGAGTCTGCTCTCTCTGGTACTGCACCTACTGAGGCCTTGCACACTTTCACACTTGACTCTGGTGCTTCGCGCTCTTTCTTTCGCGACAGCACCACACTCACGCCGCTTAGTCGGCCTGTCGCAGTCTCCCTGGCTGACCCCTCTGGGGGCCCAGTCCTTGCGCACTCTTCCACGGTTCTACCGTGTCCTGCGGCCCCGTCCGGCTTGCTGTCGGGACTCCACATCCCCTCGTTCTCTACGAACCTGGTGAGTGGAGCTGACCTCCAGGACGCGTGGGTTGACCAGTTCGCCCCTGGAGGTCAGCGTGTGACCCACTGCACTTACTCTCGAACGGGCCGCCACCTGGCCACGTTCACCCGTCGGCCAGGGTCGAGTCTCTACACACTGACTATTGCGTCTCCTCAGGTAGCCGCGTCTAGTCAGGTGTTTGCTGCCGCGTCCAGGTCTAGTCCTGCATCTGCCCCCTGCTCGTGTAGTCCTCTGTCGCACGAGACTCTCCTTTGGCACCACCGCCTTGGTCACCCCTCCCTGCCTCGTCTTCGAGGTATGGCCTCCCGTACCCTTGTCTTGGGTCTACCCCGGTCCCTCCCTCCCCTTCCTCCGCGGCCTGCCCCTACCTGTATTCTTTGTGTCGAGGGCCGGTAGCGCGCCGCTTCTCACTCCTCCACGTTCCCTCCGACAGAGGCTCCTCTGCAGACTCTTCACATGGACGTGTGGGGCCCAGCCCGCGTCCACGGACAGGGTCACGAGCGTTACTTCCTGCTGGTCGTTGACGACTACTTGCGTTACACCACAGTCTTCCCCTTGCGCAGCAAGGGTGAGGTCCCTGAGGTGTTGATCGACTGGATCCGCGGTGCTCGTCGCCAGCTCAGCGAGCGTTTCGGCTCGTACCTTCCAGTTTTGCGTCTGCACTCGGACAGAGGTGGTGAGTTTTCCTCCGACCTCCTGAGGGCCTTCTGTCGTGCGGAGGGCATCCGCCAGACGTTCACGCTTCCGGCCTCCCCATAGCAAAATGGGATTGCTGAGCGCCGCATTGGCATGGTCATGGACGTCGCTCGTACGTCTATGATCCATGCGGCTGCTCCCCATTTTCTGTGGCCGTTCGCGGTTCAGTACGCTGCGCATCAGATCAACCTTCAGCCTCGTGTCTCCTTGCCGGAGACCACACCTACTCTGAGGTGGACGGGAAAGGTTGGCGATGCGTCCGCGTTCCGTGTCTGGGGATCTCGAGCTTTTGTCCACGATACTTCAGCGGACAAGCTGTCCTCATGTGCCATTCCCTGCGTCTTCCTTGGCTTCCCCCCTGACGCACCCGGGTGGCAGTTCTACCACCCCACCTTGCGTCGTGTTTTGTCCTCTCAGGACGTCACGTTTGACGAGTCGGTGTCTTACTACCGTCTCTTTCCCTACCGCACTGCCTCTCTCCCCACCCCGCCACTCTTCCTAGCACCAGGTACTCCTCCGGTAGACCCCCTTCCCCCTCAGGGTCCTGCCCCCTCAGGTGTGTCTCAGGTAGACCCTGCCGAGCCGGTCGAGGTAGCTGTCGACTCAGGTGGTACTAGGGGTGCGGAGCCTGGGGGTGCTAAGCCTGAGCGTGTGGAGTCTGGGGGTACTGAGCCTGAGCGTGTGGAGCCTGGGGGTGCTGAGCCTGAGCATGTGGAGTCTGGGGGTGCTAAGCCTGAGCGTGTGGAGACTGGGGGTGCTGAGCCTGGGGGTACTACGTCTGGGGGTGCTGAGCCTGCGCGTGCTGAGTCTGGAGGTTCTCCGGGTGTCCTGTTGCAGCGGGAGCCCCTCTCTCCACAGCGGCTTCGTGAGTGGTACGCTCGGCGCTGTCGCCGTGCTACTGGAGCTGCTGGAGGTGCTGCTGGTGCTGGTGCTACTGGAGGTGCTGCTGGTGCTGGCGCTGCTGGAGGTGCTGCTGGTGCTGGAGCTGCTGGAGGTGCTGCTGGTGCTGGAGCTGCTGGAGGTGCTGCTGGTGCTGGAGCTGCTGGAGGTGCTGCTGGTGCTGGAGCTGCTGGAGGTGCTGCTGGTGCCGGAGCTACTGGAGGTGTTGCTGGTGCTGGAGCTGCTGGAGGTGGTGCTGGAGCTGCTGGAGGTGCTGCTGGTGTTGGAGCTGCTGGAGGTGCTGCTGGTGCTGGAGCCGTTGGTCCTGGAGGTGCTCGTACTGGAGGTACTGGAGCTGGTGGGGCTGGTGGTGCTGCAGGCGTTGGAGCTGCAGGTACTAGAGCTTGTGGTGCTGGGGGAGTTGTTACTGAAGACCCTGGAGCTGAGGGTACTGGTGCTGTCTCTGCTGTTTCTGGAGGCGCTGCGCGGCCGCGGCCGTACTTCGTTCCGCTCCTTCAGCAGGTTCTTGGTCTACCGCCTTCTCCTGGTCCTACTCCTCCTTTACTGAGTCCACCGCCTGTCCAGTCACAGTCGCCGTTACAGCCGTCCTCTCCACTGCCTGGTCCTTCTCCTTACTCTGGACCGACTAGAGGTCTTACGGAGCATCGTGAGCCTGAGTCGCGTCCTGTGTCGCCTGTTTCTCGTTCTGCGTCGCCTGTCCACACTGCTCGCACTGCTCGTCGTACTCTGCGTCCTCCTCCTGTCCCTGGCACTCACTCTATGACACTGCGTCCTTCCACTGCTCCACAGCTTGTTCCTCTGCCCTCTCCTCCTGCGTCCTCTCTTCCTGACGGTCCGGACCCGGAGTCTGACTCCCTTCGTGCTGCTAGTCCTACTGTCTCACACTTCCTGGCCACTGCTGTCACTGACCCTTTGTTTGAGTCCACTGCTGTGTCTGCTCTCGTTACTGAGCTTGTTGACTTTGCTGCAGCCTGTCGCCTAGACTACGCCTCTAGTCTTGTTGCTGAGTCTGCGTCTGCATCTGTCTGTCCTCCGTCCGTCAGGGGTGAGTGTGCTCTTGGCACGGACGTACTTGAGGACAGACAGGAGGAGTTTGAGTGCTTTGCCGCTACTGTACCTCATCTCGTGTCCATGCTGCTTGCCCTTGAGGGAGACCCGGATGCACCAGACATCTCGACCCCGCGCTCTTACGCAGAGGCGATAGAGGGTCCCTACTCCTCTCAGTGGCAGGCATCCATGGACGCCGAGATGGCTTCTTGGAAGTCCACAGGCACCTACGTCGACGAGGTTCCCCCGCCTGGGGCAAACATCGTCAGTGGCATGTGGATCTTCAGGGTGAAGCGGCCACCGGGTTCTCCGCCTGTCTTCAAGGCGCGTTACGTTGCACGTGGCTTAAGTCAGCGACAGGGAGTTGACTTCTTCCAGACCTTCTCCCGTACCCTGAAGATGACCACTCTTCGGGTACTGCTACACGTCGCCACTCAGAGTGACTACGAGCTCCACTCACTTGACTTCAGCACAGCCTTCCTCCAGGGCAGCCTGCACGATGAGATCTGGCTGCGCCGCCCCTGGCTTCACTGGGTCGTTTCCTGCTGGTACCCAGTGGAGCCTCCGGCGGCCTGTCTACGGTCTCCGCCAGGCACCCCGTGAGTGGCACGACTCACTCAGGACGACTCTTGCTGCTCTTGGTTTTGCTCCTTCCACTGCTAACCCTTCTTTGTTTTTACGCACTGACACCACTCTGCTGCTGTTCTACGTTCTCGTGTATGTAGACGACCTCGTCTTTGCTATTGCTGACACTGAGGCACTCGCCCACGTGAAGTACGAGCTACAGAAGAGACACACGTGCACAGACTTGGGTGAGCTGACAAGCTATCTTGGCTTGCGGATCACCCGGGACAGAGCACACCGCACCATTACCTTGACTCAGTCACACATGGTGCAGCAAGTCCTTCAGCGCTTCGGCTTCTCGTACTCCTCGCCACAGTCCACTCCTCTGCCTACCGGTCACTCGCTCTCAGCTCCACCTTCGGACGAGTCCGTAGAGCCGAGTGGCCCATATCCAGAGCTTGTGGGCTGCCTCATGTACCTGATGACTTGCACACGACCTGACCTCGCATACCCTCTCAGCCTTCTAGCTCGCTACGTGGCTCCCGGCAGGCACCGAAAGGTGCACTGGGATGCTGCGAAGAGGGTGTTGCGCTACTTGTGCAGTACATCGGGCATGGGGCTCGTGCTTGGAGGACGGGATTGAGTTGTCCTCACTGGTCGCGCTGACGCCTCCTGGGTTGACGACTTGGCTACGCAGCGGTCGTCACAGGGTTACACCTTCAGTCTTGGCTCCGGTTCTGTCTCTTGGCAGTCTACCCGCTCTTCTTCTGTTCTCAGCTCCAGTTGTGAGGCTGAGATCTACGCTGGGGCCATGGTTGCACAGGAGCTACGCTGGCTCACCTACCTGCTGACCGACTTGGGAGAGGCGCCTCGTTCTCCTCCAGTTCTGTACGTTGACAACAAGGCCATGCTTGCCTTGTGTTAGGAGCACAGACTAGAGCACAGAACGAAGCACATTGCTCTGCGCTACTTCCTTGCTCGAGAGTTGCAGCAGCGTGGCCAGCTTCGTCTTGCTTACGTGGCCTCTCAGGCCAACACTGCTGATGTTTTCACCAAGGCACTTCAGCCTTGTGATCATCAGCGTTTCTGTACTGTGTTAGGTCTTGTACCTACTGTGCCCCACTTGCTTACTTCTTGACTCTACTTGTACTGTACTGTATTATTTTATATACCTGCATGCTTACACTTGCTAGGTTGTGTTCACTGTATTGTTTGCTCTCCTTTATATAACTCTGCATGTGAACTGGCCTTGTGGCCATGTACTTGTGCTCAGACTGCGTGGTGACTTTGTGATCCACCCTGAGCTTGCTTTGCCTTTCTTGACTGGTCTTGTGACCCCTTGTTCTCCCCCACTTTGCCTATGGGGGTGTGTCAAACTTATATGCTATAGTCTGTTTAGGCTGTAGTGGGGTAGTTCTTATAGGGTACAACACTTTTAGGTTTCCTACTTGTACCCACGTGCTTTCTAGTTCAGTCATTCATTCGGTCAGTATTCTAACATCTTTCTGCCAAGTCCCCAGCCAAAAGAAAGGCAGGAAGATCCACTGGGAAAGGAGCAGCAGAGTCGATTCGATAACTCACCGCCGCAAGAAGTTCATCATCAGACAATGAAACCTAGCCCAATCCACCCACTCCCTCCAACCCAAACCACACTTCAGAGAATCTCGGATCTGCTGCAAACACAAACCTCAATGGGCCTGACGCGAGGGGAGGGAGGGGGGGTGGGGGGAGGTAATTGAAGGCAAGCGCAACGTCGAGCCTTGACTTTGGGGGAGGCTTGTGGATGTCGGGGGGCGGGGTGCGCGGGGCGTGGCGGAATATGTACTGGAAAGAGGGGTCTGGGCTGGGGGAAGTGTTGCTGACGCGGAACAAATGAGCGGGAGCGGAGGGGCGAACCAGGCTCGATTGCAAGTGTCTCCCCGGTTATGGGTGGTTTGGCTGAACAATTTCAGCATTAACGTCCACCCAAGTGGGTAACGGTTGAAAATGGTTATGTTAGCAAACGGGCATAGTGTGTCGAGGTTCCATTTAGATTACAGAGCAGATGTCGATGAGCTCGTAAATAAGAGCGATGCTGGACGGTGTTATGAAATAAACCAATATGTACAGTAACGGGGACAATGTGGCTGGAGCCTGCTGTCAGAGGTCCACTAGTGATCCTCGATTGATCCTAGGGAAGAGTTATAGGCTTGTTGTCCTGGGGGGGTTATGGGCGCACTGACCCGCTACTTAATAAGCCATTTTATCCCAATGGTCTAGTGGTTGGGATTCTGACATGGTATCAGAGCGAAGGTCTCGAGTTCGAATCCCAGTGTGTGCACTTCGAGCATCTCAGTGCGGGGGGGTGTCAGAGGTCCACTGGTGATCCTCGATTGATCATAGGGAAGGGTTACAGGCTCGTTGTCCTGGAGGGGTTATGGGCGCACTGATCCGCTACTTAATAAGCCATTTTATCTTAATGGTCTACTGGTTGGGATTCTGACACCTGCAGTTCAATGGACCAATTATTGGCCATGTAGAAAGCTTTCTGGATTGGGTCTGCCAGATGGCAGGTAGCACAGCTTCGTCTTGCTTACGTGGCCACTCAGGCCAACACTGCTGATATATTCACCAAGGCACTTCAGTCTGGTGATTATCAGCGTTTCTGTACTGTTTTAGGCCTTGTGCCTACTTTGCCTCACTTGCTCACTGCGTGACTTTGCTTGTACTGTGATGTATATATATACATATATATATATATATATATATATATACCTGCATGCTTACACTTGCTAGGGTATGATCACTGTACTGTTTGTTCTGTTTTATATAACTCAGCATGTGAACTGGCCTTGTGGCCATTTGCTTGTACTCATAATGTGTGGTGACTTCGTGATCTACCCTGAGCTTGCTTTGCCTTTCTTGACTGTTCTTGTGACCACTTGTTCTCCCCCACTTTGCCAATGGGGGTGTGTCAAAATGTTATACTGCTTACATTGTATAAGCTATAGTGGGGTAGCCCGTAAGGGGTACAACCCAATTAGGGTTAGTACTTGTACCAATTTTCTGTTCAATGGATTCATTCTCGTTCAGTATTCTGACAAGCACGACTTAGACAAAACGGGCCACAGGACCACAGTGTCAGAATGTCATTGTTCTCTAGCCTGCAGTGGGGTACTCTATAGCGAGTACAACCCCTTAGGGTTTCCTATATGTATCCTGCTGCTTTCTAGTGAACCCCCTCTTCTTCTTCTTTTGCCTAAACTTCTCTTGCCTAGCTAGGACTTACCTAGCTATGGCTCCTAACTCTACCTACTATTTTCTCATGCTATCAGAGCAGGTCGATCCCCTTGGGTCGATCCTGTGGGTGGGCTCACCACCTCACTGCTTCCGCTGCTACTGCTACTCTCTGTGTCGCACGCCCCGTGGCGTGCGACGGATTTTTCATCCCGCCGCGCGCTCGGAGCGTGCGGCGGTTTTCTGCCCGCCGTGCGCCCCGAGGCGCGCGGCGGTTTTCTGCCCGCCGTGCGCCCCGAGGCGCGCGGCGGTTGTCTGCCCGCCGTGCGCCCCGAGGCGCGCGGCGGGTTTCTGCCCCGTCACTCCGCGCGTCGCTCCCGGGAGGCGCTGCGACGGGCGACGGGGACCCGCGCGTCGCCCCCTGTCGCCCGTCGTGGCCTGCGCGCGGCTCGTACAGCCTGCGCGCGGCCCGTACGGGCTGCGCCAGGCCCGCGCGCGGCCCGTACGGGCTGCGCCAGGCCCGCGCGCGGCTCGGGCCGCCTGCGCGCGGTTCGGGCGGCTGTGCCAGGCCTGTGGGCAGCCCGTTCTTCGCTGCCCCTGCGCTGCCCGCTGTCCCCCGTGCTTCTGATGGCGCCCCACCCCTGCTGCTGCCCGTTCTCCTGAATTAGGGTTTGGGGGTGGGGGGTATGGGGGTGCAGCTTCTGTGTGCCGTCCCCTGCTCCTCCTCCTCCTCCGTCTCTCAGTGCTGCAGCTGCCGCTGAGGGGGGTGGACCTGTTGGAGCCGTCGGAGTGGTACTAAGGGGGGTGAAGGGGGAGTGGAGCTAGGGGTGAAGCAGGGGGTGTGTGTCAGGGGGAGTGGGACTGTTTGGGGAGGTTGAACTGAGGTTGCCGTCGTGTCGCCAGCAGCACCTGTAGTCCGGGGAGTTGCTCCGGTAGCCCAGTCGCAGCCAGCTGTGCCAGTCGCCCGTGGGTCCGTTGCTCGTCTGCCGCTACTTTTAGCCGCGGAGCCAGTTACTCCAGTAGTCCGGAGCGTTGTTCCGGTAGCCGCTGTGCCAGTGTGACTCCTGTTGCCCGTGTGTCTGCAGCTTCAGCCGTCGCCTCCTATCTCCTCTCCTCTCACTCTCGCCTCCTCCTCCTCACTTGCCCTCTGCGATAGCCTCTAGCTTTGCTCAAAATTGTGAACTTTAAACTATTGCTTCTTGTACTTGTGCTCAGAATGTGTGGTGACATTGTGATCCACCCTGAGCGTGTTTTGCTTTGCTTGCTCTGCTGATTACACCCCACTTTGGCTATGGGGGTGTGTCAGAATGTCATTGTTCTCTAGCCTGCAGTGGGGTACTCTATAGCGAGTACAACCCCTTAGGGTTTCCTATATGTATCTTGCTGCTTTCTAGTGAACCCCCTCTTCTTCTTCTTTTGCCTAAACTTCTCTTGCCTAGCTAGGACTTACCTAGCTATGGCTCCTAACTCTACCTACTATTTTCTCACACAGGTGCAAGCAATGGGCCAGAAACCCTCGCATCGCAGCCTGCCATCATCGCTCTGTTGCAACATTGTCATTGGTCAACCCACATAATGCTGCAAAAGTGGCCAATGATCAGACCAAGCGTGCCAACATAGCAACCATCAAAGCGAATAATACGGGGCAAATTTTTCTGGTAGTCACCGCCGGGCGATGCTGACACCGAGGGAATCTGAGATTCCATGTACTTCCGGGCAACTACACTCGGAATGTGTAGGAATCTCATTCAGTGTCCGTTTCGTTACAACGTAGTGTAATCAGTGTCCCTTGAAAGAAAAAAACATGCAAGTTCAGAGTCATCTGGCCCCTAAAGGCTGAAAAATCAGTCCCCCAAAAAGCTGAACAAGACTCGACGTTGACGTCGGAAGGGTTGCGTAGATCTGTATTCCGTGTATAAGGAACATTATGAAAGAGTACAATATAATCATATTTTTCTTAAAGAAGCAATTAATTAAGTTCTTCATTTTAACTTAAAACAGGACACCGTATATGGTGCTTCGTTATGCGCTGGCAGAAATTGTATCGTTCTGCGGTGGCAGAAATTGTCTTGTTCTGCGCTGGCATAAATTCTCATTCTGCGCTGGCAGAAAATTTATCTCTGCGCTAGCATCCGTCCCTTTCACAGCTGTCAACTCAATTTCTGCGCTCTTTTCTTGGTTCTTTTGTTCTGGTTCCTCTCGACTCGACAAGCACACCTGCTCTGCTCTTATTCCTCTTCCTTCCCCCCACCCCAATTTCTCGCCAGTTCTCCCACCCAGCCGTCGCTCTCGCTCCCATCCCGCCGTATCCTCTCCCTCACTACCCGCCTTCACCTCTCCTATTCACCTCACAGTCACTCAGTCCCACACCGCGATCACCTCTTCCTTACTTCCCCGTCGTCGCCTCTCCCTCCTCCCCGTCGTCGCCTCTCCCTCCTCCCCGTCGTCGCCTCTCCCTCCTCCCCGTCGTCGCCTCTCCCTCCTCCCCGTCATCGCCTCTCCCTCCTCCCCGTCATCGCATCTCCCTCCTCCCCGTCGTCGCCTCTCCCTCCTCCCCGCCGTCGCCTCTCCCTCCTCCCCGCCGTCGCCGCTCCATCCTCCCCGCCGTCGCCGCTCCTTCCTCCCCGCAGTCGCCTCTCCCTCCTCCCCGCCGTCCCCTCTCCCTCCACGCGGTTGCCTCTCCCTCCTCCCCGCCGTCGCCGCTCCCTCCTCCACGCGGTTGCCTCTTCCTCCTCCCCGCCGTCGCCTCCGGCGACAGGTGCACGAGCGCAAGCGTGCGCGAGCCCGGGTTGTTTTTTGAGTTACCGTGGTTATCTGGTGCGTTCCCAGTTCTTTCATCCTCCCTCCTCCCTCTGAAAATACTTTCTTCTTCTTCTTCTTCTTCTTCTTTTGTTTGTTTGTTTTTTGCTCTCCTCGTGAAAGAGCGCGTGAGAGAGCGCGTGACAGTGCGTGTTAGAGCCCGTGAGAGCGAGCGCGCCTGAGAGAGCGTGCGAGGGAGCGCGTGAGTGAGAGTGCGCGTGAGAGTGCGAATGAGAGATTGCGTGAGAGAGCGCGTGAGGGAGCGCGTGAGGGAGCGCGTGAGAGAGCGTGTGAGGGAGCGCGTGAGAGTGTGTGAGAGAGTGCGCGAGAGAGTGCGCGAGAGAGTGCACGAGAGAGTGCGTGAGAGTGCGCAAGAGAGAGCGCGCAAGAGTGTGTGCAAAAGAGCGCGTGGGAGAGTGCGCGCGATAGAGCGCGCGAGTTTGCGCATGAGGGAGCGCGTGAGAGAACGTGGGAGTTTGCGCGTGAATTTCTGTTGCGCTTACTTTGTTTTTTAGTGCATCAAGGAAGCTGAATTCTCTGATTTTGTTTTCTTGTGCTATTAATGCAAGTTGTATTCTCTGATTTTGTTCTTGTTTGTGCAGGGAGTGAGTTGCATTCCCTGATTTTTCTTTCCTGTGCAGGGAGTTCAAGCTGCAGCCTTTGTTTCTTGCGGAGAAAAGGGATGGGGAGAAGGGAGATGAGGGAAATGAGGGAGGGAGGGAGGGAGGGAGGAAAAGAGGGAGGGAGGGAGGGAGGGAGGGGAACGGGGGACAGGATAGTGATAATTTATACAAGGCTGAAATTCATTCATTATGCTTGCATGCTTATTACAGTAGCTGTATGTTTTTGCGTTGTGTGTCTCTGTATATGTGTGAGCCTGTATGTGTGTGAGTGCGTACATGTGCATATGTGTGTTGTGCGTGCTTCAGGGTGTGGTGCTAAGTGCCTCCTGAATGCAACTCGGATTGTGATCGTCGGTGGGGCAGCTTTGCTAGCCTCTTCCGTACCATATCAATCTCAGTTGCAGCAGTGATGCATTTAGCATTCGCTTTGAAACTTTCTTAAACGTTGTCTTGTGTTTTAGTAATCATTTATGTGTTATCGTCTGTGCTTGTTTTGGGGGTGTGGTGCTAAGTGTCTCGTGTATGCAACTGGGATTGTGATCGTCGGTGGGGCAGCTTTGCTCGCCTCTTCCGTACCATATCAGTCTCAGTTGTTGCATAGATGCATTTAGTATTCCCTTCAAAACATGTAAGACGGTTCTTGTACACCATCGTTTTTGTGGTCATTTGTGTATGTCTGTCTCTCGGTGGTACTGTTGTATTTTTTGTGTTGTCCTTTGCGTTCGTGTGTCATTGGGTACCGTATCATCTTTAGTGCTAAAACGATTCTCCAATTGTTCCATTCGCCGTACTTATCGACGATTATGGAATGATTGGAAACATTTGTTTTCATTTTTTTGGGGAAGCTATGTGAACAGTGATTTCTTTCAAAATTTATGAAAGAAATTCACTGTTCACATCAGCCAACCGAAAAGTGAAAACGAATGTATAAGGTTGCTAGGCAACCCAACAAAGGAAAATCAGGGTAGGTACAAAAATTTCCGTGAAAATCAGGAATTGAAGGGGAAAATTCCTGATATCGAAGGGCCTGAAGACGAGTAGGCAGGAGATTAGGCAGGAGGTCTGGCAGGAATTAGACACTTTGAATAGGAGAATTTGTGTGAGGATTTACCTTTTCTTGGTCGACTCGCACAGGCGATACAGAAGCAAATCATGGCACACCCAAGGCCCAGTCTTTCCGTCAAATGCGGTCTGCTCCTCAGCAAGCTTTATCGCCTTCCCTGGTCGCAGAAACGCCGCGTGGTTGCCGCATTAGCTATCGCGGGTCTCGTACTCACACTTATGTTACTATATCCGTTGTTGTTTTTTTCCGGGACGGATTCTGGTTCTCAACGCAACGGCGGGTATTTCACGTCTCCGTTACAATCGCCGCTTCGGCCGCCGCTTCGCACGCAGGAATGCAGCCGCTTAGCGCAGGCCGGTTCGGAGCGCGCCATTGGCGCGATGGAGCGATGGGATCGAATATCGAGAACCTCTACAGCGGGTTTTCCCGCTCGGGATGGATGCACCGTGGAATACACGTCAGCAGCCGGTCCTCCCTCCGCCACCGGCCCTCCTAATCTCAAGCATTCCAAATGCGCGATCGAGTGGGTGACTATATCGCAAGGGCCCGAATCGGGAGGAACTGCTCCTTTTAAATGCTCGGAGAATCTCCATCGGCTCGTCGATTCATGCCATATGAACGACATGCCTATCACCATCTTCGGCCTACATCCATCCACCACTCCCCCGCCTCCGCCTCCCGGCTCTCCAGAACCTTCCTGGATGAATCTCCTCTTTAAGTACCTCCACGTCGTGCCGCCAGACCGCATAGTAGCCGTTTCGAGCTCTAACAATGTCGTTATGCTGCCTAGCAGGCACTGCGAGCAGCAGCACCTGCTTGGGTCGTTCCTCTCGTTACAGTCACCCGTGGTCTTCGCAGGCAACGACCGCTGCGCGCCCTCACCTTCCTCCTCCTCGTCCTCCGCCTCCTCCACTTCCTCGTTCTTCTACAATCCGCATTCAGTAGACGGCGTCCCGAACAGGTTCCTTAACCCGGGGATGTTCATAGGGTACGCATGGGCTCTGCAGCGAGTGTTGGAGGTAGTGGTTGGGAGCACCCAAGGGCACGGCTCCTCAGGCCATACAGCCTCTGCCTCTGCCTCTGCTGCCGCAGCTGCTGCTGCTGCAGGTCCTGCAGGTGCTCACGCTGATGCGCAGAGGCAGCTTCTCCTGGCGTTCTTGGCGCAGGACATCTTCTCCTCTCTCCCCCGACTGCCCATGGATTTCCCCTTTGTCAATGTAACTGGCACCAGCAAGGCGGGGGGTGATCCTGCGGTTGGGTCGGGAGCTGTGGACGGTGCAGGGGGCGAGGTTGAGGGACAAGATGCCATGGCGCCGCCTGTCACGTTCGCGTCAACCGCGCTCGATAACCGCTTTCTCCCCTCCGATCCATCCTCCTCCTCATCGTCCCCTTCGGCATCATCATCATCAGCAGCAGGAGCAGCTGTGTGTGCGGCATTCCCTGCTCACCCTACAGCGCCCTCCTCCTCTCGTCCTTTTATTTCTCTCGACCACCAGAACCTGCTCTTTCAAGTGCTGGGGGCACGTGGGGCTGCAGCTCCAGGGGGTAAGGAAGTAGAAATGGTGGCGTCAGGGGAGGATGTGCGAGTGAAGGCGGAAGGGACGGGAGGGGAGGCGTGTGCGTTTCAGCAGGAGGATTGGGTGGGTGGAGGAGGTGAGGGGGCGGAACTGGGTGTTGTGAGGCTGGTGAAGGAGGTTGGGATCGACCAGCTGAGGAAGGAGAGGGGTTACATTGCATAGACACTTGTGGGGTGGGGGGTGGGTTCGGAAGGGGGTGGGGGGATGAGGGATGCTTGCTGAAGTAGGTGTTTTGATGTAGAGTGGGTTGCTTTGTGGCTTGAATTGACCCCTGGGCTGGGCTGGGGTACTCAGTTGCCTGCCTAATTTTTTAATGCTTCTCTGGGGGTGACATGCTAATGTTATGCAAACCGTTTTTGCTACGGTACTTCGAAACGCCATTCAATTCCAAATGCCAACCGCCGTTTCTAAATAACTACTGTAATCTTCTAGCTTGCTTGCTTTCTGATTTAACCAGTTTTGTCATCGAACAGAGTGGGTACTAGCTTGTTATCACCTTGAAGCCAGTTATGTTGTCTGTCTATCTTCTTGAATACAAGCGTTTTCTTCTAAACGCGGAAAACTTGGCGGCCTTCGTGTGTGCTGTCCAGCCATACTGTACCCGCCCGCTCCGTCCAGCAAACCAGGTCACAGGGGGTCAACAACACCTGAGGTACGCTGGGGACAGAGCTTGATCGCCCCAGAAAACTTCCAGAAGACACACGCCAGGTCACACCCTTGTGTTAAAACCGGGGTGCACATTCAGCTGAATGTGCATCAAAGGTTATCCCTTGACTGAGTGGGTTACGAGGTGTGCTTTTAACCCCTTCAAGTCGAAATTCGTTTCCCCCCTCCCCCGCAATTTCGTTTCCCCACGCCCCCGCAATTTCATTTCCCCCTCCCCGTCGAAATTCGTTTCCCCCCTCCCCCGCAATTTTGTTTCCCCCCTCCCCCGCAATTTCGTTCCCCCCCCTCCCGCCAATCTGTTTCATCCCTCCCGCCATTCGGTTTCACCCACTCCCGCCATTTCACCCCCTCCCGCCACCTACGAAATGCCCGAAGCTCTAGCGGAATCATTTTTTTGTCGCCCCTCGTGAGCCAATCACTGTTTTTCTCCAAACCCCCTTCCCAACATCTCAAGCCGAACCGCGTTGAATGTGCACCCTGGTTTTAAGAGATCTGACTTGGAGAAGCTCTGGCCTCTGGCTGACGTAGTTCGTGGCGAGAAAACGGCCACGCGGCTAAGCTTACATCCCAGATCCAGTGAGCGCTGAAGCAGACCATCCACCGTGGCGTATCAATTGGACAGCCACGTCTATCAGTGACTCTCTGTTGCCTTTCTGGTTTCAAGCCTCAGTTGGGCTTGACAGTCAATTTCAATTCGCGGCTCGGAAAACTCATAAATTCACTTATACAGATTCCTGACTACCTGACACAGACTACTCTACTCTCATTATTGTTTCGGGCTAACTACGCTCACGACGTTCCTTCGAACAATAATTCCATATTTTTTGCTAGCGTCTTAACGCAATGGCTTTCTCCCTCATTGCTCGCCAATCAATTTCTTCCCTTTCGTTCGGCACAGCGGTGAAGGGCGCTGCTCTCTCTGCAAATCGCGTAGCAGCAGCTCCCATTGTCGCTTCCCGCGGACTCGCGGTGACTGCCCTTCTCGGCTTCAACAAGACCGCTGTCCCCGTTAAGTCCGCACCCGTTAAGAAGCAGCTGCGAACAGAGGATGGCATTTTCGGCACATCCGGCGGCTTCGGCTTCACGAAAGCCAACGAGCTCTTCGTCGGCCGCGTGGCGATGCTTGGGTTCGCAGCGTCGCTCCTCGGCGAAGCGGTAACCGGGCAATGAATCCTTTCGCAACTCAACCTCGAGACCGGAATTCCCATTACGGAAGCCGAGCCGCTTCTCCTCTTCTTCATCGCATTCACCGTGCTCGGCGCGATCGGCGGGCTGGGCGACCGCGGGCGATTCGTCGACGACGAGGCGCCTGCTGGACCGCCGGTGAAGCCGGGGAGTTTCAAGGCCGCGCTTGGGCTGAGCGATGACGGACCGCTGTTCGGATTCACCAAGGCGAACGAGCTGTTCGTGGGGCGTATGGCGCAATTAGGGTTTGCGGCGAGCTTGATCGGCGAGGCTATCACAGGGAGAGGCGCTTTGGCGCAGCTGAATATTGAGACCGGGCTGCCGATTTTTGAGTTGGAGCCGCTGCTGTTGGCGAGCATCGCGTTCTTCTTTGTCGCGGCTATTAATCCCGGTACAGGGAAGTTCATTAACGATGAAGAGTAGGTTACAAGTATCTGTATATACTACCGTAGGCCATGAATTTTCTCATGTACACATACATCTGTAGTACAAGCTTGTGCATACATTCTGGACCTGAGCGTGGAGTCAAATGCAACATGCTTATGCTTAGCATGGTTGCCATGCCGTTCAATAGGGGGCCCAGATTCTTGGAACCGATAATTTGGACGAAGAAAATACGTGGGAAGATCTCTATACATCTCTCTGCTAGCGCCTGAAACGACTTCGTGACGAGCTCAGGCTATGCTCGCGCCCCTGCGCTTTCGCCTGACCTGTGTGTTCATCGAGGAAATACCTGCGTAAGGTGTAGTGATTCTGAACAAGCACTCTCTCAGTTTTCATAGCGACAGACGTTGTATTCTTCAGCCATACCACTCAAATACCTGTCAGACGCTTGTTGTCCTCCTGCAGTTCTCTTCCCATCGCTCTTCATCAATTGTGAGTCTACAGTTTGCTCATGCCAGAGTATTTCTCAAAACAAACTTCTTCCTTTGCATATATCCTGTTACGAGTGCAATTGAGCGAGCGAGCGAGAATTGCACTATCGAAGCAAAACAATACAATGAGCTAAGGCATGTGCGAGGAATATATAGCGAACAAGAGGGGTAACGGTAACGCGAGGAATTGGGGTGCGCTTCGGGCCTAGTGCCGAGGCTAGGATATGTCGAGGCGGAGGTCCGGAGCGCGGGTTACCAACCGAACCGTGAGGTTGGGTCGCGTCGTGAACAGTGGCGGGATGTTGGAAACAAGAAATTTAACGCTCATGTTGTGTCGAAACAAACAGACTAAAAACGAGGCGAATCACAGCGAAGCAACAGCGAGTCAAGCGAGGAGGTTGACAAGAAAAGTAACAGCTGGAGGTTACGCGAAGGTCAAAGGTCGCTGACCTTTGACTTGACAAATACAGCGCGACAGCCAGGGCTGACTTTTCAAATTTAGGTACCCTGATTTCAACCTAAAAAAAAAAAATTTACCCGGAAGGCATATTTTCCAGAAAAACAGCACCCTGATTGCTCAGGGTTGAGAAGTAGTGAACTCTGAATGTTCAGGGTCGAGAATTGAAAATCAGGGTCGTAGTAACGCGCTCTTTCTTTACTGAGGACAGTAGATGGTGGGTGTATGGGAAAGAAACTTCGAAGAAACTTCGTCTCGATAAAGCGAGGGGGGGGGGAGGGGAGGGAGGATTACGCATGTGGGGGGCACTGAAATCAATGCGAAGGGGTTATCAGGAGGAAATTTCCGAGAAACTTCGCCCCGATAACATCGCATTCAGGGTCCACAGGCCTCGTACTCTGTATTGACAGGGTCCGTGAAAACCCTACACTGAGAGTGTACACAAAATTTCAGGGTCCGCTAAAGCAATACTCTGAATGGGATCAGGGACCAAAATGTGAAAAACCTGATTTCTCAGGGTCCAGAAAGTGACAAGTCTGAAATCACCCTGAAATCAGGGTAATTACCCTGATAAAATCAGCCCTGGCGACAGCAAGGACAAACAACTGACTCGGTATTGAGCAGTTGCCCGAGTCATCACTGTATCGAACCGCAACAGAAAAAACAGTTAATTGCACCTTTTCGTACGAGGCGAACAAGGCTGCTCTCCCAAGTCAGTCAGCAGGTAGGTGAGCCAGTGTAGCTCCTGTGCAGCCATGGCCCCGGCGTAGATCTCAGCCTCACAACTAGAGCTGAGAATTGAAAATGAGCGGGTAGACCGCCAGGAGACAGAGCCGGAACCAAGGCTGAAAGTGTAACCCTGTGACGACCCAAGAAGCGTCTGCGTGACCAGTGAGGACAACTGGACCCCGTCCTCCAAGCAAGAGCCCCATGCCCGACGTACTGCACAAGTAACGCAATACCCTCTTCGCAGCATCCCAGTGCACCTTTCGGTGCCTACCGAGAGTCACATAGCGAGCCAGAAGGCTGAGAGGGTACGCGAGGTCAGGTCGTGTGCACGTCATTAGGTACATGAGGCAACCCAAAAGCTCTGGGTACGGACCACTCGGCTCTACGGACTCGTCCGAAGGTGGAGCTGAGAGCGAGTGGCTGGTAGACAGAGGAGTGGGCTGTGGTGAGGAGAACTGGAAGCCGAAGCGCTGAAGGACCTGGTGCACCATGTGTGACTGAGTCAGGGTGATGGTGCGCCGTGCTCTGTCCCGGGTGATCTGCAAGCCAAGATAGCTGCGCAGTTCACCCAAGTCAGTGCAGTTGTGTCTCTTCTGCAGCTCAAACTTCACAAGGGTCAGAGCCTCGGTGTCAGCAGTGGCAAAGACGAGGTCGTCGACGTATACGAGGATGTAGAACGGCGGCAGCGAGGTGTCGGTGCGTAGAAACAGCGACGGGTCAGCAGTAGAAGGAGCAAACCCAAGAGCCGCAAGTGTAGTCCTCAGTGTGTCGTGCCACTCGCGAGGCGCCTGGCGAAGACTATAGACTGGCCGCCGGAGGCTCCACTGGGTATCTGCAGGAAACGACCCAGTGAAGCCAGGTGGGCGGCGCAGCCAGATCTCCTCGTGCAGGCTGCCCTGCAGGAAAGCTGTAGTGAAGTCCAGAGAGTGCAACTCGTAGCCACGCTGAGCAGCAACGTACAGCAACAACCGAAGAGTAGTCATCTTCAGGGTGGGGGAGAAGGTCTGGAAGTAGTCGACCCCCTGTTTCTGACTGAAGCCCCGAGCAACGTAACGCGCCTTGAAGGCAGGCGGAGAATGCGACGGCCGCTTCACCCTGAAGATCCACATGCCATCGACAATGTTCACCCCAGGTGGGGGAACCTCGTCGACGTAGGTGCCTGTGGACTTCCAGGATGCCATCTCGGCATCCATGGCTGCCTGCCACTGAGAGGAGTAAGGAACCGTAATCGCCTCTGCGTAAGAGCGCGGGGTCGGGATGTCTGGTGCATCTGGGTCTCCCTCAGCGGCAAGCAGCATGGAAGCGAAACGAGGTACAGCAGCTGCAAGACACTCAAATTCCTCGTGCCTATCCTCAAGGACGTCCGTGCCAGGAGCACACTCACCCCTGACGGACGGAGGACTGGCAGACTCAGACTCAGCAACAAGAGCAATGGCGTAGTCGAGACGACAAGCAGCAGCAAAGTCAAGCAGCTCAGCAACGAGGGCAGACGCAGCAGCTGACTCAAAAGAAGGGTTAGTGACAACAGTGGCAAGGAGACGAGAGACAGTGAGACTGGCAGTACGAGCGCGGTCAGACTCAGGGTCAGGGACCGGAGGAAGAGAGGACTCAGGAGGAGCAAGCAGAGGAACACGCAGTGGAACAGAGGAAGGATGTAGTGTCATAGTGTGCATGCCGGGGACAGGAGGAGGACGCGAACGAGGAACACGACGAGCAGTGCGAACAGGGGAGGCAGGACAAGATGCAAGCTCACGACTCTCTGTAAGACCGCCGGACTGCTCAGTGTAAGGAGAAGGAGCAGGCAGTGGGGAGGCTGGCTGTAACGGCAGCTGCGACTGGTCAGGTGGTGGACACAGGAAGGGAGGAGGAAGGCTAGTAGAAGACGGGACACCAAGAACCTGCTGAAGTAGGGGAACGAAGTACGGGCGCGGCCGCACAGTGCCTCCAGGGTCAACAGCTCCAGCTCCTCCAGCACCAGCACCTCCATGTCAAACATTATATGTTTATATTGTGTAGGCTATAGTGGGTTTAGCCTTAGGGGGTACAGCTTTGTTAGGGTTTCCTACTTGTATCCCCCTCCTACCTAGTTTCATCCATTCTCGTTCTATTCTAGATTCTAACATGGTATCACGAGCCTAGGTTGCTACCTAGGACCGCTTTCTACTATGGGCCCACTATTCCGCTAGAAGCGCCCTCGTGCGTCCTACCTTACGTGCGCCCTCGTGCGCCTTTCTCTGCTAGTGCGCCCTCGTGCGCCCTCGTGCGACTTTCTCTGCTAGTGCGCCTTCGTGCGCCTTCGTGCGCCCTCGTGCGCCCTCGTGCGCCTTCGTGCGCCCTCGTGCGCCCTCGTGCGCCCTCGTGCGCCCTCGTGCGCCCTCGAGCGCCCTCGTGCGCCCTCGAGCCGCCCCTGCAGGTCCGTCAGGCCCCCGAGCCGCCTCTGCAGACCCGTCAGGCCCCCCCCGAGCTGCCTCTGCAGGCCCGTCAGGCCCGAGAGCCGCCCCTGCAGACTCGTCAGGCCCGCGCGCAGCCTCTGCCCGACCGCGCGCCGCCCCTGCAGGCTCTCGCCGCCCGCCGCGTCGCCCTGCCCGCGGCGTCGCCGCCTCCCCGCGGCGTCGTCACCTGCCCGCGACGTAGCCCCTGCCCGCGGCGTCGTCGCCTGCCCGCGGCGTCGTCGCCTGCCCGCGGCGTCGTCGCCTGCCTGCGGCGTCGTCGCCTACCCGCGACGTAGCCCCTGCCCGCGACGTCGTCGCCTGCCCGCGGCGTCGTCGCCTGCCCGCGGCGTCGTCGCCTGCCCGCGGCGTCGTCACCTGCTCGCCGCGTCGCCCTGCCCGCGGCGTCGCCACCTGCTCGCGGCGTCGCCCTGCTCGCGGCGTCGTCACCTGCTCGCCGCGTCGCCCTGCCCGCCGCGTCGCCCTGCTCGCGGCGTCGTCACCTGCTCGCCGCGTCGCCCTGCCCACGGCGTCGTCACCTGCCCGCCACGTCGCCCTGCCCGCGGCGTCGCCACCTGCCCGCCGCGTCGCCCTGCTCGCCGCGTCGCCCTGACCTAATCCGCGCCTGGCCTCTGGAGCAGCCGCCCCTGCAGCAGCCGCCCCTGGCCACTGGAGCAGCCGCCACTGCAGGAGCCGCCCCTCGCCCCTGGAGCAGCCGCCCCTGCAGCAGCCGCCCCTGGCCCCTGGAGCAACCACCGCTGCAGCAGCTGCCCCTGGCCCCTAGAGCAGCCGCCACTGCAGCAGCCGCCCCTGGCACCTGGAGCAGCTGCCGTCGCGGCCCGGCCTCGCCCTCCAGCAGCTGCCGCGGAGCTCCCTGCTGCGGCCCGGCCCCGCCCTGCAGTTGTAGCGGCCCCGCTGTCGCCACCGTCTTGCGCCTGCCGCGCCGACCACTGGTGAGCATTGCCCTGCCAGCACTGCTACCGCTGCTACTGCTGCTACTGCCTTTTCTACTCCCACTGCTACTGCTCCTGCTGTTACTGCTGTTACTGCCGCTACTGCTGCTACTGCTGCTTCTGGCGTGGCTTGCAGCTCCAGGGCCGTGCGCGTGAGTCCCTCACGCCCCAGCAGCTTCGTGAGTGGTACGCTAGTTGGGGCTGTCGGGGTGGCCGTAGTGGTAGTCGCTCTGGAGTGGGTCGGTCGGGAGCTTCTGGTAGTGGACAGGTGCAGCTGCCGTGTCCTCTTTCGCCCCAGCAGCTTCGTACGTGGTACGCTAGTTGGGGCTGTCGGGGTGGCCGTAGTGGTAGTCGCTTTGGAGTGGGTCGGTCGGGAGCTTCTGGTAGTGGACAGGTGCAGCTGCCGTGTCCTCTTTCGCCCCAGCAGCTTCGTGAGTGGTACGCCAGTTGGGGCTGTCGGGGTGGCCGTAGTGGTAGTCGCTCTGGAGTGCGTCGTTCGGGAGCTTCTGGTAGTGGACAGGTGCAGCTGCCGTGTCCTGTGAGTGAGGCTGCCGCTCTAGGTGCTAGTGCGTCTGTTGCCCTAGGTGCTGGTGAGGCTACCACTCCCGGTACTTGCGTGTCTGCTACCCCAGGTGCTGGTGAGGCTGCTGCTCTAGGTGCTAGTGAGTCTGCGCCCCCTGGTACTGAGTCGACTGAGGCACTGCACACCTTCACTCTGGACTCAGGTGCTTCTCGCTGTTTCTTTCGTGACCGCACTGCCCTTGAGCCGCTTGCTCGGCCAGTTGCTGTCTCCCTCGCTGACCCCTCTGGGGGTCCGGTCATTGCGACCTCCTCCACTGTCCTTCCTTGTCCTGCGGTTCCGTCGGGCACACTGTCAGGTCTCCACCTCCCCTCGTTCTCTACGAACTTGGTGGCGGGTTGTGCGCTCCAGGACGGGGGTGTTCACCAGTTCACCCCTGCCTACGAGCGCGTGACACACTGCACGTGTGCTCGGACGGGCCGTCACCTGGCTACCTTCACTCGGCAGCCGGGGTCGGACCTGTACACACTGACCACTGAGTCCCCTCAGGTAGCTGCGTCTGCGTCTGCGTCAGGTCAGCTGTCGGCCCCCTGCTCGTGTCGCTCTCTGGCGCACGAGACCGTCCTCTGGCACCACCGACTTGGTCACCCGTCCGTGCAGCGCCTTCGTGCCATGCACAAACGGTACCTTGTCTCTGGTCTTCCCAGGGTTCTCCCTCCCCTCCCACCCTCGCCTGCTCCTCCCTGTCTTCCCTGTGTCAAGGGGCGGCAGCGCGCCGCTCCTCACTCCTCCTCGTTTCCCCCGACGACTGCTCCCTTGCAGACGCTCCACATGGACGTGTGGGGCCCAGCCCGCGTCCGTGGTCAGGGTCAGGAGAGGTACTTCCTGATAGTTGTTGACGACTACTCGCGCTACACCACGGTCTTCCCCTTGCGCACCAAGGGTGAGGTCCCTGATGTTTTGATCCCTTGGATCAGCGCTTCTCGTCTCCAGCTCAGCGAGCGTTTCCACTCGGACTTTCCTGTCCTGCGCTTGCACTCTGACAGAGGTGGTGAGTTCTCCTCCGACCTCTTGGCAGCCTACTGTGCGGAGCACGGCATCCGCCAGTCGTTCACGCTTCCGGCCTCTCCACAGCAGAATGGGGTTGCTGAGCGCCGCATTGGCTTGGTCATGGAGGTCGCTCGTACCTCCTTGATCCATGCAGCTGCCCCCCACTTTCTGTGGCCGTTTGCAGTCCGATACGCTGCGCATCAGCTCAACCTCTGGCCCCGTGTCTCCGTTCCGGAGACTTCGCCGACACTGCGTTGGACAGGAGAGGTTGGCGATGCGTCACGCTTTCGGGTCTGGGGATCTCGAGCCTTTGTTCGCGATACGTCCGCGGACAAGCTCTCCTCCCGCGCTGTTCCTTGTGTCTTCCTTGGCTTTGTCCCGGACGCGTCTGGTTGGCAGTTTTACCACCCCACCTCGCGCCGTGTCCTGCCTTCTCAGGACGTCACTTTCGACGAGTCCGTCCCCTACTACCGCCTCTTCCCCTACCGCACTGCCCCGCTTCCCCCCCCGCCTCTCTTCCTCGCGCCAGGTGCTGCTGTGGTAGACCCCCTCCCCCCTCAGGGTGCCGCTCCCTCAGGTGTGTCCCAGGTAGACCCGGTTGAGCCTGTCGAGGTAGCTGTCGACTCTCGTCCTGCTAGGGGTGCTGAGCCTGAGGGTGCTGAGCCTGAGCGTGCGGAGCCTGGGGGTGCGGAGCTTGGGGGTGCGGAGCCTGGGGTTGCGGAGTCTGGGGGTGCTGAGCCTGGGGGTGCTGAGCCTGGGGGTGCGGAGCCTGCGGGTGCTGAGTCTGGGGGTGCTGAGTCTGGAGGTACTGAGCCTGGGAGTGCTACACCTGGAGGAGCTCTCTCCTCACAGCAGCTGCGTGAGTGGTACTTACAGTACTGCAGCCTCAGGAGAGGTGCTTCTGGAGCCAGGAGTACTGCTGGAGCTGGTGCTAGTGCTTCCCCTCCTAGGCGGGAGCTGCCCTCTCCCCAGCGGCTCCGAGAGTGGTACGCACGGCGCTGCAGTCTTCGGAGTGGCGCTCCTAGTGTCGCGGACCCAGCTGCTGGAGGTTCTGCTGCTGGCGGTGCTTCTGGCGCTGCTGGAGGTACTGCTGGTGCTGGAGCTGCTGGTGCTGCTGACGCTGCTGGAGGAGCTGCTGGTGCTGGTGGTACTGCTGGTGCTGCTGGAGCTGCTGGAGGTGCTGCTTGTGCTTGGGCTGCTGGAGCTGCTAGAGGTGCTGCTTCTTCTGGAGGTGCTGCTGGTGCTGCGGACCCTGGAGTTGGAGCTGCTGCTGGTGCTGAGGACCCGGGCGTTGGAGCTGCTGCTGGTGCTGCGGACCCGGGCGTTGGAGTTGCTGCTGGTGCTGCGGACCCTGGAGTTGGAGCTGCTGCTGGTGCTGAGGACCCTGGAGGTGGAGCTGCTGCTGGTGCTGAGGACCCTGGCGCTGGTGTCTCTGCTGGTTCTGGAGATGTTGCGCGGCCGCGGCCGTACTTCGTTCCGCTCCTTCAGCAGGTTCTTGGTCAGCCTCCTCCTCCTTGTCCTCCTCCCTCCTTAGAGTGTCCTCCGTCTGTCCAGTCGCAGTCACAGTTACCGTCTGCCTCCCCTCTCCCTGGTCCTTCTCCTTACACTGGTCCGACTGGAGGTCTTACAGAGCGTCGTGAGCCTGAGTCTCGTCCTGCGTCGCCTGAGTCTCGTCGAGCGTCGCCTGTTCGTGCTGCTCACACTGGTCGTCGTGTCCCGCGTCAGCGTCCTCCTGCTGTCCCAGGCACTCACCAGATGGCGCTTCGTCCTTCCACTGCTCCCCAGCGTGTCCCTCTCCCGTCTCCTCCTGCGTCCTCTCTTCCTGCTCTTGCTGACCCTGAGTCTGACTCCCTTCGTGCTGCCAGTCCTACTGTCACGCGTCTCCTGGCTACTGTTGTCACTGACCCTTCCTTTGAGTCCACTGCTGCGTCTGCCTTAGTTGCCGAGCTTGTCGACTTTGCTGCCACTTGTCGTCTAGACTACGCCGCTAGCCTAGTTGCTGAGTCTGAGTCTGTCTGTCCTCCGTCCGTCGGGGGTGAGTGTGCTCTTGGCACGGACGTCCTTGAGGACAGGCAGGAGGAGTTTGAGTGCTTTGCCGCTGCTTTACCTCATCTCGTGTCCATGCTAGTTGCCCCTGAGGGAGACCCGGATGCACCAGACATCCCGACTCCGCGCTCTTACGCAGAGGTGATAGAGGGTCCCTACTCCTCTCAGTGGCAGACAGCCATGGACGCAGAGATGGCTTCCTGGAAGTCCACAGGCACCTACGTCGACGAGGTTCCCCCACCTGGGGCGAACATCGTCAGTGGCATGTGGATTTTCAGGGTGAAGCGGCCGCCGGGTTCTCCGCCTGTCTTCAAGGCGCGTTACGTTGCACGAGGCTTCAGTCAGCGAGAGGGAGTTGACTTCTTCCAGACCTTCTCCCCGACCCCGAAGATGACCACTCTTCGGGTTATACTGCACGTCGCCGCTCAGCGTGACTACGAGCTCCACTCTCTTGACTTCAGCACTGCTTTCCTACAGGGCATCCTGCACGAGGAGATCTGGCTGCGCCGCCCACCTGGCTTCACTGGGTCGTTCCCTCCTGGTACCCAGTGGAGCCTCCGGCGGCCAGTCTACGGTCTCCGACAGGCGCCACGTGAGTGGCACGACACACTGAGGACTACACTTGCGGCTCTTGGGTTCGCTCCTTCTACTGCTGACCCGTCGCTGTTTCTACGCACCGACACCTCGCTGCCGCCGTTCTACATCCTCGTGTACGTCGACGACTTGGTCTTTGCCACTGCAGACACTGCGGCACTCGCCCACGTGAAGTCGGAGCTGCAGAAGAGACACACGTGCACAGACCTGGGTGAACTGACAAGCTATCTTGGCTTGCGGATCACCCGGGACAGAGCACGGCGCACCATCACCTTGACTCAGTCACACATGGTGCAGCAGGTCCTTCAGCGCTTCCGCTTCACGTACTCCTCGCCTCAGCCCACTCCTCTGCCTACCGGTCACTCGCTCTCAGCTCTGCCTTTGGATGAGTCCGTAGAGCCGAGTGGCCCGTATCCAGAGCTTGTGGGCTGCCTCATGTACCTGATGACCTGCACTCGACCTGACCTTGCATACCCTCTTAGCATCCTTGCACGCTATGTCGCTCCTGGCCGTCACCGGAAGGAGCACATGGATGCCGCTAAGAGGGTGTTGCGCTACTTGTGCAGTACGTCGGGCATGGGGCTAGTGCTTGGAGGACGAGACCGAGTTGTACTCACTGGGCACTCAGACGCGTCTTGGGCTGACGACCAGGCTACTCAGCGGTCGTCTCAGGGTTACACCTTCAGCCTTGGCTCTGGTTCAGTTTCTTGGCGTTCTACACGCTCGTCTTCTGTTCTCAGCTCCAGTTGTGAGGCTGAGATCTACGCCACAGCCATGGCTGCACAGGAGTTACGCTGGCTCACCTACCTGCTGACCGACTTGGGAGAGCGGCCTCGTTCTCCTCCAGTGCTGTACGTCGACAACAAGGCTGCCATTGCCTTGTGTGAGGAGCACAGACTGGAGCACAGAACGAAGCATATCGCTCTGCGCTACTTCCTTGCTCGAGAGCTGCAGCAGCGTGGTCAGCTTCGTCTGCGTTACGTGGCCACTCGGGCCAACACTGCTGATGTGTTCACCAAGGCGCTTCAGCCTTGTGACCATCAGCGCTTCTGTATTGTTCTAGGCCTCGTGCCTACTGGGCCTCACTTGCTTACTTCTTGACTCTGCTTGTACTGTGATCTCTATATATATACCTGCTTGTTTACTCTTGCTAGGTTGTGATCACTGTATCTCTTGTTATACTATCAACCTGCATGTGAACTGGTCTTGTGACCACTTGCTTGTGCTCAGAATTTGTGTGGTTTCCTTGAGATCCACCCTGAGCTTGCTTTGCTTTGCTTTGACTGGTCTTGTGACCATCTGGTTGTCTCCCACTTAGCCTATGGGGGTGTGTCAAACATTATATGTTTATATTGTGTAGGCTATAGTGGGTTTAGCCTTAGGGGGTACAGCTTTGTTAGGGTTTCCTACTTGTATCCCCCTCCTACCTAGTTTCATCCATTCTCGTTCTATTCTAGATTCTAACACTCCAGCGTAAGTGCCACCAGCTCCAGCGCCTCCTGCGCAAGTGCCTCCAACTCCAGCTCCTCTAGCTCCAACGCCACCAGTGCCTGAGCCTCCTGCTCCAGCAGCTCCAGGGTGCTTAGGGTCTCCAGCTCCAGCACCCCCAACACTGCCAGTCCCGGCAGCTCCAGTACCCCTGGTACGAGCACCTCCAGGACCAGCAGCCGCAGTACCTCCAGTACCACCAGCTCCAGCGACTCCAGCGGCTCCGGCGGCTCCAGCACCTCCAACTCCAGTAGCTCCACTCCTAAGGCGTGCATGCCGAACAAGCCACTCATGCAGCTGCTGCGGAGACAGTCTCGGCGAAGCGCCAGCAGGACCTCCAGACGAAGCAGCACCCCGAGGCTCAGCACCCTCAGACTCCGCACCCTCCGACTCAGCACCCCCAGGCTCAACACCCTCAGGCTCAGCACCCCCAGGCTCCTCACCCCCACGCTCAGCACCCCCAGACCCAGCACCCTCAGACTCCGCAACCCCCGGCTCCGCACCCCCAGACGCAGCACCCCCAGACGCAGCACCTCGAGCAGCACCTGAGCCGACAGCTACCTCAACAGGCGCAGTACCAGGGAGAGGGTCTACCTCAGACACACCTGAGGGAGCAGGACCCTGGGGCGGGAGGGGGTCTACCGGAGGGGGAACGGGAGCAAGGAAGAGCGGCAGGGGCGGGGGAGGGGCAAAGCAGTAGGGGAAGAGACGGTAGAAGGGAACCGACTCGTCAAATGTGACGTCCTGAGAAGGGAGGACACGGCGCGAGGTGGGGTGGTAAAACTGCCAGCCAGGCGCGTCAGGGACAAAGCCAAGGAAGACGCAGGGGATAGCACGGGCGGAGAGCTTGTCCGCAGATGTGTCGTGAACAAAGGCACGAGAACCCCAGACCCGGAACACCAACGCATCGCCAACCTCCCCCGTCCAACACAGTGTGGGCGAGGTCTCCGGCAAGGAGACACGGGGCCACAGGTTGAGCTGATGCGCAGCGTACCGGACCGCAAACGGTCACAGAAAATGGGGAGCAGCCGCATGGATCATGGAGGTACGAGCGACCTCCATGACTAAGCCAATGAAGCGCTCAACAATCCCATTTTGCTGAGGGGAGTCCGGAAGCGTGAACGACTGGAGAATGCCCTCCCCACGACAAAAGTCCCGCAAGAGGTCGGAGGAGAACTCACCACCCCTATCAGAGTGCACACGTAGGACAGGAAGGTCCTGGTGGAACCGCTCGCGGAGCTGGAGACGGACTGCGCGGATCCAAGGGATCAAGACATCAACGACCTCACCCTTGCTGCGGAAGGGGAAGACCGTGGTGTACCGCGTGTGTTGGTGCAACCCTACGGTTTGCATTCGGCTTGTTGTCCGTGTGCGTGCATGCGTGTGTGCATGGAATGGTATGAGGGCATGAAATAATAGATATTTCATGCTTACAATTGTGTGTGAATGATGAGGCATGATTTTGAATGTGTGTGTCGAGTCAATAGCGAGTTTTTGCTAGTTGCGTGTGACGTCGTTGTTTGCGTGTCGTGTGCGGTTTTCTATTTTGTCGTGTGTGGAACGTTCGGCGTGTCGCAGGTGTGCGCAGCAGACTTCCAAGAACTCAAGGAAGAATTTATCTTGAAGAACCAGAGCCTTGGATTCAAGATTCAAGTGATTTCGAAGCTCTCCAAAAGGGTAAACATTAAGATAGTGAGAATAGTTGCATTACTTTGTGTAGTGTAACATTTCTCTTGGTGTAGGCCCTTGTGGAGGGTAGTTTCGAGACCCTTCGTGGTTGAGGACACTGTGGCACTGTTCCACATCACTGTACCTCAGCTCTTGGGGTTTGTAGGAGCTGGGAGTCATTCCCAACTCGTAACTCTTCTTATCTTGTGTTCTAAGACTATAGTGGCTGCCATAGTACCGTTCGTTCAAACCGACGCTGTGTCGTCAATTCTTTATGAAATCGTGCAATCTAAATTGTTTATTGTAGGTGACGTGAAGACGCTCCAGATCCAATTTGAATCAAGTCATTTGAAGCTGTGAACAAAACGCTATCAACGTTTGAAGCCGCTGTGCAGAAATCCGTCTGTGCTCTCTATCTTTCGTTTTAGGCACATTCAAGCCTATTGTGACTATAACATCGTGTAGTCGTCAACAAAAAGCAGAAAGTAGCGCTCGCGGCCCTGTCCACTGACGCGGGCTGGGCCCCACACGTCCATGTGGAGAGTCTGCAGGGGGAGCAGTCGGCGAGGGAAACCAGGAGGAGTGAGGAGCGGCACGCTGCCGCCCCTCGACGCAAGGAAGGTAGGGCGGGGCAGGCGAGGGCTGCAGGGGAGGCAGAGACCTGGGAAGGCTAGAAACAAGGAGACGTGAGTGCATGCCTCGAAGGCCTGGCAGGGAGGGGTGACCCAGGCGGTGGTGCCACAGAAGAGTCTGGTGCAACAGGAGGCGACACGAGCAAGAGGCGGCTACCTGACCTGACGCGATCACCTGAGCAGACGCAGCTACGTGAGGAGGCTAGGTTGCGAGTGTGTACAGACTCGACCCTGGCCGACGAGTGAACGTGGCCAGGTGATGCCCCGTCCGTGTACACGTGCAGATCAACACACGCTGACCCCCAGGAGTGGTGGTAGTGACCATCGCGTCTTGGAGGGCAGCGGAAGACCTGACAGTGAGCCGGACGGAACCGCCGGACACAGGAGGACAGTGGAGGAACGGGCAACGACTGGGCCCTTGGAGGGGTCAGCCAGTCTGACCGAGACAGGAGCAGAGAGAGGAGTGAGGGTGGTTCTGTCACAAAAGAAACTGCGCGAGGCACCTAAGTCCAGCATGAAGGTGTGCAAGGCCTCAGGAGGCGCAGTACCAGGGAGAGTACCAGACTCACTAGCACCTAGAGCAGCAACCGCTATACCTGGGTCAGGTGGCACACACCGGTAACTGTCACCCTCAGCACTAACAGACAAAGCATATATTGCAGAAAGGATAGCATCAAAGTCTAGGTCAAAGATAGCAACTCTAGACCTAAGGAGCTCTGCCCAGCGGGGGCGCTTGACCTCGTCACCAAACTCAGCACGCCAGGCGTCGTCGAGGCGGGAGGAGCAATGGTGCTGAGTGTGAAACCTACCGCATGTCTTACCAGCACAGTCACCTGTGCGAATCACATACGGGCAGCTATCACCACCCCCAGACGTCCCACGCTGAAACAACCACTCACGAAGCTGCTGGGGCGACTGGGTCTCGCTCCGACGCTGCTGCTGCTGCCGCTGGCCACCCCTAGGACCTCCACACCGAGTTCCAGTCCTACCGCCACCAGCCCCACTGCTGCCACCGCCGCCACCACCGCCACTCCCACCGCTGCGTCCACCGCTGCCACCAGAGCCCCCACTCCTGCCACCAGTCCCACCACTGCCACCACCTCCACTGCCGCCACCACCTCCACTGCTGCCCCCACCACCACTCTCGCTGCCACCTCCACCACCCCTGCCACCCTTGCCCTTGCTGCTGCGGCGCTTCGCGCTAGCAGAAGCAGCCCCAACGTCCTCAGCAACAGGGACGTCTGGAGCAGCAGCGGAGGCATAGAAGGGGGCAAGGGTAGAGGGGGGGCACTGCTTAAAGAAGGGCGGGCGCGGAGTGCCACGAGCAGCACCTACAGCAACTGCACTAGTCTCAGCTGCAAGGAGGTGCTGCTCGAGTAGGTCAACAATGAGGGAGGTGGGGTCAAGTGAGAGAAAGTGGTCCCTGACAGAGCCAAGAGAGTCGGGGAGGCAAGTGACTATGAAGTAGAGGGTGATGAACATCGGGGGCGGGTTCCTGTCAAGGAACTCAGCAGGGACTGTAGCGCGGTAGCGAGCGTCGCTAGTGCGGAGGTGGGAAAAAAGGTCCTCTACCGTGGCAAAGGCAGACAGCTCGGGGAACAGGTAGGGCAGAAGAAGGCAGCCTAGAGCAGCAGTGGCAGGCGAGGAGTAGCGAGCGACTACAGCGTCGTACAGTACCTGTGCTGTCCGAAGTGAGCGCATTCAGCTAACGGCAGGTGGTTGCGAATGGCTAAGCGGGCAGGAGCGTCGCGGTTAAGCCACTGTGAGCGAGTCGCACTGTCAGCTGTGGCGGTAGGGGCGGTAGCGGCGCCTGAAGCGAGGTCAAACAGCGAAACACTGTCCTTAGAATCGCTCAGTATGTTCAGCTGCAGGTCGTCGAGCCACGTGTCAAACTGAATCGGTTTGCCCTCATGATCGAACGCAAGAACTCGAAGCAAAGCCATAGTAGCGCAGCACGCAGGAGCAGCAGTAGCAGCAGTAGCAGCAGCAGTAGCAGCAGTAGCAGCAGCAGCAGTAGCAGCAGCAGCAGTAGCAGCAGTAGCAGCATCAGCAGTAGCAGCAGCAGCAGAGGGGTCGAGGGGCCAGGAGCAACGGGCCGAGGGGCCGGGGGGAGGCCTAGGGGCGACGGGCCGCGGGGGGCCAGGAACAATGGGCTGAGGGACCGGGGGGCCTAGGGGCGACGGGCCGCGGGGCCAGGACCGGGGGGCCTAGGGGCGACGGGCCGCGGGGCCAGGAACGAAGGGGCCGAGGGGCCTGGGGCCCTAGGGGCGACGGGCCGCGGGGACAGGAACGAAGGGGCCGAGGGGCCTGGGGCCTAGGGGCGACAGGCCGCGGGGCTTGGAACGAAGGGGCCGAGGGGCCTGGGGCCTAGGGGCGACTGGCCGCGGGGCCAGGAACGAAGGGGCCGAGGGGCCTGGGGCCTAGGGGCGACGGGCCGTGGGGCCAGGAACCAAGGGGCCGAGGGGCCTGGGGCCTAGGGGCGACGGGCCGCGGGGCCAGGAACGAAGGGCCAAGGGGCCAGGAACAAAGGCTCGGGGCCGCGGGGCGAGGGGGCCTAGGGCGACGGGCCTAGGGCGATGGGGCCGAGGGCGACGGGGCCGAGGGCGACGGGCCACGGGGCGACGGGGCCTAGGGCGACGGGGGCCACGGGGCAACGGGGCCTAGGGCAACGGGGGGCCGCGGGGCAACGGGGCCTAGGGCGACGGAGGCCGCGGGGCGACGGGGCCTAGGGCGACGGGGGCCGCGGGGCGACGGGGCCTATGGCGACGGGGGCCGCGGGGCGATGAGGCCTAGGGCGACGGGCCGCGGGGCGACGGGGCCTAGGGCGTAGGGCCTAGGTCGACGGGGCCTAGGGCGACAGGGCCGAGGGCGACGGGCCGTGGGCGACGGTGGCCGCGGGGCGACGGGGCCTAGGGCGACGGGGCCGAGGGCGTAGGGCCGAGGGGCGACGGGGCCGAGGGCGACGGGGCCTAGGGGCAATGGGCCGCGGGGCGACGGGGCCTAGGGCGAAGGGCCGAGGGGCGACGGGGCCGAGGGCGACGGGGCCTAGGGCGACGGGGCCTAGGGGCGACGGGCCGCGGAGCGACGGGTCTAGGGCGACGGGTCTAGGGGCCTAACTGTCGCGACAGGCAGTAGGGGCAGCACGAGGGCTGCAGAGGGCGGCTAGCGGGGTAGCGTTGTGGTGAGCCCAAGGAAAAAAAACGGTCCTAGCGAAGGACCTGCTCTGAAACCATGTCAGAAGAATGAACGAGAATGAATGAACTATGAAAGAGTTGGGTACAAGTACTAACCCTAATTGGGTTGTACCTTTTATGGGCTACCCCACTATAGCCTACACAAAGTAAGCAATATAATGTTCTGACACTATCTTAGCCTCGAAAAGATCCTAAGGGCTTTTCTCAGCCCAACATGGTATGAGAGCCTCCAAGGCAAGATCGACTATTCAAACCTCTACAACAGCACAAGGCATGGCAACCCAGAAGGAGAGGAGTTCCTCCAACGGATCTCCCGGAACTACATCTACTCCACCTCCAGCCTCTGGCCTACAGACGGAAAGAGGCACAGCGACAAGACCAGCAGCTGAGTCTACTGAAACTCCTGCTAACCAGGCAGCAGGCCTCGACCCAAGCTTGATGGAAAAAATCTTCTCTTTTATGTCCTTCTACGAGCAGCATTAGCAAGCAGCACCTGCGAAATCAAACAACAGCGACAACAACAATGGAGTTACTCCAATGAGCCTTGACGGTTCATCCTATGCGCGCGGAAACAAGAAGCAACCTACCTTTGCCCCGTACGAACCTCAACGTGGCTCCATCAGCTTCATGCCACACCAACAGTCTTCACCTGGACAAGAGAAGACACCGGACGCGCTTCAGGTCCAATCACAGTTCGCACACGTTTTGAAACTGCAGACATCGACACCCTTTGACGGAAAAGACTTCTATACCTGGTCATTCGAGTTTGAGCTAATGATGGAAGGCGCGCAGATTCTCGGATTCTTCGACGGATCCCTGCCATATCCAACACACGGGACGCAGTACGACAAGCAATAGTACACGTATCAGTCACTGATGGCGTATACAATTCTTTTGTAGAACATAACTCCGAACGAACAGCAGAACATCCGGACTTATCGAGGGTACGGCAACTCCGCCGAGCTCGCGTACAACCACCTGAAGGACCTGTATCAAGCAACAGACAGTGTTAATCAAAGTCGTCTCATGGCACAGGTGACAACAGTGGAAATGAAACCCGGCAAAAAGGGGATGGCGTATATCAGCCGTTGTCGTGGACTGCGCGACAGACTCCTTCGATGCGGAGGATCGATATCCGAAGAAGCTTTCGTGACAGTTGTGATCACTGGCCTCGGTCCCCATTGGCGCTCCACTCGAGCTATTCTCCGAGCTCACGGGAAGATCTCCGAAGCGGCACTCTGCTCCGAAATTCACGCTAAACAGCAGGACATGGACCTATGTCAAACATATATGCTATAGTCTATCTAGGCTGTAGTGGGGTAGTTCATATAGGGTACAACACTTTTAGGTTTCCTACTTGTACCCACCTGCTTGCTAATTCAGTCATTCCTTCCTTCACTATTCTAACATGGTATCAGAGCAGGTTCCCTCGTGGGAACGTTTTTTTTTAGGGCCCACCATGATCAGTTTTTTTCCTGCCCTGCCCGAAGCGCGCTTTGCGCCTGCCTCACCTGCGCCGTCGCGCGCCCTGCCCTAGAGCCGCCCGTCGCGGCCCTACCTTCTCGGCCCGTCGCGACCCTGCCCTAACGACCAGTCGCGGCCCCTGCCGTCGCGGCCCTTGCCGTCGCGGCCCTACTGTCGCGGCCCCTGCAGTCGCGACCCCTGCCGTCGCGGCCCCTGCAGTCGCGGCCCCTGCCGTCGCGGCCCCTGCCGTCGTAGCCCCTGTTGTCACGGCCCCTGCAGTCGCGGCCCCTGCTATCGCGGCCCCTACCGTCGCGGCCCCTGCCGTCGCGCCCGTACTGTCGCGGCCCCTGCAGTCGCGGCCCATGCCGTCGCGGCCCCTGCCGTCGCGGCCCCTGCTGTTGCGGCCCCTACAGTCGCGGCCCCTGCTGTCGCGGCCCCTGCAGTCGCGGCCCCTGCCGTCGCGGCCCCTGCCGTCGCGGCCCCTGCTGTCGCGGCCCCTGCAGTCGCAGCCCCTGCCGTCGCGGCCCCTGCCGTCGCGGCCCCTGCCGTCGCGGCCCCTGCTGTCGCGGCCCCTGCAGTCGCGGCCCCTGCTGTCGCGGCCCCTGCCGTTGCGGCCCTGCTGTCGCGGCCTCTACCGTGGCAGCCCTACCTTGCCGAGAGGCCCCTGCCGTCGCGGCTCTGCCCTACTGCCGCCCCAGTCGCGGCCCTGACCCAACCACCAGCTGCGGCCCTGCCCTGCACCCGCCCCTGGTAAGCACCCGCGCCGCCCAGCCGAGCCACGCCGCCCGGCCGAGCCGCGCCGCCCTGCCGCGCCGCGCCGCCAGGAGCTGAGCCGCGCCGCCCAGCCGAGCCGCGCCGCCCTACCGAGCCGCGCCGCCCAGCCGGGCCGCGCCGCCCTACCAAGCCGCGCCGCCCTACTATGCTGCACTGCCCTGCCCGCGCTGCTCCTGCTGCTACTGCTGTTTCTGCTGCCACTGCTGCAAATGCTGCTACTGCTGCTACTGCCGCTATGGCTAGCCCTACTGTTCTTACCTTTGATGCTGAGGGGCGTGCGGTTGACTTTGACGTGTGGGTTGACGACCTGCAACTCTTTCTTCAGTGTGACTCTAAGGACGGAGTGTCCCTTTTCGATCACACCTCCAATGTCTCTCCTGCACCTGCTGCCACTGCTGACAGTACGGTTCGTTCGCAGTGGACCACTCGTGACGCTGTTGCTCGCCTTGCTGTTCGTAGTCACCTGCCGTCTGCTGAGCGCGCGCACTTTGGCCAGTATAAGACTGCTAAGTCTTTGTATGACGCTGTCGTAGCGCGCTACTCCTCCCCTGCCACTGCTGCCCTCAGCCGCCTCATGCTGCCGTACCTGTTCCCTGACCTTGCCGCCTTTGCCACAGTCGCTGACCTCATTACTCACCTCCGCACTAGTGACGCCCGCTACCACGCTGCGCTTCCCACTGTGTCACATGATCGAATTTCCACTCGAGAAGCTGTGGACAGGAAAACTGGGCAACACAAAAGTGTTATGAGTTTTTGGGTGCATGGTACAGTACCGACCGCACACTGCAAGAGCCGGAAGATTTTCACAACGCGCACAGTGGGGACTACACCTGGGCATCGAAAAACATTACAACGCATGGAAGATTTTTGACGTCCACTCGAAGGAAACATTGGCAGCACGTGATGTCATTTTCTACGAACGACTCTCTCTTCAAACGTACCTGGACAACCTGGCAGCTGATCGAGACCTCACTGGCGGCTTCCGTGGCAATCGAGCCTTCGCCACACCAGCTGAAGAAGCTGAATGGGACGAGCAAAACGTGGACGGCGCATCTGAGGAAGCAGGATCACTCCCATACTGCTCCGTGCCCATCCCGATGGATGACGAAAACCCTTGCGAAAGTGTCAACGCCGAAGTCTACTACGACTTCGCCATGAACGGTTACGTTACACCACAACCGGTCGACACCAACGTCTCCGAACGCATAGGGCCCAACTTCTTACCTGATTCAGTAGCGGGAGATGAAGCAGCCTATCCCGAGGACGCAAAACTTCCCTGCTACACACAGTGGGCTGCAGATTTTGGGGCTCGTCACCGCTGTCCACAGAACGGCAGCACCTAAGGAGCCTGCTACTATTCAGCAGGCTCTGGGGGGGGAACGCAGGGAAAAATGGTGCGAAGCCATGGACAGAGAATTAAAGGCGCTGCAAGAATGCAACACATGGAAATTCGTGCCTATTGGAGTGGCACGCAACAAGATCATTCTCACGGGAAAATGGGTTTTCCGCGTGAAAACGAAAGCTGACGGAACGATAGACAAATTCAAGGCACGCTGGGTCGTGCACGGCTTCGACCAAGAGCACGGACGAGACTTCACCGAAACATTCGCACCAGCGACATACCTCACTGCGGATTCTCCACGCGATAGCAGCCATGAAGCGGAAAAAGCTCCGACAAATCGATGTCGCCAACGCCTTCTTGTATGCTCCCGTAGTCGCTGAGATTTTTGTCGAACAACCACACGGATCTTACGCAGACCCCAACCAAGTCTGTCAGCTGCAAAAATCCTTGTACGACATCAAGCAAGCCCCGAGACTGTGGCAGCAGTGTGAGATAACAAGTAGAACGAGGAGCCGTGGCTAGGTAAGCCCTAGCTAGGCAAGAGAAAGTTTAGGCAAAAGAAGAGGGTTTTCACTAGCAGCAATGAGGATACATATAGCAAACCCTAGATGGGTTGTACTCGCTATAGAGCACCCCACTACAGGCTAGAGAATAACATTCTGACACACCCCCATAGCCAAAGTGGGGTGTAATCAGTACAATGAGCAAGCAGGTATAGAGCAGGAGTTCACAAAGGTAAGCAAAGCTAGAGCTAATCACAGAGGGCAAGTGAGGAGGAGGAGAGACTGTGGAGGGAGAGAAGATGGGAGGCAACGACTGAAGCTGCAGAGGCACGGGCACAGGAGCGGCTGACTCAGAGGCTACCGAAGCAAGGGCGACGGACTACTGGAGTGACTGGCTCCGCGGCTATAGACGAGCGGCAGGAGCAACGGACCCACTGGCGACTGGTGCAGCAGGCTCACTGGCTACCGAAGCAAGGGCGACGGACTACAGGCGCTGCAGGCGACACGACAGCTACCTTCACACAACCTCCTCCAACTGCCCCACACCCTCGACACACACCCCCTGCTCAAACCCTAGCTCCACTCGCACGGCACCCCCCTTAAACCCTAAACCCCAGGCTCCCACACATCCACCCCCCTCAGCGACAGCTGCAGCAGTGGGAGACGAAGGAGGAGGATGAGTAGGGGACGGCGCACACAACCGACACCCCCACAACCGCCACCCCCACACCCCTCACCCCCAAAACCCTAAAACGGGTAGGATAGGGGCAGAAGCGCGGGGGACGGCGAGGGGAGGGACGGCGCACGACCCCCAGGGCGCCAAAACGGACGGGCGGGGCGGGGGGGTGGCGCGCGCGGCTCCCCAGGGCGCCGCGACGGACGGGCAGCGGGCGGGCGCGGCTCCCCAGGGCGCCGCGACGGACAGGCAGGGGGCGCGCGAGGCTCCCCAGGGCGTCGCGGCGAGCAGGGCGGGGCCACGCGTGCTCCCCAGAGCGCCGCGACGAACGGGCGGGGCGCGCGGGGGCTCCCCAGGGCGCCGCGACGAGCTGGGCGGGGGGCCGCGCGTGCTCCCCAGGGCGACGCGACGGACGGGCGGGGCGCGCGCAGGCTCCCCAGGGCGCGAAACCGCCGCGCGCCTCGGGGCGCACGGCGGGATGAAAAACCCTAAAAAAAATTCGCCGCGCGCGGAGCGCAGCGGAACAGCAGCGGAAGCAGTTAGGTGGCGGGCCCACCCATAGGATCGACCCAAGGGGGTCGACCTGCTCTGATAGCATGTGAGATAACAAGTAGAACGAGGAGCCATGGCTAGGTAAGCCCTAGCTATGCAAGAGAAAGTTTAGGCAAAAGAAGAGGGTTTTCACTAGCAGCAATGAGGATACATATAGCAAACCCTAGATGGGTTGTACTCGCTATAGAGCACCCCACTACAGGCTAGAGAATAACATTCTGACAAGCAGTACCTTCATGCCCGACTAATCCGCATCGGATTCTGCCAACTACCACATGATCAAGGAATGTACCGACTCACTAAAGGTACCGACTACATCTTACTCATAGTCTATGTGGACGATCTACTTTACATCGGCTCTACTGACGACGTCACGACCTGGTTCGAAGGGGAGTTACAGCGGGACCTCATGCTCACCGTCTCATCTACCGTGACATAGTACCTGGGACTCAACATACAAGACGAAGAAAACGCAATCTACCTCAGCGCCGCAAAATACGCCGACACCATCGCCAAACGCTTCAGACTAACTCCAGCTAACATCACCACGCCATACTGTTACACCGACGGAAACCGTCATGAAGTCTCCGTGCCACTCAAATTCGCCGGCATACGGGACTACCAACAAAAAGTAGGCTGCCTCCTTTTCGCAGCCGTCACCTGCCGACCAGACCTATCTTACTCTGCTAGTCAACTCACCAACTATCTCAAGAAGCCTGAAGCAGATCACATGGCGGAGCTCAACCGTGCACTCCACTACCTCGTCAGCACCTTGACGATCGGCCTAACCTACCACAAGACTGGAACTACGACGCCCAAGCTAATCGGTTATATAGATGCTGACCACGCCGGCGATCACGCACCGGCTACATCTACCGACTCGAACCTATCGGCCCTATCTCGTGGCATTCGAGCAAACAAGAGCTAATTGCTCTGTCCTCAGCTGAAGCAGAATATATTGCACGATGCTCAACCACCAAGGAAGGATTGTACCTTCGCGAACTACTGGAAGAAGCGAAGCTGACTAAGTTACCTAGCTTCTCCCTGTTCTGCGACAATCAATCAGCCATTCGCATAGCGAACAAGAACAGGTTCGCACATCAAACGAAGCACATCGCCCTCCGGTACTTCTTCGTAAAAGACGAAATCGAGATGGGGAGACTTGAGCTATCCTACTGTCCCACATCCGAGATGGCAGCCGACTACTTAACCAAGAAACAAGTAATGCTGCTGACTGGACATGGCCACGTCATCAGCAGCGACACTCCAGAAGCAAAGGGGAGTGTTGGAAACAAGTAATTTAACGCTCCTGTTGTGTCGAAACAAACAGACTACAAACGAGGCGAATCACAGCGAAGCAACAGCGAGTCAAGCGAGGAGGTTGACAAGAAAGGTAACAGCTGGAGGTTACGCGAAGGTCAAAGGTCGCTGACCTTTGACTCGACAAATACAGTGCGACAGCAAGGACAAACAAGTGACTCGGTGTTGAGCAGTTGCCCGAGTCGTCACTGTATCGAACCGCAACAGCAAAAACAGTTAATTGCACCTTTTCGTATTCCTTGTAATCTTATAAAAGACTTTGTATTACCTTGCTATAATCAATTCATCTTGCTCTCACACACTGGTGCAAGGTAGTTCAACAAACTTACTATACGCTTCCGCAATTACAAACATCTCTATCTTAGCCTTGAAAAGATCCTAAGGGCTTTTCTCAGCCCAACACGGGATTCGTAGTCAAGGCGAGTGTCGCGAGCCCTAACGTTGTCAGAATCCCAGTCATTAGACCACTGGGATAAAAGGGCTTGTTAAGTAGCGGGTGAGTGCGCCCATAACCCCCCAGGACAACGAGCCTGTAACCCTTCCCTAGGATCAATCGAGGATCACCAGTGGACCTCTGACAAACGTTTCACTGTTTGGGTGCCGATGGCGGGAATGGTCTTGTACGCGGTCAGCAGGGGCGCGAAGTAAGGAAAAGGAATTTTCCTTACACTACCCCCCTCCCCAAGGAGGCCATCCTTACAAGAGTGCGTGTACATCTCGAAAATTCTGACTGCGCAGATACTCAGTAAGGACAGGGTGATTCTCAATTCTATCCAAGGGAACCCAGTTGTCTTCGGTGGGCGTGCGAGAGAGAGAGAGAGAGAGAGAGAGAGAGAGAGAGAGAGAGAGAGAGAGAGAGAGAGAGAGAGGAGAGGGATGAGGAGAGGAGGTGGGGGAGCCACGCGGCGAGCCCCTCTTATGAACCCTCGTTTTACAAAGGGGGGGAGGGTGAGAGAGGGAGGAGAGGAGGTGGGGGGGAGCCTAGCGCGGCGAGCCCCTCTTACTAACCCCCTTATTCCACGCCCCCTTTCAGCCACCCCCCTCAACCTCACCCCCCTTGTCAACCGCCCCCTGTAACCTCACACCTTCCCCCCCACCCTTCCTCCAACGCCTTCCTCACCCACAGTGGTCCCTGCTCAAGTCTTCACACGGTGGCCAGAAACCCGCCACCCCCTCACCCTCCCCCCCACAGCGGCACGTGCGGCAGTGAGAGAGAGAGGAGGAGAGGCGGCAGCTGGGTACTCACACCCGCCACCCCAAACCCACCCCCCCCCCACTGTTGCACGCGCAGCAGGGAGAGAGAGGGGAAGGCGAGCGGTAGCAGCAGTAGCTCCTCCCGTCACTCCCACCACTCCAAAATCTCCACCCTCCCCCCCCACAGCAGCAGGTGCAGCCGTGAAAGAGAGAAGAGGAGGGTGGTGCTGTTGGTGCCACCTCCCCCTTACACCCCCTCCCCCTCCCCCCAAACTGTTGCACACACAGTAGGGAGAGGGAATAGAAGGGAGGGGGGGGCGAGGTGTGCGATCTGGTGGGGCGGGCGCGGGCGGGCAGGGCGCACGATGCGCCAGGCAGAAACCGCCGCTGCAGTAGGAGCAGTAGGGGGGGAAATGAGAGGCGGAGGGGGGGGGGGCTGCTGGCTTGGTGACGAAGCAGAGCAGCGGGGCGCTAGAGGTGCAACCACCCCCCACCGCCACTCCTGCGTCCTCCCAACACCCTCACCCACCCCCCCCCCCCCCCAAACTACTGCACGCGAAGCAGGAGAAGGAGGAGGAAGCGGTCGACGGGTCCTCGGGCGACGAGGCAGAGGGCGACGAGGCCGCGGGCGACGTGGCCGCGGGCGACGGGGCTGGCGACGGGCAGCGGTTGCTGGCGATGGCGCTGGCGCTGGCGACCGTCGCTGGCGCATTTGCGAACGCGCTGGCGGGTCGCTGGCGCTCGCCATAATGTCCGTCGTGACCGTCGCCCTGAGCGCCGCGACGAGGCAAGCGACTGGAAGGCGACGGGGGCCAGCTCGACGGGTTTAGCATAAGCTCCTGAAACAGCAACGGATTTCGCGCCAGCAGCACAGTGGGCCGCCACGGCACAAGGCGGATTTGGTGGGCCCGTGTAGAATAGGTCCTAGAAAAGACCATGCTCTGATACCATGTCAAGATAGTAGGTGAACTTGGGCTTAGGAGAGACCCTAGCCTAGGTTGATGTCGAGAGGAAAGAGAGGGAGTAGCACAAAAAAGGATGGTTGCACTATAGAATTGCAAGTACAAATAGATGAGAAACATGCAAGGAGAGGTGCACCACAAGATGGAAATCATTATGCCTACACTACAACTACATGCATTTATAAAATATGTAAACATATTTCAACACTGTGGGGTCTTGTCCGTAGTTCAGGTAAAATGGTGACTGTTGGGTCGTGGCGGATGGCGAGTTGATGTACGCGAACTCGATGAGTGGCAGTTGTTGTTCCTAGGTCGGGTCGTTGCACGTGGCTCGGATGACTTGCTCAATGATCTGGTTTGTCAATTCTGTCTGTCCGTCGGTCTCGGGGTGGTATGAAGAACTGAACTGTAGTCGCGTGCCAAACTGCTGCCATACGTTCCGCCAGAAGTTGCTGGTGAACTTCGTATCGCGGTCGCTGATGATCGATGCTGGTATCCCATGTAGTTGAACAACGGTGGAGATGAAGAGGCTGAGAAGATTTGAACAAGAATGGGTGAACTATGAAATGAAGTGAGTACAAATATAAAACCCTAATTGGTTGTACCCCCTATGGGATACCCCACTATAGCCTACACAACAGCATAAGCTATAATGTTCTGACACACCCCCATAGGCAAAGTGGGGGAGAACAAGGGGTCACAAGACCAGTCAAGCAAAGTAAAGCAAAGCAAGCTCAGGGTGGATCACAAAGTCACCACACAGTCCGAGCACAGGGTCAAGGCCACACGGCCAGTTCACATGCAAGAGTACACACATATATATAAAGCTAGACAAGCAAGAGCAGGTATATATATATGTGAGAGTACAGGCAAGGTCAAGAGGAGAGCAAGTGAGGCAAGACGGGCACAAGACCCAGCTGAGTGCAGAAGCGCTGATGATCACAAGGCGGAAGTGCCTTGGTGAAGACATCAGCAGTGTTGGCCTCAGAGGCCACGTACGCAAGCCGCAACTGACCACGTTGCTGTAGCTCACGAGCAAGGAAGTAGCGGAGAGCAATGTGCTTTGTTCTGTGCTCCAGTCGCTGCTCTCGACACAAGGCCAGCATGGCCTTGTTGTCTACGTACAGGACTGGAGGAGAACGAGGCGGCTCTCCAAGGTCGGTCAGCAGGTAGGTGAGCCAGCGAAGCTCCTGTGCAGCCATGGCCCCGGCGTAGATCTCAGCCTCACAACTCGAGCCAAGAACAGAAGACGAGCGAGTAGCCCGCCACGAAACAGAGCCGGAACCAAGGCTGAAGGTGTAACCCTGTGACGACCGCTGCGTAGCCTGGTCGTCAGCCCAAGAAGCGTCCGCGTGCCCAGTGAGGACCACTGGACTCCGCCCTCCAAGCACTAGCCCCATGCCCGACGTACTGCACAAGTAGCGCAACACCCTCTTCGCTGCAGCCATGTGCTCTGGTCTGTGTCTCCCAGGAGCAACATAGCGTGCAAGAATGCTAAGAGGGTATGCAAGGTCAGGTCGTGTGCAGGTCATCAGGTACATGAGGCAGCCAACAAGCTCTGGGTACGGGCCACTCGACTCTACGGACTCATCCGAAGGCAGAGCTGAGAGCGAGTGGCGAGTAGACAGAGGAGTGGCCTGAGGCGAGGAGTACGTGAAGCCGAAGCGCTGAAGGACCTGCTGCACCATGTGTGACTGAGTCAGGGTAATGGTGCGGCGTGCTCTGTCCCGGGTGATCTGCAAGCCAAGGTAGCTGCGCAGTTCACCCAGGTCTGTGCACGTGTGTCTCTTCTGCAGCTCGGACTTCACGTAGGCGAGTCCAGCAGTGTCAGCTGTGGCAAAGACCAAGTCGTCGACGTACACGAGGATGTAGAACGGCGGCAGAGAGGTGTCGGTGCGTAGAAACAGCGACGGGTCGGCAGTAGAAGGAGCAAACCCAAGAGCCGCAAGCGTAGTCCTCAGTGTGTCGTGCCACTCACGTGGCGCCTGGTGGAGACCGTAGACTGGACGCCGGAGACTCCACTGGGTACCAGGAGGGAAAGACCCAGTGAAGCCAGGTGGGCGACGCAGCCAGATCTCCTCGTGCAGGCTGCCCTGCAAGAAAGCTGTGCTGAAGTCAAGAGAGTGCAGCTCGTAGTCACGGTGAGCAGCAACGTGCAGCAGTACCCGAAGATTGGTCATCTTCGGGGTGGGGGAGAAGGTCTGAAAGTAGTCAACTCCCTGCAGCTGACTGAAGCCACGAGCCACGTAACGCGCCTTGAAGACAGGCGGAGAACCCGGCGGCCGCTTCACCCTGAAGATCCACATGCCACTGACGATGTTCGCCCCAGGAGGGGGGACAGCGTCAACGTAGGTGCCTGTGGACTTCCAGGAAGCCATCTCTGCATCCATAGCTGCCTGCCACTGAGAGGAGTAGGGACCCTCTATCGCCTCTGCGTAAGAGCGCGGAGTCGGGATGTCAAGTGCATCCGGGTCTCCCTCAGGGGTAAGCAGTACGGACACGAGATGAGGTGAGGCAGCTGCCAGACACTGGAACTCCTCCTGCCTGTCCTCAAGGACGTCCGTGCCAAGGGCACACTCACCCCCGACGGACGGAGGACAGACAGACTCAGACTCAGCGACAAGACTAGCAGCGTAGTCTAAGCGACAGCGAGCAGCAAAGTCGACGAGCTCAGTAACGAGAGCAGACGCAGCAGTAGACTCGAAAGAAGGGTCAGTGACAACAGTAGCAAGGAGACGCGTGACAGTAGGACTGGCAGCACGAAGAGAGTCCGACTCCGGGTCGGCAAGAGCAGGAAGAGAGGACTCAGGAGGAGAAGGCAAAGGGGCACGCAGAGGAGCAGTGGACGGACGCAGAGACATCCGGTGCGTGCCAGGGACAGGAGGAGGACGCTGACGCGAACCGCGACCACTAGTGCGAGCAGCACGGACAGGCGACGCAGGGCGAGACGCAGGCTCACGACGCTCAGCCAGACCTCCAGTAGGACCAGTGTAGGGAGAAGGAGCAGGCAAAGGGGAGGTAGGCTGCAACTGTAGCTGGGACGAGACAGGCTGAGGACACTCTAAGGGAGGAGGAGGACCAGTAGAAGGTGGAAGACCAAGAACCTGCTGCAGGAGTGGAACAAAGTACGGTCGAGGCCGCGCGGCGACGCTAGAAGCAGCAGGGACAGCACCAGAACCCTCAGCAGGAGCACCCGCTCCAGCAGCACCACCAGTAGCTCCAGAACCTCCAGCAGCACCAGGAGCACCCCCAGTAGGACTGCCAGCGGTAGTCTCAGCGCCAACACCCTCAGCAGCACCAGCTCCAGTGCACCCAGGACGAGCACCTCCGGGACCCGCGACCGCAGCACCCTCAGCAGCCGAAGGACCTCCAGCACCAGCAGCACGCCTCCAGCGCCGGGCAAACCACTCACGCAGCTCCTGTGGAGAAAGTGGCTCCCGGCGAGACGAAGCACTCGGAGAACCTCCAGGCGGAGCACCTCCAGGCTCAGCACCCCCAGGCATAGCACCCCTAGGCTCAGCACCCCCAGACGTAGCACCCCTAGGCTCAGCACCCCCAGGCTCAGCACCCCCAGGCTCAGCACCCCCAGGCTCAGCACCCCCAGGCTCAGCACCCCCAGGCGCAGCACCGCCAGACGTAGCACCCCCAGGCCCAGCACCCCTAGGCTCCGCACCCCCAGGTACAGCACCCCCAGCCTCAGCACCCTCAGCAGCACCAGAGTCACCAGTGACCTCGACAGGCTCGACTGCGTCTACCTGGGACACACCTGAAGGGGCAGGACCCTGAGGGGGGAGGGGGTCTACCTGGGGGGGACCTGGTACCAGGAAGAGTGGGGGTGGGGGGAGGGACGGAGTGCGGTAGGGGAAGAGGCGGTAGTAGGGGACCGACTCGTCAAACGTGATGTCCTGGGAGGACAGAACACGGCGAGAGGTGGGGTGGTAAAACTGCCACCCAGGCGCGTCAGGGAGGAACCCCAGGAAGACGCAAGGAGCAGCACGAGGGGATAGTTTGTCCGCAGACAGGTCGCGGACAAACGCCCGAGATCCCCAGACCCGGAACGCCGACGCATCGCCAACCTTCCCCGTCCACAGCAAGGCTGGGGAGGTCTCCGGCTTGGAGACCCTGGGGTGGAGGTTGATCTGATGCGCCGCGTACCTCACCGCAAACGGCCACAGAAAATGGGGGGCAGCCGCATGCATCATAGACGTACGAGCGACGTCCATGACCATGCCAATGCGGCGCTCAGCAATCCCATTTTGCTGCGGTGAGTCCGGAAGCGTGAAGGTCTGACGGATGCCCCGTGCACGACAGTAGGCACGCAGAAGGCCAGAGGAGAACTCTCCGCCTCTGTCCGAGTGCAGACGCAGAACAGGAAAGTCCGAGCCGAAGCTCTGCCTGAGCTGGAGACGAGCTGCGCGGATCCAGTCGATCAGCACCTCAGTGACATCACCCTTGCTGCGCAAGGGGAAGACTGTGGTGTAACGCGAGTAGTCGTCAACAACGAGCAGGAAGTAGCGCTCGTGACCCTGTCCACGGACGCGGGCTGGGCCCCACACGTCCATGTGAAGTGTCTGCAACGGGGCCTCTGTCGGAGGAAACTGGGAGGAGTGAGGGGTAGCACGCTGGCGCCCCTCGACACAGGGGACACAGGCAGGGCCAGGGCCCTGAGGAAGGGGAGGGAGGGACCGGGGGAGACCGGACACAAGAAGACGGGAGGCCATACCTCTGAGCCGAAGCAGAGAGGGGTGGCCAAGGCGGTGGTGCCAGAGGAGAGTCTCGTGAGACAGGAGACGACACGAACAGGGGGCAGACTCAGGACCAGACCTGGACGCCGCAGCAAACACCTGACCCGACGTAACTACCCTACCAGACTCAGCAACTGGAGGAGACGCAGTGGTCAGAGTGTACAGGCTCGACCCCGGCTGACGGGTGAGCGTAGCCAGGTGTCGGCCTGTGCCAGCCTCTGTACAGTGGGTCACTCTCTGACGTGCAGGAGTGAACTGGTGGACCCCCGCATCCTGTAGGTCAGCACCACTCACCAGGTTCGTAGATAACGAGGGGAGGTAGAGACCAGACAGGGTGCCAGAGGGAGCCGCCGGACACGGGAGGACTGTGGAGAAGCGAGACAGGACAGGACCCCCAGAGGGGTCAGCCAGAGACACTGCAACCGGTCGACTCAGCGGTGTGAGTGTGGTGCGGTCCCGAAAGAAGGAGCGAGACGCCCCAGAGTCAAGGGTGAAGGTGAGGGAGGCCGAAGCCGACGCAGTACCTGAGAGCGCAGACTCACCAGTACCTGAGGACGCAGACACACGAGCACCTAGAGCAGCAGCGTCGCAAGCACCTAGGGCAGCAGCCTCACCAGGACCTAGAGCAGCAGTCTCAATGCCCGGATCGGGCGGGAAACACCGGTAACAGTCACCCTCATCACTAATAGACACAGCATACATGGCAGAGAGAATAGCATCAAAGTCAAGATCATAGATGGCAACACCCGCCCTGGACAGCTCGCCCCAGCGAGGGATCTCGGAGGCCTCCGGGAACTGGTGACGCCACGCGTCCGTCAGGCGGCCAAAGCAGCGCTGGGTGGGGTGGGCACCCCCACACTGCTCACCCGCACGGTCGCCAGTGCGCAAAACGTAGGAGCACGGACCAAAACCCCCACCCCGCTGACGCGCAGTGTACCACTCACGAAGCTGCTGAGGGGACAGGGTGTCACGACCACGCTGCTGCTGCTGGCGCGAGCCACCACCGGAGCCACTCCTCTGCGAAGACCCGCGACCAGCACCACCGCCACCCCCGCCGCCTCCGACGCCTCCGCCGCCTCCGCTACTGCCGCCGCCTCCGCCTCCGCCGCCGCCTCCACCTCCGCCACCTCCGCCACCTCCGCTCCCACCGCCACCGCCGCCGCCACCTCCACCTCCACTGCCGCCACCGACCCCTCCACCCCCACCTCCACTCCCACCGCCACCCCCACTCCCCCAACTGCCGCCACCTCCACCTCCACCGCCCCCGCTCGCTCCTCCAGCGCCCTTGCCCCCCTTGCCCTTGCCAGAGCGGCGTCTCCCGCTAGGGGCAGACGCCGCACCGACCGACTCAAGAACAAGGAGGTCGGCCGCAGCAGCAGAGGCAACAGAGGGCAGAAGGGGGGAGGGGGAACACCCCTCAAAGATGGGGGTGCGCGGGTCACCACGAGAGGCCCCTACAGCGACTATGCTCTTCTCGGCCGCTAGGAGGGACTTCTCGAGGAGGTCAACAGTGAGAGTGGTGGGACAGACAGAGAGAAAGTGGTCCCTGACTACGCGAAGGGAGTCAGGAAGGCGAGTGACTATGTAGTAAAGAGTGATGTACATGGGGGGGGGGTTCCTGGCGCAGAAGTCAGGAGGGAGTGCAGCGCGGTAGCGAGTGTCACTAGTGCGGAGGTGCGTAATGAGGTCAGTGACTGTGGGAAAGGCAGCAAGGTCAGGAAAGAGGTACGGTAGCATGAGACGGCTCAGTGCAGCAGTGGCAGGGGAGGAGTAGCGCGCAACTACAGCGTCGTACAAGGTCTGAGCACTCTTGTACTGACTAAAGTGCGCACGCTCGGAGGTAGGGAGGTGGCGACGCACAGCAAGACGTGCAACAGCGTCGCGCGTGGCCCACTGGGAGCGAACAGTGGCGTCAGCATCAGCAGCAGGGGCAGTGGAGGTGCCAGAGGTGAGGTCAAAGAGAGAGAGGCCGTCTGCCCTATCGCACTGTAAGAACAGCTGCAGATCATCCACCCAGACCTCAAAGTCAATGGCCCTACCCTCAGCGTCAAAGGCGAGAACACTAGGGGTAGCCATGACCCTAGACGACTAGCAGCGCAAACAGTAGGGTGAGGACAGTGCAGTGAAAAGGCGCTGTGCTCACCAGACTGGGCAGGTCGGGCGGCCCTGAAGGAAGGCGGCGCGGCGGCTCGGCGGCTCAGCTGCTGGGCGGCCCGGTGGCTCGGCGGCCCCGCTGCTGGGCGGCTCGGCTGCTGGGCGGCTCGGCTGCTGGGCGGCGCGGCCGCTGGGCGGCTCGGCTGCTGGGCGGCTCGGCTGCTGGGCGGCTCGGCTGCTGGGCGGCTCGGCGGCTCGGCTGCTGGGCGGCTCGGCTGCTGGGCGGCTCGGCGGCTCGGCTGCTGGGCGGCTCGGCTGTGCTGCTGCAGGGCGGCACGGCTGGGCAGCAGGTGACGGGGCCGCAGATAAGGGCGGCGGGGCCGCTGGTAAGAGCGGCGTGGCCGCGGGTAGGGTGGCGGGGCCGCAGATAGGGTGGCGGGGCCGCAGCAGAGGGCGGCGGGGCCGCAGGTAAGGTGGCGGGGCCGCAGGTAAGGTGGCGGGGCCGCAGGTAAGGTGGCGGGGCCGCAGCAGAGGGCGGCGGGGCCGCAGGTAAGGGCGGGGCCGCAGGTAAGGTGGCGGGGCCGCAGGTAAGGTGGCGGGGCCGCTAGGTAGGGCGGCGGGGCCGCGCGATGGGGCGGCGGGGCCGCGAGGAAGGGCGGCGGTGCCGCTAGGTAGGGCGGCGGGGCCGTTAGGTAGGGCGGCGGGGCCGCGCGATGGGGCGGCGGGGCCGCGATGGGGCGGCGGGGCCGCTAGGTAGGGCGGCGGGGCCGCGCAATGGGGCGGCGAGGCCGCGAGGTAGGGCGGCGGGGCCGCTAGGTAGGGCGGCGGGGCCGCTAGGAGAGAGGCGGCGGGGCCGCAGTGAAGGGCCGCTAGGGCGGCTTGACAAAGGGAGGGCCCGGAGCGCGACTCGGGCTGAGCGCGCTTCGGGCAGGAAAAAAAAAATCGATGTGGTGGGCCCTAAGCACAGTTCCCAAGGGGGAACCTGCTCGATACCATGAGAAGATTTGAACAAGAATGGGTGAACTATGAAATGAAGTGAGTACAAATAGGAAACCCTAATTGGTTGTACCCCCTATGGGATACCCCACTATAGCCTACACAACAGCATAAGCTATAATGTTCTGACAGAGGCGGGCTGTTTCTCCGGCTGTGATTGATTTTTTGCAGGCTACGAAATGTGCCATTTTCGTCAGCCGATCGACGACCACCAGGATCGCGTCGTTCCCACTTGCTCCAGCCGGTAACCCCGTGACGAAGTCCATCGTCACCTGCTGCCAAGCACGCTCTGGGGGTGGTATCGGCTGCAACTGCTCTGCCGGTCGTTTCGGTGATGACTTCATGAGTTGGCAGGTGGGACACGATGCCACGTGTCGTTGCACCTTGGTCAGTATTTCAGGCCAGTAGTAATACCGCTGCAGCTGCTGCAGTGTTTTCTCTACTCCAAAATGTCCTGAGGTAACCCCGTCGTGTGCCTCTTGTAGTAGTAGCTCCCTTAGTAAAGTGTAGCCTGGTACCCAAATGCGGCCGGTGCCAGCTTTTACGTAATAAACCCCCTTTGCTGCTGCGAACTGCTGCAAATTTCCACCTGTGAAGAACGGGTCGGTTTGATAGCTGTGGGTAAATAGTCCTGTTAGTAGCGGGCTGGTCTGGGCGAGTAGTATGGCGTCGATTTGGGCAGTGGGGCGGGTCAATGCGTCGGCAATGTTCGATGCTTCTTTTTTGTAGGTGACCGTGTAGTGGAAATTTGACTCAAGGAAATCGAGCCAGCGGATCTATCGTGGGTTGAGGTGGGCTTGTGTGCGTAGGTACTGTGGTGATTTGTGGTCTGATCGTACTGTCACGTCTGTGCCGGTCAAATAACAGCGCCACACTTTGAACGCATGCGCGATCGCGAGCATTTCGCGGTCGTGTATTGGGTAATTCTTCTCGGGCGGATGCAGTTTTCGTGACTCGTATGCGATGGGCTGTAAACCGTTGCCAAAATCCTGTAGTAGTACGGCTCTTATGATGATGTCACTTGCGTCTGTAACCACTTCGAATGGGTGGTGTGGGTCGGCGATGCGCAGTACGGACGGTGAACATAAAACATTTTTCAGAGCAGAGAAGGCAGCATGATCTTTGCGACCCCCTTCCGCAGGAAATCCGTCAGCAGGGCAGTTAAGCATGCCATGTCGGGGACGAACCGACGCACATAATTAACGAACCATAAAAAACTCAGTAGCTCCGTGATGTTCGTCGTGTCAGAATGTTATAGTGCTTATATTTGTGTAGGCTATAGTGGGGTAGCCCATAAGGGGTACAACCCAATTAGGGTTAGTACTTGTACCCAACTCTTTCATAGTTCAATCATTCTCGTTCATTCTTCTGACATGGTTTTAGAGCAGGTCCTTCGCTAGGACCGTTTTCTTTTTTAGGGCCCACCACAGAGCTGCCCCACGCACTGCCCCTAGCAGCTAGTCGCGCTGCCCCTAACAGCCCACGACCCCCCCGCCCCTCTCGTCACAGCCCTCGAACCGCCCCTTGCAGCCAGCGCGTCGCCCACTAGCGACCCGCCCGCCGCCCTTGCAGCCAGCGCGCCGCCCGCTAGCGGTCTGCCAGCAGCCCCTGCTGCCCGCGCACCGCCCACCAGTGGCCCGCCAGCCGCCTCTGCAGCCCGCGAGCCGCCCGCTAGCGGCTCGCCCGCCGCCCCTGCCGCCCGCGCGCCGCCAGCTATCGGCCCGCCCACCGCCCCTGCCGCCCGCGCGCCGCTCGCTCTCGGCCCGCCAGCCGCCCCCCCCCCCCCCCCCCCCCCGCCGCCCGCGCAGCCTGCTAGCGGCCCGCCAGCCGCCCCTGCCGCCTGCGCGCCGCCCGCTATCGGCCCGCCCGCCGCCCCTACCGCCCGCGCGCCGCCCGCTAGAGGCCCGCCAGCCGCCCCTGCCGCCTGCGCGCCGCCCGCTATCGGCCCGCCAGCCGCCCCTACCGCCCGCACGCTGCTTGCTATCGGCCCGCCCGCTGCCCCTGCCGCCCGCGCGCCGCCTACTAGTGGCCCGCCCGCCGCCCCTGCCGCCCGCGCGCCACTTGCTAGCGGCCCGCCAGACACCTCTGCCACCCGCAAGCCACCTGCTAGTGGCCCGCAAGCCGCCTCCGCCGCCCGCGAGCCGCCCGCTCTCGGCCCGACAGCTGCCCCTGCCGCCCGCGCGCCGCCCGCTTAAGGCCAATTGCTGCCCCTTGCAGCCCACGTGTCGCCTCTTCCTTCCTGTGCGCCACCCCTTGCAGCTTGCTCACTGCCTTCTCGCAGCACGCTCGCTCACCCCCTCTGCGCTGCCCGGCTTCTTCCCGCCCTGCCTACTGCGCCGCTATGGCTCCTCTTCGCATTCTTGCGTTCGATCATGAGGGCCGCCCGATCCAGTTTGACAAAGGCTTGACGACCTGCAGCTGTACCTCCTGAGCGACTCTAGGGACAGCGTTTCGTTGTTTGACCACACGTCTGGTGCTGCTCCCGCCCCTCCCACCACAGCGGAAAGTGCGACTCGCTCACAGTGGCTTACTCGTGACGCTGCTGCTCGCTTAGCCATTCGCAACCACCTGCCGTTAGCCGAATGCGCTCACTTCAGACAGCATAGGACAGCACAGGCACTGTACGATGCTGTAGTCGCCCGTTACTCCTCGCCTGCCACTGCTGCTCTAGGTCCTCTTCTACGGCCCTACCTGTTTCCTGAGCTGTCCGCTTTTGCCACAGTAGAGGACCTGGTTTCCCACCTTCGCACTAGCGACGCTCGCTACCGCGCTGCCCTCCCAGCAGAGTTCCTTGCCAAGAACCCGCCCCCGATGTACATCACTCTTTACTTCATTGTCACCCGCCTCACTGACTCTCTTTCCGCTGTCAGAGACCAGTTTCTCACACTTGATCCCACAGCCCTCACTGTTGACCTTCTCGAGCAGCACCTCCTTGCAGCTGAGACTAGTGTAGTCGCTGTAGGTGCTGCTCGTGGCACTCTGCGCATGCCCTTCTTTGAGGGGTGCTCCCCCTCCCCCTTGCTCCCTCCTACGCCTCTGCTGCTGCTGCTGACGTCCCTGGTGTTGAGGACGTCGGGGCTGCTTCTGCTAGTGCGAAGCGCCGCAGTAGCAAGGGCAAGGGTGGCAGGGGTGGTGGCGGTGGCAGCGGGGGTGGTGGTGGGGGCAACACTGGAGGTGGTGGAGGCAGTGGAGGTGCTGGCAGCAGTGGGAGTGGTGGCGCGAGTGAGGGCTTTGGTGGCAGCGGTGGAAGCAGCGGTGGGAGTGGCGGTAGTGGCAGCGGTGGGAGTGGTGGCGGTCGGACTGGAGCTCAGCGTGGAGGTTCTGGAGGAGGCCAGAGGCAGCAGCAGCAGTGTCGGAGCGAGACTTAGTCGCCCCAGTAGCTTCGTGAGTGGTTTGCTCAACGTGGGGCGTCTGGGGGTAGTGGTAGCTGCCCGTATGTCATTCGCACGGGTGACCGTGCTGGTCAGACATGCGGGAAGTTTCACACTCAGCACCGCTGCTTCTCCCGCCTCGACGACGCTTGGCGCGCAGAGTTTGGTGACGAGGCCGAGCGCCCCCGCTGGGCAGAGCTGCTTATGTCTGGTGTTGCTATCTTTGACCTAGACTATGATGCTATCCTTGCTGCTATGTATGCTTTGTCTGTTAGTGCTGAGGGTGACTGTTACTTGTATGTGCCGCCTGACCCAGGTATAGAGGCTGCTCCTCTAGGTGCTAGTGAGTCTGTTCTCCCTTGTACTGCGCTTGTTGAGGCCTTGCACACCTTCACGCTTGACTCAGGTGCCTCATGTTGTTTCTTTCACGACAGCACCACCCTCACTCCTCTCTGTGCACCAGTACCGGTCAGGCTGGCTGACCCCTCCGGGGGCCCAGTCCTTGCCCGTTCCTCCACTGTGCTCCCGTGTCTGGCAGTTCTGTTCGGCTCACTGTCAGGCCTTCACCTCCCCTCGTTCTCTACGAACTTGGTGTGTACCACTGCCCTCCAGGACGCGATGGTCACTACCACCACTCCCGGGGGTCAGCGTGTGTCGATCTGCACGTGTACACGGACGGGCCGTTACCTGGCCACGTTCACTCGTCGGCCAGGGTCGAGTCTATACACACTGGCTACCGAGCATCCTCAGGTAGCTGCGTCTGCCCAGGTGTCAGCGTCAGGTCAGGTAGCACCCCCTTGCTCATGTCACCTCCTGTCGCACCAGACCCTTCTGTGGCACCACCGCCAGGGTCACCCCTCCCTACCACCCCTTCGTGGCATGCACTCCCGCCTCCTTGTCTCTGGTCTTCCCAGGGCTCTGCCCCCCATCCCACCCTCGCCGGCCCCGCCCTGCCTTCCTTGCGTCGAGGGGCGGCAGCGCGCCGCTCCTCACTCCTCCTCGTTTCCCCCGACGACTGCTCCCCTGCAGACTCTCCACATGGACGTGTGGGGCCCAGCCCGCGTTAGTGGACAGGGCCGCAAGCGCTACTTTCTGCTGGTTGTTGACGACTGCACGCGATACACCACGGTCTTCCCCATGCGCAGCAAGGGTCAGGTCGTTGATGTCTTGATCCCTTGGATCTGCGCAGTCCGTCTCCAGCTCCGCGAGCGGTTCCGTACGTACCTTCCTGTCCTGCGTCTGCACTCTGACAGAGGTGGTGAGTTCTTCTCCGACCTCTTGTGGGACTTTTGTCGTGGGGAGGGCATCCTCCAGCCGTTCACGCTTCCAGACTCCCCTCAGAAAAATAGGATTGCTGAGTGCCGCATTGGCTTAGTCATGGAGGTGGCTCGTACCTCCATGATCCATGCGGCTGCTCCCCATTTTCTGTGGCCGTTTGCGGTCCAGTACGCTGCGCATCAGCTCAACCTCTGGCCCCGTGTCTCCTTGCCGGAGACCTCGCCTACACTGCGTTGGACGGGAAAGGTTGGCGATGCGTCGGTGTTCCGGGTCTGGAGTTCTTGTGCCTTTGTTCGCGATACGTCCGCGCACAAGCTCTCCGCCCGCGCTATTCCCTGCGTCTTCCTTGGATTTTCCCCTGGCGCGCATGGCTGGCAGTTTTACCAACCCACCTCGCGCCGTGTCTTCCCCTCTCAGGACGTCACGTTTGACGAGTCGGTTCCCTTTTACCGTCTCTTCCCCTACCGCTCTGCTCCTCCCCCTCCCCCGCTGCTCTTCCTTGCTCCAGGTCCCCCTCCGATAGACCCCCTCCCCCCCCAGGGTCCTGCTCCCTCAGGTGTGTCTCAGGTAGACCATCTCCCTGGTATTGCGCCTGTTGAGGTAGCTGTCGGCTCAGGTGCTGCTCGAGGTGCTGCGTCTGGGGGTACTGCGTCTGGGGAAGCGGAGCCTGGGGGTGCTGAGTCTGAGGGTGCCGGGTCTGGGGGTGCTGAGCCTGGGGGTGAGGAGCCTAGGGGTGCTGAGCCTTAGGGTGTCGAGCATGGGGGTGCTGAGCCTGCGGGTGTGGAGCGTGGAGGTGCTGAGTCTGAGTGTGTTGCGTCTGAGGGTGCTGGGCCGAGGGGCACTGCTTCTTCTGGAGGTCCTGCGGGTGCTTCGCCACGGCTGTCTCCCTGGCCGGAGCCTCTCCCCATAGCATCTGCGCGAGTGGTTTGCTCAGCACACCCGCCTTCGGAGTGGAGCTGCCGGAGCTGGAGACTCTGCCCTTAGAGACACTATAGCTTGTGGTACCGGAGGTGCTGCAGCTGCTGGTCCTGGAGGTGCTCGTACCAGGGGTACTGGAGCTGCCGGGACTGGTGCTGTTGGGGGAGCTGGAGCTGGAGACCCTACTGAGCCTGGAGCTGCTGGGGCTGGAGGAGCTGAAGCTGTTGGCGCTGGAGCTGGAGGCACTGCCGCGGGATGCACTGGAGCTGGAGGAGCCGGAGCTGTTGACCGTGGAGCTGGAGGTGCTGGAGGCACTGTGCGGCCGTCTTCAGCAGGTTCTTGGTGTTCCGTCTTCTACTGGCCTTACTCCTCCCTTACTGTGTCCTCTTCCTGACCAGTCGCAGCCGCCATTACAGCCAGCCTCCCCACTGCCTGCTCCTTCTCCTTACACTAAGCAGACCGGCGGTCTTACAGAGCGTCGTGAGCCTGCGTCTCGTCTTGCCTCCCCTGTTCGCACTAGTCGTTCCTTTCCTCGTTCGCGTCCCCCTCCTGTCCCAGGCACACACGCTATGGCACTTCGTCCTTCCTCTGTTCCACTGCGTGTTCCTCTGCCCCCTCCTCCTGAGTCCTCCCTTTCTGCCGTCCTTGACCCTGAGTAAGACCGCGCTCGTGCTACCAGTCCCACTGTCTCTCGTCTCCTCGCCACTATTGTCACTGAACCCTTCCTTTGAGTCAACTGCTGCGTCCACCCTCGTTGCTAAGCTAGTTGACTTTGCTACTGCATGTCTTCTAGACTACGCCACTGCTCTTGTTGCTGAGTCTGAGTGTGCTAGTCCTCTGTCCGTCGGGGGTGAGTGTGCTCTTGGCACGGACGTCCTTGAGGACAAGCAGGAGGACTTTGAGTGTCTTGCAGCTGCTGTACCTCGTTTCGCTTCCATGTTGCTTGCCCCTGAGGGAGACCCGGATGGACCAGACATCCTGACCCTGCGCTCTTACGCAGAGGGGATTATGGGTCCCTACTCCTCTCAGTGGCAGGCAGCCATGGATGCCGAGATGGCATCCTGGAAGTCCACAGGCACCTACGTCGACGCAGTTCCCCCGTCTCGGGCGAACATAGTCGATGGCATGTGGATTTTTAGGGTGAAGCGGCCGCCGGGTTCTCCGCCTGCCTTCAAGGCACGTTACGTTGCTAGAGGCTTCAGTCAACGACAAGGGGTCGACTAATTCCAGACCTTCTCCCCCACCCCGAAGATGACTACTCTTCGGATGTTGCTGCACGTCGCTGCTCAGCGTGACTACGAGTTACACTCTCTTGACTTCAAAACAGCTTTCTTGCAGGGCAGTCTGCACGAGGAGATCTAGCTGCGTGGCCCACCTGGCTTCACTGGATTGTTTCCTGCAGGTACCCAGTGGAGCCTCCGGCGGCCAGTCTACGGTCTCCGCCAGGCGCCTCGCGAGTGGCACGACACACTGAGGACTACACTTGTTGCTATGGGGTTTACTCCTTCTACTGCTGACCCGTCGCTGTTTCTGATTGTTTCCTCAGCGCTTCGGCTTCCAGTTCTCCTCGCCACAGCCCACTCCTCTGTCTACTGGCCACTCGCTCTCAGCTCCACCTTCGGACGAGTCCGTAGAGCCGAGTGGTCCGTACCCAGAGCTTGTGGGTTGCCTCATGTACCTGATGACGTGCACACGACCTGACCTCGCATACCCTCTCAGCCTTCTGGCTCGCTACGTGGCTCCCGGTAAGCACCGAAAGGTGCACTGGGATGCTGCTAAGAGGGTACTACGTCACTTGTGCAGTATGTTGGGCATGGGGCTCGTGCTTGGAGGACGGGGTCCAGTTGTCCTCACTGGTCACGCAGACGCTTCTTGGGTTGACAACTCAGCTACGCAGCGGTCGTCACAGGGTTACACCTTCAGCCTCGGTTCCGGCTCTGTTTCCTGGCGGTCTACCTACTCGTCTTCGGTTCTCAGCTCCTGTTGTGAGGCTGAGATCTACGCCGGGGCCATGGCTGCACAGGAGCTACGCTGGCTCACCTACCTGCTGTCTGACTTGGGAGAGCAGCCTCGTTCGCCTCCAGTTCTGTACGTAGACAACAAGGCCATGATTGCCTTGTGTCAGGAGCACAGATTGGAGCTTTGAACGAAGCACATTGCTCTGCGATACTTCCTTGCTCAAGTGTTGCAGCAGCGTGGCCAGCTTCGTCTTGCGTACGTGGCCACTAGGGCCAACACTGCTGATATATTCAACAAGGCACTTCCGCCTGGTGATCATCAACGTTTCTCTACTGTGTTAGGCCTTGTGCCTACTTTGCCTCACTTGCTCACTGCGTGACTTTGCTTGTACCGTGATCTATATATATACTTGCCTGCTTACACTTGCTAGGGTATGGTCATTGTATTGTTTGTTCTCTTTTATATAACTCTGCATGTGAAATGGCCTTGTGGCCCTGTGCTTGTGCTCGGACTGTGTGGTGACTTCGTGATCCACCCTGAGCTTGCTTTGCCTTTCTTGACTGGTCTTGTGACCACTTGTTCTCCCCCACTTTGCCTATGGGGGTGTGTCAGAATGTTATAGTGCTTACATTTGTGTAGGCTATAGTGGGGTAGCCCATAAGGGGTACAACCCAATTAGGGTTAGTACTTGTACCCAACTCTTTCATAGTTCATTCATTCTCGTTCATTCTTCTGACACGTCGGGGGGTGCCACGCTTTTACCGTGTCCAGCTTCTTTGGGTCGATCTCAACTCCAGCCTCCGAAATAACGTGCCCCCAAAATTATAACCTATACTGGAAAAACTCGCACTTGGAACCCTTGGTCAGTAGTCCTTGCTCGTCTAAAACTTTAAACACTGCTTCCAGATCTGCTAAGTGCTGCTGCTTATCACGACTGTAGAGTAGAATGTTGTCGAGGTAAATTATCATGCATTTATCTAAGAGCGGCCTAAAAGCCTTGTTCATGGTCATCTAAAATGTCGCCAGAGCGTTGGTCAGCCCGAATGGCATCACGGTGTACTCGAATGACCCGTACCTAGTTCTAAATGCCGTCTTGGCGAAGTCCGATGGTTCGACCCGAATCTGGTGGTATCCTCCCCGTAAGTCTATTTTCGAAAAGACCCGTGCTGTTCGTGTCAAAATGTCATATAGCTTACTTTGTGTAGGCTGTAGTGGGGTAGCCCATAAGGGGTACAACCCAATTAGGGTTAGTACTTGTACCCAACTTCTGTTCAATGCATTAATTTTCGTTCATTCTTCTGAAATGGTTTTAGAGCAGGTCCTTCGCTAGGACCGTTTTTTTAGGGCCCACCACAGCGCTGCCCCACGAACTGCCCTGCCCTAAGGGCCCGTAGCGTCGCCCCTAGCCGCTCGTCGCGCCGCCCCTAGCAGCTCGCAAGCCGCCCCTGCAGCCCAGCGCGCTGCCCCTGCTGCCCTCGTGCCGCCCCTGCAGCCCCGCGCGCCGCCCCTTGCGGCCCGCCCGTCGCCCCTGCTGCCCCGCGCGCCGCCCCTTGCGGCCAGCTCGTCGCCCCTAGGCCCCGCGCGCCGCCCCTGCTGCCCTCCTCGCTGCCCCTGCTGCCCTCCTCGCTGCCCCTGCAGCCCCGCGCGCCGCCCCTTCTGGCCTGCCCGTCGCCCCTGCTACCTCGCGCGCCGCCCCTTGCGGCCCGCCCGTCGCCCCTAGGCCCCGCGCGCCGCCCCTGCTGCCTTTCTCGCTGCCCCTGCAGCCCCGCGAGCCGCCCCTGCAGCCCCGCGCGCCGCCCTTGCGACCCTCTCGCCGCCCCTGCAGCCCCGTGCGCCGCCTCTTGCGGCCCGCCTGCAGACCCTGCTGCCCCTCGCGCCGCCCCTTGCGGCCCATCCGTCGCCCCTAGGCCCCGCGCGCCGCCCCTGCTGCCCTGCTCGCCGCCCCTGCAGCCCCGTGGGCCGCCCCTTGCGGCCCGCCCTTCGCCCCTGCAGCCCGCGAGCCGCCCCTGCAGCCCGCGAGCCGCCCCTGCAGCCCCTTGCGGCCCTCTCGCCGCCTCTGCAGCCCCGCGTGCCGCCCCTTGCGGCCCGCCCGACACCCCTAGGCCCGCCAGCCGCCCCTAGGCCTGCAAGCCGCCCCTCTTGCAGCTTGCGCGCCGCCCCTTGCAGCCCGCTTGCCGCCCCTTGCTGCTGCCTGCCCTGTTCCTTGCGCCGTCCAGCTCCTGCCTGCCCTACGTGCTACGCTTCTATGGCTTCTCTCCGCGTACTCGCATTCGATCATGAGGGCCGTCCGATCCAGTTCGACACGTGGCTCGACGACTTACAGCTGTACCTACAGAGCGACTCTAGAGACAGTGTTTTGTTGTTTGACCACACGTCTGGAGCCTCTCCCGCCCCTCCCACCACAGCTGACAGTGCGACTCGCTCACAGTGGCTTACTCGTGACGCTGCTGCTCGCTTAGCCATTCGCAACCACCTGCCGTTTGCTGAATGCGCTCACTTTGGACTGCACAGGACTGCACAGGCAGTGTACGACGCTGTAGTCGCTCGTTAGTCTTCGCCTGCCACTGCTGCTCTAGGCCGTCTTCTACTACCCTACCTGTTTCCCGAGCTCTTCGCCTTTGCCACAGTAGAGGACCTCGTTACCCACCTTCGCACTAGCGACCCACGCTACCACGCTGCCCTCCCAGCAGAGTTCCTTGACAGGAACCCGCCCCCGATGTACATCACTCTCTACTTTATAGTCACCCGCTTCCTTGACTCTCTTCGCGCTGTCAGGGACCACTTTCTCGCACTGGACCCCACAGCCCTCACTGCTGACCTACTCGAGCAGCACCTCCTTGCAGCTGAGACTAGTGTAGTCGCTGTAGGTGCCGCTCGTGGCACTCCTCGCACGCCCTTCTTTGAGGGGTGTTCCCCCTCCCCCCTTGCCCCCTCCTACGCCTCTGCTGTTGCTGTTGACGTCCTTTGTGCTGATGATGTCGGGGCTGCTTCTACTAGTGGGAAGTGCCACAGCAGCAAGGGCAAGGGTGGCAGGGGTGGTGGCGGTGGCACCGGGGGTGGTGGTGGGGGCAGCAGTGGAGGTGGTGGGGGCGGTGGAGGTGGTGGCGGTGGTGGGAGTGGTGGTGGGAGTGGGGGCTTAGGTGGCGGCGGTAGAGGCAGCGGTGGGAGTGGCGGTAGTGGCAGCGGTGGGGCGGTGGCGGTCGGACAGGAGCTACGCGTGGAGGTTCTGGAGGAGGCCAGAGGCAGCAGCAGCAACGTTCGAGCGAGACCCCGTTGCCCCAGCAGCTTCGTGAGTTGTTTGCTCAGCGTGGGGCGTCTGGGGGTAGTGTTCGCTGCCCGTATGTCATTCGCACGGGTGACCGTGCTGGTCAGACATGCGGGAAGCTCCACACTCAGCACCGCTGCTTCTCCCGCCTCAACGACGCTTGGTGCGCAGAGTTTGGTGACGAGGTTGAGCGCCCCCGCTAGGCAGAGCTGCTTAGGACTGGAGTTGCTATCTTTGACCTAGACTTTGATGCTATCCTTGCTGCTATGTATGCTTTGTCTGTTAGTGCTGAGGGTGACTGTTACCTGTGTGTGCCGTCTGACCCAGGTATAGTGGCTGCTGCTCTAGGTGCTAGTGAGTCTGCTCTCCCTGGTACTGCGCCTGCTGAGGCCTTGCACACCTTTACGCTTGACTTTGGTGCTTCACGCTATTTCTTTCGCGACAGCACCACCCTCACACCTCTCTCTGCACCTGTACCGGTCAGACTGGCTGACCCCTCAGGGGGCCTAGTCCTTGCCCGTTCCTCCACTGTTCTCCCGTGTCCGGCGGTTCCGTCTGGCTCACTGTCAGGCCTTCACCTCCCCTCGTTCTCTACGAACTTGGTGAGTACCGCTGCCCTCCAGGATGCGATGGTCACTACCACCACTCCTGGGGGTCAGCTAGAGGCGTCGGGGCCGCGGTTAGGGGCGGCAGGTCGCGAGGGGCCATAGCTAGGGGCAACGGGGCGGCGGGTCGACTGGGCGCTGGGCGCGGAACGGGGCCGGGCGCGGGCTAGGGACGGGGCCGGGCGCGGGCTAGGTACGGGGCCGGGCGCTGGGCTAGGGACGGGGCCGGGCGCGGGGCTAGGTACGGGGCCGTGCGTGGGGCTAGGTACGGGGCCGGGCGCTGGGCTAGGGACGAGGCCGGGCGCTGGGCAGGTACGGGGCCGGTCGCTGGGCGCGGAACGGGGCCGGGCGCGGGGCTAGTTACGGGGCCGGGCGCGGGCTAGGTACGGGGCCGGGCGCTGGGCAAGAGACGGGGCCGGGCGCGGGCTAGGTACGGGCCGGTCGCGGGCTAGGTACGGGCTGGGCGCGGGCTAGGTACGGGCCGGGCGCTGGGCGAGATACGGGCCGGGCGCGGGCTAGGTACAGGGCCAGGCGCGGGCTAGAGACGGGGCCGGGCGCGGGCTGGGTACGGGCCGGTCGCGGGCTAGGTACAGGCCGGTCGCGGGCTAGGTACGAGGCCGGGCGCGGGCGAGGAACGGGCCGGTCGCGGGCTAGGTACGGGCCTAACGCGAGCTAGGTATGGGGCCGGGCGCGGGGCTAAGGGCCGACGGGGCCTGGCGCGAGCTTAGAACGGGGCCGGGCGCGGGGCGAGGGGCCGACGGGGCCGGGCGCGGGCTAGGAACGGGGCCGGGCGCGGGGCGAGGGGCCTACGGGGCCGGGGGCCGGAGCCTAGGAGCGACGCGCGACGGGCGACGGGCCGGGACCGGGGCCTAGGGGCGACGGGGCCGAGGGGCGTCGGGCCTAGGGGCGACAGGGCCGGGGCCTAGGGGCGACGGGCACGAGCCTAATGTCAAGAGAAGGGCCACACGAGGGTGGCACGTAGGGCAGCAGGTGGTGGGCCCAAAGAGGTCGTAACAGCTCTTAATACCATGTTAAGAAGCTAGAGTAGCTTAGGGTTAGGAGCCATGGCTTGAGTGGCTAGACATGAGTGTCGAGAGAAAAGTCGAGAAGGATGTGTTTCACTGTAGAAAGTGGAGTACAAATAGGGTAGGAAAGGTGGGTACACCACCAAGCAAGAAGTTAGAACTACATGCAGTTATAATATAATTCTGACATATATGGGTGTGTCAAAATGTCATATAGCTTACTTTGTGTAGGCTGTAGTGGGGTAGCCCATAAGGGGTACAACCCAATTAGGGTTAGTACTTGTACCCAACTTCTGTTCAATGCATTCATTCTCGTTCATTCTTCTGGCAGTTCGCAGTTGATCTATCAGTTCGGCGGCGCAGGGAATATGGTATCGCGACTTGACTGTTACCTTGTTTAGTGCTCTGTAATCTATACACATACAAAACCCTCCGTCTTTGTCGGTGTGAATAGTATCGGTGCGGGGAACGGCGATGAACTCGATTGGATGAATTTCTTCTCAAACAGGTAATCTAGCTACTTCCTCAGTTCATCGACCTCGGGCTGTGTCAGTCGAAACTGTATCTGTACAGTTGGTTATGCCCCCACTTCTAATTCTATTGCGCCCGCGGAGGTGGCAGTCCCTCTGGTAAATCGTCCGGAAAAATCCCTGGGTACCGTTTCAAAAGTTCCTGTAGTTCGGGCGGTACCACTGCCAGCAGTTTCTGAAAATCACTCGGCTGCTCTGCTTCTCCTACCAATGCGATATCCACTGCGTACACGTCGGCTCCAGTGGGGACAGCCCATTTCATTGTGATGGCGTTGACGTGGACCGTTGAAGATTCGGGCGAATGCCAGTGAGGTAGCTCGACCCAGTTACCGCTACTTCGCACAGTGCAGCTACCCATCGTCCAGTCGATTCGCGGTTTGTAGAGTCGCATCCGATCACGTTCCAGTAAAATGTCGTGCCCATCCAGTGTCGTCGCGAGCATTTCCTGTGTAAACCCGAAGTTTCTCCCGCAACGGACTTTTACTCTCTCCACCTTTTCTCGTATGGCCAGCGGCGTGCCATCGACTAAGCGTGCATCTATCTCCGATAAACACCGACTAAGTGTCAGTTGCAGCATCCGTGCGGTTGCGGTATTAACTAAGCTGTGACTTGCTCCTCCGTCTATAAAAAACTTCACTGCTGCTCCCTGGATTTTCCCGTGAATCAGGAGTGTGACTCGGTGAGGGTCGGTGAGGTTGGGCGAGCAGGTTGTCTCTGTCAAAACTAATGAACGAGAATGAATGAACTAGCAAACAGTTGGGTACAAGTACTAACCCTAATTGGGTTGTACCCCTTATGGGCTACCCCACTACAGCCTACACAAATGTATAAGCTATAAACTCAACCGCAAATATTCTGCTGGTTTCCGTGTTCCAGGCAATGGAGCCAGCATAAATCCTAACCTGATTCCTAACATGGCTCCTAACTTGACTCGGGTTCTAATGCATCTTTCTGGTGTGGCGCTTACAGCTGCACGGGTCTATGCCCACCACCAGAATGAGCAAGTGAGGCGATGCGTCAGTGACTACTCTAACCAGGCTGTCATGACCAGCAGCAATCATGCCTTCAACTATGGGACCAGCGGTGGCAGGAGGAACGACCATGTGTACAGTGGAGTAAGACGAATGGATAGAAGCAACAGCTGCAGTTTTCGATGCTATCAAGGAAGTCCAACGTCCAGATTCTTAGGCCAAACTGGCAACACTGGCAGTGCAAGAGGCAAGACGGATGGAGCAACAAGTGGCATGAGTAAAATTACCAAGAATAGTAGTGGCAGCAGATGCAGAAATTGCTGTGGCGGCAGCAACAGGGGCAGCAGCAACAGTAACGATTGCCCAGACGGCCCCAGAAGCCACAATATGAGATGCATTACCTGCGGTAACAGCCACAACATCACAACAAGAAGCTATGATGGTGCAAGAAATGGTCGCACAAGCAGCACCAGCATCACCAGCTGCCCCAGCCTTTCAAGTTACCACAAAAGCCAGACATCCAAAGTTACTGCTTGAGCAACCATTCAATGAAGCCATGGCAGTGCACGAAACAGCTCTGTTGGAGCAACAAGTGGGCATACCAGCATCACCGGCAGCCATAACTCAGAAAGTTATGGGTAAGTACATTCAGGTACCGGAATCACCAGATGATATGGGCATCCAGCTGCATAACTCGAAAAGTGCAAAGAACAACTCGTTTGCTGTTGTACGGGCATCGTAATAGTCACAAATTTCCATATTTTTGCGCTGCCATCCCACAGTCCAATGACCGTATCAGCCTTGCAGATGTTTCTGTGGTAACTCTTGTAACTTGTAACTGGTGACAGTCGAGCTTGTATGTATGTTGTTGCAGCTCTTGCGTGAAGAGTAACGCCAGCACCCGGTTATTCAGAAAGGCCACGGGCTGTGATGAGACGCCTAAATGTATGGTGGTGAATGATTTGCCTCTAGAGATACCAGTTCTTTCACGTTGTGCTGCGAGCTTATGCTGCCACCATGTCTTAATTTTACCTTTTGTACGTCCCAAATTTCGGTATCTGCGTAGAAAAAACAGAGCAAGACACAAAACAAATAAAATATACCATAAAACAAGAGAAAACGTCTACTAAACCTGAAATATATCTATACAACCCGAAACCTTGATGTATGCAGAGCAGCGACTCTGTTTAGCGCATCCTATTGTACAACCCGAAACCTTGACAAGAGGCAGATTTTTGCAAGAGCAGGTGCGCACCTCAATGCGCTGTACTGGCGTATCCCCTCCCCTCCATCTTTCTCTTCAAGAAGACCTTGTTCTTGCGCATAGCTTGCTGCTAGATAGTACCTGTAGCTTCAAACCGTTGATAACATCCAAGCATTCACCGAATTCCTCAAGCAACAGCAGCCGTCGGATCTACAACCTTCGATGTCCACTGATTACTCGGTTGCCACGGACGTGCCCTAGGTCCGTCCGAAGTCTTCTGGGCGCCTCGTGTGAATTGTTTGTGTCCTTTCACGGAGACAGGCTAGGTGTTGATGCGATTCTGTGCTGCGGTTACACTCACAGCAAAAACACATTTGAAAGGTAATGTGGTGTTGTGCACAGATTCAGGGAACTTAGAAGCCCAGAGCCCGTATGTACCTTTCAGTCTTGGCTGTAGATTTTATCCATATAGCTGACGACGAGTCTTACACCGGCTACGGTTGGTGGCCTGGCTGTAATTCTCAGCCGCAACCAGCTGGACCGAGTTGAACATGGCCACAGTAGGCACAGTAACATATTTTCAACCAGACAATTCGTTCGAACCGACATGAGCGTTTGATTATGCTTCGGAGTGATATGTACTAGTCGTAATAATTTCCACTCGTCCGATTGGCCTACTAGCCTGTTGGAATTCCAGCTGGCAAATGCGCGATCGAAAGTGTCACGTGGGCCGTCAGCTTCTATGTTCACCTCTGCCACATCACCCTCTAGTAGAGAATTCACCGTTCGCCGGGTCCGAACGTTGCGGCTGCTCACGTAGCGTTTCCTATCTCGGTTACGACCACTTTAGTGTATATACCGTCCAATAAATATACAACTTTGAAGCCACGGCGTTTCGTAAGTGTCTGTGGGGGGAGCAAATCGCTGATGGCCGGGCAGCCGTTGCACAGTGCCGCTTCGAAATCGGAAATCGGAATGGACTCGCGACTCGTCTTGTGCGTGAATTTCTCTGCGACGTCGCATCTGGTAGTGAACCACTTGGGTCGGGCTCACGTGGGTGAGTGGCTGCACTGCCTGCCTGGAATGGCTGCCGCCGATGCATATTGCCGCGTTTCGACGCCCTTGGATATATTCCCTTGGCCGTGGCTCTGTATAAGGGAGCGGCGCAACAGTTTGTAAGCAAAGCCTGAATAGGATTCCGTTTTCACTTCGTACAACTTCTGTGCTCGCGAGTTAATTCTAATATTGCTTCTGACATCCCTTCTAGCATTGCTCCTGACATCGCTCCAAGATGGAAGTCTTTTCAACCACCCATCCGCGCCCCATGAAAACGCTGGATGGGAGGGCTACTGCTGTCGGAGCAGGCTCATTAAGCCCACTAGACCCGGAATTGGCCCATACAGCAGCCGGGCAATTAGTTGAGCTCAACCGGCGCATGTCAAGATCATGCCGCGAGGCTGGTGTGTTGTTTCTCAAGCCAAATCGCTATGCCAAGTCCAAAAGCGAGCTGCTTGATTTGTCAGCCACAGTGGCTGGGTTGAACAAGAGCACGAAGGCTGGTCGTTACGTGACTGGGTTGAACAGGAGCCGGGAGCTTGACTCGGATGGCGAAGAGGAGGAGATGTTTAAAGACATGGAGGATGTGCTGTGGCTGTCACAAAGGCGGCTCGTGCTGGGGACAAGGCACGGCACGCCCTGCTCTTTCCCTCGCGAGTGGATAAGTCGTCGCTCAACAAGCAGCAGTATTGCAAACCCACCCGCGTCGTTTACCACCTTCCATTGTTCCTCCTCCTTGCATGCTGAGCGAACCAGGTGCTGCTCGATTGGCCGTGAAGCTCCATCCCAATCTTCAGCCACCCTACTGTGTTCGTCCCCCTCTCCTGGTGATTACAGGCGTCGTTCGACCGGCAGTGAATCCCCATTCCCATTGTCAGCCAGCCCTCCATGTCAGAGGTCCACTGGTGATCCCCGACTGATCATAGGGAAGGGTTACAGGCATGTTGGCCTGGGGGGTTATGGGCGCTCTCACCCGCTACACAAACAAGCCCTTTTATCCCAGTGGTTAGTGGCTGGGATTCTGACATGGTATCATAGCGAAGGTCTCGGGTTCGAATCCCAGTGTGTGCACTTCGGGCATCCCAGTGCGGGGGGGTGTCAGAGGTCCACTAGTGATCCCCAATTGATCCTAGGGAAGGGTTACAGGCATGTTGGCGTGGGGGGTTATGGGCGCACTGACCCGCTATTTAACAAGCCCTTTTATCCCAATGGTCTAGTGGTTGGGATTCTGACACTCCATGCTCCTCCTTCCCTGCTGAGCATTCCAGGCATCATTCGACTAGCATTGAAACGTCATTCTTATCCTCAACCAGCCTTGCATGCTCGTCTCCCCCTGTTGAGCGAACCGGTCATCGTTCAGCCCATTTTGTTGATGAAACCATGTCCTTCAAATCCAGAAAGCCATCCCTTCAGAATTCTCATATTTTCAGCAGCAGCTGCCCTGCTGCTGGCTTACGAACACTCCTGCAGATAAATGGCAGTGGAGGGCTGGGCTTGCGATTCTCAGGTGATGATCCTGTGATGGCTCCTGCTCGTATGTCTTTTCACGGTGTTGCCTCTTCTGGACAAAAATACTGAGGGGTCAATCGGCTGCTGATGATTGGAGATAAAACGCTTATCAATGGTATCAGCGATGAGAAGGCATTTGGTTGACCCAGGATAAGGGAAAAGGGAGAATGACTCGAGACACTTTTCAGACAGAACAAAATCTACACGAGGGAGTACCTGTCCTGTACCTTCTGCTGCCGCTGCTGCCAAGGTGGGCGGCTAGCACATGCGTGCCTGTTGAATCAGCATGTTTGGGAATAAAATGTGTCCGCACTCCATCAATGGGGAGAGCATGTGAGCATAGATAGAGTGTGGTTTCACGGATCCAGGTCTGCTCGCAATTTCCTTCCTTTATTGCTTGATGGGAGGGCACGCGGTAGATATCAAGAATGTACATATAGTAGTTGCTCAAGTTTGCTTCAATCTCAAAAGCTGCTGGTCCGTATGAAGTCTCAAGCAGGGCCCATGCTAGGAATTGGGGCACCCTGAGGCCTCAAGGCACTTTTCTAAAATCTTAAAAAATGCCCTGATTTGTCAAGGCAAATTTTCAAAGCCTTCTTGTATGTTCAAGGCTTCTACAGACATTAATCCTGACCTGTCAGGGCAAAAAAACCTGTGTTCAGGGTTCAGATTTCAGCACAAACCAGACCAGACTCTGCCAAGCAGAGCAGAGCAGAGCAGAGTAGCATGGCACACGATGAGATGGGAGTGTTCCCTGTTTCCCCCATCTGATGCGTTTGGTTGGTGCGTTGCGCAGGGTCGGAAGTGCAAGGGGGTCGCGAAGGCGGAAAGCAATCCGCGGGGGAAAATTTTCCGGGGAACAAATTCTCAGGAAACGGTAAACCTCCCCCCCCCCCCCCCCCTCCAAAAAAACAAAAACGCGCCAGGGCAAGCCTCGACATTCATCCTGACACTACAGGGAAGAACACCACAACCATCCTGATTTTCCAGGGCATTTCATACAATAACATCCTGAGAGCTCAGGGTTAAAAGTGACACTATTATGAAATTACAAGGCAAATTCAAATATGCATCCTGAATTCAGGGTAATCAGGATGTTTTGCCCTGATATCGTGGGGCCTGGTCTCAAGTCATGTGAAAAATACGCTGTTTTCTTTGCTGCTTCTCTGAGCACACGTCCACATATCTCCATGGCTCTATGGTATGCCACCAGTAGTGCAAGTACGGTACTAAAGCCACCTAGAAAGACGCCAGACATATGGATTTTAATGCAGGTCATATGTCACAAAAGGTACCTAGAAAGACGCAGACATCTGAATTTTACTACAGGTCAGATGTCTATCAGAGGTCCACTGGTGATCCCCGATTGATCCTAGAGAAGGGTTACAGGCTCGTTGTCCAAGGGTGTTATGGGCGCACTGACCCGCTACTTAAAAAGCCCTTTTATCCCAATGGTCTAGTGGTTGGGATTCTGACATGGTATCAGAGCGGTCTCGGGTTCGAACCCCAGTGTGTGCACTTCGGGCATCCTAGTGCGGGGGGGTGTCAGAGGTCTACTGGTGATCCCCGGTTGATCCTAGGGAAGGGTTACAGGCTCGTTGTCCTGGGGGGTTATGGGCGCACTGACCCGCTACTTATAAAGCCCTTTTATCCCAATGGTCTAGTGGTTGGGATTCTGACAATGTCCTAAGAGGGCAACGTGAAGGGAAAGTGCTAGAGAGAGAATCACCAGCACATGTAGCATACTAACCATTTGCATTGGCTATTTACACAGAACTTGCATTGGCTATTTACACAGCATTTGCATTGGCTATTTACAACTTCAAACACCCTTTTTTCCTGCTTTAAGAGGCTCCTACGAGCAACTTGCATGGGTAGGTGCGGTCGTTGTCACTATATGAGGATGAAACGCCAACAGCCAGCTCTATAGCGGATGCAGTTTCATTGTCCAGCGTTTCCGAGTGCACAAAGCGACAAAAGACGCAATCCGAGTGGGCGAGATCGATACACCTGTCATCATCTACAGTGCTGTCGATAAACCCCTCTGCATTGTCGTTGGGAACAATTTGGGTCTTGAAAAGGTTGCTCCACACTAGCTTCTGCCGCTCACTGTGTGAAGAACAAAGGAGAAGCAGTAGGAACCAAAAGTTGTGAAGGATGAGTGGGTGTGAAAGGAATGAGGGTTTGGGGGAGAGGATCCAGTGAGAAAGGGAAAGCGAGAGAGAGGAACAGGTGTGCTTTGTCAGGTGGGTTGAAGGTTGAGGGAGTGAGCGGGTAAGAGAGGGGATAGCGAAGAAAGAGAGAAGGGGGAGGGTGGGGAGAGAGAGAGAGAGGGAGGGAGGGAGGGAGGGAGGGAGGGAGGGAGGGAGGGAGGGAGGGAGGGAGGGAGGGAGGGAGGGAGGAAGGGAGGGAGGGAGGGTTGGATGGAGGGAGGGAGGGAGGGAGGGAGGGAGGGAGAGAGAGAGAGAGAGAGAGAGAGAGAGAGAGAGAAGAAAGGGACTTTGTCTCTTCCCTCCTAGGCTCTTCCCCTCTCTTCCCCAGCTATATAATGGCCCCTCGGTCTCCCTTCTAGCTCATTCTTCATTCGGTGTTTCTGTTTTTTCCGGCTCGTTCGAGAGAGCGAGAGAGAGAGAAGAAAGGGACTTACTCTCTTCCCTCCTAGGCTCTTCCCCTCTCTTCCCCAGCTATATAATCTCGGTCTCCCTTCTAGCTCATTCTTCATTTGGTGTTTCTGTTTTTTCCGGCGCTTCGCGCTGGCGCGGGCGTGGCCTGCGGCCGCGCGTTTGGGACGACAAGACAAATAACAAGGACGGCTAGATGACGGCAAGAACAACAAACATGGCAGACAACATCAACTAGACAAGCTACCATGGAACGGGTCTACACGCGCGCGAGGGGGCTGCCTACATGTGGTCCGCCTCAAGCTCACCAAGCATTTCGCGCGTGGTCAGCCACATCTGGCAGACCACTGACGCGGTGGCGCCGACAACGTCAACAGGAGTTCCACGAGTTGCTACAAGGGTCCTCAGATCTAGGGCCTTCTGAGCCAGCTGGGTGGCCGAGACTACTCCTGGCGAGGGCGCGACCTGCAGTGGCGATACGTACGAGAATAATGCTGACGCCGCCGCATGACACCTTGCTCGCGGCATCTGAGAGAACGTGCTCGGCGGGGTCTCCAACGTGGAGCCATGCGACTCCTGGAGAATCAGTTCAAGACTCTGCAGGCACTCCGCCAATGACCACAAGTGCGCCAGGGTCGCCGTGGGCACTGGCTTCATCCGCGGGGGGAATGCAGACGCGCGAGATCGGCGAGCCAACACTGCCAGATCACGAGGAGCAGGGAGGGGACGTGGCGGAGCGAACTGGGCCCACGGGTCCCCACCACCCACGCCAACAAAGCCAGTCCCTGCAGGCAGCGGACGAGCTGAGCGCGCCGGGGATCCCACAGGGTTATGGGGCAGGAGCACGGCGAGAGGAGCGACCGGAGCAGCGGGAGGAGCAGATTGCGAGGATGACCCCGCATGGGAGCGGTGGAGAGCTTTCTCCACAACGTCCAATTTCTTCAGGACTCGCTCTATCGCGGAAGGCGCTGGACGCGCAGTTCTGCCGCGACCGTAACCCCCCCGTCGCCCACGATGCGCACGTCCACTCGCGCTCGAACGCACAGGCGACTTTGGGCAAGACAGGCCCCGCTAACGCTGGCGGTCAGGGGAACGCGCCGTGCGACAAGGAGAGTAGAGCCGCTGGCGTTTCGCAAGAGGGGGAGAACGTGGTGCCAAGGACCAATATCCAGACGCATGGCGAGCAGGCGATCGCGGACAAGAGGAGCGGGGAGCGGGAGAACGGTGGCGGTACGAGCGGTGGTCACGGGAATGGCTCCGTGACGCCTTGCATCAAGGCGAACGAGGAGACCGCGGCGATCGCGGCGACCGCAGCGGCCGGGAGTCAGCGTGACGATCGTCGCGGCGGCTCTCCCGCTTACCGTCGCGGGCCGCCGACGAACGATGAAGAGGCGAACGCTCCCGGTGCGCCACAGCCTCTGCGCCGGAGCGCGCGACGGACCCCGCACGCGCAGGCTCCCCCAGAGGCAAGGATCCGCCTCCGAGCAGAACCAGATCCCGACGTTGATCCTCAAAGCGCCGACGGATCTCATCCGCAGACGCCGGCGGAGCAACAGGTACGCTCGCGGCAGGACGTGCGGGAGGAAGCGGACGGGGAGCAGGATCAACCTCTACGGCGCAGTCACGGCCCAGAGCACCAAGGAAGTCCATCGGCCCCCGCTCAAGGCACGCCACTGGCCCAGGACGAGCCGATAACGCCAATCTCCCAGGCGCAACAGGCCGCACCAGTGGCAGCCACTCCGAGGAGCGGACGGGGAAGCACGCGGGGAAGAGGCGGGCGTTGAGGAGCACACGGAGTACAGCGAAGCGCAGGCCAAGCGGCAAGGGGGAATCCCCGCCAACCGCCGAGCCCAATCTGGTTGGGGGAGCCGGCGGAACGAGTCACGCGCCAGTCGTTCGCCAGGCGCGGGGCGAGAGGAGGAAGGACAGCGCAAGCAGGGAGAATTGGTGATACAAATGCAGAGGGGAGTGGCGACGAATATGTACCGTCAGATCTGAGGCAACCCGACAATCCCCACTCACCCCGCGCGGAAGCGGGGGTGGAACAGGCGCAGCAGCAGGAGAGAGGATCTGGTCGCCGACAGATTCGCAGACCCCAACCCCCTCCGGACCAGGCCCTCTCGGCGTCCCACCTGGCATTGAGGGATGATCTCTTTGAGATCGCGATGAGCTGGGACTCGACTACCCTAACGTCGACCTCTCACCTGCCTATCGTCCGCCGCAGATCCTAAGCGATTATTACACCTGTATGCTGGCCGCCCTCCTACGGATCTCCAAGCTGCCAAACTGCGCGGGAGCGTGGCGGGTCCTCATGTTCCTGCCATGTCTCACCCTACGACTTAGCAGGAGGTCCAGCTCTAGGTGGAAGGTGCTGCGAGAACAAATGCACCTATTCAGATGTGGCCACTGGAACCAGCTGTAAAGTGACTACACGGGGTCCCTGCACCAAGCCGAACCACCTCAGCACCAAAATGACCCCCTGGGAATTTGCTCACGTGTGGAGGGGCTGGTGAAACAGGGTAACCTGCGAAAAGCACTGGCAGCCCTCCAACCCTCGCCAGCAGCCCCTGCGACAATCGCGACACTGCAGCAGTTGGAATCGAAACATCCCCAACCCCAAATTGACTTGCCCGACTGGGTCCATTCCTACACAACACCCACGCAATTTTCGTGCACCGCGGAAAACTTCTCAAACGTCCTCGGGGATTGCCCCAGCGGTGTTGGGGCTGGTCTACCAGGGTCAACATTTGAACCTTACCGCGACCCAGCCCTAAGTAACATCGAGGTACTGGGGCACCTGCACTCTGCCGTAACACACCTCCTCTCGACAAACCTCTCCGCCGAGGTTGCAGCACTACTCTCGCCATCCCGCCTCATCGCCTTCGCGAAACCAGGGAGGGGGTACGCCCTATAGCGATAGGAGAATCCCTGCTCCGGCTGGCAGCAAAGGTAGCACTCTCAGAACTGCAAGGAGAGACAAGGCGATTTTCTTACCCCAGCAATTTGGCGTGGCAGTCCCAGGCGGGGCTGAGTTCCTTATCCACGCAGTCAGAGACCTCACCACTTCACAACCATCAAGCCTAGTCCTCCAACTCGACATTAAGAACGCTTTCAACTCCGTAGAGAGGATAGTGTTCTTTAACGCACTCACCAACACCCCGCTTGCCCCACTCATTCCTTTCACACGCTCCTTCTACGCGACGCCTTCACAGCTGCTGACCGATCCCCGCTTGAGCACAACGGCACTCACCAGCGGAAGGGGAGTTAGGCAGGGGGACCCCCTCGGACCCGTTCTGTTCGCAGCTTCAATCCAGCAGCACCTCAGACGCGTAGCGACAGAGCACCCCAAAGTCACGGTCCTAGCATATGCAGATGACATCACCTTGATCGGACCGGCGACAGCAACGCTCGGCGCGCTAAAGGTACTAACGCCGCTGCTAGCCCAGGACGGCCTCAACTGCAACCTCAGAAAATCGTCGGCGTGGTCCTCCTCGCCGCTCGAAGGTAACGTGGTCCCCAAGGGCCTTCCCCGCACCCACGAGAGGGTACGGGTGTTGGGAAGCCCTGTGGGGTCACAGCGCTTCTGCGCTGACCTCGTCCGCAGTATCCTGACTGACTCGGCAGCACCCTTGGGCCCCTTAGCATCCATCCATCCATAGCATATCCTCCTACTATTGTCTCGTTGCATCAGCCGCAGAATCGGCTACCTGCTGCGCACCACCCCAGCAGACGTCCTACCTCTTTCGGAATGGCATGCAAGGTGCGCCGAACTGCTCAACACCGCCTTAACTGCCGCCAGCATCCAACCACCCTGCCGTGAAACAGAGTTCAACTTTCTTCTCCGCCAAGCAACCCTCCCATTAGCCCTGGGTGGGCTAGGCCTCACGGACCCCACAACAGAAGCAACACCAACCTACCTGGCTTCGACAACAGAGGCGCTACGCCTGCTCCGCTCACTTGACCTTCCAGCAACCGCTGCGCTAGGGAGCAACAGCAACGCCCTGCAGCCGTCGGCAGCGCACTCGGTCACCATCCAAGACATGGAGGGTCGACTGCCGCTACTGGCGTTGCAAAACCTCCGCGGGGAGCAGGAAAACCCGTCCCAAGACCAGCTGCAGCGCGCCCTCTCTCAGGAAGTACACGCGATAAAGGCCGACGCCCTGACGGAGGAATCACGCGCAATCAGGTCTGCCCCCGAGATGGGGCACATGCTCCGCCTCGTCAGCCTGAGAGGCGAGGGAGCGGGGGCATGGCTGCAGGCCCTACCCCTGACTTGAGACCTCTGTTTCTCACCAGGAGAATTCCGAACAGCCCTCGCCTTCCGCATGGGCATAAGACAGAACGTACCTACCATGTGCGAGTGTGGAGAACTTGTAGCCGACTGTAGCCTCCCCAACCACCTACTGCACTGCAGCACAGGCCCCGACAGAACGCGCACACACAACCAGCTGGCCTTCGCCGTGGCTAAAATGGCGAGGGAGGCACAGCTGGTGGTGTACCTGGAGAATGCAATGTACTCACCACCGGATGACCCGAAGAAGGCAGATGTGATTGTACGCGACCCAGACAGTGGAGAGACCTGGATCACAGACACGACTATCACTGACCCCGTGCTACAGAACTGAGACCCAGCAGCCCGCAAACCCCCAGGTTGGGCTGCAAGGGAGGCACAGAAGAGGAAGGAACGGGAATACTACAGGCACACAGAACACGTGGTGTTCTGCGCGCTAGCCGTCGAGACCTATGGGGCAAACGCGCCCCCCACGACGGCGTTCCTGAAGCTGCTGGCCACAGCAGCAGCCAGGAACCGCTTCAGGGCCAACCCCTTGGCGAAAACCGCCAAGAAAATGGCCTGCCACTTCAGCCAGCGCTGGTCAGTGGCCCTCCAGCGCTCCCAGGCGAATGCCCTGCACACCAAGGCCAGGGCAGGGATCGAGGCGGCGCACCCCCAGATGACAGCAGACCCATGGCCGCTGCACCTAGGGGACATCCTCCACACGCTGGAGGGGTAGAGGGTCACACAGGGGGGAGGAGGGTCAGAGGGATGGGTCAATGGGTCAGAGGGTCTAAGGGAGCCACGAGTCAAACCGTATGTTTGTACCCCCGCTGAATTAATACAAAGGACCATTTGAGAGAGAGAAAGAGAGAGAGAGAAAGAGAGAGAGAGAGAGAGAGAGAGAGAGAGAGAGAGAGAGTGAGGACGTCCTCGTTATAATATTTGTCATTATTATATTTTTTCCTTTATCTTATTCTCCTTTTTCTCCTCTTTATTTTGGTCTTTACTTCATCTCAATCGGCCTACTATTCTATTTTCTAGAGCCTTCTCTTTATTTCACTTATTTCCTACTTTTCCCACCGACATATCTATTATACGGCACCGACAGCGCCGACAGTGGTGTATACGGTGTAATCTGGGCGTAATCCCAAGTGCCAATAGCCTTGCGTGCTTGTGCGCACTTGTGATTGTAGTATCGGGAAGGGCGTGTTCCCGAAGGTTCATTTTATCTCGTTTATCCTTGTATTTTCCGAGCATAAAAACGCCTTGTATTCAGTTTTAGTGACAAGTTTCGATTGAGAATTCGATCCTGTGACACTTGGTAATCAGAGCCGTTCTTGTGAGAATGATAGACGAAAGAATGAATGAACTAGAAATGAGATGGGTACATATAGGAAACACATAAGTGTTGTACCCACTAAGAGCTACCCCACTACAGCCTAAATAGACCATAGCAGATATAAGTTTGACACACCCCCATAGGCAAAGTGGGGGAGAACAAGAGGTCACAAGACCAGTCAAGAAAAGCAAAGCAAGCTCAGGGTGGATCACAAAGTCACCACACAGTCTGAGCACAAGCAAAGGGCCATAAGGCCAGTTCACATGCAGAGTTATATAAAGGAAAGCAAACAATACAGTGAACACAACCTAGCAAGTGTAAGCATGCAGGTATAAGTATATAGAGTACAGTACAAGCAGAGTCAAGAAGTCAACAAGTGAGGCACAGTAGGTACAAGGCCTAACACAGTACAGAAACGCTGATGATCACAAGGCTGAAGTGCCTTGGTGAAAACATCAGCAGTGTTGGCCTGAGAGGCCACGTAAGCAAGACGAAGCTGGCCACGCTGCTGCAACTCTCGAGCAAGGAAGTAGCGCAGAGCAATGTGCTTCGTTCTGTGCTCCAGTCTGTGCTCCTGACACAAGGCCAGCATGGCCTTGTTGTCGACGTACAAAACTGGAGGAGAACGAGGCGCCTCTCCCAAGTCGGTCAGCAGGTAGGTGAGCCAGCGAAGCTCTTGTGCAGCCATGGCCCCAGGGTAGATCTCAGCCTCACAACTGGAGCTGAGAACAGAAGAAGAGCGGGTAGACCGCCAGGAGACAGAGCCGGAGCCAAGACTGAAGGTGTAACCCTGTGACGACCGCTGCGTAGCCAAGTCGTCAACCCAGGAGGCGTCAGCGTGACCAGTGAGGACAACTCGAGCCCGTCCTCCAAGCACGAGCCCCATGCCCGATGTACTGCACAAGTATCGCAACACCCTCTTCGCAGCATCCCAGTGCACCTTTCGGTGCCTGCCGGGAGCAACGTAGCGAGCCAGAAGGCTGAGAGGGTATGCGAGGTCAGGTCGTGTGCAAGTCATCAGGTACATGAGGCAGCCCACAAGCTCTGGATACGGGCCACTCGGCTCTACGGACTCGTCCGAAGGTGGAGCTGAGAGCGAGTGACCGGTAGGCAGAGGAGTGGACTGTGGCGAGGAGTAGGTGAAGCCGAAGCGCTGAAGGACCTGCTGCACCATGTGTAACTGAGTCAAGGTAATGGTGCGCTGTGCTCTGTCCCGGGTGATCCGCAAGCCAAGATAGCTTGTGAGCTCACCCAGGTCTGTGCATGTGTGTCTCTTCTGCAGCTCGGACTTCACGTGGGCGAGTGCCTCCGTGTTAGCAGTAGCAAAGACAAGGTCGTCTACGTACACAAGAACATAGAACGGCGGCAGAGTAGCGTCAGTGCGTAGAAACAGAGAAGGGTCAGCAGTGGAAGGAGCAAAACCAAGAGTAGCAAGAGTCGTCCTGAGCGTGTCGTGCCACTCACGGGGCGCCTGGCGGAGACCGTAGACTGGCCGCCGGAGGCTCCACTGGGTACCAGCAGGAAACGACCCAGTGAAGCCAGGTGGGCGGCGCAGCCAGATCTCCTCGTGCAGGCTGCCCTGTAGGAAGGCTGTGCTGAAGTCAAGCGAGTGGAGCTCGTAGTCACGCTGAGCAGCAACGTATAGCAGTACCCGAAGAGTGGTCATCTTCGGGGTAGGGGAGAAGGTCTGAAAGAAGTCAACTCCCTGTCGCTGACTGAAGCCACGTGCAACGTAACGCGCCTTGAAGGCAGGCGGAGAACCCGGCGGCCGCTTCACCCTGAAGATCCACATGCCACTGACGATGTTCGCCCCAGGTGGGGGAACCTCGTCTATGTAGGTGCCTGTGGACTTCCAGGAAGCCATCTCTGCGTCCATGGCTGCCTGCCACTAGGAGGAGTAGGGACCCTCTATCGCCTCTGCGTAAGAGCGCGGGGTCGGGATGTCTAGTGCATCCGGGTCTCCCTCAGGGGCAAGCAGCATGGACACGAGATGAGGTGAAGCAGCAGCAAAGCACTCAAGGTCCTCCTGCCTGTCCTCAAGAACGTCCGTGCCAAGAGCACACTCACCCCCGACGGACGGAGGACAGACAGACACAGACGCAGACTCAGCAACAAGACTAGCGGCGTAGTCTAGGCGACAGGCTGCAGCAAAGTCAACAAGCTCAGCAACAAGAGCAGACGCAGCAGAGGACTCAAACAGAGGGTTAGTGACAGCAGTGGCCAGAAAGCGCGTGACAGTAGGACTAGCAGCACGAAGGGAGTCAGACTCTGGGTCCGGACCGTCAGGAAGAGAGGACGCAGGAGGAGAGGGCAGAGGGACACGCTATGGAGCAGTGGAAGGACGCAGAGTCATAGAGTGAGTGCCAGGGACAGGAGGAAGACGCAGACGCGAAACACGACCAGCGCGAACAGAACGGACAGGCGACGTAGAACGAGACGCAGGCGACACAGGACGCGACTCAGGCTCACGACGCTCCGTAAGACCTCTAGTCGGACCAGAGTAAGGAGAAGGACCAGGCAGCGGAGAGGCCGGCTGTAACTGCGACTGAGACGGGACAGGCGGTGGACTCAGGGAAGGAGGAGGAGGATCAGGAGAAGGTGGGGAGCCAAGAACCTGCTGAAGAAGCGGAACGTAGTACGGCCGCGGCCGTGCAGCGCCTCGAGAAACAGCAGAGACAGAACCGGTACCCTCAGCCTCAGGGTCTCCATTCCTAGCAGCACCTCCAGCAGCTCCAGCACCAGCAGCACCTCCTGTAGCTCCAGCACCAGCACCACCTCCAGCAGAACCAGCACCTCCAGCAGCTCCAGCAGCTCCAGCACCAGCACCACCTCCAGCAGTGCCAGCACCTCCAGTAGCTCCAGTAGCACCTCCAGCACCAGCAACACCGCCAGCAGCTCCAGCACCAGCAGCACCTCCAGCAGCTCCAGCACCAGCACCACCTCCAGCAGCGCCAGCACCTCCAGTAGCACCCGCATCAGCAGCACCTCCAGCAGCAACCCGACAGCGCCGAGAGTACCACTCACAAAGCCGCTGTGGAGAGAGGGGCTCCCGCCGCGACGGGACACCCAGAGCACCTCCAGACTCAACACGCGCAGGCTCAGCACCTCCAGACACAGTACCCTCAGGCGCCACACCCCCAGGCTCAGCACGCCTAGTCTCAGCACCCCCAGACTCAGCACCCCCAGTCTCAGCACCCCCAGTCCCCGCACCCACAGGGTCAGCACCCCCAGCAGCACCTGAGTCGACAGCTACCTCGACCGGCTCGGCAGGGTCTACCTGGGACACACATGAGGGGGCAGGACCCTGGGGGGGGAGGGGGTCTACCGGAGGAGTACCTGGGGCAAGGAAGAGCGGCGGGGGAGGGGGAGAGGCAGTGCGGTAGGGAAAGAGACGGTAGTACGACACCGACTCGTCAAACGTGACGTCCTACGAGGACAGAACACGACGCGAGGTGGGGTGGTAGAACTGCCACCCGGGTGCGTCAGGAGGGAAGCCAAGGAAGACACAGGGAACGACACGGGAGGACAGCTTGTCCGCTGAAGTATCGCGGACAAAAGCTCGAGATCCCCAGACACGGAACGCGGACGCATCGCCAACCTTCCCCGTCCACCGCAGAGTAGGTGTGGTCTCCGGCAAGGAGACACGAGGCTGAAGGTTGATCTGATGCGTAGCGTACTGAACCGCGAACGGCCACAGAAAGTGGGGAGCAGCCGCATGGATCATGGACGTACGAGCGACATCCATGACCATGCCAATGCGGCACTCAGCAATCCCAATTTGCTGCGGGGAGGCCGGAAGCGTGAACGTTTGTCGGATGCCCTCCAAACGACAGAAGGCTCTCAGAAGGTCGGAGGAAAACTCCCCGCCTCTGTCTGAGTGCAGACGCAAAACAGGAAGGTCGGAGCCGAAACTCTCACTAAGCTGGCGACGAGCACCGCGGATCCTGTCGATTAACACCTCAGTGACCTCACCCTTGCTGCGCAAGGGGAAGACTGTGGTGTAACACGAGTAGTCGTCAACGACCAGCAGGAAGTAACGCTCGTGACCCTGTCCACGAACGCGGGCTGGGCCCAACACGTCCATGTGAAGAGTCTGCAGAGGGGCCTCAGTCGGAGGAAACGAGGAGGAGTGAGGAGCGGCGCGCTGCCGGCCCTCGACACAAGGAACACAGGTGGGGGCAGGCCCCGGAGGAAGGGGAGGGAGGGACCAACGACGTTACGCAGCAGCTTTTCGCGCAAATCGCCAAGATGGAAGCGGAGATGCGAGCGACTACCGAACGGTCGCGATTGGAGAACGAGCAGCTGCGAAATGAACTGCAGCGCGTTACGCAGCTCCTCTCGACCATGAACATTCCTGCTTCGGCGACTTCGTAGCAGTCGCAGCGTCAGTTCGAGGTTCCGAAACTTCGCTCGCCGGAATCGTTCGACCCCAGCGACAGGAAATCCGACGTCAGGCGATGGCTCGCAACGATGGAAATTTATTTCGCGGCGATCGGATGGTCGACGATGGAGTACGACGGCGAAAAAATTTGTCTCGCGACAACGTTGATGCGCGGTCCAGCTCTCGAGTGGCTTGGAAGCAACAATAGCATTTTCCAGGGCGAAGCCACGTGGCAGCAGTTTCGGGCAGACCTGCTCAAACGTTTTGAGCCGATTAATTCAACCTACATTGCGCGCGAAAAATTACATCACCACCGGCAATACGGGAGTGTCGAGCAATACACGCAGCAGATGGAAGAATTTTATAACCGCATTCCCGACATTACCGAGGGTGAAAAGGTTCAGTCCTACATCGCTGGGCTGAAAAACGACATTCGTCGCCAGGTTGCAGCAGCGAATTGCAGCAGCTACAGCGAAATCGTATCGGCCGCGGAGCGTTTTGACTTGGTCAACGCCGGAACACGACGACCCCATGTCGTCGGATCACGACAAGGAGATCGCTCGGCTTCAACCACGTTCGCCGACCCCATGGAAGTCGACAAATTCGACGTGAATTCACGACCTGCAAAAAACAAAACGTTTTGCGATTTTTGCGGCGGAAACGGACATCGGATTGTCGACTGTTTTCACATGAAATCTGCACGTGCGGCATTCCGAGCTCGAGGGAGTGGCGAAACTAAAGACAAAAAGTCAAAAAAACGGATCTCGCCAGTGATTGCGGATCGTGCTGGCGAGGAAAAGCAGATCCGAAAGCGTCAGCGCAATCTGGACCGAATCGAAATTGAAGGACAGCATTGGGCGCGAGATTTGGAGAATCAAGGGCGAAATCCCAAGCCCCTTGACCGAAATTTGTCAGAGGGATTCGCCGAGGAAAAGAAAACCTCCGCGAAAACAGACTCGACCAAGACGGGAACTCTCCAATTTGACCCCGGAAAACAACAGAATTCGTTAAAGTTATCTTTCAAAGATACTTTAATGAAGACTGATGATTTTCGCGGGTCCGGAGCCATAAACAAATTCCGGGAAGAACTCCAGAGGAAGCAGATAATTAAAGAAGTGGTACCAGTGCCTACGAAGCTGGGGAAAAAAATAAGGAGTGTGGAAAGGAGCAGACCTTTTCACGTCGTCAACGTCCTCTCCCGGAACCAGCCCAAGACGACTCTCCACTCCCCAGGGAAGAAGTCTATGGAGCTGAAGCAGCTGAGGAGGCAGCTGGGAGTTGAAATGAAGCTGCGGAAACTCCGAAAACCCCTCCAGGATGCATCCAGTGGATCGCAGGCGTCGACCGGATCCACCCCCTCAGGGTCAACCACTACGGTTACTACATCTTGTGAGAAAGATAGACGAAAGAATGAATGAACTAGGAATGAGATGGGTACAAATAGGAAACACATAAGTGTTGTACCCTCTAAGAGCTACCCCATTACAGCCTAAATAGACCATAGCAGATATAAGTTTGACACACCCCCATAGGCAAAGTGGGGGAGAACAAGAGGTCACAAGACCAGTCAAGAAAAGCAAAGCAAGCTCAGGGTGGATTACAAAGTCACCACACAGTCTGAGCACAAGCAAAGGGCCATAAGGCCAGTTCACATGCAGAGTTATATAAAGGAAAGCAAACAATACAGTGAACACAACCTAGCAAGTGTAAGCATGCAGGTATAAGTATATAGAGTACAGTACAAGCAGAGTCAAGAAGTCAACAAGTGAGGCACAGTAGGTACAAGGCCTAACACAGTACAGAAACGCTGATGATCACAAGGCTGAAGTGCCTTGGTGAAAACATCAGCAGTGTTGGCCTGAGAGGCCACGTAAGCAAGACGAAGCTGGCCACGCTGCTGCAAATCTCGAGCAAGGAAGTAGCGCAGAGCAATGTGCTTCGTTCTGTGCTCCAGTCTGTGCTCCTGACACAAGGCCAGCATGGCCTTGTTGTCGACGTACAAAACTGGAGGAGAACGAGGCGCCTCTCCCAAGTCGGTCAGCAGGTAGGTGAGCCAGCGAAGCTCTTGTGCAGCCATGGCCCCAGCGTAGATCTCAGCCTCACAACTGGAGCTGAGAACAGAAGAAGAGCGGGTAGACCGCCAGGAGACAGAGCCGGAGCCAAGACTGAAGGTGTAACCCTGTGACGACCGCTGCGTAGCCAAGTCGTCAACCCAGGAGGCGTCAGCGTGACCAGTGAGGACAACTCGAGCCCGTCCTCCAAGCACGAGCCCCATGCCCGATGTACTGCACAAGTATCGCAACACCCTCTTCGCAGCATCCCAGTGCACCTTTCGGTGCCTGCCGGGAGCCACGTAGCGAGCCAGAAGGCTGAGAGGGTATGCGAGGTCAGGTCGTGTGCAAGTCATCAGGTACATGAGGCAGCCCACAAGCTCTGGATACGGGCCACTCGGCTCTACGGACTCGTCCGAAGGTGGAGTTGAGAGCGAGTGACAGGTAGGCAGAGGAGTGGATTGTGGCGAGGAGTAGGTGAAGCCTAAGCGCTGAAGGACCTGCTGCACCATGTGTGACTGAGTCAAGGTAATGGTGCGCTGTGCTCTGTCCCAGGTGATCCGCAAGCCAAGATAGCTTGTCAGCTCACCCAGGTCTGTGCACGTGTGTCTCTTCTGCAGCTCGGACTTCACGTGGGCGAGTGCCTCCGTGTCAGCAGTAGCAAAGACAAGGTCCTCTACGTACACAAGAACGTAGAACGGCGGCAGAGTAGCGTCAGTGCGTAGAAACAGAGAAGGGTCAGCAGTGGAAGGAGCAAAACCAAGAGCAACAAGAGTCATCCTGAGCGTGTCGTGCCACTCACGGGGCGCCTGGCGGAGACCGTAGACTGGCCGCCGGAGGCTCCACTGGGTACCAGCAGGAAAACGACCCAGTGAAGCCAGGTGGGCGGCGCAGCCAGATCTCCTCGTGCAGGCTGCCCTGTAGGAAGGCTGTGCTGAAGTCAAGCGAGTGGAGCTCGTAGTCACGCTGAGCAGCAACGTGCAGCAGTACCCGAAGAGTGGTCATCTTTGGGGTAGGAGAGAAGGTCTGAAAGAAGTCAACTCCCTGTCGCTGACTGAAGCCACGTGCAACGTAACGCGCCTTGAAGGCAGGCGGAGAACCCGGCGGCCGCTTCACCCTGAAGATCCACATGCCACTGACGATGTTCGCCCCAGGTGGGGGAACCTCGTCTACGTAGATGCCTGTGGACTTCCAGGAAGCCATCTCTGCGTCCATGGCTGCCTGCCACTAGGAGGAGTAGGGACCCTCTATCGCCTCTGCGTAAGAGCGCGGGGTCGGGATGTCTAGTGCATCCGGGTCTCCCTCAGGGGCAAGCAGCATGGACACGAGATGAGGTGAAGCAGCAGCAAAGCACTCAAGGTCCTCCTGCCTGTCCTCAAGGACGTCCGTGCCAAGAGCACACTCACCCCCGACGGACGGAGGACAGACAGACATAGACGCAGACTCAGCAACAAGACTAGCGGCGTAGTCTAGGCGACAGGCTGCAGCAAAGTCAACAAGCTCAGCGAAAAGAGCAGACGCAGCAGAGGACTCAAACAGAGGGTCAGTGACAGCAGTGGCCAGAAAGCGCGTGACAGTAGGACTAGCAGCACGAAGGGAGTCAGACTCCGGGTCCGGACCGTCAGGAAGAGAGGACGCAGGAGGAGAGGGCAGAGGGACACGCTGTGGAGCAGTGGAAGGACGCAGAGTCATAGAGTGAGTGCCAGGGACAGGAGGAAGACGCGGACGCGAAACACGACCAGCGCGAACAGAACGGACAGGCGACGTAGAACGAGACGCAGGCGACACAGGACGCGACTCAGGCTCACGACGCTCCGTAGGACCTCTAGTCGGACCAGAGTAAGGAGAAGGACCAGGCAGCGGAGAGGCCGGCTGTAACTGCGACTGAGACGGGACAGGCGGTGGACTCAGGGAAGGAGGAGGAGGATCAGGAGAAGGTGGGGAGCCAAGAACCTGCTGAAGAAGCGGAACGTAGTACGGCCGCGGCCGCGCAGCGCCTCGAGAAACAGCAGAGACAGAACCGGTACCCTCAGCCTCAGGGTCTCCAGTCCTAGCAGCACCTCCAGCGGCTCCAGCACCAGCAGCACCTCTCCAGCAGCACCAGCACCTCCAGCAGCTCCAGCACCAGCACCACCTCCAGCAGTGCCAGCACCTCCAGTAGCTCCAGTAGCACCTCCAGCACCAGCAGCACCGCCAGCAGCTCCAGCACCAGCAGCATCTCCAGCAGCTCCAGCACCAGCACCACCTCCAGCAGCGCCAGCACCTCCAGCAGCACCCGCACCAGCAGCACCTCCAGCAGCAACCCGACAGCGCCGAGAGTACCACTCACGAAGCCGCTGTGGAGAGAGGGGCTCCCGCCGCGACGGGACACCGAGAGCACCTCCAGACTCAACACGCGCAGGCTCAGCACCTCCAGACACAGTACCCTCAGGCGCCACACCCCCAGGCTCAGCACGCCCAGTCTCAGCACCCCCAGACTCTGCACCCCCAGTCTCAGCACCCCCAGTCCCCGCACCTGCAGGGTCAGCACCCCCAGCAGCACCTGAGTCGACAGCTACCTCGACCGGCTCGGCAGGGTCTACCTGGGACACACCTGAGGGGGCAGGACCCTGGGGGGGGAGGGGGTCTACCGGAGGAGTACCTGGGGCAAGGAAGAGCGGCGGGGGAGGGGGAGAGGCAGTGCGGTAGGGAAAGAGACGGTAGTACGACACAGACTCGTCAAACGTGACGTCCTACGAGGACAGAACACGACGCGAGGTGGGGTGGTAGAACTGCCACCCGGGTGCGTCAGGAGGGAAGCCAAGGAAGACACAGGGAACGGCACGGGAGGACAGCTTGTCCGCTGTAGTATCGCGGACAAAAGCTCGAGATCCCCAGACACGGAACGCGGACGCATCGCCAACCTTCCCCGTCCACCGCAGAATAGGTGTGGTCTCCGGCAAGGAGACACGAGGCTGAAGGTTGATCTGATGCGCAGCGTACTGAACCGCGAACGGCCACAGAAAGTGGGGAGAAGCCGCATGGATCATGGACGTACGAGCGACATCCATGACCATGCCAATGCGGCACTCAGCAATCCCAATTTGCTGCGGGGAGGCCGGAAGCGTGAACGTCTGTCGGATGCCCTCCAAACGACAGAAGGCTCTCAGAAGGTCGGAGGAAAACTCCCCGCCTCTGTCTGAGTGCAGACGCAAAACAGGAAGGTCGGAGCCGAAACTCTCACAAAGCTGGCGACGAGCACCGCGGATCCTGTCGATTAACACCTCAGTGACCTCACCCTTGCTGCGCAAGGGGAAGACTGTGGTGTAACGCGAGTAGTCGTCAACGACCAGCAGGAAGTAACGCTCGTGACCCTGTCCACGAACGCGGGCTGGGCCCAACATGTCCATGTGAAGAGTCTGCAGAGGGGCCTCAGTCGGAGGAAACGAGGAGGAGTGAGGAGCGGCGCGCTGCCGGCCCTCGACACAAGGAACACAGGTGGGGGCAGGCCCCAGAGGAAGGGGAGGGAGGGACCTGGGGAGTCCAGAGACAAGAGCACGGGAGGCCATACCTCGAAGACGAGGCAGGGAGGGGTGACCAAGGTGGTGGTGCCAGAGGAGAGTCTCGTGCGCCAGAGGACGACACGAGCAGGGGGCAGACGCAGGACTAGACCTGGACGCAGCAGCAAACACCTGACTGGACGCAGCTACCTGACCAGACGCAGGGACCGGAGGAGGCGCAGTAGTCCGTGTGTACAGACTCGACCCTGGCCGACGGGTGAACGTGGCCAGGTGGCGGCCCGTCCGAGAGCAAGTGCAGTGGGTCACACGCTGACCTCCAGGGGTGAACTGGTCAACCCACGCGTCCTGGAGGTCAGCTCCACTCACCAAGTTCGTAGAGAACGAGGGGAGGTGGAGTCCCGACAGCAAGCCCGACGGGGCCGCAGGACACGGTAGAACCGTGGAGGAGTGTGCAAGGACTGGTCCCCCGGAGGGGTCAGCAAGGGAGACCGCAACAGGCCGACGGAGCGGCGTGAGCGTGGTGCTGTCTCTAAAGAAAGAGCGCGAAGCACCAGAGTCAAGTGTGAAGGTGTGAAAGGACTCAGTAGGTGCAGTACCAGAGGGAGGAGACGTACCAGCACCTGGAGCAGCAGACGCACTAGCACCTAGAGCAGCAGCCGCACTAGCACCTAGAGCAGCAGCCACAGTGCCCGGGTCGGGCGGGACACGCAGGTAACAGTCACCCTCAGTAATATCAGCAAGAGCATACATGGCAGCAAGGATAGCATCAAAATCTAGATCAAAGATAGGCACATTCTGCAGAAGCAAATCATGCCAACGAGGAAGCTCAACAGCGTCAGGAAACTGGGTACGCCAAGCGTCAGTCAAGCGGCCAAAGCAGCGCTGCGTGGTGTGTGGGAGACCACACACCTCCCCACTACGAGTGCCGGTGCGAAGAACGTACGCGCAGGGACCTGCACCCCCAGACCTCCCACGTCCAGCGTACCACTCACGAAGCTGCTGAACAGACGGGGTCTCACGGGTGCGCAGCTGCTGCGGACGCTGGCTGCCACCAAGGCCTCCACGCTGCGTGGCCGCACCGCGACCAGCACCACCTCCTCCGCTACCTCCACCACCGCCGCCGCCGCCGCCACCTCCTCCACCACCGCCGCCACGGCCGCCACTGCCGCCACCTACGCCCCCACTCCCGGAACCACCCCCACCACCACCTCCACCTCCTCCACCTCCTCCACCGCTGCCTCCACCGCCCCCACCACCACCCCTGCTTCCCTTGCCCTTGCCAGTGCGGCGTCGCCCACTAGGGGCAGACGCAGCGCCGACCTCCTCAGTGCCAACGAGGTCGACAACAGCAGCAGAGGCAACAGAGGGGAGAAGGGGGACATGGGAACACCCCTCAAAGAAGGGGGTGCGACGGTCACCGCGAGAAGCACCAACAGCTAAGATACTCTTCTCAGCTGCAGCAAGGCGCTCCTCTAGCAAGTCGACAGTCAGCTCGGTGGGGCAAAGGGAGAGAAAGTGGTCCCTGACTGAAGAGAGAGAGTCAGGGAGGCGGGTGACTAGGTAGTAAAGGGTGATGTACATGGGGGGGGGGGGTTCTTGGCACAGAACTCAGTGGGAAGGGCAGCGCGGTAGCGGGCGTCACTAGTGCGAAGGTGAGCAACTAGGTCAGCGACAGTGGCAAAGGCAGCAAGGTCAGGGAAAAGGTACGGTAGCATGAGGCGGCTGAGGGCAGCAGTGGCAGGGGAGGAGTAGCGTGCAACTACAGCGTCGTACAGAGCCCTAGCACTCTTGTACTGACTAAAGTGCGCGCGCTCAGTAGACGGCAGGTGGTTGCGCACAGCAAGACGAGCAGCAGCATCGCGCGTGAGCCACTGCGAGCGAACAGTACTGTCAGCATCAGCAGTAGGGGCAGTAGAGGCGCCAGAAGTGAGATCGAACAGTGAGAGACCATCCTTGCTATCGCACTGTAGGAAAAGCTGCAGATCATCTAGCCAGACCTCAAAGTCAACAGCCCGACCCTCAGCATCAAAGGTAAGAACATTGAGACTAGCCATGACAGGAGAAGCAGCAGGCTAGCAGTAGCAGCAGTGGAACTCGGCTAAGCAGGCTAGGTAGGGCGGCGCAGCTCGGCAGGGCGGTGTGGCTCGGCAGCGCGGCGCTCTTACTCGGGGAGAGGCTGGGGCAGGGCCGGGGTAGGGCCGGGGCAGTCCAGGAGCAGGGCCGGGGCAGGGCCGGGGCAGTTCAGGAGCAGGGCCGGGGCAGGGCCGGGGCAGTTCAGGAGCAGGGCCGGGGCAGGGCCGGGGCAGTTCAGGAGCAGGGCCGGGGCAGGGCCAGGGCAGAGCCGGGCCAGGGCCGGGGCAGTTCAGGGGCAGGGCCGGGGCAGGGCCGGGGCAGGGCCGGGGCAGAGCCGGGGCAGTTCAGGAGCAGGGCCGGGGCAGTGCAGAAGCAGGGCCGGGGTAGTTCAGGGGCAGGGCCGGGGCAGAGCCGGGGCAGGGCCGGGGCAGGGCCTAGGCAGAGCCGGGCCAGGGCCGGGGCAGTTCAGGGGCAGGTCAGGAGCAGGGCCGGGGCAGTGCAGAAGCAGGGCCGGGGCAGTTCAGGAGCAGGGCCGGGGCAGCGTCGGGGAAGAGCTGCGACAGGGCCGCAGCAGGGCCGGCTGGGCCTGAAGGGGCCTCTAACGGGGCCTGACTGGGCCGAACGGGGCCTATAACGGGGCCTGACGAGGCCTATAACGGGGCCGAACGGGGCCTATAACGGGGCCTGACGGGGCCTATAACGGGGCCGTACGGGGCCTATAACGGGGCCGTGCGGGGCCTATAACGGGGCCTGACGGGGCCTATAACGGGGCCGTACGGGGCCGTACGGGGCCTATAACGGGGCCTGACGGGCCTTACGGGGCCTGAAACGGGGCCAAATGGGGATTGACGGGGCCGAACGGGGCCTATAACGGGGCCTGACGGGGCCTATAACGGGGCCTGACGGGGCCTATAACGGGGCCGTACGGGGCCGATAACGGGGCCGTGCGGGGCCTATAACGGGGCCTGACGGGGCCTATAACGGGGCCTGACGGGCCTTACGGGGCCTCTAACGGGGCCTGACGGGCCTTACGGGGCCTTAAACGGGGCCAAATGGGGCCTGACGGGGCCGTACGGGGCCTCTAACGGGTCCTGACGGGGCCGTACGGGGCCTCTAACGGGGCCTGTCGGGGCCTAACGGGGCCTTAAACGGGGCCGAACGGGGCCTGACGGGGCCTTACGAGGCCTTACGGGGCATAACGGGGCCTTACGGGGCCTTAATCCGCGCCCTAAACGGGGCCTAAAGGGGCCTTACGGGGCCTAACGAGGCCTTAAGGGGCCTTACGGGGCGGGCGCAGGCTCTAAGGGCGGGCGCAGGGGCCGTGACGGGCCTCGAAGGGAAGGCGCGAAGCGCGCGGCAAGTAGGCAGGGGAGAAATTTCAGTGGTGGGCCCTTTTTAAAAAATCTCGAAACTAGCTCTATACCATGTGAGAATGATAGACGAAAGAATGAATGAACTAGAAATGAGATGGGTACATATAGGAAACACATAAGTGTTGTACCCACTAAGAGCTACCCCACTACAGCCTAAATAGACCATAGCAGATATAAGTTTGACAGTTCTCACTCGACAACTCTCGGCTAAGCAGCGGTCGCGGAAAAAATCGCCTCGAAAAACCGCCGGGGGCGACCAATTCGACGCCGATTTCTGGTAAGCACCAGTTCCGCGCTTTTCGAATTAACCCCCTTCGCGTGGTTTCTGAACAGGATGGGTTCGCCGGCGACCAACGACGTTACGCAGCAGCTTTTCGCGCAAATCGCCAAGATGGAAGCGGAGATGCGAGCGACTACCGAACGGTCGCGATTGGAGAACGAGCAGCTGCGAAATGAACTGCAGCGCGTTACGCAGCTCCTCTCGACCATGAACATTCCTGCTTCGGCGACTTCGTAGCAGTCGCAGCGTCAGTTCGAGGTTCCGAAACTTCGCTCGCCGGAATCGTTCGACCCCAGCGACAGGAAATCCGACGTCAGGCGATGGCTCGCAACGATGGAAATTTATTTCGCGGCGATCGGATGGTCGACGATGGAGTACGACGGCGAAAAAATTTGTCTCGCGACAACGTTGATGCGCGGTCCAGCTCTCGAGTGGCTCGGAAGCAACAATAGCATTTTCCAGGGCGAAGCCACGTGGCAGCAGTTTCGGGCAGACCTGCTCAAACGTTTTGAGCCGATTAATTCAACCTACATTGCGCGCGAAAAATTACATCACCACCGGCAATACGGGAGTGTCGCGCAATACACGCAGCAGATGGAAGAATTTTATAACCGCATTCCCGACATTACCGAGGGTGAAAAGGTTCAGTCCTACATCGCTGGGCTGAAAAACGACATTCGTCGCCAGGTTGCAGCAGCGAATTGCAGCAGCTACAGCGAAATCGTATCGGCCGCGGAGCGTTTGACTTGGTCAACGCCGGAACACGACGACCCCATGTCGTCGGATCACGACAAGGAGATCGCTCGGCTTCAACCACGTTCGCCGACCCCATGGAAGTCGACAAATTCGACGTGAATTCACGACCTGCAAAAAACAAAACGTTTTGCGATTTTTGCGGCGGAAACGGACATCGGATTGTCGACTGTTTTCACATGAAATCTGCACGTGCGGCATTCCGAGCTCGAGGGAGTGGCGAAACTAAAGACAAAAAGTCAAAAAAACGGATCTCGCCAGTGATTGCGGATCGTGCTGGCGAGGAAAAGCAGATCCGAAAGCGTCAGCGCAATCTGGACCGAATCGAAATTGAAGGACAGCATTGGGCGCGAGATTTGGAGAATCAAGGGCGAAATCCCAAGCCCCTTGACCGAAATTTGTCAGAGGGATTCGCCGAGGAAAAGAAAACCTCCGCGAAAACAGACTCGACCAAGACGGGAACTCTCCAATTTGACCCCGGAAAACAACAGAATTCGTTAAAGTTATCTTTCAAAGATACTTTAATGAAGACTGATGATTTTCGCGGGTCCGGAGCCATAAACAAATTCCGGGAAGAACTCCAGAGGAAGCAGATAATTAAAGAAGTGGTACCAGTGCCTACGAAGCTGGGGAAAAAAATAAGGAGTGTGGAAAGGAGCAGACCTTTTCACGTCGTCAACGTCCTCTCCCGGAACCAGCCCAAGACGACTCTCCACTCCCCAGGGAAGAAGTCTATGGAGCTGAAGCAGCTGAGGAGGCAGCTGGGAGTTGAAATGAAGCTGCGGAAACTCCGAAAACCCCTCCAGGATGCATCCAGTGGATCGCAGGCGTCGACCGGATCCACCCCCTCAGGGTCAACCACTACGGTTACTACATCTTGTGAGAAAGATAGACGAAAGAATGAATGAACTAGGAATGAGATGGGTACAAATAGGAAACACATAAGTGTTGTACCCTCTAAGAGCTACCCCATTACAGCCTAAATAGACCATAGCAGATATAAGTTTGACACACCCCCATAGGCAAAGTGGGGGAGAACAAGAGGTCACAAGACCAGTCAAGAAAAGCAAAGCAAGCTCAGGGTGGATTACAAAGTCACCACACAGTCTGAGCACAAGCAAAGGGCCATAAGGCCAGTTCACATGCAGAGTTATATAAAGGAAAGCAAACAATACAGTGAACACAACCTAGCAAGTGTAAGCATGCAGGTATAAGTATATAGAGTACAGTACAAGCAGAGTCAAGAAGTCAACAAGTGAGGCACAGTAGGTACAAGGCCTAACACAGTACAGAAACGCTGATGATCACAAGGCTGAAGTGCCTTGGTGAAAACATCAGCAGTGTTGGCCTGAGAGGCCACGTAAGCAAGACGAAGCTGGCCACGCTGCTGCAAATCTCGAGCAAGGAAGTAGCGCAGAGCAATGTGCTTCGTTCTGTGCTCCAGTCTGTGCTCCTGACACAAGGCCAGCATGGCCTTGTTGTCGACGTACAAAACTGGAGGAGAACGAGGCGCCTCTCCCAAGTCGGTCAGCAGGTAGGTGAGCCAGCGAAGCTCTTGTGCAGCCATGGCCCCAGCGTAGATCTCAGCCTCACAACTGGAGCTGAGAACAGAAGAAGAGCGGGTAGACCGCCAGGAGACAGAGCCGGAGCCAAGACTGAAGGTGTAACCCTGTGACGACCGCTGCGTAGCCAAGTCGTCAACCCAGGAGGCGTCAGCGTGACCAGTGAGGACAACTCGAGCCCGTCCTCCAAGCACGAGCCCCATGCCCGATGTACTGCACAAGTATCGCAACACCCTCTTCGCAGCATCCCAGTGCACCTTTCGGTGCCTGCCGGGAGCCACGTAGCGAGCCAGAAGGCTGAGAGGGTATGCGAGGTCAGGTCGTGTGCAAGTCATCAGGTATATGAGGCAGCCCACAAGCTCTGGATACGGGCCACTCGGCTCTACGGACTCGTCCGAAGGTGGAGCTGAGAGCGAGTGACCGGTAGGCAGAGGAGTGGACTGTGGCGAGGAGTAGGTGAAGCCGAAGCGCTGAAGGACCTGCTGCACCATGTGTGACTGAGTCAAGGTAATGGTGCGCTGTGCTCTGTCCCGGGTGATCCGCAAGCCAAGATAGCTTGTCAGCTCACCCAGGTCTGTGCACGTGTGTCTCTTCTACAGCTCGGACTTCACGTGGGCGAGTGCCTCCGTGTCAGCAGTAGCAAAGACAAGGTCGTCTACGTACACAAGAACGTAGAACGGCGGCAGAGTAGCATCAGTGCGTAGAAACAAAGAAGGGTCAGCAGTGGAAGGAGCAAAACCAAGAGCAGCAAGAGTCGTCCTGAGCGTGTCGTGCCACTCACGGGGCGCCTGGCGGAGACCGTAGACTGGCCGCCGGAGGCTCCACTGGGTACCAGCAGGAAACGACCCAGTGAAGCCAGGTGGGTGGCGCAGCCAGATCTCCTCGTGAAGGCTGCCATGTAGGAAGGCTGTGCTGAAGTCAAGCGAGTGGAGCTCGTAGTCACGCTGAGCAGCAACGTGCAGCAGTACCCGAAGAGTGGTCATCTTCGGGGTAGGGGAGAAGGTCTGAAAGAAGTCAACTCCCTGTCGCTGACTAAAGCCACGTGCAACGTAACGCGCCTTGAAGGCAGGCGGAGAACCCGACGGCCGCTTCACCCTGAAGATCCACATGCCACTCACGATGTTCGCCCCAGGTGGGGGAACCTCGTCTACGTAGGTGCCTGTGGACTTCCAGGAAGCCATCTCTGCGTCCATGGCTGCCTGCCACTGAGAGGAGTAGGGACCCTCTATTGCCTCTGCGTAATAGCGCGGGGTCGGGATGTCTAGTGCATCCGGGTCTCCCTCAGGGGCAAGCAGCATGGACACGAGATGAGGTGAAGCAGCAGCAAAACACTCAAGGTCCTCCTGCCTGTCCTCAAGGACGTTCGTGCCAAGAGCACACTCACCCCCGACGGACGGAGGACAGACAGACACAGACGCAGACTCAGCAACAAGACCAGCGGCATAGTCTAGGCGACAGGCTGCAGCAAAGTCAACAAGCTCAGCAACAAGAGCAGACGCAGCAGAGAACTCAAACAGGGGGTCAGTGACCGCAGTGGCCAGAAAGCGCCAGGCCAGGGCGCGCCTCGGGCCGCCCGCACGCGGTTCGTACGGGCTGCGCCAGGCCCGTGGGCGCCCTGTTTCCTCTTCCCCTGCGCTGCCCGCTGTCCCCCGTGCTTCTGACGGCGCCCCACCCCTGCTGCTGCCCGTTCTCCTGAATTAGGGTTTGGGGGTGGGGGGTATGGGGGTGCAGTTTCTGTGCGTCGTCCCCTGCTCCTCCTCCTCCTCCGTCTCTCTGTGCTGCAGCTGCCGCTGAGGGGGGTGGGTGTGTGGGAGCCGAAGGAGTGGTACTAGGGGGGTGACGTGCAAGTGGAGTTAGGAGTGAAGCAGTGGGTGTGTGGGGGGTGTGTGGGACAGTTGGAGGAGGTTGAGCGGAGGCTGCTGTCTTGTCGTCCGCAGCACCTGTAGTCCGGGGCGCACTGTCCTGGTTGCCCAGAGAGTCTGCTGCGCCTGTCGCCCGAGGGTCCGTTGCTCCTGTAGCTCGTCGTAGCCCGTGAGCCAGTTACTCCAGTAGTTCGGGGCGCACTGTCCCGGTAGCCACTGTGCCAGCAGCTCATGTTGCCCGTGTGTCTGCAGCTTCAGCCGCCGTCTCTCATCTTCTCTCCTGTCACTGTCCCTCCTCCTCCTCACTTGCCCGCTGTGATTACCTCTAGCTTTGCTTATAATTGTGAACTATTACTATGCTTGCTTGTTGTGCTGATTACACCCCACTTTGGCTATGGGGGTGTGTCAGAATGTTATAATTGTCTAGCCTGCAGTGGGGTACTCCATAGTGAGTACAGCCCAATTAGGGTTTGCTATATGTGTCCAACTGCTTGCTAGTGAACATTCTCCTTTCTTCATTCTTTCTTTCTACTACTACTTCTGACACGGGGCAGGGCCGGGGCAGGATGCAGGGCCGGGGCAGGGCCGGGGCAGGGCCGGGGCAGGGCCTGGGCAGGGCCGGGGCAGGGCCGGGGCGAGGTCGCGACAGGGCCGGGGCGGGGTCGGGGCCGGGCCGCGGCAGTGCAGGAGCAGGGCCGGGGCAGGGCGGAGACAGGGTCGGGGCGAGGGCCGGGGCAGAGCTGCGACAGAGCCGCAGTAGGGCCGGCTGGGCCTGAAGGGGGCCTTTAACGGGGCCTGACGGGGCCGTGCGGAGCCTCTAACGGGGCCTGACGGGGCCGACGGGGCCTCTAACGGGTCCTGACGGGGCCTTACGGGGCCTCTAACGGGGCCGGAAGGGGCCTTACAGGGCCTTAAACGGGGCCAAACGGGGCCTGACGGGGCCTTACGGGGCCTCTAACGGGGCCTGACGGGGCCTCTAACGGGGCCTGACGGGGCCTTACGAGGCCTCTAACGGGGCCGAAAGGGGCCTTACGGGGCCTTAAACGGGGCCAAACGGGGCCTGACGGGGCCTTACGGGGCCTCTAACGGGGCCTGACGGGGCTGTACGAGGCCTCTAACGGGGCCGAAAGGGGCCTTACGGGGCCTTAAACGGGGCCAAACGGGGCCTGACGGGGCCTTACGGGGCCTCTAACGGGGCCTGACGGGGCCTTACGGGGCCTTTAACGGGGCCTTACGGGGCATAACGGGGCCTTACGTGGCGGGCGCTAGCTCTGAGGGCAGGCGCAGGGGCCGCGACGGGCCTCGAAGGGAAAGCGCGACGCGCGCGTCAAGTTGGCAGTAAAAATTTTTAGTGGTGGGCCCTTTTTAAATATTCTCGAAACTAGCTCTATACCATGTGAGAAAGATAGACGAAAGAATGAATGAACTAGGAATGAGATGGGTACAAATAGGAAACACATAAGTGTTGTACCCTCTAAGAGCTACCCCACTACAGCCTAAATAGACCATAGCAGATATAAGTTTGACACATCTACTCCTGGCGTTGGAGAGGAGCCTTTCTCCACGCAGCCCAGGCCAGCTGTTAGTCCAGGAGCAAACAGTGGAACCACGGTATGTACTGAATATTGGGATGTACCCTATGATCCTATTAATGAGACTATTTTTGGGTACTGCGAGCAACGCTCACCACTCCTGCTCGAGGTGATCTGCAACGGACAGCGCCTCCAAGCATTCGTGGACAGTTGGGCGTCGCACAGCGTCTACGACAAGGAAACAATCGACCGACTCGGAGGAGAGCTCAAGTCCTCAAGCTTCTCGGCAACGATGGTGGACGGTAGTAAGCTACCTATCTACGGGGAAACACGGTTACTACTCCAGATTGGACCCCTTTGATGGAAGCCTGCTCTCCCCGTCACAAATATTAAAGGACTTGACGTAATCTTCGGGAGAGACTTTCTGAAAAAATTCAACCCCGAGATCAACAAGGTTAACCGGACGGCCAACATCAACAACAGCGGGAGGAAAATCAGCCTTCCCAAATGGGACGACACGGGAAATATTCCAGCCGAGACTGTTGTAAAGTAGAGGTGAACGAGAATGGATGAAACTAGGTAGGAGGGGGATACAAGTAGGAAACCCTAACAAAGTTGTACCCCCTAAGGCTAAACCCACTATAGCCTACACAATTTAAACATATAATGTTTGACACACCCCCACAGGCTAAGTGGGAGACAACCAGATGGTCACAAGACCAGTCAAAGCAAAGCAAAGCAAGCTCAGGGTGGATCTCAAGGAAACCACACAAATTCTGAGCACAAGCAAGTGGTCACAAGACCAGTTCACATGCAGGTTGATAGTATAACAAGAGATACAGCGATCACAACCTAGCACGAGTAAACATGCACGTATATATATATAGAGATCACAGTACAAGCAGAGTCAAGAAGTAAGCAAGTGAGGCCCAGTAGGCACAAGGCCTAGAACAGTACAGAAGCGCTGATGGTCACAAGGCTGAAGCGCCTTGGTGAACACATCAGCAGTGTTGGCCCGAGTGGCCACGTAACGCAGACGAAGCTGACCGCGCTGCTGCAGCTCTCGAGCAAGGAAGTAGCGCAGAGCGATATGCTTCGTTCTGTGCTCCAGTCTGTGCTCCTCACACAAGGCAATGGAAGCCTTGTTGTCGACGTACAGCACTGGAGGAGAACGAGGCCGCTCTCCCAAGTCGGTCAGCAGGTAGGTGAGCCAGCGTAACTCCTGTGCAGCCATGGCTGTGGCGTAGATCTCAGCCTCACAACTGGAGCTGAGAACAGAAGACGAGCGTGTAGAACGCCAAGAAACTGAACCAGAGCCAAGGCTGAAGGTGTAACCCTGAGACGACCGCTGAGTAGCCTGGTCGTCAGCCCAAGACGCGTCTGAGTGCCCAGTGAGTACAACTCGGTCTCGTCCTCCAAGCACTAGCCCCATGCCCGACGTACTGCACAAGTAGCGCAACACCCTCTTAGCGGCATCCATGTGCTCCTTCCGGTGACGGCCAGGAGCGACATAGCGTGCAAGGATGCTAAGAGGGTATGCAAGGTCAGGTCGAGTGCAGGTCATCAGGTACATGAGGCAGCCCACAAGCTCTGGATACGGGCCACTCGGCTCTACGGACTCATCCGAAGGCAGAGCTGAGAGCGAGTGACCGGTAGGCAGAGGAGTGGGCTGAGGCGAGGAGTACGTGAAGCGGAAGCGCTGAAGGACCTGCTGCACCATGTGTGACTGAGTCAAGGTGATGGTGCACCGTGCTCTGTCCCGGGTGATCCGCAAGCCAAGATAGCTTGTCAGTTCACCCAGGTCTGTGCACGTGTGTCTCTTCTGCAGCTCCGACTTCACGCGGGCGAGTGCCGCAGTGTCAGCAGTGGCAAAGACCAAGTCGTCGACGTACACGAGGATGTAGAACGGCGGCAGCGAGGTGTCGGTGCGTAGAAACAGCGACGGGTCAGCAGTAGAAGGAGCGAGCCCAAGAGCCGCAAGTGTAGTCCTCAGTGTGTCGTGCCACTCACGTGGCGCCTGTCGGAGACCGTAGACTGGCCGCCGGAGGCTCCACTGGGTACCAGGAGGGAACGACCCAGTGAAGCCAGGTGGGCGGCGCAGCCAGATCTCCTCGTGCAGGCTGCCCTGTAGGAAAGCAGTGCTGAAGTCAAGAGAGTGGAGCTCGTAGTCACGCTGAGCGGCGACGTGCAGCAGAACCCGAAGAGTGGTCATCTTCGGGGTCGGGGAGAAGGTCTGGAAGAAGTCAACTCCCTCTCGCTGACTGAAGCCTCGTGCAACGTAACGCGCCTTGAAGACAGGCGGAGAACCCGGCGGCCGCTTCACCCTGAAAATCCACATGCCACTGACGATGTTCGCCCCAGGTGGGGGAACCTCGTCGACGTAGGTGCCTGTGGACTTCCAGGAAGCCATCTCTGCGTCCATGGATGTCTGCCACTGAGAGGAGTACTGACCCTCTATCGCCTCTGCGTAAGAGCGCGGAGTCGGGATGTCTGGTGCATCCGGGTCTCCCTCAGGGGCAACTAGCATGGACACGAGATGAGGTAAAGCAGCGGCAAAGCACTCAAACTCCTCCTGCCTGTCCTCAAGGACGTCCGTGCCAAGAGCACACTCACCCCCGACGGACGGAGGACAGACAGACTCAGACTCAGCAACTAGGCTAGCGGCGTAGTCTAGACGACAAGTGGCAGCAAAGTCGACAAGCTCGGCAACTAAGGCAGACGCAGCAGTGGACTCAAAGGAAGGGTCAGTGACAACAGTAGCCAGGAGACGCGTGACAGTAGGATTGGTAGCACGAAGGGAGTCAGACTCAGGGTCAGCAAGAGCAGGAAGAGAGGACGCAGGAGGAGACGGGAGAGGGACACGCTGAGGAGCAGTGGAAGGACGAAGCGCCATCTGGTGAGTGCCTGGGACAGCAGGAGGACGCTGACGCGGGACACGACGACCAGTGTGAGCAGCACGAACAGGCGACGCTCGACGAGACTCAGGCGACGCAGGACGAGACTCAGGCTCACGACGCTCCGTAAGACCTCCAGTCGGACCAGTGTAAGGAGAAGGACCAGAGAGAGGGGAGGCAGACGGTAACTGTGACTGCGACTGGACAGACGGAGGACACTCTAAGGAGGGAGGAGGACAAGGAGGAGGAGGCTGACCAAGAACCTGCTGAAGGAGCGGAACGAAGTACGGCCGCGGCCGCGCAGCGTCTCCAGAACCAGCAGAGACACCAGCGCCAGGGTCGTCAGCACCAGCAGCAGCACCAACTCCAGGGTCCTCAGCACCAGCAGCAGCTCCAACTCCAGGGTCCGCAGCACCAGCAGCAGCTCCAACTCCAGGGTCCGCAGCACCAGCAGCAGCTCCAACGCCCGGGTCCGCAGCACCAGCCGCAGCTCCAACTCCAGGGTCCGCAGCACTAGTAGCACCTCCAGGAGTAGCAGTACCTCCAGCAGCTCCAACAGCAACAGCACCAGCAGCACCTCCAGCAACTCCAGCAGCACCAGCAGCACCACCAGTAGCAGCAGCACCTCCAGCAGCTCCAGCAGCTCCAGCACCAGCAGTACCTCCAGCAGCGCCAGCAGCACCGCCAGCAGCAGCACCTCCAGCAGCTCCAGCACCAGCAGCACCTCCACTAGCACCAGCAGCACCGCCAGCAGCAGCAGCACCTCCAGCTCCAGGGTCCGCGACACTAGGAGCGCCACTCCGGAGACTGCAGCGCCGTGCGTACCACTCTCGGAGCCGCTGGGGAGAGGGTAGCTCCCGCCTAGGAGGGGAAGCACTAGCCCCAGCTCCAGCAGTACTCCTAGCTCCAGAAGCACCTCTCCTGAGGCTGTAGTACTGTAAGTACCACTCACGCAGCTGCTGTGAGGAGAGAGCTCCTCCAGGTGTAGCACTCCCAGGCGCAGCACCTCCAGACTCAGCACCCCCAGACTCAGCACCCGCAGGCTCCGCACCCCCAGGCTCAGCACCCCCAGACTCCGCACCCCCAGGCTCCGCACCCCCAGGCTCCGCACCCCCAGGCTCCGCACGCTCAGGCTCAGCACCCTCAGCAGGACGAGAGTCGACAGCTACCTCGACAGGCTCAATCGGGTCTACCTGGGACACACCTGAGGGAGCGGCACCCTGAGGGGGGAGGGGGTCTACCACAGCAGCACCTGGCGCGAGGAAGAGAGGCGGGGGGGGAAGCGGGGCAGTGCGGTAGGGGAAGAGGCGGTAGTAGGGGACGGACTCGTCGAACGTGACGTCCTGAGAAGGCAGGACACTGCGCGAGGTGGGGTGGTAAAACTGCCAACCAGACGCGTCCGGGACAAAGCCAAGGAAGACACAAGGAACAGCGGGGGAGGAGAGCTTGTCCGCAGACGTATCGCGGACAAAAGCTCGAGATCCCCAGACCCGAAAGCGTGACGCATCGCCAACCTCTCCCGTCCAACGCAGTGTCGGCGAAGTCTCCGGAACGGAGACACGGGGCCAGAGGTTGAGCTGATGCGCAGCGTAGCGGACCGCAAACGGCCACAGAAAGTGGGGGGCAGCCGCATGGATCAAGGAGGTACGAGCGACCTCCATGACCAAGCCAATGCGGCGCTCAGCAACCCCATTCTGCTGTGGAGAGGCCGGAAGCGTGAACGACTGGCGAATGCCGTGCTCCGCACAGTAGGCTGCCAAGAGGTCGGAGGAGAACTCACCACCTCTGTCAGAGTGCAAGCGCAGGACAGGAAAGTCCGAGTGGAAACGCTCGCTGAGCTGGAGACGAGAAGCGCGGATCCAAGGGATCAAAACATCAGGGACCTCACCCTTGGTGCGCAAGGGGAAGACCGTGGTGTAGCGCGAGTAGTCGTCAACAACTATCAGGAAGTACCTCTCCTGACCCTGACCACGGACGCGGGCTGGGCCCCACACGTCCATGTGGAGCGTCTGCAAGGGAGCAGTCGTCGGGGGAAACGAGGAGGAGTGAGGAGCGGCGCGCTGCCGCCCCTCGACACAGGGAAGACAGGGAGGAGCAGGCGAGGGTGGGAGGGGAGGGAGAACCCTGGGAAGACCAGAGACAAGGTACCGTTTGTGCATGGCACGAAGGCGCTGCACGGACGGGTGACCAAGTCGGTGGTGCCAGAGGACGGTCTCGTGCGCCAGAGAGCGACACGAGCAGGGGGCCGACAGCTGACCTGACGCAGACGCAGACGCAGCTACCTGAGGGGACTCAGTGGTCAGTGTGTACAGGTCCGACCCCGGCTGCCGAGTGAAGGTAGCCAGGTGACGGCCCGTCCGAGCACACGTGCAGTGTGTCACGCGCTCGTAGGCAGGGGTGAACTGGTGAACACCCCCGTCCTGGAGCGCACAACCCGCCACCAAGTTCGTAGAGAACGAGGGGAGGTGGAGACCTGACAGTGTGCCCGACGGAACCGCAGGACAAGGAAGGACAGTGGAGGAGGTCGCAATGACCGGACCCCCAGAGGGGTCAGCGAGGGAGACAGCAACTGGCCGAGCAAGCGGCTCAAGGGCAGTGAGGTCACGAAAGAAACAGCGAGAAGCACCTGAGTCCAGAGTGAAGGTGTGCAGTGCCTCAGTCGACTCAGTACCAGGGGGCGCAGACTCACTAGCACCTAGAGCAGCAGCCTCACCAGCACCTGGGGTAGCAGACACGCAAGTACCGGGAGTGGTAGCCTCACCAGCACCTAGGGCAACAGACGCACTAGCACCTAGAGCGGCAGCCTCACTCACAGGACACGGCAGCTGCACCTGTCCACTACCAGAAGCTCCCGAACGACGCACTCCAGAGCGACTACCACTACGGCCACCCCGACAGCCCCAACTGGCGTACCACTCACGAAGCTGCTGGGGCGAAAGAGGACACGGTAGCTGCACCTGTCCACTACCAGAAGCTCCCGACCGACCCACTCCAGAGCGACTACCACTACGGCCACCCCGACAGCCCCAACTAGCGTACCACTCACGAAGCTGCTGGGGCGAAAGAGGACACGACAGCTGCACCTGTCCACTACCAGGAGCTCCCGAACGACCCACTTGAGAGCGACTACCACTACGGCCACCCCGACAGCCCCAACTAGCGTACCACTCACGAAGCTGCTGGGGCGTGAGGGACTCACGCGCACAGCCCTGGAGCTGCATCTGGCCACGCCAGGAGCAGCAGTAGCGGCAGTAACAGCAGTAGCGGCAGTAACAGCAGTAACAGTAGGAGCAGTAGAGGCAGTAGCAGAAGTAGTAGTGGTAGCAGTGCGGGCAGGGTAATGCTCACCAGTGGTCGGCGCGGTAGGCGCAAGACGGTGGCGACAGCGGGGCCGCTACAACTGCAGGGCGGGGCTGGGCCGCGGCGGAGCTCCGCGGCAGCTGCTGCAGGGCGGGGCCGGGCCGCGACGGCAGCTGCTCCAGGGGTCAGGGGCGGCTGCTGCAGGGGCGGCTGCTCCTTTGGCCAGGGGCGGCTCTTGCAATGGTGGCTGGTCCAAGGGCCAGGGACGGCTGCTGCAGGGGCGGCTGCTCCAGGGGCCAGGGGCGGCTCTTGCAGTGGCGGCTGCTCCAGGGGCCAGGGGCGGCTGCTGCAGGGGCGGCTGCTCCAGGGTCCAGGGGCGGCTCCTGCTGTGGTGGCTGCTCCAGGTGGCCAGGGGCGGCTGCTGCAGGGGCGGCTGCTCCAGGGTCCAGGGGCGGCTGTAGGTGCAGCTGCTCCAGAGGCCAGGGGCGGCTGCTGTAGGTGTGGCTGCTCTAGGGGCCAGGGGCGGCCGTCCCAAGGGCGGGCGCGGGGTAGGGCAGGGCGCCACGGTGAGCAGGGGCGACGCGCGGGTCGCGCGCGGGGGCGACGCGACGAGGCAGGGGCGACGCGTGCGGGTCCCGCAGCTGCGTCGCGACGAGGCGGGGGCGACGCGCGGGTCCCGCAGCTGCGTCGCGACGAGGCGGGGGCGACGCGCGGGTCCCGCAGCTGTGTCGCGACGAGGCGGGGGCGACGCGCGGGTCCCGCAGCTGCGTCGCGACGAGGCGGGGACGACGCGCGGGTCCCGTAAGGGCGTCGCGAAGGGGCAGGGGGGCGACGCGCACGGGTTCCGGCGGGCTGCAGGCGTCGGCGTGAAGTAGCCGCGGCGCGCGGGTCACGGCCTGCGCGTGAGCGGCCTACGGGCGGCCTACGGGCTGCCTACGGGCTGCCTACGGACGGCAGCGGCCTATGGGCGGCGTACAGGCTGCCTACGGGCGGCAGCGGCCTACGGGCGGCGTACTGGCGGCCTACGGGCGGCCGCGGCCTACGGGCTGCGTACGGGCAGCGTAAGGGCGGCCTACAGGCGACGGCAGGCGACGGGCAGCCTACGGGCGATGGGCAGCCTACGGGCGGCGGCCACTAGGGCGCACGACAGTGCTAGTAGGGGCGCTCGACGGCGCTAGAAGGGGCGCTCGATGGCGCTAGGAGGGGCGCTCGACGGCGCAAGAAGGGGCGCTCGACGGCGCGAGAAGGGGCGCTCGACGGAGCGGTGGAACGGTGGGCCCAAACCAACTTCGGTCCTAGGTCCTGACCTAGGCGTCGGATACCATGTTGTAAAGTAGAGGTGAACGAGAATGGATGAAACTAGGTAGGAGGGGGATACAAGTAGGAAACCCTAACAAAGTTGTACCCCCTAAGGCTAAACCCACTATAGCCTACACAATTTAAACATATAATGTTTGACAGAGACACTCGCACGCTTTGAAAAGGACGTCAAACGGACCACGGCGGGATTCATGGCGATAGTCAACGAAGCAGACAACGGAGAGAAGCAGACCCAGGAACTTCCTCCAGCAGTCAAGAAAATTCTTGAAGAGTTCCAGGACGTTCTCCCCGACGATTTACCTGATCAACTACCGCCATACCGAACACATCAACACGAGATCGTAGAAGAGCCGGGATCCAAGCCGACGTTCCGAGCACCATACCGGCTGAGCCCGACAGAGCTTGCCGATATGAAAAAACAAATAGAGTATCTCCTGGAGAAAAGGCTGATTCGACCTTCGACTTCGCCGTACGGAGCTCCAGTTCTCTTCACTCCGAAGCCGGACGGAAGTCTGCGAATGTGCATCGACTACCGAGCCTTGAACAAGCAGACCATAAAAAATAAATACCCGATACCACGGATCGACGACTTACTCGATCAACTTCGCGGTGCTACGGTATTCTCCAAGCTCGACCTCAGATCGGGATACTGGCAAATTCGTATGGCGGACAACTCTATCCACAAAACTGCCTTCCGAACTCGGTATGGGTCGTACGAGTATCTCGTGATGCCGTTCGGACTCACTAACGCACCAGCCACATTTCAGGCGGAAATGAACCACATCCTTCGACCCCTTCTGGACGAGTGCGTGGTGGTATACTTGGACGACATCCTGATCTACTCAAAAGACATGAAGCAGCACGTTGAGCATTTGCGACGCGTCTTCGAAATTCTTCGACGAGAACGCTTCTACGTGAAACTATCGAAGAGCGAGTTTGCACTGAAAAAAGTCCAGTTCCTTGGACATATGGTGAGCGCTCAAGGAGTTCACGTGGATCCAAAGAAGATCGAAGCAGTGCGAACGTGGAAGACCCCTGAGAACGTGAAGGAGTTACAACAGTTCCTTGGATTCGCCAACTACTACAACCGGTTCGTACCGAACTACGCCAAGATTGCCGCACCTTTAACGAACCTGTTGAAGAAGAATACACCATATCAGTGGGAGGCGAAGCACCAGGAAGCCGTGGAACAGCTGAAAACCGCACTCACGTCCGCACCTGTCCTTATTTTGCCAGACCCCGAACTTGACTACGTCATCGAGGCCGATGCTAGCGATCAAGCAGTGGGCGCAGTACTCATGCAGGATCAGGGGAAGGGACTGCAACCCATTGTATACCTCAGTAAAAAACTTCACGGGGCAGAACTCAATCACCCCATCCATGACGAAGAGGCCCTCGCCATCGTCAACGCATTTAAAGCATGGAGGTGTTATCTCGAAGGAAGAAAGACCACCGTCTACACCGACCACTACAGCCTCAAGTATCTGAAAACCCAACCAACACTCTCCAGGCGGCAGGTCCGGTGGATTGACTTTCTCGAAACCCACTTCCATTACAACATCGTGTATAAGCCGGGGCACAAGAACAAGGCAGACGCACTCAGTCGCCCTGCACACGTTGCCGCCCTACAAGTTGATGACATGAACCCACTTTTGAAGGGACTCTTCACGCATGGATACACCATTGACCCCGAAGTCTCCGTAGCAGAAAAGCGCCATCTTCTGCATTGGGATCAAGACATCGCGTACCGTAAGGGATCCACAAAAATATGGGTGCCTAATTACCCTCCTTTACGCCAGTTATTACTAGAAGAATATCATGATGTTCTCTACGCGGGCCACTTCGGTAGTAACAAAACGCTTGCCGGTATTGCGAAGCATTATTATTGGCCCCACATGGCGGATGACGCACAAAAATTCGTCACCTCGTGCAACACATGCCAACGGATGAAGAGCAGCAAACAGAAGAAAGCCGGGTTACTCCAGCCTCTTCCAGTCCCTGAACAGCCTTGGCAAGTGGTTAGCCTGGACTTCATCACCGGGTTACCACCTACCAAAGCTGGTTACGACGCCATTCTAGTCGTCATCGACAAATTTTCCAAAATGGGACACTTCATCCCGACACACACAACGGCTCGCACCGAGGAGACAGCGCAATTATTCATCCGCTACGTCATCTCGCAACATGGCATTCCAACCACGCTGATCTCCGACAGAGACCCGAAATTCACGAGTAAATTCTGGAAGGAGCTCATGTCGCTCATGGGGACCAAACTCGCCATGTCATCAGCCTATCATCCCCAAACGGATGGTCAGACAGAGCGCCTCAACCAGATTGTCGAACAGCTTCTGCGAGCAGCGTGTAAGGACGATATCTCTAAATGGGATGCGCACCTGCCGGTTCTCGAGTTTGCGTATAACAACGCCACGCACGCCGCGACAGGGCAAACTCCTTTCTTCCTCTGTTACGGTCGCAACCCACTCACGCCTCAGAAACCGACAGTACCCGCCACGGTGCAAACCGCACATGACTTCATTACCACTATGCACCACTTGTGGGAGCGCACGCATAAACGTCTTTTGACTATCCAGCAGCAACAAAAGAAGCTCGCTGATCGGAGTCGCAACGATCATTCCATCAAGATTGGCGATCAAGTGCTTCTGGATACACGCAATCTCGAAAGTAGCCATCTTCCATCTAAGCTCCGACCTCCCTTCTGCGGACCTTTTCTCGTCGAGGCGCAGGTCACTCCAGTAACCTTCCGCTTGCGTTTACCAGCTACCTGGAGAATTCACAATGCCTTCCATGTTCAACTTCTCAAGCCCTATCGGGACCCGAACACGGTCTTCAAAGGTCGCCAGCCGCCGCCGCCACTGCCAGTGATCATTAAGGGGGAACCTGAGTACGAAGTCGAAGCCGTTCTGGCGCACCGACGACGACGTAACGGCACCTTGGAGCTCTTGATTCGTTGGAAAGGCTATGATCCTTCCGAGGATAGCTGGGTACCTGAACACGACATGGATAACGCCCGTCGTCCTCTCCATGACTACCTTGTCAAGCAGGGTGTTACTTCTACCACCCAGCTTTGAGGGGGGGAAGTGTGAGAGGACGTCCCCGTTATAATATTTGTCATTATTATATTTTTCCTTTATCTTATTCTCCTATTTCTCCTCTTTATTTTGGTCTTTATTTCATCTCAATCGGCCTACTATTCTATTTTCTAGAGCCTTCTCTTTATTTCACTTATTTCCTACTTTTCCCACCGACATATCTATTATACGGCATCGACAGCGCCGACAGTGGTGTATACGGTGTAATCTGGGCGTAATCCCAAGTGCCAATAGCCTTGCGTGCTTGTGCGCACTTGTGATTGTAGTATCGGGAAGGGCGTGTTCCCGAAGGTTCGTTTTATCTCGTTTATCCTTGTATTTTCCGAGCATAAAAACGCCTTGTATTCAGTTTTAGTGACAAGTTTCGATTGAGAATTCGATCCTGTGACAGAGAGAGAGAGAGAGAGAGAGAGAGAGAGAGAGAGAGAGAGAGAGAGAGAGAGAGAGAGAGAGAGAGAGATACGGGGCACTAGCGAGTGATACACAGAGGTTTCTGCGCCTCCTGGCGACACACGCAGCCAAGATAGGGTTCCGCCAGGGACCCCAGACGACAGTAGCGGCGAGACTTAATGCACACTACCGCCAACGCTGTTCCGTCATGCTTCAAAGGTGCCAGGCAACCTCGCTCCTCACAAAATCCAGTAGGGCGACCGAAGCCGCGTTCCCTCTGACTCTTACTAACCCATGGGCACCACGGCTAGGGGATCTGATGCTCACCTTGGAGGACCAGCTGGAAGGGGTGATGGGCGCCCCCAACGAGCATGGAGAGAGGCGGGCTCTGGCCAGAGCGGCTTGAGTCGGCAAGGGTGAAGGGGCAACCAGGTGAAAGAGCAGGAGGATGCTACAAGGCAGGTGGAAGACCGTGGCGAGTGGTTCTGGTGCGATGAGGTGCTTGGGGTCGGTTCGGTTAGGTGGCTGAGCACTCCATCTTGTGTTCTTGTCCGCCATGCTTAGCTAGACTCTTAGCAGCTTTTTCATGCTACTTGCTTGCATGCATGCCTTGACTAGCTTGTTACCACCCCGCCTAGCCTGTAACTTATGAACCATATTAATGAAGGACTGCTTGAGAGAGAGAGAGAGAGAGAGAGAGAGAGAGAGAGAGAGAGAGAGAGAGAGAGAGAGAGAGAGAGAGAGAGAGAGATACGGGACTAGCCTAGCCCTCTGCCCTCTGCACTCAAAGCCTACTTAAGGCCCTCCGGTGCCCTCCTGTCCTCATTATTTACTCTGCGGCCATCCAACCAGTGCTCCTAGCGGCGGCGGAGGCAGCTCCAACGGTGACCGTGATGGCGTACGCGGACGACATCACGATCGTGGGCGATCCAGCACAGGCAACAAGGGCTTTAAACATGATACGAGACGAATTGGGAGCATGCGGCTTACGGTGCAACCTTGCTAAATCGTCCGCATGGAGTCCCTAAGGACACACAGGTCGACTTCCGGACGGCTTGGCGACAGCGGTGGACGGAGTTAGCGTGTTAGGGAGCCCAATTGGCACTATATCATTCTGCGAGTGCACCATCAGGGGGACACTTGAGTCAACAGCAGCACCGTTGGGGCTCATCGGGAAACTCCACCCGCAACACGCTCTGCTACTCCTCTCTTGGTGCATCTCGCGTATGATCTCGTACCTCCTGCGTACAACACCAGCAGACGTACTCCCCCGCAGAGATTGGAGGGAGTGGAGCGAGAGACTCCTGTGGACGGCGCTCAAGGCGGCCCACCTGCACACGCCGAGCAAGGAGCTGGAGCAGAGCTTGGTGTGGAGGCAGGCGACGATGCCAATTGCGCTAGGGGGCCTGGGAATCATAGACCCACTCTCAGAGGCACCAGCGGCATATCTGGCCTCACTGCAGGCGGCGCAGACTCTCCTAAATACGTGTCAGCAACCCCCAGCCACCCCCTGCAGCGCGTGGCGGCACTGGTGTCACCACATGGGGATGGAGCCACAAGGGAAGGCGGAACATCTATCAGGGACCTGAGGAACAGACTACCTGAATCGGCAAAAGAGCTGCTGCGGGCAACGGACCAGGGCGGAGAGGTGAAAGGCCGCCAACAGGAACACCCTCTTGAGGCAGATAAACTTGGACCGGGCAGCGGAGCTGCGGAGCTGGTAGGCGACACGCAGATCGACAAGCCAGGAGAAGACAATGGACACGTCTTCCGCCTGATCAGCCTGCAGGGAGTGGGTGCGGGGGACTGGCTCCATGCAATTCCCACATGGGCGGACCTGACATTCTCACCAGGGCAGTTTGCGATAGCCCTGGGTTTCCGGCTGGGACTGACCCTAGCAGTGACGGACAACTGCCTGTGCGGGAAGAGACGGTCTAAGATAGGGGACCGAAGCCTCCCTAACCATTTGCTGAGGTTCGCAAAGGGGAAGGACAGGACGAACACACACAACAGCCTGGTTTACGCGACACTACGGATGGCTAACGAAGCTGACTACATGTCCGCACATGAGACCATGGCCTTCTCGCAAATCGTTAACCCCAAGCGAGCACACCTTGTCATTAAGGACAAGGAGTCAGCGGAAACCTGGATGACCGACGTTACAGTGACTGACCCAGTACTGCAGCGCCAAGACACAAGGGCGGTGAAGCCACCGGGTTGGGCGGCAGAGGACGTGGTAAGGGGGAAAAGGGGGCTGTACAAGGGACGCCCGGATTTTGTCGGGGTGCTCGGCCTGGCAGTAGAGACCTATGGGGCCCTAGCCCAAGACACCCAGAGGTTCCTCCACATGCTCAGGACACAGGCGGCCAAGAAAAAGTACAGACAGGGGAGGCTCACTACGGTGTCCTCCAAGCTCACTGCGCATTACCGCCAGCGCTGGTCGGTAATGCTTCAGCGCAGCCAGGCCAATACCCTGCTGGCCAAGTCCAACAGGGCAACCGAACGGGCCTTCCCCCAGGCAGCAATTGACCCGTGGGAGCCCCGCCTAGGGGACCTCTGGCAGGTCCTCGAGGACGACCTGGACTGGGGGCCGGCCCTGGATGTGTGAGGGGCTGGAGTAAGGAGGCCCCCAGGCAGCGGTCCCCGGGTGCTGGACACGTGGTAGGACTTGGCTAGCCGAGCAAACCAGCAGGAGTGTTAGGGGTTGTTGCTTGCTTGCATGTTTTCCTGCTTGCCCGCCCAATAGCTAGACTGCATGCTAGGATGGCCGATTCTTATATGCTGTGCCTGTACCCTGCATACTATCAATGAAGGACCGCTTGAGAGGGACGGGACTAGCCTAGCCCTCTGCCCTCTGTACTCAGAGCCTACTTAAGGCCCTCTGGTGCCCTCCCGTCCTCATTATTTACTTGTGCTTTCGTTTTCGGCGGCTCGCGCCGGCGGCCTCCGGCCGCGTGTTTGGGAAGGGAAGACAATTCACAAGCAATGACTACTTGCAATCAGGCAAACACACATGGCCCTTAAGGCGCGTTACTAGGGGAAGCAATTGAGGGACACGAGGCACGGCCTATATCTGGTCTGACTCAAGGGCAACCAATATGTCCGACAGAGTCCGCCACAGCACGCGGACCACCAACGCAGTTGCGCCGATCGCATCGGCTCCGGGTCCCTACACGCAAATACCTCCTCAGGCCTTGGACTGCCGCCTCAAGCCGCCCAACAACAGCAACGACTCTCCGCGCGGGCGCTGCCAACACGGGCGCCACGAGGAACACAAGCTGCGTAGCAACATCCAAACAATCCGGCCGGGGATCGGGATCAAGGGTGTTCCCTGGAAGGTGCGAAAGAGACGCATGGGCGTTCACCTGAACCAACAAGAGTGCCTGGAGGCACTCCACCAATCGCCAAAGTTGGCCGAGCGTCGCCGAGGGCACCAGCACTTGGCGAGGAAAGGACCCCTCGGTTAGGAGAGACAGAGGAGCAGCCGCAACATGAAGAACTGCGTCAACTGGACGAGGAAGAGCATACTGGGCCCTCGCCGCTCCTCCTCCCGCCCCCACAAGTCCCATTTCTGCCACAGGGGGCACCCACGACAACATGGGATACGAGTGCGCCGATAACCGGGGAACAACAAGGGCAGGCGGAGGCAGAGCAGTTGGGGATGGCGTCGGCGGAACAACAGGGGCGGATGCAGGCGGTGCAACCTGTTGAAGCTGGCTTGAGGGACTGGTCTGCGCCGCTTGCATTGCCGCAGCCAGCATGCCCAGTAGGTCAGCCCGCACCTACTGCACATCATTCGCCCCGCCATGACCGCGCGCGCGACCTTCTCTCCACCCACCTCGACCGCCGAGAGACCCAGACTTGTACGATGGCGAGGGGCGACGCCGTGGCGACTCAGGTCGGTGCCGCGACTTCTCGTAATCCTCGCACCGGGAGGGCGAACGGTGGTGCGAGTGACGGCGCTCAGGCGATGGGCGCCGATCAGGAGAACAGTGGCCCGCCGCGCGCCATTCGGAACTCTGCCGATCAGGGGTGCGTTGCTGGGAGGAACACCCCTCCCTCCCCTGATTCGCGTCGCCAGCTCGGTCCCAAGAGCCAACGCGACGCCCACGCTGCCCCGAGGGTGACACCGAGCGCTGGGACCTCTGACGCACAGGAGAGGATCTTCGCGCCTCCTGGACGGCAGCGCCCCCCCCCTTCTCCGAGACCATGACGTCAGCGCTGGCAGGCGGTGGCATGTGGGGGCTCTCAGCAAGGGGTAACGCCACAGTCTCAGCCATAACAGGAAGTGCTGACGCATTAAGTGGAGTCCGATCAACAGGAGCAAGTTGCGGCACGAGAACAAGAGCGCTCTCCGTAGTGTTCCCCGCGTCAACAGCAAGAGGCGCAGCAGGCTCCACCCCCGAGGTCGCCATTGACAACAATCCAAACGGAATGGCACCCGTCGCCGACGCAACGACAAAGGGCTGCAAAAAATATGGGGACACGCCGCCAATCGCCACATGCATCACGAGGCGGACGCGGCGCAGGCCGGCAAAGCTCAACGGGAAGAGGAGGTGGAATGGTTTCCAACAAGCTCAATACATGACTCCTTGAGAGAGAGATAGGGAGAGAGAGAGAGAGAGAGAGAGAGAGAGAGAGAGAGAGAGAGAGAGAGAGAGAGAGAGAGAGAGAGAGAGAGGCGGGGACTCTTCAACGAGGCCAGGGGCATCCCCGCTAGTGATGGTCGCGTACGACACCAGCCGGACGAAGCAGGCCTTTGTGCTAGAGATGAGGGGCTGATTAAAAAGGGAAATATCTCTAAGGCTGTCGCATCACTTCGAACTACACCGCTGGTGCCCCCGACACAGGAAACCCTGGCAGTACTCTTATCGAAGCATCCAGCAGCCGAGACCCCAACACCGAGTCTGGTTACACGGCACACCAGTTCGGCCCTGAGTGTGACGGCAGACGATCTTCGCGACATCTTAGCGAAATGTCCTAACGGAGTTGGAGCGGGTCCTTCGGGGACCTGCTTTGAACACCTCAAAGACCCAGCACTGACAAATGGGGAAGTCATGTCCCTTCTCAGTAAGGTAGTATCCTACCTGCTCAGCATATTCCAAACGGAGGTAGTTCGGGACCTTCTGCTACCATCTAGGCTCACCGCACTAGAAAAACCGGGCGGTGGGGTGCGTCCGATTGTGATCGGCGAGGCGATACTGCGAGTCACAGCCAAGGCTGCACTTCGAGAACTAGCATAAAACATTAGGGATTTCTTCCTCCCGGTGCAGTCCGGTGTAGCGGTTACCGGAGGCGCTGAATGCATCATCCACTCTGACAGGGTGCTTCTTAAGGAGGATGAGTTGCGAGTCGCGCTTCAGCTAGACATTGAAAACGCGTTCAACAGTGTAGAGCACTCCGCATTCTTCAACGCACTCTCACAATCCAGTCTGCTGCCGCTCCTGCCCTTCGTCCTCACTCTCTATGGGGCCCCGTCACGCCTCCTGGTAGATCACCGCCTTGGCGTAGATCACATCCGGCGTAGATAACTGGAAAGAACGGGCCCTTGGCGGGAACGCCAAGACTGTCCAGAGAGGATAGATTCACCAGCGAATGGGGAAGGGGCGGACTCTGACAACCATGAGGGAGACCCTGAGTTTATGTGTGGTGAAGAGCAGGAGTCCGAGCATGCATCACTGGAGGATGAGGAGGAGGAAGGAAGACGGAATAGAGTGAGAGGTGGAGAGGGGAGAGATGGTGGGAGAACAACACAGGGCCAGGAAACGGACGAGCGAGGTGCTGCGACAGGGAACGAGGTGAAGTCACTAGCCACCCTGGCAGAAGACGATGACATCTGGTGACTCGCGGGCACGTGGACAATGGACCTACTGCAAAGACAGGACCAGCCCATCCTAGTCAGACGGTTGCCTCCTTAGGTTCTGGAAAGCTACTGCTTGTGCCTCCTCGCGCCCCTCTTACGGCTTTCAAAAGATCCAGAGTGTCCAGGTGCATGGGCTATCCTACTGCACTTACGGAGGCTCACACTTTGCTCATCCCGCAAGCCAGTCACAGGCAGCCGATGGGCCGCCATCGAGGCTCGGCTGCATCAGTTTGAGCTGGGCGAATGGGATACTTTGCACGAGGCAGCCTGCACCATCCCCGACACTGGAACCCCACTACGACACCAAAATGATGAGGAAGGCCTTTGCGCTAGAGCGGAGGGCTTGATTAAAAAGGGTAACATATCGAAGGCAGTTGCTGCATTTTGCAAGAGTCCCCTCGCAGAAGCGAACACGGCGACACTGACAACCCTGAAATCGAAACACCCATCCTTGGGAAAGCCAACCCCACCATGGGTTACCGGGATCACAAGCTCTTAGCTCAGAGTCCCACTGGAAGCCCTCCGCGAAGTCCTCGCCAAGTGCCCGAATGGGATGGGTGCAGGGCCCTCAAGCACCTGTTTTGAACATCTGCGAGACCCCACCCTCGCAAATGAAGAGATCTTGCTGCTCCTGGCAAACACGATCAACCGCCTCGTGAGCTCTTTCCAGAGTCAAACAGTCCGTAGCCTCTTACTCTCCTCTCGACTTTTAGCACTACAGAAGCCTGGAGGTGGAGTACAAACGATAGCTATAGGCGAGGCGCTTCTTCGCGTAGTGGCAAAGGCAGCACTTCATAGCCCAGGCCCGAAAATCCGGGAAATTTTCTTACCCGTCCAGTTTGGTGTAGCCGTCCCGGGAGGCGCCGAGTGCATCATTCACACCATCAGAACCCTTCTTAAAGAGGACGAGACGCGAGTAGCAATCCAGCTGGATGTAGAGAACGCCTTCAACAGCGTTGAACGCACGGCGTATTTCTCGGCCCTCCAATTGTCCACCCTCAATCCTCTGCTACCGCTCGTCCGTAACTAGTACGACGGACCTTTACGACTTTTAGTAGACCCACGTCTCAAAGTGAGCGACATCCAGAGCTCTAGGGGAGTCCGCCAAGGGGATCCACTCGGTCCCCTCCTCTTCGAAGCGGCGATCCAGCCTATCCTACTCGGTGTGGCCACGAACATCCCAGAAGTAGCTCTGGTCGCCTATGCTGACGACATCACCATCGTTGGCCCACGGGAAGCGGCCTTTGTGGCCTTCAATATGATCGTGACAGAATTGGCCGCTTGCGGACTGCGCTGTAACATTAGCAAGTCGGCGGTTTGGTGCGCCACAAGTGGGGGAGGAGACGGGGGAGAGGAGGAACTACCGCACGGCCTGCCAACACACCATGGTGGCATTAAAGTGCTAGGCAGCCCGATCAGCAGTGACGCATTATGCACAGAGTGGGTCCGAGCGGCACTCACCGAAGCATCGTCACCGCTTCCACTCATATCTCAACGGGGCGGTCGAAACCTATGGTGGTTTGGCTATCAACATGCAGCAGTTCCTCCGCCTACTGGCAGGGGCACCTCACCACCACTGCAGCCCATCTCACATCACATTATCGGCAGAAGTGGTCGGTGATGCTTCAACACAGCCAGGCGACATCACTACTCTCCAAGTCAAACCGGGCAGCGGAAGCGGCATACCCACAAGTGCCAGTAGACCCCTGGACCCCACGCTTGGGAGACCTCTGGCAGATGCAGGAGGATGAGTATGAGAAGCGCCCGTCAACTGCTAGAGCGGCTTAGAGTGCTGTGGGGGAAGGGATTTTGATGCCAGAGTGACCTTTGGGAGCGTTAGGGTGAAGGTTTGGGGAGTCTTTGAGGGCAGTTTGGATTTTATGGGCTATTTTGTTGGGACTCGGTTGGTCCCGACTTATCCGGACAGGCCTGCTCTGTTCTGTCTGTTTGCTAGCATCTTAGGACTCCTAGTTATTGCTTGCTTGTTTACATGCATCCATTATCTAGTTTAGTACCCCATCTTGCCCTGCTTGTACCTTATGAGCCCTATCAATACATGATTGCTTGAGAGAGAGAGAGAGAGAGAGAGAGAGAGAGAGAGAGAGAGAGAGAGAGAGAGAGAGAGAGAGAGAGACATGGTCATAGTGGGAACGAGACACATGGTCACGGTGGGGATGAGACCTTTTAGCGAAGCTCCTGACTGCGTGGAATATCCGCTATCCAACGTGTAGAGAGGAACAGGACCGTGTCTGGAAACAGTCTTCACCACCAGCACTTGGGGGAATTGGCCTCACGGACCCCACAGTAGAGGGCATACACGGCTTTCTTGCTAGCTTCACTCAAGCCGCGCTGCTGCTGTGCTCCATACCGCTCGAACCGGGCACCGTTCTGACAAATGTCAAAAACCACAGATTGTTGCCGCGGGATACTACCACTGCTCTCCATGCATGGCTGACCGAGTGCGAGATGACGTTGCCACATGAAGCGCTCAAAATCCAAGAAAAGGAGCGGTTGGAACCGAAGGGCATAAAGCTGCAACACGCACTTGCTGTGAAGGTGCAGGGAAGCAGATACGCCGTGCAGTTGCAAGCTACCAGGCACATGGATCTTAATCCTCTCTCCGGACACACGCAGCCGTTCTTCTCCCTCACTGGATACGGAAATGGGGACTGGCTCACGGCAATTCCGATCGAACCAAGCCGCTGAGTGGGGCGTGAGCACTTAGCCAATGCAGTTCGGTTCCGCCTCGGACTGCCCTTCTCTATGCCTAAGAACTGCGATTGCTGACATCACACCGAGATCACGGATCCCCGCTTACCTAACCACCTTTTTCGTTGCGGCACGGGAAAGCACCGGATTAACACACATAACGAACTGAGGGACGCTTGCATTAGTATGGCGAACGATGCGGGATTCATCGTGCACGGGGAGTCAGCGGCATATACCCCAGTGGAGGAGCAAACCGCCGACCTGACCATCAGAGACAGAAGCTCCGGCGCGGTGTATATCTGTGATGTGACTATCACAGACCCCATTAGCACCAGAGACCCGCACGCAACCAAGGGAAGGGAACGGGCGGCTAGGGAGCAGGCGGACAAAAAGACCCAGCACTATGCCAACCGGCCTAACACTGTTGGTTTCTTCCCCCTGGCTGTCGAAACCTATGGATGCCCGTGCGCCGAGGTACTTGTGTTCTTGAAGTTGTTGGCAGATACGGCCACCAGACGGTTCTTCAATGCCCAACCACAATCATTCCAAGCGGCCAGGTTCCTGCACCTCTTCAGGAAACGCTGGTCATGTGCTCTCCAACGAGCACAATCAGTTGGGTACTTGATCAAATCAAACCAGGTGGCAGCTGCAAAAAACCCCCCCGTGGGAGGGGTACAATCTGAAATGCACTTGAGAGAATCTTGTGCGGTTATTGAGCCCCTTATGGAGCTGTAGATTGGAGGTTGTTAGATTTGTGTGTTTTTGTGTGTTAGATAGATCCTGATCTTATACCTTGCATGCTTGTAATTCCCTGCTTTATCAATACAAGGACCATTAGAGAGAGAGAGAGAGTGAGTGAGTGAGAGAGAGAGAGAGGGAGAGAGAGAGAGAGAGAGAGAGAGGGGGTACTTGGAGCTAGTCCCTGGTCCCTTAGCCTCTCCCAGCCTCTCTTTCCTTGCCTTCCATAGTATTTAAGCTGCATCTGGTGCCTTTTCTCCTCATTATTTTCTGTTGAGTTCATTGTACTCTTAGAATCCAGCGGCCGGCGCTCGACAGCGCGGCCTTCGGCCGTGCGTGGAGGGCGACAAGCGACAAACAACAAGGATCACTAGTATGGCATACAACATGGAGCAGTAGATCTGCCCAGAGAACACGGGCAAGGTAAGTAGGGAAGGGGAGATGGGGAACAACAAAGCAAACACCAAGGCCCAGAAGGGGCAGAAGGCTACATGCGGTTCAGCACGTAAAACGAGCGGCGGATCCAGCGGAGCAATGACGCGAGTGCAGGCACAACCTGGAGGGGGGCTTCTTCGGCTGCCGTGGTGACCCTGCGGAAAGCCCTCGCGGTCGGCCCCTCGTTCTCGTCGGGATGCTCGGACTCCAGGGGCAAACGGAGGAGCCGCCACAAGCCCTGCGCAGCCGCCTCATGAACAACACTTTGCTGGTGCTCGGTCAACTGAGGATCCCGGAGTACCAAGTTCCACCCCTCCAAGCCAGCATGCAATTGCTCCAGTGCTGTCGCAACATGGGAGAGACACTCGCCAACCCTGATCATGCATTGCTCCCAACGGAGGACAAAAAGCACGAAGTCGGACGGGATGTCCCAGACCCGGCCCCACAGGGTCACAGGCTACGGGGGAGACTCCCACAGTTCCCCGTTCCACCAATTCTCGTCGTCCTCAGGATCAGGTGCATCGGGCAATAGTTCACGAGACCAGGCACGAGGAGGAGGGAAATGAGCGATGGGAGCAGGGTTGAGAGGAACAAGCGGATGCTGCCGCTGAGGAATCTCAGGTGGCGGAACGGCACTGTCCAGTGATGGAGCAGGAACGGGGAGCACGAGAAGTGCACCAGCAGATTGCACCGTCGATGGAGGCACCAAAGGGAGAGGTCGGGGAGAGGTTGATGCCGATTGTGGCGCCGACGGCAGCGAGGGCTAGGACACCAGAGGGTGTTAGAGAGTAAGGACGGAGTCTATGAAGATTAGGGGCTGAAATATCTCAAAATCGTCAACTACAATTCTGGACAGAAAAGTTGTCGTCACAAGAAACGTCGTCGACGATTAACACACAGTTAAAATTCTCTCAAACTCGAGTATGTTGTAGCCCTTGACCGTGGCTATCTTTCCCAATTTGAACGGTATCAAAATATGGAGTATAACTCGAGTTATGAATTTCGGCGCACTAGGGGGTATGCTGCCATAGAAAACGTAACTCAATCACAATTATCTCACAAGTTCACACAAGAAAGTTGGAGTAGCAATAGAACCAGGTAGGAGGGGATGAGGAGGACAAGAGGGAAGGTCCCAAGCGAGTCCCCAACCAAGGAAACCCCATACCACACAATTCCCCTCTCTATAGGCACCCCAACTTTGACATTTGTCATTTTCCCAACTCATGCCATCCACCTCACCCAACTTGGCCACACTTGCCAACCTGGTTTGGCTTCTCCCAACCACTTGGCATCATCTACAGTGATGGTGACGAATTTCCCAACCCCCAAAAGTCTGTACCCCATATTGAGTCAACCCGCAAATTCCTATAGTCACCGCATCTCAATCAAAACTTCGAACGATCATATCTTTCTCGTTCTTGCTCCGATCGCGGCGATTCTCGGTTCGTTGGGAAGCTCTTGAGCAGAGGAGTCACTTCAGATATCTGCTCAAGCCAAATAACATTCACACACACTCAGAAAATCAAAACAACACCAAACACAAATTCTTGCACACGCTCACACCACGCATGCAACGCACGAACATATGATGGGAGGCAGACAGACGTGAATGCAAATGATAGCATCACATAACCGAGGGGACGACGCAACAGGACCGGACGACTGCTGCTGGGATGACTGTTGAGACGGAATCGGCGGAGGCAACTGAGGAGGCGGCTGAGACACCAGAGGAGAGCGCGACTGGAGATGCGGTCCAACGATCTATCGCTGGAGAGCAGGCAGAGGGCGAGGCAGTCGACGACGACAAAAGGAACCACTGCGGGCCCTCAGATGAGGGTGGGTACGCCCGCGAGGCGACGGATACACCGGCTCTCGTGAAGCCAAGTGGGCGGCGTAGCCAGATCACCTCGTGAAGGCTGCCCTGCAAGAAAGCTGTTGAGAAGTCGAGGGAGTGCAGCTCGTAGTCACGCTGTGCTGCAACGTGCAGCAAAACCCGAAGAGTAGTCATCTTCGGGGTGGGGGAGAAAGTCTGGAAGAAGTCGACCCCCTGTCGCTGACTGAAGCCTCGAGCAACGTAACGCGCCTTGAAGGCAGGCGGAGAACCCAGCGGCCACTTCACTCTGAAAATCCACATGCCATCGACTATGTTCTCCCAAGGAGGAGGAACCTCGTCGACGTAGGTGCCTGTGGACTTCCAGGAAGCCATCTCTGCGTCCATGGCTGTCTGCCACTGAGAGGAGTAATCACCTGTGATTACCTCAGCATAAGAGCGCGTGGTAGGGATGTCAAGTACATTCGGGTCTCCCTCAGGGCAAAGCAGCATGGATGCGAAACGAGGTAAAGCGGTCGCAAGACACTCGAGCTCAAACTGCCTGTCCTCAAGGATTTCACAGCCAAGGGCAAGCTCACCCTCGACGGACGGAGGACAGACAGACTCAGACTCAGCAACAAGACTAGTGGCGTAGTCGAGACGACATGCGGCAGCAAAGTCAACAAGCTCAGGAACTGGGGCAGACGCAGTAGTGGACTCAAACGAAGGGTCAGTGATAACAGTGGCTAGAAGACGAGGGACAGTAGGACTAGCAGCACGAGCTAAGTCAGACTCAGGGTCAGGAACGCTAGGAAGAGAGGATGCAGGAGGAGACGGTAAGGTAACTCGCAGTGGAACAGAGGAAGGACGAAGTGCCATAATGTGAGTGGCAGGGACATGAGGAGGACGCGGACGAGGAACACGACGACCAGTGCAAACAGCGCGAACAGGCGAGGCAGGACGAGATGCAGGCTCACGACGCTCTGAAGGAGAGTCTGCCTGCTCAGCGTAAGGAGAAGGAGCAGGCCGTGGGGAGTCAAGCTGTAACTGTGACTGCGACGTAGACTCGCGACGTAGTCGAGACAACTCCTAGCAGCAAAGTCGACTAGCTCAGTGACTAGGGCAAACGCAGAAGTAGACTCAAAGTCAGGGTTAGTGACGACAGTAGCGAGGAGACGAGTGACAGTGGGACTGGCAGCACGAGCAAGGTCGGACTCAGGGTCAGGAACGTGCGGAAGAGAGGACGTGGGACAGGACAACCCGCTGTGGAATAGAGGAAGGACGAAGTGCCATACCGTGAGTGCCTTGGACAGCCGGAGGACGAGGACGGGCAACACGGCGAGCACGAACAGGTGTGGAAGCATGAGTCTAAGGCTCACGATGCTCAGTCAGGGACTCAGTCACCTCAGTGTGAGGAGCAGGAGTGGGCAGCGGGGAGCCAGGCAGTAGCTGTGGCGGAGACTGGTCTGTCGGTGGACACAGGAGAGGTGGAGTGAGGCCAGTGGAAGATGAGAGACTAAGAACCTGGCGAAGGGCCGAGTCAATCGGTGGCAGGGACGACTGCGGCTGTGGGTAGAAAAACGATTGGCTCGACGCAGAACCAGTACCGTCAGCAGCCTTAGCACCTCCAGTACCTCCAGCTCCAGCACCTCCGGTAGCACCTCCAGCACCTCTAGTACGAGCACCTCCAGGACCAGCAGCTCTAGCACCTCCAGTACCTCCAGTACCACCAGCTCCAGCACCTCCAGTACCACCAGCTCCTGTACCTCCACCAGCAGCAGCACCAGCACCTCCAGGACCTCTAGTACCACCAGCTCCAGCACCTCAAGTACCTCCAGTACCGCCAGCTCCTGTGCCTCCGGCACCAGCAGCACCTCCAGCACCAGCAGCACCTCCAGCACCAGCAGCTCCAGCACCTTCAGCACCACCATCTCCAGTAGTACCTCCAGCACCACCAGCTCCAGCACCCGCAGCACCTCCAGCAGTACCTCCAGTACCAGCAGCTCTAGCGTCTAAGTAACTCCAAGCCCCAGCACCAGAGCGACCCTGCCGAACGACCCACCACTCACGAAGCTGCTGTGGTGAGGGTGTCTCAAGTCGACTAGGTGGTTGTTGCTGTCCAACACCAAGACCTGTAGCAGGAGCACCCACGGCCCCTCCACCACTAGGACTCGCAGCACCCCCAGAACCCTCAACCCCAGGACCAGCACCCCCAGACTCAGCACCCCTAGGACCAGCACCTCCTCCGTCCTCACCCCCAGTGTCACCACCCCCAGCAGCACCACTGTCCACAGCTACAGGCTGCAGAGGTGGTGAAGACGGTCGAGGCAGAAAACCAGGAGGGGTCTCCAAGCGTTTAGAGTGATGAGTGGCCGCCGTGTCGTCAGCGGCAAGGTCACCCCCCTCAGCCAGGCCAAAGGAGTCAGAAGAGATCTCCAAAGGAATAACCAAGGGGGGTGGGTCTACTTGAGACACACCTGAGGGAGCAAGATCCTGTGGGGAGAGGGGGTCTACTGGAGGGGGAACTGGTACCAGGAAGAGAGGCGCCAGGGGGATCGGGTGGGACGCGTGCAGGTGGAGCCTGTAGAAATAGACCGACTCGTTAAAGGTGACGTCCTGGGTGGAGAATACGCGACGCGAGCGAGGGTGGTAAAACTGCCATGGCGGGGCGTCGGTGGGGAAGCCCAGAAAGGCGCAGCGCAGAGTGCAAGGAGAGAGCTTGCTCATGGTGGTATCGCGAACAAGGGAGAGTGCGCCCCAGACTCGAAACGCCGATGTATCGCCAACCTTTCTTGTCCAACAGAGTGTGGGCAAGGTCTCTGTCAAAGAGACACAGGGCCAGAGGTTGAGCTGATGCGCGGTGTATCGGACCGCAAACGGCCACAGAAAATGGGGAGCAGCCGCATGGATCATGGAGGTACGAGCAACCTCCATGATCAAGCCAATGCGACGCTCAGCAATCCCATTTTGCAGTGGAGAGGCCGGAAGCGTGAACGACTCGATGATGCCCTCGTCTCGACAGAACTCCGCAAGGAGGCTGGAAGAGAACTCATCGCCCCTGTCAGAGTGCAGACGCAGGACTGGAAGGTCCCGCTGAAACCGCTCGCGCAGCTGGTAACAAGTAGCGCGGATCCAGGGGATCAAAACACCGCTGTCGTCCGCCTTGCTGCGCAAGGGGAAGATCGTGGTGTAGCGCGTGTAGTCGTCAACGACCAGCAGGAAGTAGCGCTCATGGTCCGTCCCATGGACGGGGGCCGGGCCCCTCACGTCTATGTGGAGAGTCTGCAGAGGAGCAGTGGTCGGAGGAAACAAGGAGGAGTGAGGAGCAGCGCGCTGCCGCCCCTTGACGCAGGGAAGGCACGGCGGGGCAGGCGAGTGCGGGAGGGGGGGCAGGGACCTGGGAAGGCCAGAGACAAGGAGACGCGAGTGCATGCTACGAAGGCGCGGCAGAGAGGGGTGACCGAGTCGGTGGTGCCAGAGGAGAGTCTGCTGGGAGAGTACCCGACACTAGTTCGACGCAGTGAATTGACTAGACGCAGACACCTGACCCGATGAAGCCACCTGTGCAGACGCAGTGGTGAGGGTGTACTGACTGGACCCGGGCTGACGAGTGAACGTAGCAAGGTGACGGCCAGTCCAGGAGCACATACAGATCGCCACATGCTTTCCTCCAGGAGTAAAGGTGTCAACCCATACATCCTAAAGGACGGCGTTTCTCACTAAGTCCGTCGAGAACGAGGGGAGGTGGAGACTTGGAAGTGAGCCAGAAGGGACTGCCGGACATGGGAGGACAGTGGAGGCTCGTGCGACAACTGGGCCCCCAGAGGGGTCAGCCAGTGAGACTGGGACCGGTGCAGCGAGCGGTATGACTGTGGTGCAGTCTCAAAAAAAGCAACGAGGTGCACCCGAGTCAAGTGTGAAGGTGTGCAAGGCCTCAGCTGAGGCAGCAGACTCACTAGCACCTGTGACAGCAGACGCACTAGCACTTATAGCGGCAGCAGACTCACTAGCACCTGGGGAAGAGGCAGCGATACCATCAGCGCAAGGCACACACGAGTAACCGGTACCCTCATCACTAATAACATCAACATACATAGCAGAGAGTGCCTGGTTGATCTTAACAAAATCAAGAACAAACACATCTACTCCTTTCGCCATCAGCTGCGCCCAGTTGGGGACAGCCTGCTCATCACCATATTCTGCCACTCAGGCATCCTCAAGACAGCCAAAGCAGCGATACTCCGTGTGCCCAGTCTTCCCGCAGGTCTCACCCTTCCGGAGGCCCGTGCGCCTGACATAGGGCATCGAACAGTGCCCCCAGGGGAACCACGCTGGACAACCCACTCACGAAGCTGCTGAGGGGTGGGGTTGTGCGGGAGGCGTGGCAGCTGTGGACCACTCCCATAGCCTCCGCCGCCACGAGCTGAACCCCCATAGCCTCCACCCCTGCCAGCTCCACCCGGACTGCCTCCACCACTCCTGCCGCCTCCACCACCCCTGCCACCTCCTCCACCCCCGCCACCTCCACTGCCCCCACCTCCAGTGCCACCTCCACCGCCTCCGCCCTTGCCACCACCACCCCCGCTACCACCACCGCTAGTGCCACCCTCACCACCCTTACCCCCCTTGCCCTTGCCGTGGCGGCGCTTCCCACTACGCAGCGCTGACTTCCTCAGCACCAAGGAGGTCGAAAGCAGCAGCAGTAGCAACAAAGGGCATGAGAGGGGAGGGAGCACACCCTTAAAAAAGGGGGAGCGGGGAGTGCCACGAGAGGCAGCGACAGCAACAGTACTGGTCTCAGCCTCGAGAATGGACTTCTCTAGCGAGGCAAGTGTGAGCTCAGTGGGGTCTAGGGCGAGGAAGTGGTCCCTAACGGTGCGGAGGGAGTCAGGGAGGCGTGTGACGAGGAAGTACAGGGTGATATAAAGCGGGGAGGGGGGGGGTTCTCAGCGAGGAAGGCCGGCTTGAGGGCGGCGCAATAGCGAGTCTCACTAGAGCGAAGGTGGGTCATGAGATCAGCAATGGTGGGGAAATCTGCGAGCTCAGGAAAGAGGTACGGCAGCATGAGACGGCCTAGGGCGGCAGTAGCGGGGGAGGAGTAACGAGTGACAACAGCGTCATAGAGGGCTTTGGCTGTCTTTTGCTGGCTAAAATGTGCTCTCTCAGCTACCGGAAGGTGGTTGCGAACAGTAAGGTGGGCAGTAGCGTCACGTATGAGCCACTTCGAGTGATCCGCGTGCGCTATATCACTGGGGCTACGATGGAACTCCATCCCTAGCCTCGCTCTGCAGGAACAGCTGAAGATCATCGAGCCACACGTCAAAGCTAATTGGGCGACCCTCCGCATCGAAGCTAAGAACCGAAACGGTAGTCATAGTAGCAGGAGTAGCCGCAGAAGCAGGAGTAGCCGCAGAAGCAGCAGCAGCAGTAGCACTAGCAGTAGCAGCAGCAGTAGGGCAGTGCGGCTCAGTAGGGGTAGGGCAGTGCGGCTCAGGTAGGGCGGCGCGGCTCGACAGGGCCCAGAGCAGCAGTGCGCACGGCAGCAGCAGCTCAGGCGCAGCAGCTCGTTTGGCTGCAGCTGCGCAGCAGTAGCAGCACTGGCGGGTAGGGGCGCTCGCAGGCAGGCAGCACAGTATTCCTCCAGCACAGCACAGTAGCAGCAGTAGCAGCAGGAGCAGCAGCATTACTCCTCCTGCACCTCCTCCTCGGTATCACCTCTCTCAGCAGGGCAGAGTGCAGCAGCAGGGATGGTGTAGGCTGCTGCACCTCCTCCTCGGTATCACCTCTCTCAGCTACAGGGGCCTCCCCTTGCTGCAGTACTCCTTCCACATCTGCTGCCTCCCCTTCAGCACCTCCCAAGTCATGTGACACCTCTGTCAACTCTGAAGATGAGGACAACTCCATGGGAATGAGATGTGGGTCGTTCGTTCCCACCTCTATTCCATGCGGAATGGTGACCTTGCTCCTCCCCTGCTCCGACCACTCCTTGAACATGAGCCCCTCCATGAACTTGGCATCTCTGGTGGTGAAGATGGTCTTGGATTTCGGGTCCCACATGAGCCAGCCCTTGCTCCCCCGTGCAAGACCCAAATGAACAGCCCACACCGCCGCCTCTTGAAGCTTGACACGCTTCTTGTGAGAGTACGCCGACGTTCGACATATTTCTCATTTCCATTTTTTTTCTCCATCTTATTCTCCTTATTTTCCTCTTTCATTTGCACTTTATTTCACCTCAATCGGACTACTATTCTATTTTCTAGAGCTTTCCGATTATTTCACTTATTTGGTATTTTCGGCACCGACATTTACATTATACGGCACCGACAGCACCGATAGTGGTGTACAAGGCGTAATCTCGCCATAATCCAAAGTGCCAATAGGCTTGCGTGCTTATGCGCACATATGATTATCTATTCTAGAAGAGCGCGTTCCCGAAGGTTCGGATTATCTGTTGTTTCTATGTATTTCTGAGTATAAATACGCATTGTACCCACCTTTAGTGCAACATTCTCGAGTGGAAATTTGATCCTGTGACACTTGGTAATCAGAGTCGTTTTCACTCGCGGAGTTTCAGCTAAGCAGCGCGCTCAAGAAATTCCTGCTTCGAAAAACCGCCGGGGGCGACGAATTCGGCGCCGACGCTGGTAAGCACCAGATTCCGCGTTTCTTTTTAATAACCCCCCTCGCGCGTTTTTTGAACAGGATCGTGAGTTCGATTGTTGGCGAAAACGTTTGCGATACAGGGACGACAATTGCGAATTGTCGGGACCTATATCGAGCGGTGCAGAAGTAGCGAGACCGACGCGCGACGGATCGAACGACTTCGGGTGAAAGCTCGCGTCATGGCGAAAATTGCGACAAAAGCAGAATCGATGGTGACTTCGCAGCAGTCGCGAAATATTCCCAAGGCCCAAGAAATTCGAGCCCCCAATGTCAGTAGATCTGCACTGTGGATGCCCGATTGATCCTAGGGGGGTTACAGGCGCGTTCGCTTGGGGGGTTATGGGCGCACAAACCCGCTACACAAACAAGCCCTTTTATCCCAATGGTCTAGTGGTTGGGATTCTGACATGGTATCAGAGCGAAGGTCTCGGGTTCGAATCCCAGTGTGTGCACTTCGGGCATCCCAGTGCGGGGGGGTGTCAGAGGTCTACTGGTGATCCCCGATTGATCCTAGGGAAGGGTTACAGGCATGTTGGCCTGGGGGGTTATGGGCGCACTGACCCGCTACTTAACAAGCCCTTTATCCCAGTGGTCTAGTGACTGGGATTCTGACATGATGTCAGAGTGGTCTCGGGTTCGAATCCTAGTGTATGCACATGTTGGCCGTTGCCGCTGTGCTCAATCCTGGGCCTCCCAGTGTGGGGGGGTGTCAATAGATCTGCACTGTGGATGCCCGATTGATCCTAGGGGGGTTACAGGCACGTTCGCTTGGGGGGTTATGGGCGCACAAACCCGCTACACAAACAAGCCCTTTTATCCCAATGGTCTAGTGGTTGGGATTCTGACACCCAACACCTTTGATGGGGAAATCGACGCTAGGCGCTGGCTTTTGGCAATCGAAATTTATTTCGCCACCATTGGATGGACAGCACCAGCACTCGACAGAAACAGAATTATTTTTGCAGCAACACTACTGCGCGGACCAGCAATTGAATGGATAAGCGGAAGCGGTTTATTAAACCAAGGTGAAGCGACGTGGCAGCAGTTCCGAGAACGATTACTACAACGTTTTGAGCCGATTAATGCAGCGTTTATCGCCCGCGACAAAATACATCGTCATCGACAAATCGGGAGCGTCGCGAACTACACGCAACAAATGGAGGAGTTGTTCAACCGCATCCCCGACATCACAGAAGGCGAAAAAATTATAGCATTCATCGCGGGGCTGAAAAAAGAAACACGACAACATGTTGCGGCCGCAAATTGGAGCAGCTACAACGACGTCGTTTTGGCAGCGGAACGTTTCGACGTAACCACGATCGGAACACGACGACTTCATGGACGAGCTAGACGACATGGAGGACGCTTGGCTAACCCCACGTACGCCGACCCGATGGAACTCGATCGAATCGACGCGAAGGCAAGTCCAAAGAAGAACAAATCTAAGTGTTCTTTCTGCGGCAAGCCTGGACATCGACTCATCGATTGTGACGAAATGAAAACTGCACGTTCAGCGCTCAGGGACCGCAGTAGTGGAGCAGATTTAATGCGAATATTGGAGGATCGTGGAGTGAATTTTTCAAACCACGAACGGACTCTACCAGGGAAAATCGCCGAGGGAAATAAAATCTCCGCGACACAAGACCCTGCTGGACCCGGACAACTCCAAAAAGGCCCTGTAAAAAGTAAGCACCCCTTCAAAATATCATACAAGGATGCTTTACTTGGAAAAAATTCCCTTGGGTCTACGGCCTTTGTGAAATCACGAGAGAGGCTCCAAAAGAAAAAGAATGTACCGGTACGACAACTACAGCAGCTGCGCATGGGGAACCAACAACGGAGCATGGAAGATCGACCTTCCAACGACGACATCATCCTCTCTCTAAAAAACCAGCCCACGTCGACCAACCGGTCCCCACGGAAGAAGTCGGTGGCGCTAAAGCAGCTCAAGAGGGAGCTGGAGGTCAACATGAAGCTGCGACGACCTCAAACCTCCTCTACAGATGCATCTGCAACATCTAAAACATCTACGGTACCTACCCCATCTATGAATTCTACTACGAGCTCGAGAACCACGTCGTCGACGACAACAAAAAATCATGGCAATAGGGAACGGCAGGACCGGCCATCTGCCACCCCAGGAGAAAACACAGAGCTATGGAAAATGCCCTATGATCCAATCAACGAGACGATCAACGGGTACAACGAGCAACGCCAACCACTTTTGCTCGAGGTGATCTGCAATGGACGACGCCTCCAAGCACTCGTGGACAGCGGAGCATCCCATTCAGTATGCGACAAAGCAACCCTCGAACGCATCAATGAGAAGTACACGCCTTCAAACTTCACAGCTACGATGGTTGACGGAAGCAAATTACAAGTCTACGGCGAAGCAGCGTTACACCTGCAGATGGGTCCTCTTCGCTGGAAACCGACCCTACCCGTCACCAACATCAAAGGGCTAGACTTGATTCTTGGGAGAGATTTTCTGAAGAAGTTCAACCCCGAGATCAACTGGGTCACCCGCACGGCGCGTATTTAGAATCAAGACAGAAGAGTTCCTCTTCCGAATTGGAGCAACACGGGAGATATTCCGGAGGAGACTCTCGCACGCTTCGAGAAGGACGTGAAGTGAACCATGGCAGGGTTTGTTGCACTGGTTACCAACGAGGACGAAGGAGAGAGAAAAACGCTCGAGCTTCCACCAGCAATCCAGAAACTTCTAGAAGAGTTCGAAGACGTTCTCCCTGACGACCTTCCAGACCAGTTGCCGCCACACCGAACCCACCAGCACGAGATCATCGAAGAACCTGGTTCAAAACCGACCTTCCGAGCACCATATCGACTCAGCCCTACCGAGTTGGCCGACATGAAGAAGCAGATCGAGTACCTTCTGGACAAAGGACTCATTCGACCATCAACATCACCATACGGTGCACCAGTGCTTTTCACACCAAAACCTGACGGAAGCTTACGCATGTGCATCAACTACCGAGCCCTCAACAAGCAGACGATCAAGAACAAGTATCCGATTCCACGGATCGACGATCTACTTGACCAGCTTCGTGGAGCCACAGTATTCTCAAAACTCGATTTGAGATCGGGATATTGGCAGATCCGGATGGCGGATAACTCCATCCATAAGACAGCGTTTCGGACACGATACGGATCCTACGAGTACCTCGTCATGCCGTTCGGACTCACCAACGCATCCGCTACATTCCAGGCCGAAATGAACCATATTCTTAGGCCTCTACTCGACGAATGCGTGGTGGTGTACCTGGATGACATCCTGATCTACTCGAGGGACATGAAGCAGCACATCGAACACCTACGACGTGTCTTCGAGATACTTCGACGGGAGAAGTTCTACGTCAAGCTATCCAAGAGCGAGTTTGCCTTGAAGAAAGTTCAGTTCCTTGGACACATGGTGAGCGCTCAAGGAGTCCATGTCGACCCAAAGAAGATCGAAGCCGTACGTACGTGGAAGACACCGGAGAACGTGAAGGAACTTCAGCAATTCCTTGGGTTTGCGAACTACTATAATCGGTTTGTGCCACAGTATGCAAAGATTGCAACACCTCTCACCAATCTACTGAAGAAGAATACACCGTTCAAGTGGGAGGATGTGCACCAGCAAGCCATGGAGCAGTTGAAGACCGCACTCACGTCCGCACCCGTCCTGATCCTGCCAGATCCAGAAAAAGACTATGTCATCTAAGCTGACGCTAGCGAACAAGCAGTTGGAGCAGTCTTGATGCAAGACCAAGGGAAAGGACTACAACCAATCGCTTACCTCAGCAAGAAATTGCACGGGGCAGAACTCAACTACCCGATTCACGACAAAGAGGCCTTAGCGATCATCACGGCATTCAGGACATGGCGATGCTACCTCGAAGGGAGAAAGACCACGGTCTACACTGACCATTGCAGCTTGAAGTACCTAAAGACGCAGCCGACCCTCTCCAGAAGACAAGTCAGGTGGATTGACTTCCTCGAGACGCACTTCGACTACGACATCGTGTACAAGCCGGGACACAAGAATAAGGCAGACGCACTGAGCTGGCCTGGACACGTTGCCGCCATACAGATTGAGGGGATGAATCCGCTACTCAAGGGACTCTTCACGCACGGGTATACCATCGACCCCGAGATTCCCTTAGCAGAGAAAAAGAAATTGTTGCAGTGGGACCATGACGTCGCACTACGCAAAGGATCAACAAAGATATGGGTACCCAACTACCCGCCTCTTCGGCAGTTGCTCCTCGAAGAATTCCATGACGTGCTCTACGCTGGACACTTCGGGAGTAACAAGACTCTTGCCGGGATTGCGAAAGTCTACTACTGGCCTCACATGGCAAACGACGTGCAAAAGTTTGTCACTTCGTGCGACACGTGCCAACGGATGAAAAGCAGTAAGCAGAAGAAAGCAGGACTTCTTCAGCCTTTACCCATCCCGGAACAGCCTTGGCAAGTGGTCAGCTTGGATTTCATCACCGGTTTACCACCTACCAACGTGGGGCATGACGCCATCCTGGTCGTCATTGACAAATTCTCAAAGATGGGACACTTCATTCCGACACATACAACCGCACGCACGGAGGAAACGGCACAGCTATTCCTCAAACACATCATCTCACAGCACGGGATCCCAACAACCCTCATATCCGACAGGGACCCCAAGTTTACTAGCAAGTTTTGGAAAGAGCTCATGTCGCTCATGGGGACACGCCTAGCAATGTCATCTGCATATCATCCCCAGACCGATGGGCAGACAGAGCGCTTGAACCAAATTGTGGAACAACTCTTGCGCGCAGCGTGCAAGGACGACATTAACAAGTGAGACTTGCACTTGCCGGTGTTGGAGTTCGCCTACAATAATGCGAAGCATGCCGCAACAGGAGAGACCCCATTTTTCCTCTGTTACGGACGACATCCACTAACTCCACAACAGCCGACAGTACCTGCAACTGTCCAACCCGCGCACGACTTCGTTATCACAATGCAGCAGCTTTGGGATCGGACACACAAGCGTCTACAGGACATACAGTCTTCACAGAAACGCTTGGCCGATCGCCATCGATGTGATCATACCATTGCTGTTGGTGATGATGTGCTTCTCGACACATGCAACCTCAACCTCGGTCACCTTCCATCCAAGTTACGACCTCGCTTCTGCGGACCTTTCCTCGTAGAAGAGCAGGTCACTCCAGTCACATTCCGCTTGCGCCTACCAGCTTCTTGGAAGATTCATAACGCCTTCCACGTGCAGCTTCTTAAACCTTATCAAGATCCAAATAAGCTGTACACGGGACGCCAACCTCCGCCGCCGCCTCCAGTCCTCGTGAATTATGAACTTGAGTACGAGGTTGAATTTGTGCTTGCACATCGTCGTCGTCGGCATGGCGCCCTGGAGTTTCTCGTACGCTGGAAAGGCTATGATCCTTCTGAGGACAGCTGGGTCTCTGAAGAAGACATGAGTAACGCCCAACGTTCTCTCCGCGACTATCTTGTCAAGCAGGGTGTTACATCTACCACCCAACTTTGAGGGGGGGAAGTGTGAGAGTACGCCGACGTTCGACATATTTCTCATTTCCATATTTTTTTCTCCATCTTATTCTCCTTATTTTCCTCTTTCATTTGCACTTTATTTCACCTCAATCGGACTACTATTCTATTTTCTAGAGCTTTCCGATTGTTTCACTTATTTGGTATTTTCTGCACCGACAGCACCGACAGTGGTGTACAAGGCGTAATCTCGCCATAATCCGAAGTGCCAATGGGCTTGCGTGCTTATGCGCACTTATGATTATCTATTCTAAAAGAGCGCGTTCCCGAAGGTTCGGATTATCTGTTGTTTCTATGTATTTCTGAGAATAATACGCCTTGTACTCATCTTTAGTGCAACATTCTCGAGTGGAAATTCGATCCTGTGACACTTCTCCTTAGGGACATGCACGAGCCCCATGCACCCGAAGACACGAAGCATATCCACCAAGGGCTTCTTGCCACTTCACTTCTCCATAGGGACCCAATGCTGACCTCCCACATGAGTCAACACCCGGTTCTTGATGACGGTAGCATGACAAATAGCGAGGGGCCAGAACCGCAAGGGTAGACCCGAGTCCACCAATATCGTTCTCCCGCCCTCTATGATGGTCCGGTTCGCTCTCTCTGCCACGCTGTTGGAATGAGGGGTGTAGGCCGTGCTGAGCTGCTGCTTGATGCCGTGCCGCTTTAACCAGCTCCGGAACTCCGCTCCCAAAACCTCCCCACCACGGTCGCTACGAATCGCCTTCACCCGCTTGCCGCTCTCTCGCTCCACCATGGGCACCCACTCTTCAATGATGACCCTTGCAGCATCACTCTTCTTTGCAAGTGGAAAAGACCAGGTGAGCTTTGTGTAATCATCCACCATAGTCATGGAATACAGGGCCTCACCATCTCCCTTTACCTTCATCGGCCCCACAAGATCCACATGCACGAGCTCCACCGGGTCACTTGACTGCCCCACCGCCGAATGGAAGGGAAACCGTGAGAACTTGCTGGTCAAGCAAGTCTCACAAGAACCCACCTCCTTGGGCTCCCCCTTTATCCTCAGCCCATTGACTCTTTCCTCCTTCAACATCTGCTGTAACTGAGGTAGCGCCACGTGGCCAAAGCGACGGTGTTACACTTGGTAGCGCACACACCCCATGCACAAGTGTCAGAATGTTATAATTGTCTAGCCTGCAGTGGGGTACTCCATAGTGAGTACAGCCCACTTAGGGTTTGTTATATGTATCCAACTGCTTGCTAGTGCAAACCCCTCCTTTCTTCATTCTTACTTTCTACTGCTAATTCTGACATGCTATCAAAGCAGGTCGACCCCCTTGGGTCGATCCTGTGGGTGGGCCCACCACCTAAAGCTTCCGCTGCTCTACTGCTGTCGTGCGCCCCGAGCGCGCTACCCTTTCTTCCTGCCGCGCGTCTGTTGCGCGCGGCGGTTTTCCTGTGTGGCACGCGCCCGGGGGGCGCGCGGCCCTTTCTTCTTCCTGGCGCCCCCTGGCGAGCCGCGCGCTGCCCCCGCTCGTCCGTCGCGGCACCCTGGGGAGCCGCGCGCTGCCCCCGCCCTTCCGTCGCGGCACCCTGGGGAGCCGCGCGCTGCCCCCGCCCGTCTGTCGCAGCGCCCTGGGGAGTTGCGCGCGGCCCCCGCCCGTCCATCGCGGCACCCTGGGGAGCCGCGCGCTGCCCGCGCCCGTCCGTCGCGGCACCCTGGGGAGCCGCGCGCTTGTTGGTGCAACCCTACGGTTTGCACTCGGCTTGTTGTCCGTGTGCGTGAATGTGTGTGTGTATGGAATGGTATGAGGGCATGGGATAATATATATTTCATGCTTATAATTGTGTGTGAATGTTGAGTCATGATGTCGAGTGTGTGTGTCGAGTCAATAGCGAGTTATCGCTAGACGCGTGTTACGCGGTCGTTTGTGTCTCGCGCGCGGTTTCTATTTTGTCGTGCGCGGTTTCTATTTTGTCCTGTGTCGAACGTTCGGCGTGTCGCAGGTGTGTGCAGCAGACCCATCAAGAACTCAAGGATGAGTTTGTGATGAAGAGCCCGAGCCTTGGTGTCAAGCCTCAAGTGATTTCGAAGCTCGCCAAAAAGGGTACACCTCAAGATATTGAAGATAGTTACATTACTTTGTGTAGTGTAACATTTCACTTGGTGTAGGCCCTAGTGAAGGGTATTTTCGAGACCCTTCGTGGTTGGGGACAGTGTGGCACTGTTCCACATCACTGTACCTCGGATCTTGGGGTTTGTAGGAGCTGGGAGTCATTCCCAACTCGTAACTCTTCCTATCTTGTGTTATAAGACTATAGTGGCTGCCATAGTACCGTTCGTTCAAACCGACGCTGTGTCGTCAATTCTTTATCAAATTGTGCAATCTAAATTTCTAATTGTAGACGACGTGAAGACGCTCCAGATCCGATTTGAATCAGGTCATTTGCAGCTGTGAGCAGAACGCTATAAACGTTTGAATCCGCTGTGCAGAAATCTGTCTGTGCTCTCTATCTTTCGTTTTAGACACATTCAAGCCTATTGTGACTATAACAAGTGGTATCAGAGCCCCTTGGAGCAGTTTCGACAATATCTGGACCTGAGGAAAGGGGTGGCAGAGGTGCTGGTGGCAGTGGAGAAGCTCAAGCTCAAGGCCAACCCCGTGATTCAGCCATGGCGCCCATGCAACCAAGTCTTGGCCCACCTAGGGATGAGCCTAGGGTGTTTGGGCTTGACAAGTTCAACGGTGACAACTTTGCTGAATGGTCCTTCAAGATGGAGAACATCTTTGACCACTATGACCTGCTGGAGGTGATGGAAGGAACGGAGAAGCGCCCCGAGAACGACCCGGAGAAGAGCCCGTGGGTGCGGAAGAGCGCACAAGGCTATCTCTTACTTGGGCAAGCGTTGGGGAGCAGTCAGATCCGTCACATCAAGCCATTCCAGCGTGAACCAGAGAAAGGACCAAAGGCATGGGCTGCTCTCAAGGGTGTACATGCTCCTGCAACAGCGGCGGTAGCGGTGGTGTTGGAACGGCAAATGGCGGCACTTCGAATTGAAGAAGACGAAGCGGTTGAAGAAGGGGTGCAGAAATTCTTCGACTTGTTGACGCGGCTTGAGGGAGCTGATTTGAACTACAGTGAGCTCCAAAAGAAGACCAAGCCTTACTCCCAGAGTCATGGTCATCGCTCATCATCAACCTTAATCGCGACTTGCCCCGCCTCTCGCTTGAAGACGTGAAGCGAGCTATCCTTCAAGAGGATTTCCGCCGCCGTGAGTTGGCGAGTGCGGATGGCGCTGGGGCAGCGAGCATCGGCCGTGGATTGGGTGATTGATAGTGGCGCTGCCTATAGCATGACACCTCGCCCGGACTTGCTCACCGAACTCGAGCCGTCACCGGTGAAGCATGTCACATCGGCTTTGGGGCAGGAGCAGAGGTGAAAGGCATGGGCAAGGCCATGTTCAAGGGTGCTGATGGGAAGATGGTGGGCCTCAAGAACGTGCTTTGGGTGCCCAGCCTTGCTGCAAACCTGATTTCCGTGCGGCGGTTGGCAAAGGCCGGCATGGACACGAACTCGAAGGGAGCCAAGACCTACACCACAAGGCTTGGCGATCGAATTCTTTGGGACCTTCATGAGGACAGGGATGTCTACAACGAGATGTGGCAGATCCCAGTGGTCCCTATGCCTAAGGAGAGGCAAGTGGCAGCAAGCATCAGCACCAAGGATGGAGCGGTCGGTAGCGACGATGGCGCGAACGGTCGCGCTAAGGAGAATGAGCTCAAGAAGAGCAAACCTGGAGGGACCAGCAAGTTCAGTGAACCTAAGGAGAGTGGTGCAGCAACCAAGGAGCAGCAAAAGGGTGAGGAGAACCCAGAGGCAGCAGCGGAGGAGGACTACGGAGAGAGTATGTGGGGCGCTATTGCGAGCGCGGCATTCTCCAATCCAACTTCGGCTACGGGGGAGTGTGATTGGCTCACCTTGCATCGGCGCATGGGGCATGTGGCCCTGCCCATCTTGCAGCAGCTAGTGAAGAATGAGATGGTTGCTGGCATATGTGTGAAGGGGGAGCCCGATGAGGTGCTTGGCTGCCCGACGTGCATTCAAGCCAAGTTCACCCGGTTTCCGTTCCCTAGTTCGGAGGCAACGGCAAAGGCACCGCTTGATGAGGTGGTGATGGACGTGGTGGGCCCCCTGAAGCTTGGAGCTGCTGGAGCTGAGTATTTTCTCACCATTGTCGACGTCTACACCCGCATGACTTGGGTGTACGTGCTGGCCAAGAAGAGCGACGTGGCTGAAACGTTGAAGACGGATTGGTTCCCGATGGTGGAGCGGCAACAAGACCGTCTAGTCAAGTCAATCCGCACCGATCGAGGGGGAGAGTTCCTGAGCAAGGAGTTTGGGTTGTGGCTGAAGAAGAATGGTATTCGGCACTCCCTCACCATGCCATACTCCCCTGCAATGAACGGCATCGCCGAGCGAGCGAACCGCACAATCACGGAGGCGGCACGCGGGTTGCTCATTGAAGCCGGGCTACCCGACTATTTCTGGCCTGATGCGGTGCGGAGCGCGTGTGTGGCCAAGAACAGAGCCTTGAATCATGTGGGAGCAGACAAATGGGTGCCCTATGTGGAGTGGCTAGGAAGGAAGCCAAAGGTGGATATGCTTCGGGTGTTCGGGTGCATGTGCATGGCGCTCGTGCCTAAGCATCTTCGGCACAACAAGCTTGGTGCCAAGGCGGTGTGGGCCGTGCACTTGGGCATGGCTCAAAACAGCAAGGGATGGCTTCTTTGGGACCCATTCACCAAGAAGTTCTTGGTGAGCAGGGACTGCAAGTTCATGGAGAACTTCATGTACAAGGATTGGAAGGCGGAGAATGAGGCGAAGATAGGCGTGCGGTTTGGGGAGGTGAAGAGTTCCGGTTTGGAGCATGTGGAGCTGCCTTTGGAGCTGAACAGCGGCAGCACAACCACAAGGCAATCCTCCCTTGTGAATGGGGGAGAGGAGGCCAATGATGCAGAGGAAGAAGAGGAGGAGGTGCAGCAAGTGAGCGAGCGTGCACCGTCACTCCCTTCCCGTACTACGAGTGCTCCACGGATTCGAGCCACACCGCAGCAACGCCAAGGATTCGGTCTGAGGAGTGTGGGGGTGGCGGTTGTGGGGGTGCCCGTTGTGTGCGCCGTCCCCTACTCCTTGTTATAGTCACAATAGGCTTGAATGTGCCTAAAACGAAAGATAGAGAGCACAGACGGATTTCTGCACAGCGGCTTGAAACGTTGATAGCGTTCTGCTCACAGCTGCAAATGACTTGATTCAAATTGGATCTGGAGCGTCTTTACGTCGTCTACAATTAGCAATTTAGATTGCACGATTTGATAAAGAATTGACGACACAGCGTCGGTTTGAACGAACGGTACTATGGCAGCCACTATAGTCTTAGAACACAAGATAGGAAGAGTTACGAGTTGGGAATAACTCCCAGCTCCTACAAACCCCAAGAGCCGAGGTACAGTGATGTGGAACAGTGCCACACTGTCCCCAACCACAAAGGGTCTCGAAACTACCCTTCACTAGGGCCTACACCAAGTGAAATGTTACACTACACAAAGTAATGTAACTATCTTCAATATCTTGAGGTGTACCCTTTTGGCAAGCTTCGAAATCACTTGAGGCTTGACACCAAGGCTCGGGCTCTTCATCACAAACTCATCCTTGAGTTCTTGATGGGTCTGCTGCACACACCTGCGACACGCCGAACGTTCGACATAGGACAAAATAGAAATCGCGCACGACAAAATAGAAACCGCGCGCGAGACACAAACGACCGCGTAACACGCGTCTAGCGATAACTCGCTATTGACTCGACACACACACTCGACATCATGACTCAACATTCACACACAATTATAAGCATGAAATATATATTATCCCATGCCCTCATACCATTCCATACACACACACATTCACGCACACGGACAACAAGCCGAGTGCAAACCGTAGGGTTGCACCAACAAACTCCCCCTCGGATTGTTGGCCTTAGGATATGTTGCTCTCTCAGTTCAGAGCCATCCCAGCCAGCTTGCAACACTTCCAATGCTGCTGCTCCACCAGCCTCTTGGTCATCATGTCAGCCGGCTGCCCCGTGGTCTTCACGTAGCGCAACTCAACTTCACCCGCGGTTACCATGCTCCTCGTCCAATGCCACTTCACCCTCATGTGCTTCGTGAGTCCATGCAACACAGGGTTCTTAGCAAGAGCAATGGCACCCTGGCTGTCACAGTACAGTGGGGTAGGTCCTTGCTGCTCCTCCCCCAATTCAGCCAACAAACGCCGCTGCCACACAATCTCCCGTACGGCACGGAAGAGTGCCATGTACTCGGACTCCACCGACCTCAAAGCTTGGTCAACCTGCTTCTTGCTCTCCCAAGCAGTTGGGCCTCCACCAACACAGCATATGAAGCCTCCCACACTTGTCATGTCCTCTGGTTCTGATGCATATGAAGCATCCGAGTAGGCGGTGAGGAACAAACGCCCGGGTTCAACACCATCCGTGCCCTTTTGGCGCCTTTGTGCCGCCGCCGAGTATTGCAGCCCAACGGTCGGTGTTTGGCCAAGATACTTGGCCACCCTCATTCCAGCTGCTACCTGCTCCTCATTAGGGCATTGCACAACCCTAGCCAGCTGCCCGGTAGCAAACGCGACGTCTGGTCGGGTGTTTACCGCCGCATACATGAGGCTGCCCACCAACGAGTGAAATCGGCGCCTCTCCTCTTCACCAACGCTCTCCTCCTCTGGTCCCTTCACACACTTGAACCCAGAGGGAAAGGGTGTAGCCACATGGCCTTCACTCTGCCCAAAGTTGGCAGCCAATGCCTCCAGGTACTTTCGTTGATGCACCCGCATGCACCGCTTCTCCACATCTCGTTCGATGTGGAGACAAGGTTGAAGCTCACGTCACCAAGGGCCTTGCACTTGAACTTGTCTTGAAGCTTCAGCATCACCTCCTTCACAAGGTCAGAAGAGGGTGAGAAAATGAGGATGTCATCCACATAGACCACCATGAAACTCCTCTGCTCCCCCTCGCCAAGCATGAACAAGGAGTGATCGGCCGTTGAGGGAGTGAAGCCGATCCCCTCCAACACTTCGCGCAGCTTCATGTACCATTGCCTAGGGGCCTGCTTCAGCCCATAGAGGGCCTTCTTCAGCTTCCACACTCTGCCACTACCATCATCAAACCCCTCTGGCTGCGCCATAAAAATCTCCTCCTCAAGGATGCCGTTAAGGAATGCCGTTACGATGTCCATTTGCTTTACTACCCATCCTTTGATGGCGGCTCCCGCGAATAGGGTTCGCAGCGTCGTCGGCTTCACCACAGGGGCAAACAGCTCCTTGAAGTCCACCTTCTCCTTCTGCTGGTACCCCTTGGCTACAAGCCTAGACTTGTAGCGCTCGATCTTGCCGTCGGCATCCGACTTGATTTTGAAGAGCCACTTGGACGTTATCGCCGTACGCCCCTCCGGTAGCTCCACCAATTCAAACGTGTCATTCTCCTCGATGCTCTTCAGCTCACTCTCCATGGCCTTCTTCCACTCCTCAGCATCACTACTCTCCAAAGCCTCCTTGAGAGTTGCTGGTTCTCCCGGCATCTCCACCGGAGAGAAGAACGCCAAGGCACACTCCTCGTAGTCACTCTCCTCGTCGTCTCCGACCATCATTGCCGCTCCGGCCAGGGCTGTCTTGCCCTGCTTTCCCGGTGCATCATAGGTCAGCCTATTAGGGGGTTGAACTCTCCTCTTCCCCCTTCCTTCCTCCTCAGCTGCAGGGACTTGAAGGCCTTGGCGTTGCTGCGGTGTGGCTCGAATCCGTGGAGCACTCATAGTACGGGAAGGGAGTGACGGTGCACGCTCGCTCACTTGCTGCACCTCCTCCTCTTCTTCCTCTGCATCATTGGCCTCCTCTCCCCCATTCACAAGGGAGGATTGCCTTGTGGTTGTGCTGCCGCTGCTCAGCTCCAAAGGCAGCTCCACATGCTCCAAACCGGAACTCTTCACCTCCCCAAACCGCACGCCTATCTTCGCCTCATTCTCCGCCTTCCAATCCTTGTACATGAAGTTCTCCATGAACTTGCAGTCCCTGCTCACCAAGAACTTCTTGGTGAATGGGTCCCAAAGAAGCCATCCCTTGCTGTTTTGAGCCATGCCCAAGTGCACGGCCCACACCGCCTTGGCACCAAGCTTGTTGTGCCGAAGATGCTTAGGCACGAGTGCCATGCACATGCACCCGAACACCCGAAGCATATCCACCTTTGGCTTCCTTCCTAGCCACTCCACATAGGGCACCCATTTGTCTGCTCCCACATGAGTCAAGGCTCTGTTCTTGGCCACACACGCGCTCCGCACCGCATCAGGCCAGAAATAGTCGGGTAGCCCGGCTTCAATGAGCAACCCGCGTGCCGCCTCCGTGATTGTGCGGTTCGCTCGCTCGGCGATGCCGTTCATTGCAGGGGAGTATGGCATGGTGAGGGAGTGCCGAATACCATTCTTCTTCAGCCACAACCCAAACTCCTTGCTCAGGAACTCTCCCCCTCGATCGGTGCGGATTGACTTGACTAGACGGTCTTGTTGCCGCTCCACCATCGGGAACCAATCCGTCTTCAACGTTTCAGCCACGTCGCTCTTCTTGGCCAGCACATACACCCAAGTCATGCGGGTGTAGACGTCGACAATGGTGAGAAAATACTCAGCAGCTCCAAGCTTCAGGGGGCCCACCACGTCCATCACCACCTCATCAAGCGGTGCCTTTGCCGTTGCCTCCGAACTAGGGAACGGAAACCGGGTGAACTTGGCTTGAATGCACATCGGGCAGCCAAGCACCTCATCGGGCTCCCCCTTCACACGTATGCCAGCAACCATCTCATTCTTCACTAGCTGCTGCAAGATGGGCAGGGCCACATGCCCCATGCGCCGATGCAAGGTGAGCCAATCACACTCCCCCGTAGCTGAAGTTGGATTGGAGAATGCCGCGCTCGCAATAGCGCCCCACATACTCTCTCCGTAGTCCTCCTCCGCTGCTGCCTCTGGGTTCTCCTCGCCCTTTTGCTGCTCCTTGGTTGCTGCACCACTCTCCTTAGGTTCACTGAACTTGCTGGTCCCTCCAGGTTTGCTCTTCTTGAGCTCATTCTCCTTAGCGCGACCGTTCGCGCCATCGTCGCTACCGACCGCTCCATCCTTGGTGCTGATGCTTGCTGCCACTTGCCTCTCCTTAGGCATAGGGACCACTGGGATCTGCCACATCTCGTTGTAGACATCCCTGTCCTCATGAAGGTCCCAAAGAATTCGATCGCCAAGCCTTGCGGTGTAGGTCTTGGCTCCCTTCGAGTTCGTGTCCATGCCGGCCTTTGCCAACCGCCGCACGGAAATCAGGTTTGCAGCAAGGCTGGGCACCCAAAGCACGTTCTTGAGGCCCACCATCTTCCCATCAGCACCCTTGAACATGGCCTTGCCCATGCCTTTCACCTCTGCTCGCTGCCCCAAAGCCGATGTGACATGCTTCACCGGTGACGGCTCGAGTTCGGTGAGCAAGTCCGGGCGAGGTGTCATGCTATAGGCAGCGCCACTATCAATCACCCAATAGTCCAGGGGGTGTAGGGTCACCTTCCCCACAGCTGCTGGCTCCTCAAAGCCTTCATCCTTCTCTGGACCAGCCGGTACTTGCGTCGACACGAAGTAGAATAGACCCGGGTATCGATCGTCGCTCGGGTCCTTGTCGTTGTCTCCGCTCTTCATGTTTGCAGCTCCGCCACCGCGGCCGCCACGGCCTCCACGGCCTCGTCCTCTCCCTCCTCCTGCTCCTCTACCCTCTTGGCCTTGAGCAGGGGTCCAACCATCAGGGAGTTTGTAGCAGTCGCGCCACATGTGTCCGCTCTTGTGGCAATAGTGACACTCGCCGTCGAATCGGCCGCGACCGCGTCCGTAGCTCTTGTCGTCGCTGCCGTAACCGCCACTCCTGCGGACTCCGCCGAAGTTGCTGCCACCAAACCTTCCTCCCCCTCGTCCTCTGCCTCTTCCTCGACCATATCCACGGCCGATGCTCGCTGCCCCAGCGCCATCCGCACTCGCCAACTCACGGCGGCGGAAATCCTCTTGAAGGATAGCTCGCTTCACGTCTTCAAGCGAGAGGCGGGGCAAGTCGCGATTAAGGTTGATGATGAGCGAGGACCATGACTCTGGGAGTAAGGCTTGGTCTTCTTTTGGAGCTCACTGTAGTTCAAATCAGCTCCCTCAAGCCGCGTCAACAAGTCGAAGAATTTCTGCACCCCTTCTTCAACCGCTTCGTCTTCTTCAATTCGTAGTGCCGCCATTTGCCGTTCCAACACCACCGCTACCGCCGCTGTTGCAGGAGCATGTACACCCTTGAGAGCAGCCCATGCCTTTGGTCCTTTCTCTGGTTCACGCTGGAATGGCTTGATGTGACGGATCTGGCTGCTCCCCAACGCTTGCCCAAGTAAGAGATAGCCTTGTGCGCTCTTCCGCACCCACGGGCTCTTCTCCGGGTCGTTCTCGGGGCGCTTCTCCGTTCCTTCCATCACCTCCAGCAGGTCATAGTGGTCAAAGATGTTCTCCATCTTGAAGGACCATTCAGCAAAGTTGTCACCGTTGAACTTGTCAAGCCCAAACACCCTAGGCTCATCCCTAGGTGGGCCAAGACTTGGTTGCATGGGCGCCATGGCTGAATCACGGGGTTGGCCTTGAGCTTGAGCTTCTTCACTGCCACCAGCACCTCTGCCAACCCTTTCCTCAGGTCCAGACATTGTCGAAACTGCTCCAAGGGGCTCTGATACCACTTGTTATAGTCACAATAGGCTTGAATGTGCCTAAAACGAAAGATAGAGAGCACAGACGGATTTCTGCACAGCGGCTTCAAACGTTTATAGCGTTCTGCTCACAGCTGCAAATGACTTGATTCAAATTGGATCTGGAGCGTCTTCACGTCGTCTACAATTAGCAATTTAGATTGCACAATTTAATAAAGAATTGACGACACAGCGTCGGTTTGAACGAACGGTACTATGGCAGCCACTATAGTCTTAGAACACAAGATAGGAAGAGTTACGAGTTGGGAATGACTCCCAGCTCCTACAAACCCCAAGAGCCGAGGTACAGTGATGTGGAACAGTGCCACACTGTCCCCAACCACGAAGGGTCTCGAAACTACCCTTCACTAGGGCCTACACCAAGTGAAATGTTACACTACACAAAGTAATGTAACTATCTTCAATATCTTGAGGTGTACCCTTTTTGGCGAGCTTCGAAATCACTTGAGGCTTGACACCAAGGCTCGGGCTCTTCATCACAAACTCATCCTTGAGTTCTTGATGGGTCTGCTGCACACACCTGCGACACGCCGAACGTTCGACACAGGACAAAATAGAAACCGCGCACGACAAAATAGAAACCGCGCGCGAGACACAAACGACCGCGTAACACGCGTCTAGCGATAACTCGCTATTGACTCGACACACACACTCGACATCATGACTCAACATTCACACACAATTATAAGCATGAAATATATATTATCCCATGCCCTCATACCATTCCATACACACACACATTCACGCACACGGACAACAAGCCGAGTGCAAACCGTAGGGTTGCACCAACACTCCTCCTCCTCCTCCGTCTCCCGCTGCTGCAGCTGCCGCTCAGGGGGGTGTGTGTGTGGGGAGCCGAAGGAGTGGTGCTAGGGGGGTGAAGGGGGAGTGGAGCTAGGGGTGAAGCAGGGGGTGTGTGTGAGAGGGGTGTGGGACGGTCGGGGGAGGTTGAGTGGAGGCTGCTGTCTTGTCGTCCGCAGCACCTGTAGTCCGGGGCGCACTGTCCTGGTAGCCCAGAGAGTCTGCTGCGCCTGTCGCCCGTGGGTCCGTTGCTCCTGTAGCTCCTCGTAGCCCGTGAGCCAGTTACTCCAGTAGTCCGGGGCGCTGTCTCGGTAGCCACTGTGCCAGCAGCTCCTGTTGCCCGTGTGTCTGCAACTTCAGCCGTCGTCTCCCATCTTCTATCCTCGCACAGTCCCTCCTCTCCTCACTTGCCCGCTGTGATTACCTCTAGCTTTGCTTATAATTGTGAACTATTACTATGCTTGCTTGTTGTGCTGATTACACCCCACTTTGGCTATGGGGGTGTGTCTGAATGTTATAATTGTCTAGCCTGCAGTGGGGTACTCCATAGTGAGTACAGCCCAATTAGGTTTTGTTATATGTATCCAACTGCTTGCTAGTGCAAACCCCTCCTTTCTTCATTCTTACTTTCTACTGCTAGTTCTGACAACAAGCAGCCCACCATCACTGCCATCACCACCTCCTCCACTAGTTACGTGGCTTGCATGCCCTCCTCTTACAGCTTCAGCAGCCAAGCGCGCAGCCGCCTCCTTCCATGGCAGCACCGGTATCTCCCACATGGACCGGTGCATGTCCTTGCCGCCTCGGAGGTCCCACAACACACGCCCATCTAGAGTTGCCTTGAACACCTTTGTGCCCATCATCTCCATCTTCATCCCTGCCTCACTCAATGCCTTGGTAGAGAGAAGGTTGACACATAGTCCAGGGACAAGAAGAACACGCTTTAGCCCCACAAGCCTCCCATCCGCACCCATAAACATGGCTCTCCCCTCGCCACGCACGGGTACAACTTGGCCAGTGGCTGAAACGACGGTGGCTGCCTTTGATGGCCTGACTTCCTCCAGCAGATCCTCTCGGTTGGTCATGGTCATGAAGGCTCCCGTCTCAATGATCCAATGGGAGGAACGGTGAAGAGCAACCTTGCTGGCCGGTACAACCATGTCCTCGGAGCATGCCTCTCCTACATGGTAGAACATGCCGCCATGTCCGCCAGCACATCCATCGCCCTCCTCACTGCCCATGCCTTCTCCCATAGCTCCATGAACACCCTTAAAGCCTTCAATTGATGGCTGACCAGGCCTCCAACCGTCAGGTAGCTTGCGACACTTAAACCACGGGTGACCTTCCACATGGCAATACCAACACTTGCCGCCACACCGCTTGCCTCCCTTGTTGCCACGCTTCCCTCCCGAATACTGCTCCCCTCCAGAGCCTTCCTTGGCCTTGCCTTTCTTGCTGCCACGTCCCTTGAAGCCTTTCATGCCGTAGGCAGAGCCTCCACCTTCACCGGCAGCGGCAGTCAGCTCCTTCCTCCGAAACTCCTCTTGAAGGACTTGAGCACGGATCCACTCAAGGGACCATGAATCCTTCATGCCATTGAGGTTGACCACCAAAGGGCCCCACGACTCCGGCAGCAGGGAGAGAGCCTTGTAGCACTTGATCTTCTCAGGGTAGTCCACACCAGCAGCAGAGAGCTTCACATAGAGGTCCCAGATTTGATCGAACGCTCCTTGCACGGCATCACCCTCGTTGATCTTCACCGCATGGAGTTGTCGCTCGAGCACCACCACCATCCCTTTGCTGCTGGGGGCATGGACATCCTTCAATATTTTCCATGCCTTGAGACCACACTGGATATCCTTGATGAGATGCTTGACGTGGTGCAGCTGGTTGGATGAGAGCCATTGAGAGAGAAGGAAGAATCCATCCTTGGATCGGCGATCCCATTCCTTGGTCGCTCCTTCGCTCGCAGGCCTCTTCAATTCTCCATCCATCACTTCAAGCAGCCCATAATGGTTAAATAGGAGCTCCATCCTGAAGCTCCATGATGCCCAATCCTCCCCAGAGAACTTCTCTAGGTTAAATGCCTTCACATCATCCTTGGCTGGTGTTGAAACAGATGCTATTGGTGCAGATCCGCCTGCAACGCCTCTTCCTGCTTCCCCAGCGCCTCTCTCGCCACCAATGCCACTAGGACCAGCTGGAGCAAAACCTTTAGCCTCCATATTGACCCAGGAACAGAGAAGAACCGCTCAGATACCACTTGTTATAGTCTAGAGTCCACTTAGAGGTCGCGGATGCCCATGAAACCACCTAAGCAGAATCTGACGACTTCGAACCGCCTCTGTTCAAAACGCCGTCACGATCACCTCCGATAATATACAAATCTGAAACTTGGATAGACGTTAGCTTCACGTGTCTGCTTTCCAACGGTATATTATTTGCTTTCATCAAAGGTGTAAGCGCTGCGCAGTGAACGAAAACGTAATCTCGGCTGAAAACGTGTAGTTTCATTGATGCAAGGAAGAGGTGAGTATAGCATTGCCTAGGGGACTCTTAAGGGGTTGGGACCATCCTGGGAACTCAGAGAAGGTTGAGTCCTAGGGGAGAAAGGCTAGAGAAGATGGGAAACGTCCTAGCTAGGTCAGCAAAGCCAACCACACTTGGATGTTCATAGCTGTACTCAAGGCTACCAATAGTGAGTCAAGCCAACCATGAGTCAGCTTGTCTTCCCACTTGCACCCTCTTTCAAGCTGCTTCCAAGAAGACCACACTTCCCAAAAGGAGGGTGGTAGAGTCCCACTTGACCACCTGCACCTCTTGTCTCATTCTCTGTCCCTGCACCATTGGCATGACAACAATGAAAGGGTGGCAAGGGAAATGCTGCCAACAGTGCACCATGACTATGGATCAGCAACCAAAATGGTGAACTCGGGTGTTACCAAAAAAGAGTAACACACACTTCCGGGATGCCATAGGTCTTGAAACTAAAAATGTTGCCATGCCTTGTAAACTGCTTCAAAAATTCTGAAACTTTGAGGGTCTAAAGAACACATGTTGAAGCACCTCCCCACAATATTCCAGAAGCTGAGCAGGCTTGTAGGCGGAATGGGAGTGCAATGATCGTGCCACTATAGTGCTTTGGCACAACAATCTTCCGAGTTACGACGCGGTCGAAGTCTCCGGTGAATGGTGAAAGGTCGATATATCGCCTCGCGGAAATGCTGGGAGGAGACTCTGGGGTAGGTGGAGGCAACTCAAAATCAGATGGGATGTTTGTTGGGCGGTCGATCCAGCTGTGAATAGCAGGATCGTTGTTCGGACTGGGTGTGATGGGGTTGATGGGCGCGATTGTCGGGTATTCGATGTTGTCGTAGTATCGGAAAACTTTGCGTCGTCGCGCCATGCAGCTCATAATTGACCCCTTTCCCTTGTCCTTGACCATGATGCGTGCAGGAGTTTGCGAAGTGCTCGCGACGGAGGGTGGCGAGATAGTCGTTGTTGCAGCAGGGGAAGCCGAGGGTGCCGAAGGCTGCAGGCTAGAGGAGTTGGTGCGCCTTTTGTCTGCGGCCTTACGCTTGTATTTCCGATCGATAGTGTGCCCGGGCTTCTTGCAGTATTTGCAGAATGTCCCCTTCTTTCCATGCTGCTCCCCTTCAGTCGCTCCAGTGAAGAACACTAATTTCTCCCGTTTGCTGTTCTTCTCATTATACATGTCAATCTCCTTCTGCTCGGAGAGAAGCGTGGCGCACAGAGCAGACTCGGAGATGGTTGCTCGAGCGTGGAGCAATGATTGGCACTATCGCCAATCAGGTCCAATGCCGGAAAGAACCATGGAGATGAACATGTCGTTGGGAACGGTTCCGCCGCACTTCTTAACATGGTCGCGCAGATTGTGACACCGATTGATATACGGTCCCGCTTTCTCCCCTTGTTGCATTTTAATCGATGTAACTTGGCTGAGTAGGCGACTCATTGTAACGGGATCTGTTGCCATGTATGAGTTGCGCAGGTGCTCTCAAGAAGCGTACGCATGTGCTCACTCTGACTTGTAGGAGCGAATGCCAAGCTGCTCAGAGGGGGAGAGGTTTTGGAGAAGAGTGGTGTACGCGAGAAGAGACTCATGGTAGTACTGGTTCTTCTCTTGGATGGTGCCTTCCGTCAAAAACGGTAGGCTTCCATCGTAGTACATCCAGATTTGCGCAATTGTCGCGAGGAGCTCGAACTCGAAGCTCCACGTGTAGAAGTCCTTGCCGTCGAAGGGAATTGATGTCTTCCGCTTTGAAGTTAGACAGAACTTTGTTTGCATCGACTCAATTGTTTCTGACCGTGTGCGATGTTGACTGTCTTGTGCAGGAGCTGAAGCTTGATGGTTGTCAAAGGTAAATGACCCCTCGGAGCAAGAACAAGAAATATATGATCGTTCGAAGTTTTTTTATTCTGATGCAGCGACTATGGGAATTTGCGGGTTGACTCAATATGGGGTACAGACTTTTGGGGGTTGGGAAATTTCTCACCATCACTGTAGATGATGCCAAGTGGTTGGGAGAAGCCAAACCAGGTTGGCAAGTGTGGCCAAGTTGGGTGAGGTGGATGGCATGAGTTGGGAAAGTGACAAATGTCAAAGTTGGGGTGCCTATAGAGAGGGGAATTGTGTGGTATGGGGTTTCCTTGGTCGGGGACTCCCTTGGGACCTTCTCTCTCGTCCTCCTCATCCCTTCCTACCTAGTTCAATTGCTACTTCAACTTTCTTGTGTGAACTTGTGAAACAACTTGGTGATTGAGTTAAGTTTCTTTGGCAGCATACCCCCTAGTGCGCCGAAATTCATAACTCAAGCTATAATCTATATTTTGATACTATTCAACTTGGGAAAGATAGCCATGGTCAGGGGCTACAACATACTCAAGTTTGAGAGAATTCTAACAGAGCGTTTTTTTGTCGACGACGTTTCTTGTGACGACGACTTTTCTGTCCAGGATTATAGTTGACGATTTTGAGATATTTCGGCCCTTAATCTTCATATACTCCGTCCTTAGTCTCCAACACTGGTGGTAGTGGAGAAGCCCAAGCTCAAGGCCAACCCCGTGATTCAGTCATGGCGCCCGTGCAACCAAGTCTTGGCCCACCTAGGGATGAGCCTAGGGTGTTTGGGCTTGACAAGTTCAACGGTGACAACTTTGCTGAATGGTCCTTCAAGATGGAGAACATCTTTGACCACTATGACCTGCTGGAGGTGATGGAAGGAACGGAGAAGCGCCCCGAGAACGACCCGGAGAAGAGCCCGTGGGTGCGGAAGAGCGCACAAGGCTATCTCTTACTTGGGCAAGCGTTGGGGAGCAGTCAGATCCGTCACATCAAGCCATTCCAGCGTGAACCAGATAAGGGACTAAAGGCATGGGCTGCTCTCAAGGGTGTACATGCTCCTGCAACAGCGGCGGTAGCGGTGGTGTTGGAATGGCAAATGGCGGCACTACGAATTGAAGAAGACGAACTGGTTGAAGAAGGGGTGCAGAAATTCTTCGACTTGTTGACGCGGCTTGAGGGAGCTGATTTGAACTACAGTGAGCTCCAAAAGAAGACCAAGTTGCTGGCCTTACTCCCAGAGTCATGGTCCTCGCTCATCATCAACCTCAATCGTGACTTGCCCCGCCTCTCGCTTGAAGACGTGAAGCGAGCGATCCTTCAAGAAGATTTCCGCCGCCGTGAGTTGGCGAGTTCGGATGGCGCCGGGGCAGCAAGCATCGGCCGGGGGTACGGCCGTGGAAGGGGCAGAGGACGAGGGGGAGGAAGGTTTGGCCGTAACAACTTCAATGGAGGTCGCGGGCGGCTACGGCAGCGACGACAAGAGCTACGGACGCAGTCGCGGCCAATTCGACGGACATTTGTCACAAGAGTGGACATATATGGTGCGATTGCTTAAAACTCCCTGATGGATGGACCCCTGCTCAAGGCCAAGAGGGTAGAGGAGCAGGGAGAAGGAGAGGAAGAGGTCGTGGAGGCCGTGGCGGTCGCGGAGGTGGTGCTGCAAATATGAAGAACGGTGACAACGAGAGCGAGTCGAGGGACGATCGCTTTCCGGGTCAATTCTTCTTCGTGTCAACGCAAGCACCGGCTGCACCAGAGAAGGATGAAGACTTTGAGAAGCTTGCTGCTGTGGGGAAGGTGAACCTGCACTCCCTGGACTATTGGGTGATTTATAGCGGCGCTACCTATAGCATGACACCTCGCGCGGACTTGCTCACCGAACTCGAACCATCACCGGTGAAGCATGTCACATCGGCTTTGGGGCAGCGAGCGGAGGTGAAAGGCATGGGCAAGGCCATGTTCAATGGTGCTGATGGGAAGATGGTGGGCCTCAAGAACGTGCTTTGGGTGCCCAACCTTGCTGCGAACCTTATTTCCGTGCGGCGGTTGCAAAAGGCCGGCATGGACACGAGCTCGAAGGGAGCCAAGACCTACACCGCAAGGATTGGCGAGCGGGTTCTTTGGGACCTTCATGAGGATAGGGATGTCTACAACGAGATGTGGCAGATCCCTGTGGTCCCTATGCCTAAAGAGAGGCAAGTGGCAGCAAGCGTCAGCACCAAGGGTGAAGCGGTTGGTAGCGGCTACGGCGTGAACGATGGCGCCAAGACGAATGAGTCCAACAAGTGCAAAGCTGGAGGGACCAGCAAGCAGTGTGAGCTTGAGGAGAGTGGTGCAGCAGCCAAGGAGCAGCACAAGGGTGAGGAGAACCCCAAGGCAGCAGCAGAGGAGGAGTACGGAGAGAGCATGTGGGGCACTATTGCGAGTGCGGCATTCTCCAATCCGACTTCGGCTATGGGGGAGTGTGATTGGCTCACCTTGCATCGGCGAATGGGGCATGCCGCCCTGCCCATCTTGCAGCAGCTAGCGAAGAATGAGATGGTTGCTGGCATATGTGTGAAGGGGGAGCCAGATGAGTTACTTGGCTGCCCGACGTGCATGGAAGTCAAGTTCACCCGTTTCCCATTCTCAAGTTCGGAGGCAACGGCACCACTTGATGAGGTGGTGATGGACGTGGTGGGCCCCCTGAAGCTTGGAGCTGCTGGAGCTGAGTACTTTCTCACCATAGTGGATGTCTACACTCGCATGACTTGGGTGTACGTGATTGGTTGCCGATGGTGGAGCGGCAATAAGACCGGCTAGTGAAGGCAATTCGCACCGATCGAGGGGGAGAGTTCTTGAGCAAGGAGTTAGGATTGTAGCTAAAGAAGAATGGCATAAGGCACTCCCTTACCATGCCATACTCCCCTGCAATGAACGGCATCACCGAGCGAGCGAACCGCACAATCACGGAGACGGCACGCGGGTTGCTCATTGAAGCCGGGCTATCCGATTACTTCTGGCCTGATGTGGTGCGAAGTGCGTGTGTGGCCAAGAACAGAGCTTTGACTCATGTGGGAGCAGACAAATGGGTGCCCTATGTGGAGTGGATTGGAAGGAAGCCAAATGTGGATATGCTTCGGGTGTTCGGGTGCATGTGCATGACGCTCGTACCTAAGCATCTTCGGCACAACAAGCTCGGTGCCAAGGCGATATGGGCTGTGCACTTGGGCATGGCTCAAAACAGCAAGGGGTGGCTTCTTTGGGACCCATTCACCAAGAAATTCTTGGTGATCAAGGACTGCAAATTTATGGAGAACCTGATGTATAAAGATTGGAAGGCGGAGAATGAGGCTAAGATAGGCGTGCGGTTTGGGGAGGTGAAGAATTCCGGTTTGGAGCATGTGGAGCTGCCCTTGGAGCTGAGCAGCAGCAGCACCACTACAAGGCAATCTTCTCTTGTGAATGGGGGAGAGGAGGCAAAGGGTGTAGAGGAAGAAGAGGAGGAGGTGCAGCAAGTGAGCGAGCGTGCACCGACACTTCCTTCTCGCACTGTGAGTGCTCCACGGATCCGAATCACCCCGCAGCAACGCCAAGGCCTTCATGTCCCTGTAGCTGAGGAGGAAGGAAGGGGCAAGAGGAGAATTCAATCCCCTAATAGGCTGACCTATGATGCACCAGGAAAGCCAGCCAAGTCAGCTCTGGCCGGAGTGGCACTTATGGTTGGAGATGACGAGGAGAGTGACTACGAGGAGTGTGTCTTCACGTTCTTCTCTCCGGTGGAGATGCCAGGGGAACCAGCAACTCTAAAGGAGGCCTTGGAGAGTAGTGATGCTGAGGAGTGGAAGAAGGCAATGGAGAGCAAGCTGAAGAGCATTGAGGAGAATGACACGTGGGAACTGGTGGAGCTACCGGAGGGGCGTAAGGCGATAACGTCCAAAGTGGCTCTTCAAGATCAAGTCCGATGCTGACGGCAAGATCGAGCGCTACAAGTCTAGGCTTGTAGCTAAGGGGTACCAGCAGAAGGAGGAGGTGGACTTCAAGGAGGTGTTTGCTCCTGTGGTGAAGCCGTCGACGCTGAGAACCCTACTTGCGGGTGCTGCTATCAAAGGATGGGTGCTGAAACAAATGGACATGACAACCGCGTTCCTCAACGGCATTCTCGAAGAAGAGATTTTCTTGGCGCAGCCAGAGGGGTTTGATGATGGTAGTGGCAGATTTTTGAAGCTGAAGAAGGCCCTTTATGGACTGAATCAGGCCCCTAGGCAGTGGTACTTGAAGCTGCGAGACGTTTTGGAGGAGATTGGCTTCACTCCCTCAACGGCCGATCACTCATTGTTCATGCTTGGTGAGGGGGAGCAGAGGAGCTTCATGGTGGTGTACGTGGATGACATCCTTATCTTGTCACCCTCCTCTGACCTTGTCAAGGAGGTGATGCTTAAGCTTCAAGACAATTTCAAGTGCAAGGCCCTTGGTGACGTGAGCTTCTACCTCGGGCTCCACATCGAACGAGATGTGGAGAAGCGGTGCATGCGGGTGCATCAACGGAAGTACCTGGAGGCATTGGCTGCCAACTTTGGGAAGATTGAAGGCCATATGGCTACACCTTTTCCCTCTGGGTTCAAGTGTGTGAAGGGACCAGAGGAGGAGAGCGTTGGTGAAAAGGAGAGGCGCCGTTTTCACTCGTTGGTGGGCAGCCTCATGTATGCGGCGGTAAACACCCGACCGGACATCGCGTTTGCTACCGGACAGTTGGCCAGGGTTGTTCAATGCCCTAATGAGGAGCACGTAGCAGCTGCAATGAGGGTGGCCAAGTATCTTGGCCAAACACCGACCGTTGGGCTGCAAGTACATGGCACACTTCCGTGCCGTATGGGAGATTGTGTGGCAGCGGCGTTTGTTGGCTGAATTGGGGGAGGAGCAGCAAGGACCTGCCCCACTCTACTGTGATAGCGAAGGTGCCATTTCACTTGCTAAGAACCCTGTGTTGCACGGTCTCACCAAGCACATGAGGGTGAAGTGGCATTGGACGAGGAGCATGGTGGCCGCGGGTGAAGTTGAGTTGCGCTACGTGAAGACGACGGGGCAGTCAGCTGACATGATGACCAAGAGGCTGGTGGAGCAGCAGCATTGGAAGTGTTGCAAGCTGGCTGGGATGGCTCTGAACTGAGAGAACCAGATCCTAAGGCCAACAATCCGAGGGGGAGTTTGTTGGTGCAACCCTACGGTTTGCATTCGGCTTGTTGTCCGTGTGCGTGCATGCGTGTGTGCATGGAATGGTATGAGGGCATGAGATAATATATATATTTCATGCTTACAATAGTGTGTGAATGATGAGGCATGATTTTGAATGTGTGTGTCGAGTCAATAGCGAGTTATCGCTAGTTGCGTGTCACGTCGTCGTTTGCGTGTCGTGTGCGGTTTTCTATTTTGTCGTGTGTGGAACGTTCGGCGTGTCGCAGGTGTGCGCAGTAGACTTCCAAGAACTCAAGGACGAATTTATCTTGAAGAACCAGAGCCTTGGTTTCAAGATTCAAGTGATTTCGAAACTCTCCAAAAGGGTAAACTTCAAGATGGTGAGAATAGTTACATTACAATGTGTAGTGTAACATTTCTCTTGGTGTAGGCCCTTGTGGAGGGTAGTTTCGAGACCCTTCGTGGTTGGGGACAGTGTGGCACTGTTCCACATCATTGTACCTTGGCTCTTGGGGTTTGTAGAGGCTAGGAGTCATTCCCAACTCGTAACTCTTCCTAATTTGTGTTCTAAGACTGTAGTGGCTGCCATAGTGTCGTTCGTTCAAACCAACGTTGTGTCGTCCTTTCTTAATGAAATCATGCGATCTAAATTGCCTAATGTAGGCTACGTGAAGACACTCTAGATCCAAGTTGAATCGGGTCATTTGCAGTTGTAACCAGAACGCTATGAACGTTTAAACCCGCTGTGTAGAAATCTGACAGTGCACTCTATCTTTCGTTTTAGGCACATTCAAGCCTACTGTGACTATAACAGTAATGACCTTGTTAATAAGTTGAAAGAGAACAAGATGATTAAAGGATAGTGATACAAAAGACATAAATAGCAATCCTAGCTAGCCATGTACTCTGAGGGGTACATTCCCTTATTAACTGAATTGCATTGCTATAGTAACCACGACTATTTCTCTTCTCGACAGTTACCAAGTTGCATCGCGTAACTACCAAGTGCGGTTACTGGTCGGTCAAGAGTCACGACCGTTAACTGTCTTCGACTGTTGACCTTTGGGTGACTCTCGATCTTCCACATGCTCTATATGAGCTATTGCGGTACTGCTACGGACGCATTGATTCGTTATGAAATGCCACTCCCCTTGCACCAATCCCTCAGCTCCCACACACCCACCCCCCTCAGCGGCAGCTGCAGCAGTGGGAGACGAAGGTGGAGGAGGAGGAGGGGACGGTTCACACACCCGCCACCCCCATACCCGCCACCCCGCAGTTGCACCCACACCCGCCATCCCCCACTGCTGCACCTGCAGCAGGGGATGGAGGAGAAGGGGGGGGGGGAGGGGGGGGGGGGGGGCGGGGGGGGCTGGTGCTGCAGATCCCCTCCTGCCTCCCTCTGAACCTCCAAGCTCCCCCTCCCTCCCAACACAGGGTGCGGCAGGGAGAGAGAGAGGAGAAAAGGGCGGGGGGGGGGGGGGGGGGGGGGGGGGGGGGGGGGTGGGGGGGGGGGGCTGATGCTGCAAATCCCCTCCCCCACTGCTGCTGCAGATCCCCTCCCCCCCACTGCTGCACCCGCAGCAGGGGTGGAGGAGAAAGGGGGGGGGGGGGTGCGGGGGGGGCTGGTGCTGCAGATCTCCTCCTGCCTCCCCCTGAACCTCCAAGCTCCCCCCCCCCCTCCCAACACAGGGTGCGGCAGGGAGAGAGAGGAGAAAAGGGCGGGGGGGGGGGGGGGCTCATGCTGCAAATCCCCTCCCCCCACTGCTGCTGCAGATCCCCTCCCCCCTACTGCTGCACCCACAGCAGGGGTGGAGGAGAAAGGGGGGGGGCGGGGGGGGCTGGTGCTGCAGATCCCCTCCTGCCTCCCTCTGAACCTCCAAGCTCCCCACCCTCTCCCAACACAAGGTGCGGCAGGGAGAGATAGAGGAGGAGGCGCGGCGGCAGCTGCTGCTGCTGAGGCACATCCGCCACCCCCTCACACCCTCTCCCCCCCGTCCCCATGGAGGTGGGGGAGTGGGGGGAGGGGGGCGGGGGCGGAGCTGCGCGTGCGACTGCAGGGCACGCGGGCGGGAAGTCATCACCCCTCTTGCCATAGCTAGGGGCGACGAGGCCAGTGGGGCCGAGGGGCGCGGCTAGGTACGGGGCCTGGCGCTGGGCTAGGGACGGGGCCGGGTGCTGGGCAGGTACGGGGCCGGGCGCTAGGCAGGTACGGGGCCGGGTGTTGGGCCCAGAATGGGGCCGGCGCGGGGCTAGGTACGGGGCCGGGCGTGGGCTAGGTACTGGGCCGGGCGCGGGCTAGGTGCGGGGCCGGGCGCGGACTAGGTACTGGGCCGGGCGCGGGCTAGGTACGGGGCCGGTCGTTGGGCGCGGAACGGAGGCCGGGCGCGAGGCTAGGTACGGGGCCGGGCGCTGGGCAAGGGACGGGGCCGGGCGCTGGGCAGGTACGTGGCCGGGCGCTGGGCAGGTACGGGGCCGGGCGCGGGCTAGGTACGGGGCCGGGCGCGGGCTAGGTACTGGGCCGGGCGCTGGGCTAGGGACGAGGCCAAGCGCGGGCTTGGTACGGGCCGGGCGCGGGCTAGGGACGGGGCCAGGCGCGGGCGAGGTACGGGCCGGGCGCAGGCTAGGTACGGGGCCGGGCGTTGGGCGCGGAACGGAGGCCGGGCGCGAGGCTAGGTACGGGCCGATCGCGGGCTAGGTACGGGCCGATCGCGGGCTAATTACGGGCCGATCGCGGGCTAGGTACGGGCCGGGCGCGGGCGACGGAATCGACGGGGCCAGCAGGGCCGAGGGGCCGAGCTAGGGGTGACGGGGCCAAGGGGCCGAGCCTAGGGGCTAGGGGCGACGCCAAGGGGCGACGAGCCGGGGCCTAGGCTAGCAGGGCATTAGGTGGTGGGCCCATTGATGTGAGGTCCTAGGAACTATTGCTCTTAATACCATGTTAGAATCCTAGCGAGACTTAGGAGCCATGGCTAGCGAGTGTCGAGAGGATTGAGTGTCGAGAGAATTGGAAAGGAGAATGAGAGATTTCACTATGGAAAGCTGGGATACAAATAGCAAACCCTAAATTGGGTTGTACTCACTACAGAGTACCCCACTGCTGGCTAAACAACAAATACATTCTGACACTACGGGCCTAGCGCCGAGGTTGGGATATGTCGAGGCAGAGGTCCAGAGCGCGGGTTACCAACCGAACCGTGAGGTTGGGTCGCATCGTGAATACTGGCGGGAGTCGTAGTCGAGGCGAGTGTCGCGAGTGGGTAACGTTTCACTGTTTGGGTGCCGATGGCGGGAATGGTCTTGTACGTGGTAAGCAGGGGCACGGAGTAAGAAAACGGAATTTTCCTTACACTACCCCCCTCCCCAAAGAGGCCCTCCTTACGAGAGTGCGTGTACATCTAAAAAAATTCGACTACGCAGATACTCAGTGAGGACAGGATGATTCTCAATTCTATACACGGGAACCCAGTTGTCTTCGGTAGGCGTTCGGTCTTTCCAGCGGATCAGGAATTCGATCTGTTATGTGATGCTATCATTGGCATTCATGTCTTTCTGCCTCCCATCATATGTTCGTGCGTTGCATGCGTGGTGTGCGCAATAATCTGTGTTTGGTGCGGTTTGGATTTTCTGAGTGTGTATGAATGTTATTTGGCTTGGGTAAATATCTGAAATGACTTCTCTGCTCAAGAGCTTTCCGACGAACCAAGAATCGTCGCGATCGAAGCAAGAACAAGAAAGATATGATCGTTCGAAGTTTTTGATTGTGATGTAGCGACTATGGGAATTCGCGGGTTGACTCAATATGGGGTACAGAATTTTGGGGGTTGCGAAATTCGTCACCATCACTGTGGATGATGCCAAGTGGTTGGGAGAAGCCAAACCAGGTTGGAAAGTGTGGCCAAGTTGGGTGAAGTGGATGGCATGAGTTGGGAAAGTGACAAATGACTAAGTTTGGGTGCCTATAGAGAGGGGAATTGTGTGGTATGGGGTTTCCTTGGTTGGGGACTCCCTAGGGACCTTCCCTCTCGTCCTCCTCATCCTCTTCTACCTGGTTCTTGCTACTCTAACTTTCTTGTGTGAACTTGTGAGATAATTGTGATTGAGTTAAGTTTCTATGGCAGCATACCCCCTGGTGCGCCGAAGTTTATAACTCGAGTTATACTCCATATTTTGATACAATTAAAATTGGGAGCGATAGCCACGATCAAGGGCTACATTATACTTGAGTTTGAGAGAATTATAACTGTGCGTGTTTGGTCGACGACGTTTCTTGTGACGACGACATTTCTGTCCAAAATTATAGTTGACTATTTTGATATATTTCGTCCCCTAATCTTCATAGACTCTGTCCTTCGTCTCTAACACGATCCCGCGGGCTCCCCGTGGGTCACGTACTTGGTGGCTCAATATTTTTTGGGTGTGATGATTGGTTCTGTCAGCGGTCGTGTCATGCTGGCGGGGCGGTTGCGAGGCAGTTGGCTGGTGGATGGTACGTATGGGCGAAGAAGGCTGACATGGAATGACGGGCTGACGTACCAGTCAGCAGGGAGGAGGAGGTGGGCGGTGACGAGTGTGATCATGTGGCTGATGCAGAATGGCCCGCAATATCAGGGGCGGAGTTTTGGGGTGATGGGCAGGCGGAGGTCTTGAGTATCGAGTAGCACGAGGTCGTCGGGCTAGAAAGTGACGGGTCGGCGGTGGCGGTCGGCGTTACGCTTAGCGATGATGTTTTATATTTTTATTGCGTCTGCTGCTTGGGTCCGTGCTGCTTGTAAAATTTCTGCGAACTGTTGCGCGTGTGGCACTGGGTTGTCGGGATTCGGAGTCATGGGTACTGTGGGGTCTTGTCCGTAGTTCAGGTAAAACGGTGACTGTTAGGTCGTGGCGGATGGCGAGTTGTTGTACGCGAACTCGATGAGTGGCAATTGTTGTTCCAAAGTGGTCGGGTCGTTGCACGTGGCTCGGATGAGTTGCTCCATGGTCTGGTTTTTCCTTTCTGTCTGTCCGTCGGTCTTGGGGTGGTACGAAGAACTGAACTGTAGTCGCGTGCCGAACTGCTGCCACAGGTTCCGCCAAAAGTTGCTGGTGAACTTCGTATCGCGGTCGCTGATGATCGATGCTGGTATCCCGTGTAGTCGAACGACGGTGGAGATGAAGAGGCGGGTTGTTTCTTCGGCTGTGATTGATTTTTTGCAGGCTGCGAAATATGCCATTTTCGTCAGCCGATCGACGACCACCACGATCGCGTTGTTCCCACTTGCTCCAGCCGGTAACCCCGTGACGAAGTCCATTGTCACCTGCTGCCAAGCACGCTCTGGGGGTGGTATCGGCTGCAACTGCCCTGCCGGTCGTTTCCGTGATGACTTCATGAGTTGGCAGGTGGGACACGATGCCACGCGTCGTTGCACGTCGGTCAGCATTTCGGGCCAGTAATAATACCGCTGCAGGTGCTGCCGTGTTTTCTCTACTCCGAAATGTTCTGAGGTAACCCCGTCGTGTGCCTTTGTCAGACTCCCAACCACTAGACCATAGGATTTGTTAAGTAGCGGGTCAGTGCGCCCATAACCCCCCAGGACAACGAGCCAGTAACCCTTCGCTAGGATCAATCGAGGATAACCAGTGGACCTCTGACACCCCCCCGCACTGGGATGCCCGAAGTGCACACACTGGGATTCGAACCCGAGACCTTCGCTCTGATACCATGTCAGAATCCCAGCCACTAACCACTGGGATAAAAGGGCTTGTTTGTGTAGCGGGTGAGAGCGCCCATAACCCCCCAGGCCAACATGCTTGTAATCATTCCCTAGGATCAATCGGGGATCACCAGTGGACCTCTGACAGCCTCCTGTAGTAATAGTTCCCTTAGTAAAGTGTAGCCTGGTACCCAGATGCGGTCGGTGCCAGCTTTTGCGTAATAAACCCCCTTTGCTGCTGTGAACTGCTGCGAATTTCCACCTGTGAAGAACGGGTCGGTTTGATAGCCGTGGGAAAATAGTCCTGTTAGTGGTGGGCTGGTCTGGGCGAATAGTATGGCGTGGATTTGGAAAGTGGGGCGGGTCAATGCGTCGGCAATGTACGATGCTCCGTTTTTGTAGGTGACCGTGTAGTGGAAATTTGACTCGAGGAAATCGAGCCAGCGAATATGTTGTGGGTTGAGGTGGGGTTGTGCGCGTAGGTACTGTGGTGATTTGTGGTCTGTCCGTACAGTCACGTCTGCACCGGTCAAGTAACAGCGCCACACGTTGAACGCATGGACGATCGCGAGCATTTCGCGGTCGTGTATTGGGTAATTCTTCTCGGGCGGATGCAGTTTTCGTGAGTCGTATGTGATGGGCTGTAAACCGTTGCCGAAATCCTGTAGTAGTACGGCTCCAATGGCGATGTTGCTTGCGTCTGTAACCACTTCGAATGGGCGGGGTGGGTTGGCGATGCGCAGTATGGGCGGTGAACAGAAAACATTTTTCGGGGTAGAGAAGGCAGCATGCTCTTTCTCCCCCCACGTAAAAGCGACCCCCTTCCGCAAGAAATACGTCAGCAGGGCAGTTAAGCGTGCCATGTCGGGGACGAACCGACGCACATAATTAACGAACCCTAAAAAACTCTGTAGCTCCGTGATGTTCGTCGGGGGGTGCCACGCTTTTACCGTGTCCAGCTTATTTGGGTCGATCTCAACTCCAGCCTTCGAAATAACGTGCCCCAAAAATTCTAACCTATCCTGGAAGAACTCGCACTTGGAACCCTTGGTCAGTAGTCTGTGCTCGTCTAAAACTTTACACACTACTTCCAGATCTGCTAAGTTCTGCTGCTTATCACGACTGTAGAATAGGATGTCGTCGAGGTAAAGTATCACGCATTTATCTAAGAGCGGCCTAAACGCCTCGTTCATGGTCATCTGAAATCTCGCCGATGCGTTGGTCAGTCCGAATGGCATCACGGTGTACTCGAATGACCCGTACCTAGTTCTAAATGTCGTATTGGCGCAGTCCGATGGTTTGACCTGAATCTGGTGGTATCCTCCCCGTAAATCTATTTTCGAAAAGACCCGTGCTGTTCGTAGTTGATCTATCAGTTCGGCGGCGCGGGGAATAGGGTATCGCGACTTGATTGTGTCAAACTTATATATAGCTTACATTGTGTAGGCTGTAGTGGGGTAGCCCATAAGGGGTACAACCCAATTAGGGTTAGTACTTGTACCCAACTCTTTGCTAGTTCATTCATTCCCGTTCATTATTCTGACATGGTTTCATAGCAGGTCCTCCGCTATGACCGTTTTTTCTCCTTGGGCCCACCACAGCGCTACCCCGCTAGCAGCCCTCTGCAGCCCTCGTGCTGCCCCTACTTCCTGTCGCGACCCGTAGGCCCCTAGGTCCCGGCCCGTCGCCACCCCTAGCCCGGCCCGTCGCCCCTAGGCCTGTCGCCCCAGCCAGCCGCCCCTAGGCTCGTCGCCCCTTGGCGTCGCCCATCGCCCCTAGCCCGGCCCCCGTCGCCCGTCGCCCGTCGCAACCCCCGTCGCTTGTCGCCCCGGCCCGTTGCCCCGGCCCGTCGACCCCCGACCCGTCGCCCTAGGCCTGTCGCCCGTCGCGACCCGTCGCCCCTGTTAGAATCAGGAACGGAATGAATGAACTAGAAAGCAGGTGGGCACAAGTAGGAAACCTAAAAGTGTTGTACCCTATAAGAACTACCCCACTACAACCTAAACAGACTATACCATATATAAGTTTGACACACCCCCATAGGCAAAGTGGGGGAGAACAAGAGGTCACAAGACCAGTCAAGAAGGCAAAGCAAGCTCAGGGTGGATCACAAAGTCACCACGCAGTCTGAGCACAAGCAAAGGGCCACAAGGCCAGTTCACATGCAGAGTTATATAAAGGAAAGCAAACAATACAGTGAACACAACCTAGCAAGTGTAAGCATGCAGGTATATGTATATATAGTACAGTACAAGCATAGTCAAGAAGTAAGCAAGTGAGGCACAGTAGGTACAAGGCCTAGAACAGTACAGAAACGCTGATGATCACAAGGCTGAAGTGCCTTGGTGAAAACATCAGCAAAGTTGGCCTGTGAGGCCACGTAAGCAAGACGAAGCTAGCCACGCTGCTGCAACTCTCGAGCAAGGAAGTAGCGCAAAGCAATGTGCTTCGTTTTGTGCTCCAGTCTGTGCTCCTGACACAAGGCCAGCATGGCCTTGTTGTCAACGTACAGAACTGGAGGAGAACGAGGCGCCTCTCTCAAGTCGGTCAGCAGGTAGGTGAGCCAGCGTAGTTCCTGTGCAGCCATGGCCCCAGCGTAGATCTCAGCCTCACAACTGGAGCTGAGAACAGAAGAAGAGCGGGTAGACCGCCAGGAGACAGAACCGGAGCCAAGGCTGAAGGTGTAACCCTGTGACGACCGCTGCGTAGCCAAGTCGTCAACCCAGGAGGCGTCAGCGTGACCAGTGAGGACAACTCGAGCCCGTCCTCCAAGCACGAGCCCCATGCATGACGTACTGCACAAGTATCGCAACACCCTCTTCGCAGCATCCCAGTGCACCTTTCGGTGCCTGCCGGGAGCCACGTAGCGAGCTAGAAGGCTGAGAGGGTATGCGAGTTCAGGTCGTGTGCAAGTCATCAGGTACATGAGGCAGCCCACAAGCTCTGGATACGGGCCACTCGGCTCTACGGACTCGCCCGAAGGTGGAGCTGAGAGCGCGTGACCGGTAGGCAGAGGAGTGGACTGTGGCGAGGAGTACGTGAAGCCGAAGCGCTGAAGGACCTGCTGCACCATGTGTGACTGAGTCAAGGTAATGGTGTGCTGTGCTCTGTCCCGGGTGATCCGCAAGCCAAGATAGCTTGTCAGCTCACCCAGGTCTGTGCACGTGTGTCTCTTCTGCAGCTCGGACTATACGTGGGCGAGTGCCTCAGTGTCAGCAGTAGCAAAGACGAGGTCGTCTACGTACACGAGAACGTAGAACGGCGGCAGAGTCGTGTTAGTGCGTAAGAACAGAGAAGGGTCAGAAGTGGAAGGAGCAAAACCAAGAGCAGCAAGATTCATCCTGAGTGTGTCGTGCCACTCACGAGGTGCCTGGCGGAGACCGTAGACTGACCGCCGGAGGCTCCACTGGGTACCAGCTGGAAACGACCCAGTGAAGCCAGGTGGGCGGCTCAGCCAGATCTCCTCATGCAGGCTGCCTTGTAGAAAGGCTGTGCTGAAGTCAAGCGAGTGGAGCTCGTAGTCACGCTGAGCAGCTACGTGCAGCAGTACCCAAAGAGTGGTCATCTTCGGGGTAGGGGAGAAGGTCTGAAAGAAGTCAACTCCCTGTCGCTGACTGAAGCCACGAGCAACGTAACGCGCCTTGAAGACAGGCGGAGAACCCGGCGGCCGCTTCACCCTGAAGATCCACATGCCACTGACGATGTTCGCCCCAGGCGGGGGAACCTCGTCGACGTAAGTGCCTGTGGACTTCCAGGAAGCCATCTCGGCGTCCATGGCTGCCTGCCACTGAGAGGAGTAGGGACCCTCTATCGCCTCTGCGTAAGAGCGCGGGGTCGGGATGTCTGGTGCATCTGGGTCTCCCTCAGGGGCAAGCAGCATGGACACGAGATGAGGTACAGCAGCGGCAAAGCACTCAAACTCCTCCTATCTGTCCTCAAGTACGTCCGTGCCAAGAGCACACTCACCCCCGACGGACGGAGGACAGACAGACGCAGACGCAGACTCAGCAACAAGACTAGTGGCGTAGTCTAGGCGACAGGCTGCAGCAAACTCAACAAGCTCAGCAACGAGAGCAGACGCAGCAGAGGACTCAAACAGAGGGTCAGTGACAGCAGTGGCCAAGAAGCGCGTGACAGTAGGACCATCAGCACGAAGGGAGTCAGACTCCGGGTCCGGACCGTCAAGAAGAGAGGACGCAGGAGGAGAGGGCAGAGGGACACGCTGAGGAGCAGTGGAAGGACGTAGTGTCATAGAGTGAGTGCCATGGACAAGAGGAGGACGTGGACGCAAAACACGACCAGCGCGAGCAGTGCGGACAGGCGACGCAGCACGAGACACAGGCGACACAGGACGCGACTCAGGCTCACGACGCTCCGTAAGACCTCTAGTCGGTCCAGAGTAAGGAGAAGGATCAGGCGGTGGACTAAGTAACGGAGGAGTAGGACCAGGAGAAGGCGGTAGACCAAGAACCTGCTGAAGGAGCGGAACGTAGTACGGCCGCGGCCGCGCAGCGCCTCCAGAAACAGCAGAGACAGCACCAGTACCGCCTCCAGCAGCTCCAGCACCAGGAGCACCTCCAGTAGCTCCAGCACCAGCAGCACCTCCAGCAGCTCCAGCACCAGCAGCACCTCCAGCAGTACCAGCACCAGCAGCACCTCCAGTAGCTCCAGCACCAGCAGCACCTCTAGCAGCTCCAGCACCAGCAGCACTTCCAGCAGCTCCAGCACCAGCAGCACCTCCAGCAGCTCCAGCACCAGCAGCACCTCCAGCAGCTCCAGCACCAGCAGCACCTCCAGTAGCACCAGCACCAGCAGCTCCAGTACCGCCAGTACGAACGCCTCCAGGACCAGCGGCACCAGCACCAGTAGCACGAGTAGCACGGCGACAGAGTCGAGCGTACCACTCACGAAGCCGCTGCGGAGAGAGGGGCTCTCGCCGCAACGGGACACCCGGAGAACCTCCAGACTCAGCACACGCAGGCTCAACACCCCAAGACGCAGCACTCCCAGAGTCAGCACCCCCAGGCTCCACACGCTCAGGCTCAGCACCCCCAGGCTCAGCACCCCCAGTCCCCGCACCCACAGGCTCAGCACCCCTAGCAGCACCTGAGTCGACAGCTACCTCGACCGGCTCGGCAGGGTCTACCTGAGACACACCTGAGGGGGCAGGACCCTGAGGGGGGAGGGGGTCTATCGGAGGAGTACCTGGTACTAGGAAGAGTGGCGGGGGGGGAAGAGAGGCAGTGCGGTAGGGAAAGAGACGGTAGTAAGACACTAACTCGTCAAACGTGACGTCCTGAGAGGACAGAACACGACGCGAGGTGGGGTGGTAGAACTGCCACCCGGGTGCGTCAGGGGGGAAGCCAAGGAAGACACAGGGAACGGTACGGGAGGACAGCTTGTCCGCTGAATTATCGTGGACAAAAGCTCGAGATCCCCAGACACGGAACGCAGACGCATCGCCAACCTTCCCTGTCCACCTCAGAGTAGGTGTGGTCTCCGGCAAGGAGACACGAGGCTGAAGGTTGATCTGATGCGCCGCGTACTGAACCGCGAACGGCCACAGAAAATGGGGAGCAGCCGCATGGATCATGGACGTACGAGCGACGTCCATGACCATGCCAATGTGGCGCTCAGCAATCCCATTTTGCTGTGGGGAGGCCGGAAGCGTGAACGTCTGGCGGATGCCCTCCGCACGACAGAAGGCCCTCAGGAGGTCGGAGGAAAACTCACCACCTCTGTCTGAGTGCAGACGCAGAAGAGGAAGGTCCGAGCCGAAACTCTCGCTGAGCTGACAACGGGCACCGCGGATCCAGTCGATCAACACCTCAGTGATGTCACCCTTGCTGCGCAAGGGGAAGACTGGGGTGTAACGCGAGTAATCGTCAACGACCAGCAGGAAGTAACGCTCGTGACCCTGTCCACGGACGTGGGCTGGGCCCCACACGTCCATGTGAAGAGTCTGCAGGGGAGCCTCGGTCGCAGGGAACGAGGAGGAGTGAGGAGTGGCGCGCTGCCGGCCCTCGACACAGGGAACACAGGTGGGGGCAGGCCCCGGAGGAAGGGGAGGAAGGCACCGGGGGAGACCCGAGACAAGGGTACAGGAGGCCATGCCGCGAAGACGAGGCAGGGAGGGGTGACCAAGGCGGTGATGCCACAGGAGAGTCTCGTGTGTCAGAGGACGACACGAGCAGGGGGCAGACGCAGGACTAGACCTGGACGCAGCAGCAAACACCTGACTAGACGCGGCTACCTGACCAGACGCAGAGACCGGAGGGGGCGCAGTAGTCAGTGTGTAGAGACTCGACCCAGGCCGACGGGTGAACGTGGCCAGGTGGCGGCCCGTCCGAGAGCAAGTGCAGTGGGTCACACGCTGACCTCCAAGGGCAAACTGGTCAACCCACGCGTCCTGGAGGTCAGCTCCACTCACCAGGTTCGTAGAGAACGAGGGGAGGTGGAGTCCCGACAGCAAGCCCGACGGGGCCGCAGGGCACGGTAGAACCGTGGAAGAGTGCGCAAGGACTGGGCCCCCAGAGGGGTCAGCCAGGGAGACTGCTACAGGCCGACTGAGCGGCATGAGCGTGGTGCTGTCTCTAAAGAAAGAGCGTGAAGCACCAGAGTCAAGTGTGAAAGTGTGCAAGGCCTCAGTAGGTGCAGTACCAGAGAGAGCAGACTCACCAGCACCTGGAGCAGCAGACTCACCAGTACCTGGAGCAGCAGACGCACTAGCACCTAGAGCAGCAGCCGCAATGCCCGGGTCGGGCGGGACACTCAGGTAACAGTCACCCTCAGCACTATCAGTCAAAGCATACATGGCAGCAAGGATAGCATCGAAATCAAGATCAAAGATAGCAACATTCTGCCTAAGCAGATCACCCCAGTGAGGGAGCTCAACAGCGTCAGGAAACTGGGCGCGCCAGGCGTCAGTCAGGCAACCGAAGCAGCGCTGCGCAGTGTGGGACAGCCTGCAAGTCTCCCCACGAGGACTGCCGGTGCAAAGAACATAAGTGCAGGGACCAGCACCCCCAGACCTCCCACGCCCAGCGTACCACTCACGAAGCTGCTGGGCCGACGGGGTCTCACAGGAACGCGGCTGCTGCTGGCGCTGGCTACCACCAAAGCCTCCACGCTGCGTGGCTGCACCTCGACCAGCACCACCGCCACCGCCACCCCCGCCACCGCTGCCGTTGCCTTCACCACCACTGCCGCTGCCTCCACCACCTCCGCCGCTGCCTCCACCACCGCCACCGCCGCCACTGAAGCCCCCACTCCCGGCACCACACCCACCCCCACCGCCACTCCCTCCGCCTCCTCCACCGCCTCCGCCGCCGCCCCCTCCGTCCCCTCCACCACCCTTGCTCCCCTTGCCCTTGCTGTTGCGGCGTCTCCCACTAGGGGCAGACGCAGCGCCGACCTCCTCAGTGCCAACGAGGTCGACAGCAGCAGCAGAAGTGACAGAGGGGGAGAAGGGGGACAGGGGAACACCCCTCAAAGAAAGGGGTGCGACGGTCGCCGCGAGAAGCACCTACAGCTAAGATACTCTTCTCAGCTGCAGCTAGGCGCTCCTCTAGCAGGTCGATAGTGAGCTCGGTGGGGCAAAGGGAGAGAAAGTGGTCCCTGACTGAAGAAAGGGAGTCAGGGAGGCGGGTGACTAGGTAGTAAAGGGCGATGTACATGGGGGGGGGTTCTTGGCACAGAAGTCAGTGGGAAGGGCGGCGCGGTAGCGGGCGTCACTAGTGCGGAGGTGAGCAACTAGGTCAGTGACTATGGCAAAGGCGGCAAGGTCAGGGAAAAGGTACGGCAGCATGAGGCGGCTGAGGGCAGCAATGGTAGGGGAGGAGTAGCGCGCAACTACAGCGTCGTACAAAGACTGAGCAGTCTTGTACTGACCAAAATGCGCGCGCTCAGCAGGCGGCAGGTGACTACGAACAGCAAGACGAGCAACAGCGTCACGGGTGGTCCACTGCGAGCGAACAGTACTGTCAGCAGTGGAGACACCGGACGTGTGATCGAAAAGGGATACCCCATCCCTAGAGACACACTAAAGAAAGAGCTGCAAGTCGTCAACCCACACATCAAACTCAACTACACGCCCCTCAGCATCAAAGGTGAGAACAGTGGGGTTAGCCATAGTAGTTGTAGCAGCAGGAGCAGCAGAGGCAGCAGAAGCAGCAGTGGCAGCAGGCGCAGTGCAAGGAGAAGGGCAGCGCGGCTCGGTTCGGCAGCGCGGTTCGGCTGGGCTGCTCAGCTCGGTGGGGCGGCGCGGCTCGGCTGGGTGGCGCGGCTCGGCTGGGCGGCGCGGCTCGGTTCTTGGCGGAACGGCGCGGCAGCAGGCGGTGCGGCGCAGGGGGGCAGCAGGTGGTGGGGTGGCGCGGGTGCTTACCAGGGGCGGGTGCAAGGCAGGGCCGCAGCTGGTGGTTTTAGGTCAGGGCCGCGGCAGGGGGCGACTGTAGGGCAGAGCCGCGACCAGGGGCAGCTGCAGGACAGGGCCGTAGCAGGCAACCGTGCCGTGACGGGCGGGCCGGAACTGGCGGTCGACGGGCGGCAAGAGGGGCCGTGACGGGCAGCGAAGGGGCCGCCGGGCGGCTAAGGGCCGTGACGGGCGGCTAAGGTCCGTGACGGGCGGCGAAGGGGCCGCCGGGCGGCTAAGGGCCGTGACGGGCGGCTAAGGGGCCAGCGGGCGGCTAAGGGGCCGACGGGCGGCTAAGGGGCCGACGGGCGGCTTAGAGGCCGTGACGGGCGGCAGAGGGGGGTCAGCGACGGGCGGCTAAGGGGCCGTGACGGGCGGCGAAGGGGCCGACGGGCGGCTAAGGGGCCGCGACGGGCGGCTAAGGGGCCGACGGGCGGCTAAGGGGCCGACGGGCGGCGAAGGGGCCGTGACGGGCGGCTAAGGGGCCGACGACGGGTGGCTAAGGGGCCGTGACGGGTGGCGAAAGGGGCCGACGGGCGGCTAAGGGGCCGCGACGGGCGGCTAAGGGGCCGTGACGGGCGGCGAAAGGGGCCGACGGGCGGCTAAGGGGCCGCGACGGGCGGCTAAGGGGCCGACGGGTGGCTAAGGGGCCGACGGGCGGCGAAGGGGCCGTGACGGGCGGCTAAGGGGCCGACGTCGGGCGGCTAAGGGGCCGTGACGGGCGGCGAAAGGGGCCGACGGGCGGCTAAGGGGCCGCGACGGGCGGCTAAGGGGCCGACGGGCGGCTAAGGGGCCGTGACGGGCGGCTAAGGGGCCGACGATGGGCGGATAAGGGGCCAACGGGCGGCAAAGGCAGGGCGCGATGCGCGCTTCGGGCAGGGCAGGAGAAATTTCGTGGTGGCCCCTAAAAAAAACGTTCCCACTAGGGAACCTGCTCTGATACCATGTTAGAATCAGGAACGGAATGAATGAACTAGGAAGCAGGTGGGTACAAGTAGGAAACCTAAAAGTGTTGTACCCTATAAGAACTACCCCACTATAGCCTAAACAGACTATAGCATATATAAGTTTGACAGCCCCTAGCCTAGGCCCAGGCCCCGCGGCCCGTCGCCCGTCGCCCCTAGCCTAGGCCCCGGCCCCACGGCCCCTCGCGACCCGTCGCCCCTAGCCTAGGCCTAGGCCCCGCGGCCCGTCGCCCGTCGCCCCTAGCCTAGGCCCCTCGGCCCCACGGCCCCTCGCGACTCGTCGCCCCTAGCCTAGGCCAAGGCCCCGCGGCCCGTCGCCCATCGCCCCTAGCCTAGGCCCCTCGGCCCCACGGCAGCATGCCGCTCCTCACTCCTCGTTTCCTTCAAAGATTGCTCCCCTGCAGACTCTCCACATGGACGTGAGGGACCCAGCCCGCGTCTGCAGGTTGTTGGCGACTACATGCGGTACACCACGGTCTTCCCCTTGCGCAGCAAGGGTCGGGTCGTTGATGTCTTGATCCCTTGGATCCGCGCAGTCCGTCTCTAGCTCCGCGAGCGGTTCCGTGTGGACCTTCCTGTCCTGCGTCTGCACTCTGACAGAGGTGGTGAGTTCTCCTCCGACCTCCTGCGGGACTTTTGTCGTGGGGAGGGCATTCTTCAGTCGTTCATGCTTCCGGACTCCCCTCAGCAAAATGGGATTGCTGAGCGCCGCATTGGCTTAGTCATGGAGGTCGCTCGTACCTCCATGATCCATGCGGCTGCTCCCCATTTTCTGTGACCGTTTGCGGTTTGCGGTCCGGTACGCTGCGCATCAGCTCAACCTCTGGCCCCGTGTCTCCTTGCCGGAGACCTCGCCCATACTGCGTTGGACGGGGAAGGTTGGCGATGCGTCGGTGTTCCGGGTCTGGGGTTCTCGTGCCTTTGTCCGCGATACGTCCGCGGACAAGCTCTCCGCCCGCGCCATTCCCTGCGTCTTCCTTGGCTTTGTCCCTGACGCGCCTGGCTGGCAGTTTTACCACCCTACCTCGCGCCGTGTCCTCCCCTCTCAGGACGTCACGTTTGACAAGTCGGTTCCCTTTTACCTTCTCTTCCCCTACCGCTCTGCCCCTCTTCCTCCCCCGCTGCTCTTCCTTGCTCCAGGTCCCCCTCCGGTAGACCCCCTCCCTCCTCAGGGTCATGCTCCCTCAGGTGTCTCTCAGGTAGACCCACCCCCTGGTGCTGTGCCTGGTGAGGTAGCTGTAGACTCAGGTGCTGCTAGAGGTATTGTGTCTGGGGGTGCTGAGCCTGGGGGTGCTGAGACTTGGGGTGTTGAGCCAGGGGGTACTGAGACTGGGGGTGCTGAGACTGGGGGTGCAGAGCCTGGAGGTGCTGAGCCTGAGGGTGTTGAGCCTTGGGGTGCTGAGTCGGAGGGTGCGGCGTCTCGGGGTGCTGAGCCTCAGGGTGCTGCTTTGTCTGGAGGTTCTGCTGGTGCTTCACCGAGACTGCCCCCGCAGCAGCTGCGTGAGTGGCTTGTTTGACGCGCACACCTTCGGAGTGGAGCTACCGGAGCTAGAGGTGCTGGAGTCGCTGGAGCTGGAGGTGATGGAGTTATTGCTGGAGCTGGTGTTCCTGGAGGTACTGCGGCTACTGGTCCTAGAGGTGCTCGTACCCGGGGTACTGGAGCTGCCGGGACTGGTGGTGTTGGGGGCGCTGGAGCTGGAGACCCTGCGGAGTCTGGAGCTGCTAGAGCTGGAGGCTGTTGACCCTGGAGGCACTGTGCGGCCGCAACCGTACTTCGTTCCCCTGCTTCAGCAGGTTCTTGGTGTCCCGTTTTCTACTGCCCTTACTCCTCCCTTACTGTGTCCGCCGCCTGACCAGTCGCAGCCGTCGTTACAGCCGGCCTCCCCATTACCTGCTCCCTCTCCTTACACAGAGCAGACCGGAGGTCTTACAGAGCATCGTGAGCCTGCGTCTCGTCCTGCCTCCCCTGTTCGCAGTGCTCTTTGCGTTCCTCATCCGCGTCTTCCTCCTGTCCCGGGCACACACACTATGACACTTCGTCCTTCCTCTGTTCCACTGCGTGTTCCTCTGCCTGCTCCTCCTGAGTCCTCTCTTCCTGAGGTCCCTGACCCTGAGTCTGACCGCGCTCGTGCTACCAGTCCCACTATCTAAGGTCTCCTCGCCACTGCTGTCACTGACCCTTCTTTTGAGTCTGCTGCCTGTCGTCTAGACTACGCCACTGCTCTTGTTGCTGAGTCTGCGTCTGCCAGTCCTCCGTCCGTCGGGGGTGAGTGTGCTCTTAGCCCGGACGTCCTTGAGGACAGTCAGGAGGACTTTGAGTGTCTTGCAGCTGCTGTACCTCGTTTCGCTTCCATGCTGCTTACCCATGAGGGAGACCCGGATGCACCAAACATCCCGACCCCGCGCTCTTACTCAGAGGCGATTACGGGTCCCTACTCCTCTCAGTGGCAGGCAGCCATGGATGCCGAGATGGCATCCTGGAAGTCCACAGGCACCTACGTCGACAAGGTTCCCCCACCTGGGGCGAACATAGTTGATGGCATGTGGATTTTCAGGGTGAAGCGGCCGCCGGGTTCTCCGCCTGCCTTCAAGGCGCGTTACGTTTCTCGAGGCTTCAGTCACCGACAGGGGGTTGACTACTTCCAGACCTTCTCACCTACCCCGAAGATGACTACTCTTCGGGTGTTGCTGCACGTCGCTGCTCAGCGTGACTACGAGTTGCACTCTCTGGACTTCAGCACAGCATTCCTGCAGGGCAGCCTGCACGAGGAGATCTGGTTGCGCCGCCCACCTGGCTTCACTTGGTCGTTTCCTGCAGGGACCCAGTGGAGCCTCCGCCGGCCAGTCTACGGTCTCCGCCAGGCGCCTCGTGAGTGGCACGACACACTGAGGACTACACTTGCGGCTCTTGGGTTTGCTCCCTCTACTGCTTACATGTCGTTGTTTCTACGCACGGACACCTCGCTGCCGCCGTTCTACGTCCTCGTATACGTCGACGACCTCGTCTTTGCCACTGCTAACACTGAGGCACTGACCCTTGTGAAGTCGGACCTGCAGAAGAGACACACCTGCACTGACCTGGGTGAACTGCGCAGCTATCTTGGCTTGCAGATCACCCGGGACAGAGCACGGCGCACCATCACCCTGACTCAGTCACACATGGTGCACCAGGTCCTTCAGCGCTTCGCCTTACAGTTCTCCTCGCCACAGCCCACTCCTCTGTCTACCAGCCACCCACTCACCAGGTCCTTCAGAGCTTGTGGGTTGCCTCATGTACTTAATAACGTGCACACGACCTGACCTCGCGTACCCTCTCAGCCTTCTGGCTCGCTACGTGGCTCCCGGTAGGCACCAAAAGGTGCACTGGGATGCTGCGAAGAGGGTACTACGTTACCTGTGCAGTACGCCGGGCATGGGGCTCGTGCTTGGAGGATGGGGTCCAGTTGTCCTCACTGGTCACGCAGACGCTTCTTGGGTTGACGACTCGGCTACGCAGCGGTCGTCACAGGGTTACACCTTGAGCCTCGGTTCCGGCTCTGTTTCCTGGCGGTCTACCCGCTCGTCTTCGGTTCTCAGCTCCAGTTGTGAGGCTGAGAGCTACGCAGGGGCCATGGCTGCATAGGAGCTACGCTGGCTCACCTACCTGCTGACTGACTTGGGAGAGCAGCCTCGTTCGCCTGTAGTTTTGTACGTAGACAACAAGGCCATGATTGCCTTGTGTCAGGAGCACCGACTAGAGAATAGAACGAAGCACATCGCTCTGCGATGCTTCCTTGCTTGAGAGTTGCAGCAGCGTGGCCAGCTTCGTCTTGCGTATGTGGCCACTAGGGCCAACACTGCTGATGTCTTCACCAAGGCACTTCTGCCTAGTGATCATCAGCGCTTTTCTACTGTGTTAGGCCTTGTGCCTACTGTGCCTCACTTGCTTACAGCGTGACTTTGCTTGTACTGTGATCTCTGTATATACCTGCATGCTTGCACGTGCTAGGGTATGATCCCTGTATTGTTTGTTCTCTTTTATATAACTCTGCATGTGAAGTGGCCTTGTGGCCCTTTGCTTGTGCTCGGACTGTGTGGTGACTTTGTGATCCACCCTGAGCTTGCTTTGCTTTTCTTGACTGGTCTTGTGACCACTTGTTCTCCCCCACTTTGCCTATGGGGGTGTGTCAAACTTATATATAGCTTATATTGTGTAGGCTGTAGTGGGGTAGCCCATAAGGGGTACAACTCAATTAGGGTTAGTACTTGTACCCAACTCTTTGCTAGTTCATTCATTCTCGTTCATTATTCTGACAGATTGTTTCCCTGTTTAGTGCTCTGTAATCTATACACATACAAAACCCTCCGTCTTTTTCGGTGTGAATAGTATCGGTGCGGCGAACGGCGATGAACTCGGTCGGATTAATTTCTTCTCTAACAGGTAACCTAGCTACTTCCTCAGTTCATCGAGCTTTGGCTGTGTCAGTCGAAACTGTCGCTGTACAGTTGGCTGTGCCCCCGGTTCTAATTCTATTCGGTGATCATGCGTCCGTTGAGGTGGCAGTCCCTCTGGTAAATCTTCTGGAAAAATCCCCGGGTACCGTTTCAACAGCTCCTGTAGTTCGGGCGGTACCGCTGCCAGCAGTTTCTGAAAATCACTCGGCTGCTCTGCTTCTCCTACCAATGCGATGTCCACCACGTACATGTCGGCTCCAGCGGCGACAGCCCGTTTCATTGTGATGGCATTGACGTGGACCGTTGAAGATTCGGGCGAATGCCAGCGAGGTAGCTCGACCCAGTTACCGCTACTTCGCACAGTGCAGCTACCCGTCGTCCAGTCGATTCGCGGTTTGTAGAGTCGCAGCCGATCACGTTCCAGTAATATGTCGTGCCCATCCAGTGTCTTCGCGAGCATTTCCTGTAAACCAGAAGTTTCTCCCGTAGTGGACTTTTACTCTCTCCACCTTTTCTCGTATGGCCAGCGGCGTGCCATCGACTAAGCGTGCATCTATCTCCGGTAAACACTGACTAAGTGTCAGTTGCAGCTTCCGTGCGGTTGCGGTATTAACTAAGCTGTGACTTGCTCCTCCGTCTATTAAAATCTTCACTGCTGCTCCCTGGATTTTCCCGTGAATCGATACTGTGACTCGGTGAGTGTCGGTGAGGTTGGGCGAGCAGGTTGTCTCGTCAGTAGTTGGCCCGATATCTACTGACTGCTGGCGTTTCCCTGCCTCTGAGACTCCCTCCCCAGCTCTGCTCCGCGACGCCTCAGCTCTTCTGGGCATTCGCTCTTGCTATGGCCCGGCCTGTTACAAGCAAAGCAGCGCCCCTTAAATGGCGCAGCAGCTGGATTCGCTGCAACGGCGTGTACAGTGTCGTGCTTGGCCGGTCCCCGAGAACGTTGTCCGTGGTAGAACCCCGGTCTCGGTCGGCGTAGGATATCGATTTTCTCGGCGAGCGCGAGGGTCTCGTTGAAGTTTGAGAGCTCGCGTAGCATGATTTCGTATGAGATGTTCGGCTTCAGCCCTCCGACGTAACGGTCCACCCGCTCCGCTTCGTGCATGTAGCCGACTTGCTCGCATAATGCGAGAAAACCGCTCGTGTAGTCTTGGACCGACCCGAGTTGTCGCCAAGTACGCAGTCTCTGACGCGCTGAAATAGAAGCTGCAATCGGCTCGAAGCGCGCTCGAAGCCCTGCGCACCACGCATCCCACGTGCTGTACTAGGCGGTTTCGCAGAAAGAACTCCATGTGACGGCTGGACCCGAAGGCCCTCCCTCTTGCGACGGCGGCTCATAGGCGCGTGGCGACGTCACGATGACTCGCCACCAGTCCATGGTGGGGCCCCTCGGCAGCGAAACTGCGTGGCGAATCTTCGCTGCGTCCGACTCGATGTAACTTGCGTCGAATAAAACGTTCATCGTGAAAACCCACGATTGAACTGTCGGACCTCCACGTTGGCTAGGATCGAAGCAGGGCGGGCGCTGCGGCTTGAGTGGCATCGGCGCCATGATGTCGTTGTTGCCACTCGTTGCAGCGAACTCCACGTGCCGGCGGACTTCGCTAGGCCCTTGTGTGCCTGTAGCGGCCCTGTTCCTCTCCATGCCAGGCATTGAGTGAGCGGCGCCTGTTATAGTCTGCAGTCCACTTAGGGGTCGCGGATGCCCATGAAACCGCCTAAGCAGAATCTGACGTCTTCAAACCGCCTCTGTTCAAAACGCCGTCACGATCAGCTCCGAGAACATACGAGGCTGAAACTTGAACAGCAGTTAGCCTTAGGTGTCTGCTTTCCAACGGTATATTAGTTGCTATTATCAGAGGTGTGTGCACTACGCAGTGAACGAAAACGTAAGCTCGGCTGAAAAAACGTGTATTCTCATTGATGCAAAGAAGAGGTGAGTACAACATTGCCTAGGGGACTCATAAGGGGTTGGGTCATCCTGGGAACTCAGAGAAGGTTGAGTCCTAGGGGAGAAAGGCTAGAGAAGAATGGGAAACGTCCTAGCTAGGTCAGCAAAGCCAACCACACTTGGATGTTCAGAGCTGTACTCAAGGCTACCAATAGTGAGTCAAGCCAACATGAGTCAGCTTGTCTTCCCACTTGCACCCTCTTGCAAGTTGCTTCCAGGAAGACCACACTTCTCAAAAGGAGGGTTATAGAGTCCCACTTGACCACCTGTACTTCTTGTCTCATTCTCTGTCCCTGCACCATTGGCATGACAACAATGAAAGGGTGGCAAGGGAAATGCTGCCAACAGTGCACCATGACTACGGAACAGTGAATTTCGGCAGCTGTCACGCAATGCTCAGATGTTGGATCGTTCTGAAACTTGGTGACCACTTGCACAGCGGGGCAAAGGACTGCCAGACCGAATTTCAGACCAATCAGATCTCGGTAGACGAGTCAGCAGCCGAAATGGTGAACTCGGGTGTTACCAAAAAGGAGTAACACACACTTCCGGGATGCCATAAGTCTTGAAACATAAAATGTTGTCATGCCTTGGTAACTGCTTGAAAAACTCTGAAACTTTGAGGGTTTGAAGAATACGTGTTGAACAACCTCCCCACAAAATTCCAGAAGCTGAGCAGGCTTGTAGGCCGAATGGGAGTGCGATGACCGTGCCACTGTAATGTGTTGGCACAACAAACTCCCCCTCATCGTGCTCTCATTCATCCCTTAGCTGCTCCCTGAAGCTGCCTCCCTTAGTTGAAGGACATGCCACACAAGGTGGCGCAGGTCCAATGCTGATGCTCTGCAAGCCGCTTTGTCAAAAAATCTGCAGGTTGCTTGGTAGTGTTGATGTAGTGCAAGGAGACCGTGCCCTTCTTCACCTCCTTCCTCACCCAATGCCATTTGATATGCATGTGCTTGTTCAGCCCATGGAGCACAGCATTGCGAGCCATTGCAATTGCTCCTTGGCTGTCACAAAACACAGGTGTAGGACCCTCTTGCTCCTGCCCCAACTCCTCAAGCAACCTCCTCATCCAAACCACCTCCTTCACCCCATGAAACAACGCCATGTACTCGCTCTCCGTTGATGAGTGAGCTATCTCCCCTTGCTTCTTAGACTTCCAGCTCACTGGACTCCCTCCAACACAGCATACATAGCCACCGTGGGATGTTGCATCACTGATGTCACTTGCCCAGGTAGCATCGGTGAAGCACGAGAGGTACAAGTGTCCACGCCTTGCAGGTGCACCGGTCTTCGTGCTCACCTCCTCCACTCCCTTTTGCTTCAGCTGCCCATGCACTGAATATTGCAGCCCCACCCTTGAGGTTGCCATGCAGTACCTCACCAGCCTCTCTGCTGCATCAAGGTGCTCTTGAAGGGGCCTAGACACCACACGAGCCAGCTGCGAAACCGCGAATGAAATATCGGGGCGAGTGTTGACCGAAGCATACATCAAGCTCCCCACCATTGACTGGAACCGACGCTGCAACTCGGGCTCCAACACCTCACCCTCCTCTTCATCAAGGTGTAGCTGAAATCCTGAGGGTAGTGGAGTCTTTACACTCCTCCCTTCCTCCAGCCCATACCTCTCCCCCATGGCTGCAAGGTACTTGTGTTGGTGAAGCCTCAACCATCCCTTCACCTCGTCCCGCTCCACGTGAAGACCAAGGTAATACCCCACTGGTCCAAGGGCCTTGCATTGAAAGGTCTCCTTCAGCTTCCCTTGCACCTCCTTGATCCTCTCCAGGGATGGAGAGAAGAGGAGAATGTCATCGACGTAGACAAGGAGAAACACTTTCTCCTCATCCCCCTCGGTTATGAAGAGACTCTCGTCGCACCCGCTAACTTTGAAGCCAAGAGCCTCCAACGCCTCCACCAGCCTTGCATACCAGCACCTTGGAGCTTGTTTGAGGCCATAGATGGCCTTGTTGAGCCTGCAAACACGTCCGCTCCCATCGTCGTACCCCTCTGGCTGCTTCATGTAAATCTCCTCATCTACCACGCCATAGAGGAAAGCCGTCTTCACATCCATTTGCTCCACCTTCCAACCACAAACGGCAGCTGCTGCCAGCAACACCCGGAGCGTAGGAGCCTTGGCAACAGGAGCAAACACCTCCTTAAAGTCAACCCCCTCCCTCTGCTGGAAACCCTTGATCACAAGTCTTGTTTTGCGCCTCTCCAACTTCCCCTCCGCATCGGTCTTCACACGTAATATCCACGTGCAATCCAATGCCTTTCTTCCCGGGGGCAGATTGGTGAGGGTCCACGTTCCATTCTCCATGAGGCTCTTAAACTCATCCTCCCTTGAAGCCAACCAAGCCTCTCGATCATCTCCAGCAAGTGCTTCCTCCATCGAAGCCGGTTCATGAGGTAAGTTGACACCGAAGCAACAAATCTGCTCCATCTCTCCCTCGGCTCCCTTCTCCTCATCATCTTCCTCCTCCTGGACCAGCAATGCCTTGGGACCCCCAAGCCTTTCATACTTGAGGAAATCCCTTGGGTGAGCAGCTCTCTTGGGCCTCTCCTTGGCTGCACTCTCCTTAGCTCCACCACGGACAGCACCACGCTTCCCTTGGGTTGTCCGCCTTGGTGGAAGAGTAGGGGATGGTGTAGGCTGCTGCACCTCCTCCTCGGCATCACCTCTCTCAGCTACAGGGGCCTTCTCTTGCTGCAACACTCCCTCCACCTCTGCTGCCTCCCCTTCAGCACCTCCCAAGTCATGTGACACCTCCGTTACCTCTGAAGACGAAGACAACTCGATGGGAATGAAGAGTGGGTCATTCGTTCCCACCTCTATTCCGAGCGGAATGGTGACCTTGCTCCTCCCTCGCTCCAACCACTCCTTGAACATGAGCCCCTCCATGAACTTGGCATCTCTGGTGGTGAAGATGGTGTTGGCTATTGGGTCCCACATGAGCCACCCCTTGCTCCCTTGTGCAAGTCCCAAATGAACAGCCCACACCGCCGCCGCTTGAAGCTTGTCACGCTTTTCCTTAGGGACGTGCACGAGTCCCATGCACCCAAAGACTCGAAGCATATCCACCAGAGGCTTCTTGCCCCTCCATTTCTCCATAGGGACCCAATGCTGCCCTCCCACATGAGTCAATACTCGGTTCTTGATGACGGTGGCATGGCGAATAGCGAGGGGCCAGAACCGTAAGGGTAGACCCGAGTCTACCAAAATCGTTCTCCCGCCCTCCAAGATGGTCCGGTTCGCTCTCTCTGCCACGCCATTGGATTGAGGGGTGTAGGCCGTGGTGAGCTGCTGCTTGATGCCATGCCGCTTCAGCCAGCTCCGGAACTCCGCTCCCAAGAACTCCCCACCACGGTCACTACGTATCGCCTTCACCCGCTTGCCGCTCTCTCGCTCCACCATGGGCAGCCACTCTTCAATGATGACCCTTGCAGCATCACTCTTCTTTGCAAGTGGAAAGGACCAGGTGAGCCTTGTGTTGTCATCCACCATGGTCATAGAATACAGGGCCCCACCATCTCCCTTCACCTTCATGGGTCCCACGAGATCCACATGCACGAGCTCCACCGGGTCACTCGACTTCCCCTCCACCGAATGGAAGGGAAACCGTGAAAACTTGCTGGTCAAGCAAGTCTCACAAGATCCCACCTCCTTGGGCTTCCCCTTTATCCTCAGCCCCTTGACTCTTTCCTCCTTAAACAGCTGCTGCAACTGAGGTAGCGCCACGTGGCCAAAGCGACGGTGTGCGGTGAGCCAATCCGTCTCACCCGTGCTAGGAGTTACACTTGGAAGCGCAGCCCCTCCATGCCCAAGGAGCCCACCATCACTGTCATCACCACCCCCTCCATTGTCCACGTGGTTAACACGCCCTCCTCTCACATCTCCAGCAGCCAAGCGCGCAGCCGCCTCCTTCCATGGCAGCACCGGTATCTCCCACATGGACCGGTGCATGTCCTTGCCGCCTCGGAGGTCCCACAATACGCGCCCATCCAGAGTTGCCTTGAAAACCTTTGTGCCCAACATCTCCATCTTCATCCCTGCCTCACTTAGGGCCTTGGTAGAGAGGAGGTTGGCACACAATCCAGGAACAAGGAGAACACGCTTCAGCCCCACAAGCCTCCCATCCGCACCCATGAACATGGCTCTCCCCTCGCCACGCACGGGTACAACTTGGCCGGTGGCTGAAACGACGGTGGCTGCCTTTGATGGCCTAACTTCATCCAGTAGATCCTCTCGGTTGGTCATGGTCATGAAGGCTCCCGTATCGATGACCCAATGGGAGGAGCGGTGAAGAGCAATCTTGCTGGCCGGCACAACCATGTCCTCGGGGCACGCCTCCCCTACATGGTAGAACATGCCGCCGTATCCGCCAGCACCTCCTTCGCCCTCCTCACTGCCCATGCCTTCTCCCATAGCTCCATGAACACCCTTGGAGCCCTCAATTGATGGCTGACCAGGCCTCCAACCGTCAGGTAGCTTGCGGCACTTGAACCATGGGTGCCCTTCCACATGGCAATACCAACACTTGCCGCCACACCGCTTGCCTCCCTTGTTGCCACGCTTCCCTCCCGAATGCTGCTCCCCTCCAGAGCCTTCCTTGGCCTTCCCTTTCTTGCTGCCACGCCCCTTGAAGCCCTTCATGCCATAGGCAGAGCCTCCACCTTCACCGGCAGCGGCGGTCAGCTCCTTCCTCCGAAACTCCTCTTGAAGAACTTGTGCGCGAATCCACTCAAGGGACCACGAGTCCTTCATCCCATTAAGGTTGACCACCAAGGGCCCCCACGACTCCGGCAGCAGGGAGAGAGCCTTGTAGCACTTGATTTTCTCAGGGTAGTCCACACCAGCAGCTGAGAGCTTCACATAGAGGTCCCGGAGTTGATCGAACGCTCCTTGTACGGCATCACCCTCGTTGATCTTCACCGCATGGAGTTGTCGCTCGAGCACCACCACCATTGCTTCGCTGCTGGGGGCATGGACATCCTTCAATATCCTCCATGCCTTAGGACCACACTCAGCTTCCTTGATGAGATGCTTGATGTGGTGCAGCTGGTTGGATGAGAGGCATTGGGAGAGAAGGAAGAATCCATCCTTGGACCGGCGATCCCATTCTTTGGTCGCTCCTTCGCTCGTAGGCCTCTTGAATTCTCCATCCATCACTTCAAGCAGCCCATAATGGTTGAAGAGGAGCTCCATCCTGAAGCTCCATGATGCCCAATCATCCCCAGAGAACTTCTCCAGGTTGAATGCCTTCACATCATCCTTAGCTGATGTTGAAACTGAAGCCATTGGCGCAGATCCGCCTGCAACGCCTCTTCCCGCTTCCCCAGCGCCTCTCACGCCACCACTGCCACTGGGACCAGCTGGAGCAGAACCTTCAGCCTCCATTTTCACCCACGAACAGAGTAGAACAGCTCTGATACCACTTGTTATAGTCTGCAGTCCACTTAGGGGTCGCGGATGCCCATGAAACCGCCTAAGCAGAATCTGACGTCTTCAAACCGCCTCTGTTCAAAACGCCGTCACGATCAGCTCCGAGAACATACGAGGCTGAAACTTGAACAGCAGTTAGCCTTAGGTGTCTGCTTTCCAACGGTATATTAGTTGCTATTATCAGAGGTGTGTGCACTACGCAGTGAACGAAAACGTAAGCTCGGCTGAAAAAACGTGTATTCTCATTGATGCAAAGAAGAGGTGAGTACAACATTGCCTAGGGGACTCATAAGGGGTTGGGTCATCCTGGGAACTCAGAGAAGGTTGAGTCCTAGGGGAGAAAGGCTAGAGAAGAATGGGAAACGTCCTAGCTAGGTCAGCAAAGCCAACCACACTTGGATGTTCAGAGCTGTACTCAAGGCTACCAATAGTGAGTCAAGCCAACATGAGTCAGCTTGTCTTCCCACTTGCACCCTCTTGCAAGTTGCTTCCAGGAAGACCACACTTCTCAAAAGGAGGGTTATAGAGTCCCACTTGACCACCTGTACTTCTTGTCTCATTCTCTGTCCCTGCACCATTGGCATGACAACAATGAAAGGGTGGCAAGGGAAATGCTGCCAACAGTGCACCATGACTACGGAACAGTGAATTTCGGCAGCTGTCACGCAATGCTCAGATGTTGGATCGTTCTGAAACTTGGTGACCACTTGCACAGCGGGGCAAAGGACTGCCAGACCGAATTTCAGACCAATCAGATCTCGGTAGACGAGTCAGCAGCCGAAATGGTGAACTCGGGTGTTACCAAAAAGGAGTAACACACACTTCCGGGATGCCATAAGTCTTGAAACATAAAATGTTGTCATGCCTTGGTAACTGCTTGAAAAACTCTGAAACTTTGAGGGTTTGAAGAATACGTGTTGAACAACCTCCCCACAAAATTCCAGAAGCTGAGCAGGCTTGTAGGCCGAATGGGAGTGCGATGACCGTGCCACTGTAATGTGTTGGCACAACAGCGCCATCACTGGCTACGCCTGAGTGTTGTCCCACGCTGTCGTTCTGTGTCGGTGTGCCATATGAGATGACGATCAGCTCCTCCGATTGCGCATGTGCATTTGCAGGTGCATGTGTTGGTTGTTGTATAGGGTTCTCCTCTACTTTGCAGGAACTGGGATTTGTACTAATCAGTAGAGAACTGTCTTGGCTTTCCAACGGGCCGTGGATCACCTCGTTCGCCTAAGTATCGAGCGAGATATGGCTACTAATGTGAAAGTTATGCTCTATGTTGAACGATTGGAAACTCTCTGGAATTTGTGTTCGAGTGTACTTCATACAAAGTGATTCACAACGTTCAGTATATTCCATGCAATACAAAGCAAACAAAATTATATGAACTGCAATGCATCGAGTCGCACATGTAACCTCGAGTCGCTACACTCTCGAATGTTCGAGTAACATTTCGAAGGGGTGAAATTCGGAACTCGAATTTCACCGAATCGAATTCTCTTTTAGTCTCGATTCTTCTTGTGCTGCCATGTGGCACCGAAGTGATGGAGTCTTCCGAAGTCAAACTTCAACCCCACGCAAACCTGCAGCTCACTCGAAGGTGAGCACCAAAAACAGCACCGCTTGGTGGTTGGGGGCAAAACCGCCCCACGCAACCTCCAACATTGGTGCTGGTGCATTCACCGTCGATTGCTGGCGAGCGGAGTCGCGTTCCGCCGTGAGTGTTGCAATTTCGAGCGCCAAATCTTCGAGTTGGCGCACGAGACGGTCGAGCTGCTCCTGCGTCGATGTCGCGAGATTAATTTCGGCCATGGCAGGGGTGTCGGGAAAGCTCAACGAGAGCCTCTGTCGTGGCCATGTGTGCTTACCAGAGAGCACTTCGAGCGGCGGTGCTTGTTCGCTGAGAGACGTCTACCCCCCCCAAAAAATGAGATAGTGGGTGCGGTCCGAGAGGAGATCGTAGGCTCTGAATACCAAGTGTTACGATTGCAATTGAGCGAGCGAGCGAGAATTGCACTATCGAAGCAAAACAATACAATGAGCGAAGGGATGTGCGAAGAATATATAGCGAACTAGAGTGGTAACGGTAACGCGAGGAATTGGGGTGCGCTACGGGCCGCGTCAGCACCGCTTTTCAGCCACACACAAACCCGTTCTGGTGAGAGCACGACTCATGAAACTGGGCGGCACGTGGCGTGTATGGGGCAGGGTGAAAGACATGTACGAATCACGTGGGCAGTGCCGGAAGGAATTGGAAACCCGAAAACAGGGCGATCCGTCATTCCCTCGAAAAACGCCTTTCAAACAGGGCTGTCGAAGTATAGGCATTTGCCCTTAATGCCCTGAACTTTCCGGGCTACACTAGGAGCAGCTCAACCATTTCAAGTGTTAGATGATCCTGGCACCCGTGACAGTTAAGGGCCTTGTTTGGGCCTTCCCCTGAATCCAAGTTTTGGTTTCAGTTTTGAAGGACCCCCCTCCTCCCCCCCACTAATACCTCCCCTTCCCCACCCCCAGATGTTTTTGCCTACAATGTTTTTGCCTACAATGTAGAGGCTGTAGGTGTGTTGACGAGAAGTTAGTTCGCCCCTTTCTACTGCTAAGTAATAGGTTACATCTACCTTTGTTAGATTTGGGCTTACGCACGCTTCTCTAAGAAGCCCGGTTTTTAAGGTTTGATTTTGGCCTGCGCCCGTGAAAATCAGGGCTAGAATTCGAGCAGCTCAGGACTCAAAGTGTTCGGCCCAGGGACTTCGATAGGCTTGCTTTCAAACGAGGTGACGAAGCGTACACCATGTCATTAGCCGGACCGAGACAGGCTTCGCCTGTACATCAGGCCTGTCGAAGTTCCCGGGACCAAAACTTTGAGTCCTGAGCTGTTTGAATTCTTGCCCTGATTTTCATGGGCGTATGCCAAATTCAAAACTTGAAATCAGGGCTTCTTAGGAAAGTGTACTTGGCCCTAATGTAACAAAGGAGGATTTAAACCTCTTACTTAGCCGGAAAATGTACACAACATCTATACGCCTACAGCCTCTACATCGTCCGCAAAAACACCGTTGGCAAAAATATCGGGGAGTGGGTGTTGGGGGGGGGAGAGGGATGGCGGCGGGAATTCGGGTGGCGGGGGGGGGGGGGGGGGGGGGGGGGGGGGATCCTTCAAAACAGAAACCAAAACTTTGATTCAGGGGAAGGCCCAAACGAGGCCCTTAATTGTCACGGGTGCGATGCCTGTGTAGCACTTTATATGGTCGAGCTGCTCGAAACGTAGGCCGGAATGTTCAGGGCATTAAGGAAAAATGCCCTTGCTTCTACAGCCCTGCTGTACATATCTCATCCAAAAAGCCTTCGAAGGGGTGCGAGAGGTGGCTCGCTGTAGATCTCATTCGCAGACAGCTTGACTGAGGTGTTGACCCGCCCTCAGTCCAGCTTTGGTCACGGCAGGCAGCGGGTACTCGAACCGACGTATCGGCTGCTCCTATTGCGCAATCTGACTTATCCCCACTCTGGCCGACTGGCCTATTGGTCTATTTTGGCTTCCAGGCTGTCACACCAGCGTTTGTACGATCAGCACGTGGGCCCTCAGCATTTGCCACGTCGGATCGAGGAGGCTGAGGCGCGGCCTTCGTCCATGCCATTTCCCCTCAACTTGAAAAACAATATCGATGCGGGGAAAATCCGATTTCGACAGTCAGTATTGGGTGGGTCCGGTCCGGTGTCCGGTGTCAGGGATCGTCGATCCTTCACCTCGCGAGCCTCTTCAAGAACTGCCCGTGGGTGGTTCTCTCGGTGAGTGCACCCCCTTCCTTTTGCCCGGCGGTGAAGGCCGCAGTGTTGGTGCAACCCTACGGTTTGCACTCGGCTTGTTGTCCGTGTGCGTGAATGTGTGTGTGTATGGAATGGTATGAGGGCATGGGATAATGTATATTTCATGCTTATAATTGTGTGTGAATGTTGAGTCATGATGTCGAGTGTGTGTGTCGAGTCAATAGCGAGTTATCGCTAGACGCGTGTTACGCGGTCGTTTGTGTCTCGCGCGCGGTTTCTATTTTGTCGTGCACGGTTTCTATTTTGTCCTGTGTCGAACGTTCGGCGTGTCGCAGGTGTGTGCAGCAGACCCATCAAGAACTCAAGGATGAGTTTGTGATGAAGAGCCCGAGCCTTGGTGTCAAGCCTCAAGTGATTTCGAAGCTCGCCAAAAGGGTACACCTCAAGATATTGAAGATAGTTACATTACTTTGTGTAGTGTAACATTTCACTTGGTGTAGGCCCTAGTGAAGGGTAGTTTCGAGACCCTTCGTGGTTGGGGACAGTGTGGCACTGTTCCACATCACTGTACCTCGGCTCTTGGGGTTTGTAGGAGCTGGGAGTCATTCCCAACTCGTAACTCTTCCTATCTTGTGTTCTAACTATAGTGGCTGCCATAGTACCGTTCGTTCAAACCGACGCTGTGTCGTCAATTCTTTATCAAATCGTGCAATCTAAATTGCTAATTGTAGACGACGTGAAGACGCTCCAGATCCAATTTGAATCAAGTCATTTGCAGCTGTGAGCAGAACGCTATCAACGTTTGAAGCCGCTGTGCAGAAATCCGTCTGTGCTCTCTATCTTTCGTTTTAGGCACATTCAAGCCTATTGTGACTATAACAAGTGGTATCAGAGCCCCTTGGAGCAGTTTCGACAATGTCTGGACCTGAGGAAAGGGGTGGCAGAGGTGCTGGTGGCAGTGGAGAAGCTCAAGCTCAAGGCCAACCCCGTGATTCAGCCATGGCGCCCATGCAACCAAGTCTTGGCCCACCTAGGGATGAGCCTAGGGCGTTTGGGCTTGACAAGTTCAACGGTGACAACTTTGCTGAATGGTCCTTCAAGATGGAGAACATCTTTGACCACTGTGACCTGCTGGAGGTGATGGAAGGAACGGAGAAGCGCCCCGAGAACGACCCGGAGAAGAGCTCGTGGGTGCGGAAGAGCGCACAAGGCTATCTCTTACTTGGGCAAGCGTTGGGGAGCAGTCAGATCCGTCACATCAAGCCATTCCAGCGTGAACCAGAGAAAGGACCAAAGGCATGGGCTGCTCTCAAGGGTGTACATGCTCCTGCAACAGCGGCGGTAGCGGTGGTGTTGGAACGGCAAATGGCGGCACTTCGAATTGAAGAAGACGAAGCGGTTGAAGAAGGGGTGCAGAAATTCTTCGACTTGTTGACGCGGCTTGAGGGAGCTGATTTGAACTACAGTGAGCTCCAAAAGAAGACCAAGTTGCTGGCCTTACTCCCAGAGTCATGGTCCTCGCTCATCATCAACCTTAATCGCGACTTGCCCCGCCTCTCGCTTGAAGACGTGAAGCGAGCTATCCTTCAAGAGGATTTCCGCCGCCGTGAGTTGGCGAGTGCGGATGGCGCTGGGGCAGCGAGCATCGGCCGTGGATATGGTCGAGGAAGAGGCAGAGGACGAGGGGGAGGAAGGTTTGGTGGCAGCAACTTCGGCGGAGGCCGCAGGAGTGGCGGTTACGGCAGCGACGACAAGAGCTACGGACGCGGTCGCGGCCGATTCGACGGCGAGTGTCACTATTGCCACAAGAGCGGACACATGTGGCGCGACTGCTACAAACTCCCTGATGGTTGGACCCCTGCTCAAGGCCAAGAGGGTAGAGGAGCAGGAGGAGGGAGAGGACGAGGCCGTGGAGGCCGTGGCGGTCGCGGTGGCGGAGCTGCAAACATGAAGAGCGGAGACAACGACAAGGACCCGAGCGACGATCGATACCCGGGTCTATTCTACTTCGTGTCGACGCAAGTACCGGCTGGTCCAGAGAAGGATGAAGGCTTTGAGGAGCCAGCAGCTGTGGGGAAGGTGACCCTACACCCCCTGGACTATTGGGTGATTGATAGTGGCGCTACCTATAGCATGACACCTCGCCCGGACTTGCTCACCGAACTCGAGCCGTCACCGGTGAAGCATGTCACATCGGCTTTGGGGCAGCGAGCAGAGGTGAAAGGCATGGGCAAGGCCATGTTCAAGGGTGCTGATGGGAAGATGGTGGGCCTCAAGAACGTGCTTTGGGTGCCCAGCCTTGCTGCAAACCTGATTTCCGTGCGGCGGTTGGCAAAGGCCGGCATGGACACGAACTCGAAGGGAGCCAAGACCTACACCGCAAGGCTTGGCGATCGAATTCTTTGGGACCTTCATGAGGACAGGGATGTCTACAACGAGATGTGGCAGATCCCAGTTGTCCCTATGCCTAAGGAGAGGCAAGTGGCAGCAAGCATCAGCACCAAGGATGGAGCGGTCGGTAGCGACGATGGCGCGAACGGTCGCGCTAAGGAGAATGAGCTCAAGAAGAGCAAACCTGGAGGGACCAGCAAGTTCAGTGAACCTAAGGAGAGTGGTGCAGCAACCAAGGAGCAGCAAAAGGGTGAGGAGAACCCAGAGGCAGCAGCGGAGGAGGACTACGGAGAGAGTATGTGGGGCGCTATTGCGAGCGCGGCATTCTCCAATCCAACTTCGGCTACGGGGGAGTGTGATTGGCTCACCTTGCATCGGCGCATGGGGCATGTGGCCCTGCCCATCTTGCAGCAGCTAGTGAAGAATGAGATGGTTGCTGGCATACGTGTGAAGGGGGAGCCCGATGAGGTGCTTGGCTGCCCGACGTGCATTCAAGCCAAGTTCACCCGGTTTCCGTTCCCTAGTTCGGAGGCAACGGCAAAGGCACCGCTTGATGAGGTGGTGATGGACGTGGTGGGCCCCCTGAAGCTTGGAGCTGCTGGAGCTGAGTATTTTCTCACCATTGTCGACGTCTACACCCGCATGACTTGGGTGTACGTGCTGGCCAAGAAGAGCGACGTGGCTGAAACGTTGAAGACGGATTGGTTCCCGATGGTGGAGCGGCAACAAGACCGTCTAGTCAAGTCAATCCGCACCGATCGAGGGGGAGAGTTCCTGAGCAAGGAGTTTGGGTTGTGGCTGAAGAAGAATGGTATTCGGCACTCCCTCACCATGCCATACTCCCCTGCAATGAACGGCATCGCCGAGCGAGCGAACCGCACAATCACGGAGGCGGCACGCGGGTTGCTCATTGAAGCCGGGCTACCTGACTATTTCTGGCCTGATGCGGTGCGGAGCGCGTGTGTGGCCAAGAACAGAGCCTTGACTCATGTGGGAGCAGACAAATGGGTGCCCTATGTGGAGTGGCTAGGAAGGAAGCCAAAGGTGGATATGCTTCGGGTGTTCGGGTGCATGTGCATGGCGCTCGTGCCTAAGCATCTTCGGCACAACAAGCTTGGTGCCAAGGCGGTGTGGGCCGTGCACTTGGGCATGGCTCAAAACAGCAAAGGATGGCTTCTTTGGGACCCATTCACCAAGAAGTTCTTGGTGAGCAGGGACTGCAATTTCATGGAGAACTTCATGTACAAGGATTGGAAGGCGGAGAATGAGGCGAAGATAGGCGTGCGGTTTGGGGAGGTGAAGAGTTCCGGTTTGGAGCATGTGGAGCTGCCTTTGGAGCTGAGCAGCGGCAGCACAACCACAAGGCAATCCTCCCTTGTGAATGGGGGAGAGGAGGCCAATGATGCAGAGGAAGAAGAGGAGGAGGTGCAGCAAGTGAGCGAGCGTGCACCGTCACTCCCTTCCCGTACTACGAGTGCTCCACGGATTCGAGCCACACCGCAGCAACGCCAAGGCCTTCAAGTCCCTGCAGCTGAGGAGGAAGGAAGGGGGAAGAGGAGAGTTCAACCCCCTAATAGGCTGACCTATGATGCGCCGGGAAAGCAGGGCAAGACAGCCCTGGCCGGAGCGGCAATGATGGTCGGAGACGACGAGGAGAGTGACTACGAGGAGTGTGCCTTGGCGTTCTTCTCTCCGGTGGAGATGCCGGGAGAACCAGCAACTCTCAAGGAGGCTTTGGAGAGTAGTGATGCTGAGGAGTGGAAGAAGGCCATGGAGAGTGAGCTGAAGAGCATCGAGGAGAATGACACGTTTGAATTGGTGGAGCTACCGGAGGGGCGTACGGCGATAACGTCCAAGTGGCTCTTCAAAATCAAGTCGGATGCCGACGGCAAGATCGAGCGCTACAAGTCTAGGCTTGTAGCCAAGGGGTACCAGCAGAAGGAGAAGGTGGACTTCAAGGAGCTGTTTGCCCCTGTGGTGAAGCCGACGACGCTGCGAACCCTATTCGCGGGAGCCGCCATCAAAGGATGGGTAGTAAAGCAAATGGACATCGTAACGGCATTCCTCAACGGCATCCTTGAGGAGGAGATTTTTATGGCGCAGCCAGAGGGGTTTGATGATGGTAGTGGCAGAGTGTGGAAGCTGAAGAAGGCCCTCTATGGGCTGAAGCAGGCCCCTAGGCAATGGTACATGAAGCTGCGCGAAGTGTTGGAGGGGATCGGCTTCACTCCCTCAACAGCCGATCACTCCTTGTTCATGCTTGGCGAGGGGGAGCAGAGGAGTTTCATGGTGGTTTATGTGGATGACATCCTCATTTTCTCACCCTCTTCTGACCTTGTGAAGGAGGTGATGCTGAAGCTTCAAGACAAGTTCAAGTGCAAGGCCCTTGGTGACGTGAGCTTCTACCTTGGGCTCCACATCGAACGAGATGTGGAGAAGCGGTGCATGCGGGTGCATCAACGAAAGTACCTGGAGGCATTGGCTGCCAACTTTGGGCAGAGTGAAGGCCATGTGGCTACACCCTTTCCCTCTGGGTTCAAGTGTGTGAAGGGACCAGAGGAGGAGAGCGTTGGTGAAGAGGAGAGGCGCCGATTTCACTCGTTGGTGGGCAGCCTCATGTATGCGGCGGTAAACACCCGACCGGACGTCGCGTTTGCTACCGGGCAGCTGGCTAGGGTTGTGCAATGCCCTAATGAGGAGCAGGTAGCAGCTGGAATGAGGGTGGCCAAGTATCTTGGCCAAACACCGACCGTTGGGCTGCAATACTCGACGGCGGCACAAAGGCGCCAAAAGGGCGCGGATGGTGTTGAACCCGGGCGTTTGTTCCTCACCGCCTACTCGGATGCTTCATATGCATCAGAACCAGAGGACATGACAAGTGTGGGAGGCTTCATATGCTGTGTTGGTGGAGGCCCAACTGCTTGGGAGAGCAAGAAGCAGGTTGACCAAGCTTTGAGCTCGGTGGAGTCCGAGTACATGGCACTCTTCCGTGCCGTACGGGAGATTGTGTGGCAGCGGCGTTTGTTGGCTGAATTGGGGGAGGAGCAGCAAGGACCTACCCCACTGTACTGTGACAGCCAGGATGCCATTGCTCTTGCTAAGAACCCTGTGTTGCATGGACTCACGAAGCACATGAGGGTGAAGTGGCATTGGACGAGGAGCATGGTAACCGCGGGTGAAGTTGAGTTGCGCTACGTGAAGACCACGGGGCAGCCGGCTGACATGATGACCAAGAGGCTGGTGGAGCAGCAGCATTGGAAGTGTTGCAAGCTGGCTGGGATGGCTCTGAACTGAGAGAGCAACATATCCTAAGGCCAACAATCCGAGGGGGAGTTTGTTGGTGCAACCCTACGGTTTGCACTCGGCTTGTTGTCCGTGTGCGTGAATGTGTGTGTGTATGGAATGGTATGAGGGCATGGGATAATGTATATTTCATGCTTATAATTGTGTGTGAATGTTGAGTCATGATGTCGAGTGTGTGTGTCGAGTCAATAGCGAGTTATCGCTAGACGCGTGTTACGCGGTCGTTTGTGTCTCGCGCGCGGTTTCTATTTTGTCGTGCGCGGTTTCTATTTTGTCCTGTGTCGAACGTTCGGCGTGTCGCAGGTGTGTGCAGCAGACCCATCAAGAACTCAAGGATGAGTTTGTGATGAAGAGCCCGAGCCTTGGAGTCAAGCCTCAAGTGATTTCGAAGCTCGCCAAAAGGGTACACCTCAAGATATTGAAGATAGTTACATTACTTTGTGTAGTGTAACATTTCACTTGGTGTAGGCCCTAGTGAAGGGTAGTTTCGAGACCCTTCGTGGTTGGGGACAGTGTGGCACTGTTCCACATCACTGTACCTCGGCTCTTGGGGTTTGTAGGAGCTGGGAGTCATTCCCAACTCGTAACTCTTCCTATCTTGTGTTCTAAGACTATAGTGGCTGCCATAGTACCGTTCGTTCAAACCGACGCTGTGTCGTCAATTCTTTATCAAATCGTGCAATCTAAATTGCTAATTGTAGACGACGTGAAGACGCTCCAGATCCAATTTGAATCAAGTCATTTGCAGCTGTGAGCAGAACGCTATCAACGTTTGAAGCCGCTGTGCAGAAATCCGTCTGTGCTCTCTATCTTTCGTTTTAGGCACATTCAAGCCTATTGTGACTATAACACGCAGCAGTAGTAGCAGCTGCACAGTTCCGCCGCCGCTGACGCGCCGCGCGGCCTCCACTTTCATTCGGCTTCAGTGGTCTCTTTCGTTTTTTCCCCTGGCTGTAGTTTTGTATAAAAGGAGGAGTCGCTTCCGAGTCTGAGAAGCACACACAGCTTGTGAGCGAACATCCTTTGTGTTTAAGAATCCTCGCCGAACGAGCCTTGCGCTGCGTGCAAAGTCTGCCAAGACTCCATCTGCTTTCCCTCCAGCACTGATTCTTACAGTGGACGACGCAACTCGGAGCTACTCTTCCCTGCGGAAGAAAGACCCTTGTCTCGGAGAGTGCTTGTCACAAGCAGGGTGATTGATTTCGGCATTTGCGTGTTACTGGTACGTTGAAGATGAAAACCTCTTCAGCAGTCCAGCAGCGCCGTGTGAGTGCACTGGAACAGAGGGCAACTTCTAACGGAACAAGCGCAACAAGCGTATCTACCCGTACGGCAGCCGCCGAGCGAATGGTTAGGCTCAATGGTAATTTGAGAGGCCACGAGGCCAGTGCCCTTTCCCTGAAAGTGACTCACATAAAATCGAATCCCCTGGAAGCCAGCAGCTTCAAGTTGGTCGAGGTCACCAGAACCCAGCAGGTCAATCTGTTGTCATCAAGGGCGAAGCATTATGTTGTTGGGCTGAACAGAAGCTGCGAGGCTGATTCGGACGAGGAGGGGGATGAGGAGGAGGAGCCGTTTAGAGACATGGAGGAAGTGCTGTGGCTGAGGCAGAGGCGGCTGGTGCTGGGGACACGGCATGGCACGCCCTGCTCCTTCCCCCCCGAACGGATAAGTGAATGGAGAAGCCACCGCTCTACTGGCAGTGATTCCCCGTACCCTTCGTCCACCTCCCTGCCTTGCTCCTTCCCTCCTGGGCGGGTCAGTCGTCGTTCTGCTGGCGGTGATTCGCCGTACCCATCGTCGGCCTCCCTGCCTTGCTCTTTCCCTCAAGGGCAGACCAGCCAACGCTCAGCCAGTAGTGGAACTGAAGCCACGTCCTTCACCACCAAGAGGACCTCTCTTCCGGATTCTCCTAACCTCAGCCGCAGCTGCTCTGCTGCTGGTTCCCCGACACTCCACCCAGTGCTCCCCTGCTCCCGTGCAGTCCACCGGTGGGTGCATGGCAGGGGAGAGACAGGGTTACCATCTTCCCTGTCCCCTGATCTTCTGCGCTCAATCCGTGATGCTGCTGCAAGGGCTCCTGCTCGCTTGCCTGTGCATGGTGTTGATTTGTCCGGTGACAGGCGGAAGGGTCGGAGGGCTGTTGGTGTTGACGATTGGGGACGGAGCAACTGCCACCCATACCAGCAGGTGTGGAGCCACTCGGATGACTCCAGTTCCAAGCAGAACACTGAAGGCAGCAGCAAGATGACTTGTGAGTGGAGTCACACCAGCAGCAGCGCCGAAAAGACATACCAGCAGGTGGGGAGACACTCGGATGACTCCAGTTCCAAGCAGAACACCGAAGGCAGCAGCAGCCATGGAATCGCAAAAGACTCTTGCTATGTGGCTGCAAGTGGAAGAAGCATCAGCTTGAGCACTCGCAGCTGCAGCTTTCCAGGAAACTATAGGGGCCAGGCATCTAACGATTCAAGTTCCTCTTATGCACCGGAGCTGCGCGCTGTTAGAGTCGATTGGAGCAGGAGAGGAACAGTAGAGGTGCGTTTGATCCTTCGCCTGTCAGACGGACGCGTGAGCACAGGATGGTGGAGTGCTCAGCAGCACAGGGCCTTTGAGGTACCTCAGCAGAAAAGTGGCACAGGGGATGCCAAGATATGAGGACACGTCAGGAGGACACATCAGCACGGGATGGTTCTATGTCAAGCCAGAATAAGATCCGCACGCGGAGTGCCGTCTGCTGCTGCCTTCCACTGCTGCTGCCTTCCACTGCTGCAGACACAAGCGTGCCTCAGCCAGCAGATGAGCCTGCAATGGCATGTGTCAAATCAAGAAGCGTGTGCGCTTCAATGCTGGGCGGAGATGAGGGCAAAGAGGCCAGTCTCAATCTCAAGCATCCAGATGTGCGATATGATAATGGCAACTGTTCGTGGTGTGGCACAGTCGCATGTCACATCACAACTGTTTCAGTGACAACGGGGACTGCTCGCATGTGGAGAATACGACCTCTGTTCACTATACATGTACATTACTTGAGATCTGATTGTGTTTCAACACCAAGCATGTACATATAGCTTCTTTAACTGCCTTTTCAAGTGCATTACCCTTTATCTAACAAAACACCAAGATGCTGAGCAACTTGATGTGCGACATGAAGTTGCAAGTCCTCTACATAACATTGCTGCTTGTTTTCCCAGGCTTCTCCAGGCTCCAGCACACCACACCACACCACACAGCCACATGTCACTGCAAGGGACGCTAACTGATGGTGGTACTGCATGTTCCTACCGAATTGGTGCCCAGAAACATGCCAAACAGCCAGGTGTTGCTGCTAATCGCAGGAAGGGAAAAGTGATGGAGAGACAGGAGTGCCAGATCACCCAGGGTACAGCACAGTCACAATTTGCACTGGCTATTTACACAGATCAGGCAAACTGTGAGCGTTTCTCGCATGGTTTAAAAAGCTCCAACTAGCGCCTTCCATGGGTAAGTGCGGCTGTTGTCACTATACGAGGATGAAACGCCAGCAGCCAGCTCTATAGCGGAGGCGGTTTCATCGTCCAGCGTTTCCGCACGCACAAAGCGACAAAAGGCGCAGTCGGAGTGCGCGAGGTCGGTACACCTGTAGTCGTCTACAATACCGTCGATAAACCCCTCCGCGTTGTCGCCAGGAACCACTTGCGTCTTGAAAAGGTTGCTCCACACTAGCTTCTGCCGCTCGCTGCAGAAGAACCAAAGGAGAAGGGTCAGGAACCAAAATATTAGAAGGGGGGATGGGCGTGAAGGGAGTGAGAGCTAGGGGGAGAGGATCCAGTGGGAAAAGGAAAGAGGAACAGATGTAGCTTGTTGATAGCGGAGGATGGGGAGAAAGAGTAAGTAGGGGATAACGGAAGAGAGACAGTAGGGTTCGGGGAGGGGGAGGAGAGATGAAGGAGCTGGGGGAAAGGAGGGACAAGCAGAGAGAGGACGTGAAAGGCGTGGAGAGGAGAAAGCAGAAGCACATAACACAGATGGGCGGCATCTTTAACGCGACTCACAGTCGGCCAATGAAGTCAGGGCGGAACGTCTGACCCAGCACGCCATGCACGTTGGGCGACAGCTTGGCGCTCAGCACGTCCACCGTGAAATGCACCACCCCGTCGTCGTCCGTGCGAAGCGCTGCGATCTCGGGTCGCAGCGTCAACCTGAGCGACAAAACGTCGCCTATGCGAACGTCGTACTCGTCCACCAGCTCCCCCTTCACGGGTTGAAGGCCCATCGCAGCTCAACCTGCCCGTCGAAAAACGAAACGACATCCAGGTGCGAGCCGGGCCGGCCAAGTTTCACGTCTTCCGAATCAACCGACAGTCGTTGGAGGTAACCGTTTCGGTAACCAGACTCCCACCCTTCGCGAGCCTCGAAAACGATCGAGTGGTGACCCCACAGAATTGAGATATTTCGCATCCACGTCAGCGCCTTGTTGCGCCCTTCCCATTCGCCCCACCGCCCCCCAAAGTGCGCGTTTACTGCCACGTGTACGTCGGAGATCAGGGCGTAGTTTTCACCGGGGCGCCCGCTGAAATCGAACCGCGACCCGTCAGCGCCGACGAAGTGCGGGTCGCCGGTTCCGTTCGCCGGGCAGATTTTGCCGACAAAGTTGACGGCCGGCAGGTTGCTGTCGTCTTCTGACAGGTGCACGAAACGGCGGCCCTTGCACGCAGCGGCGCCGAAGCAGCTGCAGAGTCCTGTTGGGGAGAGAAGCAGGAAGAAACGACGAGGGACCAACGCACGAATAAGTACTTGGCTCGACTTTTGATGTGTCTCAAAAATCAAGGGCCATTTTTTAGCGACTCAGAGTCACCGCGTCCGCGTACCTCCAGTGCTGGCATCGGTGAAGGGATCGTACTGCCAGTAGACTACGGGGCTTGCTGCGCGCGCCAGGCCACGCCTCTGGTTGCGGTTCTTGCACTCGCGCCAACACTCCATGGTGTTGCTGTCATCGCTGCGGCCGTCATTTGAGGAGTTCTCTCCGGCGAGAACGACGGAGTACCTAGGATCGATCGACGTGTCGAATCGGCCGTTACGGTGCGACCCGGCTTGGCAAGGGAAGAGAGGGCACCCGCGGCACCTGCTGTTGGGGCCGCGCCTCTGACGGACGGAGTTCGTCGACGTTCCTTCAGGAGCTCCGTTTCCGTCAGACCTCGGCGTCCCGTTAGAATCTCCGTTACCGTCTGCCGGCTGGGGCTCGTTTGGGGACGCCTGCGAGGGTTCCGTCAACGAATCATTGACACCGTCGCCAGGGCTGGTATTAGTGGCGTCGCCGTTAGGGAAATTGACAGCAGGATCTCCAACTTCGGGGTTGACGGTGAGATTCGGGATAGCAACGAAGCCAGGGAATTCGCCGGGATTGGTAACGACTTCATTCTGGTTGATATCGCTGTTATTGGCGATGCCGTCAGTCTGAGCTCGCGCCCTGGTGACGCACAGAAACAGGAAAAGAAACAGGCACAGTCGACAACTGAAGTCTGATTTCTTCATTTTGTTTGTGCGGGCAACGCTGGCAGGGGTTACGGGCGGTGTCCGTGGGAAGTGCGGGTGCGAGTGGGGCGAGACGAAAGCAGAGAGTTTTGTCCTGGTGTGTCAGACGAGAGCAGATGAGATGATAGAAACTGGCGGGATGAAGCGCAGAATTTAAGCATTCAATTTGTCGGGTGTTGGAACGAGCCGCGGATTTTCAATTGACATGCGGTTTCTGCGAGCCGCGGATTGGTCGAAATCAGGCCGAGCCGCAACCGAAAACAGACAAAACAGGTGCCTTGGACGAACTGCTGAAGTTGAGCTGTTATGTACGGATGGGTTTGGCCCTTCGCAAACTTGCCATGAACCAATAATGGCCCTTCATTCATCGTCGCACGCGGTGTTTTTCGCTGATTTCTGTCGTTCACCTCGCGAGTCGCAACCCAGCATTTCGCGATTCAAGCCAGCTGAAGTGGAGGTTGATAAGTTACATGTACATTTCGGTTCATCTCGGTCGGTACAAGGAACATTCCGCCTTCTATACAATATTAAGTACCTGCTTAAATTATTCAAACAAATTACCAGCCCAAAGACTAGGCTAAACACAAGCTTCCTTTCTAAACTCTAAAATTTATGGTGCATACTTGTTTCTCAGATCATTCATTTATCTTCCAAACTTCGAACCACTACATATGCTTTGGTTCTTCCCCAAAACTCTAGGAGCGCCAGAGGTCGTTGAAGAGCTCATCATCAAGCGCAGCTTGCGCAGAATGGCATGCAGCCATGCGCTCCTTGAACTGGATGATGGCCCTCTTCTCATTAGCCTTGAAACGCTGAAACGAAATGCAGAAGACATGATATGGATACGGAGTTATGAGGCAGAAAAGAGGGATGAATGAGGGGCAAATGGATTGACAAGGTACATCGGCAACATGGATCTTCAAACCCATGGTCATGTGTCCCCTCCCCAACTTTTCTCCACTCCACTGGTGTGCAACCAATAAGAACAAGCACGGCTATTTGAAAAAACCCCACAGTCATTTTCCCACCACAGTGCCCTTCCTGCAACTCTGAACGCACATCACTACCCTGTAACCCCCATTGCCCGATTGCACACAACTCACAAACTTCTTGCCCGTCTGCAGCATCTCTGCCAGGTATTTGAGCCAGGGATTGTTGGTCTGGGGGCACGATGGCTTGACTGGGAACCCTGTACCCCCCGCTATCACAAGATTGCACACAACTCACAATCTTCTTGCCCGTCTGCAGCATCTCTGCCAGGTATTTGAGCCAGAGACTGTTGGTCTGGGGGCACCTGGGAGAGGGACAAGTGATGCCGCAGAGAGACAGGGCGAGAGCGATTAGGAGGAGGACGAGAAGAGGCACAGTGGTGTGGCTGAGAATAGCAGCGCGTGGAAATTGTCAGGGCACAGCTGGAGAAGGAAAGAAAAAGTGGGTGTGCGTGCCTGCATGGAGAGGCAAGGGAGGACCGCACAGGGGTGTTTACAAGATGATGGGGTGATTTGTGGGAGCATGCAGTTGGAAAGGACCAATGAATTGCATGCAGCGTGAAGGGACTAACGCAGCTCCGTATTTAACCTGTAAAGACCAGTGTAGTTTCATTCTGGTTTTTTGAGGCGCCTCAAAACCACTACCTACCATCTATCCCAGCGTCCTTTGGTCTTCTTCTTCATCTCCCTGTACGTGTCAAACTGCAGATATAAACACACAGCCGCACAGCACCACGCAACACCGCACACCACCACACGATTCAGTAGTTGGAGCAATGTCGTTCATTCAAGGAAGTGACTGAGGCTGACAGAGGGAACAGCACAGTGCAGCTTGGTTAGAAAGGGAATCAGAGGCGAAAAAGGCAAGAAATGGTCTCAAGGACAAAGGCCAAATGGCTCTTTGGAATCATAAGCCTCAAATGGAACCTGCTGTGGCTGGAGGCTGGCACTGCACCTGGGGCGGCACTGCTGGGCGGCACTCACCTGGGCGGCACTCACCTGGGCGGCACTCACCTGGGCGGCACTCACCTGGAGCAGCACTCACCTGGAGCAGCACTCACCTGGAGCAGCACTCACCTGGGGGTGGCCCTTATCGCCCTGGAAGATGGATGGCTCCTGAGAGAGGTCGCTGAAGTGCACTCGAGCACCTGTAGCACGAGCACACCAATTAGGGTCCATGCGAGCAATGGAAATAATTTTAGGCAATTCAATAATCTTGAGGTTTTTTTTTTTTTTTTTTCTTTCTTTTTTTCTTTTTTTTTTTGTGAGGAAAGACACTCAAGACTATGTATGTAGATGAAGCTGAACCTGAGAAAAGAAGCACATCTGATAAGGTTGCGAGAGAGTGGCACGTGACTGGAGGCAGGAGAGGGAGTAGTTGATAATGGCCACACGAAAACCCTTGTCATGGAAGCACGACTGCTGCAGATGAGGATGCATGTGAACCCAAAAGCATAAGAGCTCTTCTAATGAGGGTGCGATAGGTGAAACACACCTGACTGGAGGCGGGAGAGGGAGAAGTCGATGATGGCCACACGAAGGCCCTTGTCATGGAAGCATCGCTGGTGCCCATTCAGCCTGAACCACTGCCCGCTCCCTCCCTCTCCCTTGCCGCTACCACTGTTGTTAGTATTTGCGTTGCTGCTAGCATTACTGTTCCCAGTGCTGTTCATGCTGGCAGTGCAGTCAAGCAGGGCCTTTGCCCCCTCGCGCCTCTGATTGGCTCCCCTGCCGCTCGCCTGTGCGCGATGAATGAGGACGTTGCCCCTGGTAGGGTGGGAGGGGGCGTGAGAGGAACGACGTCGAGGATCATTATGCATGTAGAGTGCAATTTCACAGGTTTTTTTAGTCGATTCAAAGCTCACATATTTGCCCACCTATAGTGTGAACGTGATGTACGAGGACAGGAGGTGGACTACATGGGAGGTCAGGCGAGTGTGCCACTGCCATACCACAACGTACCAGTGCCACACCATACCACAACGTACCAGTGCCACCTCCCACAGCGTACCAGTGCCACCTCCCACAGCGTACCAGTGCCACCTCCCACAGCGTACCAGTGCCACCTCCCACAGCGTACCAGTGCCACCTCCCACAGCGTACCAGTGCCACCTCCCACAGCGTACCAGTGCCACCTCCCACAGCGTACCAGTGCCACCTCCCACAGCGTACCAGTGCCACCTCCCACAGCGTACCAGTGCCACCTGCCACACCATACCACATGAGCGACAGCGTACCAGTGCAGGTCGCGGTGCTCAAAATCGCACGCTGCCTCTGCCACCGCCAGCCCTGCTGCCACCTGTGGTAGGGTTGATGCGGTGCACAGGGGCGGAGTGAGGTGGCAGATGCAGTGGGGCAGTGCGGCAGAGTCATGGGTAGTGCAGCAGAGTGGTGGGCAGGGCAACGTGATGGCTGTGGGGAGGGAAACGGATGATGGGGGACGGGGGGAAAGTAGGAACAAGGGCATCATCAGCAGAATCATTGATTCTTGACAGCCCCACATGCCCCATCCGCCACACCATCCCCTATTTTACTCATTCGCAGGAAGATGCTGGCTGGGCGCCTCATCAAAGGAGCTCAACGGTGAGAGTCTTACCTGCTGAAGCTGATGCGAGCTGCTGGCACATACTTTTGAGACGTCTCAAAAGGCTGGGCGCCTCATCAAAGGAGCTCAACGGCGGGAGCCTCACCTGCAGCTGATGCCAACTGGAGGCACACACTACGCTGTTGAGCAGTGTAGCTGAACCTAGAACAGCACCCTTCCAGTCCACCACCTCACCTGCCTGAGCCTGAGCCTGAGCCTGTGCCTGAGCCTTCCACCGCCCCACCTGCCCCACCTGTCCCTCCATTCCACCGCCTCACCTGCAGCAAGATGCTGCGAGCCTCATCAAAGGAGCGTACTTGGGCCTTCTCCAAGTCGCTGCCGCCCATCTCCAGAATAAAGACAATGTATGCCTGGCCAGGACGACGGGGCATGGTACAGAATGAATGACTTGTTCCGTCCAGCCAATGTTTAAGGAGCTATGTTGAGTCGACCAGGCCAAGGTTGGGGAGAGGGGAGGGAGAGGACAGAGACGAATGGTGGGTGGAAAGGTTTTAGGGTCGACTAAGACATTAAGGATTGTGCCGCAACCACCTGGTTGTTGCGAAAGCCTAGGAGGCACGAAGTGTCATGATCACCTGGTCAGAGGGGAAGCTACGAAGCATGGAGTGTCATGATTACAAGCAATCCTTAATCACCTGGTCCGAGGGGAAGATGCCTGGGTGGTCGTTGAGCGACTCGTTCTCATCCGCCCACTCCTCCCATGCCCGCACCAGCACAGGCGAGTACACCCCCCTGCATACGCGCACCCTGCTCGCTCAACCAACACCACATGCATTAATATACAGGGAAGGACACGTGGCAGGAGAAAAGTTCGGAGAAGGTTAAAGATTTCGGAGTCTAGGACTCACTCTCGTCCAAGAACAGGCGAGTACACCCCCCTGCACACGCACACGCGCACGCGCACGCACCCTGTTTTAGCTGTTTTTGAGTCGACTCCCAAGAGCCACACAAACAAATACTCGTTACAGTCACGCACGTACCCTTTACAGTCAATAAAGGAAGCAGTAGAGTGCAGCAGGTCATGCGCATGGCCAGCTCCATGTTTATGCCCCTGCCCATGTCCGTGACCGTGCCTCAGCTGCTGCAGGGCCATCTGAACTTCCACCTCCGCCAGCATCTCTCCAATGCTCTGTATCGTGCCATGCCAATGCCCATACCATACCCATGCCCATACCCAGCCATGCCATGCCATGCCATGCCGTGCCATGCCCCATGCCATTGCACGCATGTATGCATCCATCACCACCAACAGACGACACACCACAACAGCACATTCGGCATGGAGATGGGTACAATTCAGCGCATGAGAAGACCAGCACTCGCCCTCCCACTGGCAATATCTTGAGGCATTCCCGTTTTCCCTCCTCAACATGCATTACCACTGCACCCACTTGCACCCAACATCACCGCCTCTCACCGCACTGCACCCACTCTCACCTTCTGCGGCTCATCGTTGACCAGCACTCGCCCCCCCACTGGCACTATCTTGAGGCACACCCCTCCCTCCGCTCCCTCCGCTCCCTCTGCTGCAAACGCTTCCGCAAAGCTTCCCTCCCCTATCTTCCGGATGGTCTTCAGATTGCTGCCACGTGATAAAAAATAATCGACAATGAGATTTCAAGGGGGAAGGAACAAGTGTTTGAAGTGTGGTTTTGAGACGTCTCAAAACTTCCGCAAAGCTTCCCTCCCCTATCTTCCGAATGGTCTTCAGATTGCTGCCACGTGATAAAAAAGAGCTGACAATGAGATTTCAAGAGAAAAGGAACAAGTTGTGAGGCGCCTCAACAACCATTTTCTATCTTCCTAAGGGTGTTCTGATAGCTGGCATGTGACAAAAAGAGCTGAAGGTGAGATGTCAAGGGGGAGGGGACGGACATGAGCCATAGCTTCAAAATTTTCTGAGGATAAGGCAAACTTGTTTGGAAGAAAAGGAGAGATGTTTCTGAAGCAGGTTGGCGTGGGGCCAAGGTGGGAGAAAGGCCATGGCAGGGCAGGCAGGCAGGGAGGGAGGGTGGAGTGGAAAACCCTCCCTGCTAACGGTACAATCTTAGCAGAATTAGCGGACTACCTTGGAGTCTGGACATCATGGGTCACAAGTGACAGCTGGCTGGCGGCGCTTCCGTTTGAGAGTTCTTACGAGTAGTAAAAAGTAAGGCCTACCAGAATTGCGAGATGGCTTGCTCCATGGAGTGGATGTGCGGCTGGTGGCGCATGTGAGAGTTGTTAAAAATAGAGCACATGTGCGTGGAGTTGTTAGAAATAATAGTAATCAAAGTAAGTGAGTAAAGCCCACCAGAATTGCGTGATAGCTTGCTCCATAGAGCACATGTGCGGCTGGCGACAGGCAGCACGCAGCGCACACAGCCCATCATCCTCCTCCTCGTCCCCCACCTCCACCACCTCATCCCCATCCTCCTCCTCCTCCTCCTCCTCCTCCTCCTCCTCCTCCTCCTCCTCCTCCTCCACCTCCACCACCTCATCCTCCTCCTCCACCTCTGCCCCTACACCGCCCTCCTCCTCCTCTCTTTGACCCTCATCCTCGCCTCCAATACCATCTTTCTTCCACACGCTCTGCTCGTCTGCTTCTGGAACTCTCTCCTTGCTCGCTCCATTGTCAATGCTGCTCCCTACCTCAATGCTGCAGCTCCTGCTGTCGTTGCACGCATCAATGCTGCTGCTACCTGACATAGTGTCAGCACCACGTTCTCGTCCCTCGTCCCCTGCCTGTACCATCACATCTGCCCCTTGCTGCCCCTCATCCCCTTCACCACTCGACTTGCTCCTCACCGTGCCCCTCCCTTTGCCCCTCCTGTTACCCCTTGCCTTTGTCAATGCCTTCGCCTGCACCCCACCTGCCTCTTCTCCTCCTTCTCTCTCTGCTCCGCCTGCTCGTTCTGCTTTTGAACGTGCTCTGGTCTTCTGTGTGCCTACCTTCTCATCCACTTCAACCACGTCCTCATCCCCCTCCTCTCCTGCCGTCTCCTCACCAGCACACTCTATCCCTCCCACACCACCCCCATGCAGACTCAAACCAGCAAGACTCTCGACTAGCCCTTCACTCTCACGTCTCCCCGCCCTCTCGTCACCCCTCTCAACCACACCACACA